>CM048747.1:29584166-30249583 GCA_026315105.1 Locusta migratoria
ACATAATCTTTTTGGGACTCAGTAGTGAAGGAGGCAGTTAAAATTCACATGATGATGAATGTAATTAATAGAGATAGTGGTTTAAATCTAGATAAATCATGAAATCTGGCACTTTCTGTAATAAACCCACAAAGACATTATCACAGTGCAGCTGGCAGTGATATATCGACATACCAACACAGATCGACTGTGGAGTGAAATGTTCCACTACTATAGATTTGAGAGACATTTCAATTGCCGATACTTTTTGGCAATAAAAAGTACTTCATAAAAAGATCATAATTTATAAAAATATTTATGTAACTTTGGAGACTTATGTTTGGCAGTTGTAACAAATAACTCTCAAATGCACTGATACTTCTTTTATTGCTGAACTCACTGATACAAAATTTAAGACTAATAATCTGAGACTATTAAAACAAGACTAAATCAATTGGCACAATGTGGCTACATTTATAGGTTTATGATAATGCAGCTCATTACTGACAAATACTCATTAATTTGATACAATTAGAATTTTATGAACAGCTAGAGTATGTTTTGTACAATGTAATTATTGAACAGGTTGACAAGTTTTGAATTACAGAAGTTAATATCTCATTAGAAATTTAATTACATATATCGGAAGTTACAGAAATATGGTCTCATTGACTGCTAATGATGTACTCTGTAATTATAGTATTTTTTTTATAGAAATATGAGAGACCATATAAAATGGACAGTTCCAGCCAATCAGAAATAAATGTTTTAATCCCTTTAAAACTGAAAATTAATTAGATTCATTGATATATATGATCAATTACAGATAATTATGCAAATTACTACAACATGCCCAATAAATAAATTTCTAGAATGTTACAACATGACAACTTCTATTTCTAATTGACTCAGTTTTTTTGCAGTACAAATGTTCCGAAGATATATGCTAGGTCATGCTATAAACATATTGCTGTAAGAAAATGGACAGTAAAAGAGATAAACAGTATTGGATGAATGAATAAAGTTGTGGTATCGGATTATAGAATAGAGGATGGATTCGGATACTACAGTAGTCATCTGCTCTAACCATTTTATTACAGGAGTCGTAGATTTAACTCGTGCATAATGCACATATTTACCATCGACCAACGTCTCTGGCTCATATGTGTCTGTGGCCATATGCGCAGTATGTGTGTATAAAGGGCCGAAGCGAGCACTGGAGCATCAGTCTTACAACTCAGTCTGAAGGTGGCTGAACATTACACAGCTGAAATATTAGAAGAAGAAGGAGAAATATTGTAGCTGCACACCCAAAACTTAACGGAACAGTATCTCTACTTCCATACATCGCCCATCATCACCTCGTGGTCTAGGTCGTGGCTAACCTTTCCCGTCTGTGCCCCATTTCCTTTTTCTTCCTTTCTCTCCCACCTGATGAAGTAACAAAGTTCCAAAATGTAATATCCTATTTTTCATCTTCATTTGCATTTTGAGTCTGACTCGTGATGCTAAAAATTTGTAGCGGCCATTTTGCAACCTGCCCTCTGTTGGTAACCACATAAAATGAAGTAGAAAGGGTCTCTGCATTGTGCTACCACATAGTGAGTGGAATTTTAACTGTTTCTATGTTACAAAAGGGCTTTTTAACATACAGTGAGACACTAACAATTTTTATATGCTACAAACCATAAATTGTTCAATTCTTTGTTACTAGTGCTATCAGAAAGAAGGAGCTCACACAGTCATGTTATAGCAGCCCAAAAATAGCTTAGTTTACAATTTTTAGATGATTAGACAGGGAATGCACAGTTTAAACACTGGTAGACTGTTTTCTGAAGATGTCAAAGGAAATTGTACTGTCTTTCAGCAATAGGGAGCTGTCAAGACAATTTAAAATACTACTTGGTCTATTATTTCACGGGTGAATATCAACTTAGGATGTAACTGATTGAACTCTCCAGTCAGCAGAGCCACTTCTTCATGGGAGACTTTAAAAATAATCAAAATATCATCCACATACCTTTTGTACAGTATAATTTTTCAACAAAGGGAATTTTTGTTTGAAATACTCTAGATTCAACATGATTAAGGAAAGCATCAGCCATAAAACCGAAAAGATAGCTACCCATTGGAAGGCCCTCTTCTTGTTTGTAAATGGAATTGTCAAAAGAAATGTAATTGTGAGAAAATATTTTCGTACAGTTTCAATATTTTTGGTCAAAGATACATTTGTGTACAAGTTGTTTATATCTATGGAAAGCTATGACACGAATGTGCGAGCTTCCTCTTTCTGATGGTGCTATTTGCAAAGTATTGGACAATTTAGGGTAACCCAATTGTATCAACAACTGGACAATGCTGTAGTTACTGCAATTAGTCCATTAGTTACACCCACTGAAGGCCCACATAGTTGGGTTGCCATCCCATTCCTTGGACCATTTTCTTACAACCTTGCAAAACTGTTCACGCACATTAATGTTCAGCTAGTTTTTCAAAAAGCCTCCCCGATACAATATTCACTCCCTCATAATGAGCAACCCAACAGGAACTTATTATCCAAATCAGGTGTTTACTGTATAAGGTTTACCGAATGTTCAGTCGAATATATTGGTCAAAAAGGTAGAACCTTCATGTTAGGTTTAATGAACATCTACTGATAAAAAAGGTCAGTTTAAGAAATTCTCCCCTTTGCCCACCTTCAGGCCATCAGCATGCAAGCCTACAAAACTTCAAAATCGTTCACGTGGCTAGTAAAGACCACAACTTAAATCTATTGGAGGAAGGATAAAACCAACTTACAATGCCTTTCATATGCAAAAGTATTTGTGTGATTCAAAGGGATAATGAATGGAATAATGCTGTAGTTCCAGCAATTACTCTGTCACCCACTGCAGTTCCACATAGTCAGGTTGCCATCCCATTCGTTGGACTATTTTCGTACAACCTTGCAAAACCATTTAGGCACACTATTGTTAAGCTAGTTTTTTCAAAAGGCTACCCTATACAATGTTCACTCCCTCACAATGAGTAGCACAGCAGGAAGTTGTTTTCCAAATCAAGGGTTTACATTATTAGATGTACCAAATGTTCAGCTGAATATATCAAACATGGAGATCCTTCACTGATAGGTTTGGTGAACATCCACTGACAAAAAAAGGTTAGTTAAGGAAGTTCTCCCCCTCTGCCCATCATCTTAAATCTTCAGGCCGTCAGCTCCCAATCTTAGAAAACTTCAAAATCTTTCACACAGCTAGTAAAGGCAACAAATTAAATCTATTGGATTTTAAATTTCTAAACACATAGTTTTCAAGTCCCCAAACTTTTTAAATGAGCAAATTTTGTGGACACTTCAAACCATTTTCTAAATAATGATGTGCATCTTTCGGTAATGGCTGCGACCAATAGTAAATAGTTTAAATCACTCATGTAAACTGTAGCTATTAGTCACACAAGTGCGTCATCTATGAGCCTTTTGAACTCTTCTGGGGGCACTATGTTGAACAGTTACTAGGAAGATAGCAAGCACATAAGCAGACTGGAGCAGTGGCCAGGGAGCGACTCTTGCATAAATAAATAATCTTCGGATATTATAGAGGGAAACATTCCTGGTTGGAAAAATATATATTAAAAAGTAGATGTAGTATACTTACCAGGTGAAAAAGCACAGATACATAGAGAGAAACACAAATAAAAACACACACACAAATGCTGAGCTTTTGCAACCCTGGGTTGTTTCTTCAGAAAAAGAGCAGGGAAGGAGAGGGAAAAGGAAAGGATGCGGGTTTTGATAGAGTGGGTGAGTAGTCATTTCAATCCCAGTGGAGGAAAGACTTACCTTGCGGGAAAAAGGATAGGTAAACAAACACTCCCCCCCCTCCTCTCTCTCTCTCTCTCTCTCTCTCTCTCTCTCTCACACACACACACACACACATGCATACACATGCACACACCAAGGCAGACATATATAGAAAGCAAACAAGTTGGACAGAGATGCCAGTCAAGATCAGAGGCAAAGATGTTGTTGAATGGTGGTCGGGAATTTGAAATTACCGGAGGTTGGTACCAGGTGGACAATGGAAACAGGTAATATGCTGAAGATCAAGTTTCCATTTCCAGAGTTCTGAAAGGTTGGGGTCAGTGCAAAGTATCCAGAAAACCTGGGCAGTGTAACACTGTGCCAAGATGTACTGGCCATGCACCAAGGCATGCTTAGCCACAGGATGCCATGAAGGATGGATCTCATTTCGGAGCAGGATTCATGGAAGTCTGCTCCAGTCCTGAATCCCTGAACCACCAATAACCTAATAACAGCTTTCACATCTCACAGCTACCTTCCTGATGTGGTAAATTGCCAGGGTCATCCACTTCCTCATCCCCCCAAACCCAAAACCTTCCACATAAGAACCCCAAAACTGCTCCTTTTGTCACCATATACTTTCCGGGACTGGATCAGACTCTGAATGTGGCTCTCCATCAGGGATACAACTTCCTTAAATCCTGCCCCAAAATGAGATCCATCCTTCCATGACTCCACCAAGAGTGTCTTTCTGTCAGCCACCTAAGCTTCGTAACCTCCTAGTTCATCTCTATAAAATACCCAAACCACCTTCCCTCCCCTCTGGCTCCTACCCATGTAACTGCCCCCGGTGTAAAACTTGTTCTTTGCACCCTCCAACCACCACTTACTCCAGTCCTGTTGCTCGGAAGTTGTACACAATTAAGGGCAGATCCACATGCAATAGCATCCACGTGATTTACCAACTAACATGCCTGGACTGTGAACTATTCTATGTGGGAATGACCAGCAACAAATTGTCCATTCTCATCAATGGACATAGACAGACAGTGTTTGTTGGTAATGAGGATCACCCTGTGGCTAAGCATGTCTTGGTTCACGGCCATCACATCTTGGCACAGTGTTACACTGTCCGGGTTATCTGGATACTTCTCACTGCCACCAACCTTTCAGAATTCCGGAGATGGGAACTTGCCCTTCAGCATATTCTCTCTTCCCGTTGCCCACCTGGTCTCAGCTTCCGGTAATTTCAAATTCCTGCCCATCATTCAACAACTGGGCAGAGCCTCTGCCTTGGCTGACATCGCTGTCCAACTTCTTTACATCTTGCGTATGTTGGTCTTGGTGTGTGTGTGTGTGTGTGTGTGTGTGTGTGTGTGTGTGTGTGTTTACCTATCCTTTTTCCCCTCCCGGGATTGGAATGACTCCTCACCCACTCCCTTGAAACCCGCATCCTTTCCTTTTCCCTCTCCTTCCCTGCTCTTTTTCTGAAGAAGCAACCCAGGGTTGTGAAAGCACAGCACTTGTGTGTGTGTGTGTGTGTGTGTGTGTGTGTGTTTATTTGTGTTTATATCTATGTACCTGTGCTTTTTCACCTAGTAACTAAACCACATCTACTTTTTATATATAAATAAACTTTGGCATGGTCAAGTTAGGCTCGGCTTTACCATTGACTTTGCTGTACTCCCCTATCTCAAACAATAGTTGCTACATTGATTTTAAAGATCTATTTTATTTGAATTTAATAAGTCTAATGCCTTGCTACCTCAGTAATAAGTAATTTTTTTTTATTAAACCATAATATTCAGTCATATATTATTTTTTCAACCACCATCTCCCATCCCCCCAAACGTGAATGTGGTCATGTGTCCCACAGTTTTATCAGCCTGCATCTTCCCTATTTTAAGTATTTCTTGATTATGGACAATTTTACACATTTTTAAGTCACTCCTATCTTTTAAACAAGTTTGTGAATTTCACGTACAACATCTGACAATACCCAGAAGAGGTGAAATAAATCATGAGTAAATAAGTGAAACATCATTTTTTGTGCAACCAAGACTGTTTTCTACCGAAAGATCTCTTTGTGTGGATACCCATTCAGCTTGAAAACAACTTTAAGGTGATTCATCTCTTCTGCCAAGCATTCTGCATTTGAAGTGGCAAAAGCTCTTTTTGCCAGCATTTGTAGGTGATTCATGGGTTGTGTTCATGTCGTCACGTAACCGTTATGGGTAAAACTCAATGGGACCCTGGGAAAGTAAGGCTAGCAATCTGCTTACCAAATAGTTCAATATGATGCTGACATTTAACAGAGGAAAATGCCTTGGACCTTTGGAGGTGACAGAGTCCCACTTCTAATTGTCAGACCAGGGACTCCTCAGATACAACTTGGCAAACAGTCTGGAATGGGACAGGGAGCTATTAATATCCATTGGGACTACATTGGGAAGAAGGTAGAGTTGGCAGAGGCTGCAAGTAAGATGGGGTTAGATGTTTTAGCTGTTACCTTATTAATAAAATTGAGGTTGCAGATATGAAAGTAGCAAGGATGATTTCAGGTACTAATAGATTGGAGCAATGGCAAGAGGTGTCCATAGTAAGGAAATCAAGGATAAACTGGGAATGAACACCATAGATGAAGAATTAGAGCAAACAGGCTGGGATGGTGGGGTCACATTACATGCATGGGAAAAGGAAGGTTACCTAAGAGCAATAGGAGGTAAGAGAAGTCGAGGTAGACCAAGAAGAAAGTACTTACCGGTAGATTCGGTCAAGAATGATTTTGAAGAAACAGGCTTAACATCAGATGAAGCATCAATGCTAGCACTGAATTGGTGACCATAGTGAAATTTTACTAGGAGGACTGTGCTCCAGACTGAATGATGAAATGTGTGATCAGTCTCATGATGATGATGATGATGATGATGATGATGCAGAATATCAGTGCATTGATTACCTGTAAATCCTGATAATTATTATGATCATGTGGTATTTATGGCCATTAGATCCCAGCTGGGGTTCTGCTTGGCTGGCCTGGTGCAAGTCTTTGTAGGTGATGTCACTTCAGTACCATAACTTGTGTCTTGAGTCAGAAGTAGAAAAAATTCCCAATCCAACTGGGCGTCAAACCTGGATACCAAGTATGATAACCCACAACACTGTCCACTGAAGTACAGAAGTAAATTCAGTAAACACTATGTCACAGTGGACCATCATCCTTCCTGTAAACCAAGACATCTAGAAGCAGAATGTTTCCGTCACTTTCAACCTCCAATGTGAACTTGATGCTGGAATCAAGGCAATTGATTGGGTTCAGGGGCTTCTCTCCCATGTGGCTATACCTTCAATGAATGGTTGAAGAATCAGACAAATGCCACAGCCCATCTGTCAAGCAGTGACTGTTAGCACAGCACAACTGTGGTGGAACTTTTACCTGCAGGTAGGATGACTGGTGATTGGGTCAGGATCTGTTTTCAAGTGGTTTAAATACAACAACAACAACAACAGCAACAACAACAACAATACCAATAATAATAATAATAACTGTAGGTGGTTGTTGTTGGGTGGGAGGATAGAAAAAGGGGGGGGGGGGGGAGGATATGACAGAGGAAATCTGTTTGTGGACATGGTGAGGGAGATAGTGTCTTTCTGCAGAGGGATTTGTGGGACTTTGAGCATACTAGTCAACAGAGTTCTCATCACCAATGCTGCATACATAATTTGTTTCTATCTCAGTTTTTAAGTTATGGTCTCCTATAATGAGTTCTGTTTCACTGGTCAATTTATAGTTTAGGAGTTATGATGTCATAAACACAGATGGGTGTAAAATTGCTCTTTCATGTTTGTACATATTTTATGTGCTGCAGTACCTTTCATCCACTAGTGATGAAAATTTGCACACTTGATCTTCAAAACAAGAGGAAAGTCAATGTCTACATAAAATTTTGCATGGTGCTTGGCAGATTGTACTTTACCTACAAACTTCCACAAAATATACTGTTTTATTCCGATCTTGATGAAATTTGGCCCACTTAACCTTCAAAACAAGAGGAATGTCTACATCTACATATATACTCCTCAATACACCATAAAGTGCATGGCAGAGGGTACACTGTACCACTACCAGGCATATCCTTTCCTATTTCACTCCCAAATAGAATGAGGGGAAAAAAGAAAGTCTATATGCCTCTGTATGAGCCCTAATTTCTCTTATCTTGTCTTTGTGATCTTTATGCAATATGTAAGTAGGTGGCAGGAAGATTGCTCTAACTTAGCTACAACTCCTCAACAGAATGTTGGAAAATGAACATTATTTTTCCTATAGTGATCCCCATTTGAGTACCCAGAGCATTTCTACCAGTAATGAACCTAACTGCTTGCCTTTGAACTGCTTCCATGTGTTCCTTTAAACTAATCTGCTGGGGGTCCCAAATACATAAGCAATACTCAAGATGTGGTCATACAAGCATTTTATACATGGTCTCCTTTACAGATGAAGTACAACTTCCCAAAATTCTCCCAACAAATTGAAGTCAGCTGTCCGCCTTACTCACAACTGTCCTTACATGTTCATTCCATTTTATATCGCTCTACAATGTTAGGTGACTGCATCAAGAAGCTCACTACTAATGCTGTATTCGAACATTACATAATTGTTTTTCTTACTCATGTCTATCGCCTTACATTTTTCTACATTTAGAGCTAGCTGCCAGTCTTCAAACCAACTAGAAATTTTGTCTAAGTCATCATATGTGCTATTTCCATCAATTAATGACGACATCCTCCCATACACCGAAGTATTATCAGCAAACAGCCGCAAATTACAAGTTACTCTGTCCATCAGGTCATTTATACAGATAGAAAATAATAGCGGTCCTATCACACTACTATGGGGCATGCCTGACAATACATTTGTCTCTGATGAACACTCGCCGTCGAGAACAATGTACTGCGTTCTATTACTTAGGAAGTCTTTGGCCCAAACACAAATCTGAGAACCTATTCCATATGCTCATATCTTCATAAGCAATCTGTAGTGTGGCACCTGTCAAATGCCATTTTGAAATTGAGAAAAACACAATCTGCCTGTTGCCCTTCATCCATGGCTTACAAAATGTCATGCGAGAAAAGGGCAAGCTGAGTTTCACACGAATGATGTTTCCTAAACCTGTGCTTACTCACCACAGAGACATCCAATTAGTCACAGAAAGGCACAAATAACAGAATACAACATTACAGCTTTCGGCTCACACAATCATGACTGCTGTCTCCAGCCGCTGTGACCAATCTGCAATACCCAGCACAGTCTATGCAAGAGAAACCAGTGGTGAGGGTGAGGAAGTGGCAAGGGTATTTCTCATTTCAGAGCAGTCCAGGGTGATACTGAATCACAAGAGGGGTGCTCCTTTGTGGCCATATGGTGGGTGTGGGGTAGCTGATGGGTGAGTTGACAGCAGGCCCTGTGAGATCTGTTGGAGGGTAATTGCAGTCAGTAAAGCATTTGCCATATTTGGAGAGAAACTGCTTGTCACTGCAGATGCAATGACCATGGAAGGGACTTTTTGGTGGGGAATGGGTGGCAGCTGTCAAAATGGAGGTATTGTTGATGGTTGGTAGGTTTGATGTGGATGGAGGTACTGATAAGACCATCTTTGAAGAGTGGGTCAACATCAACGAAGGTGGTTCATTGGGTTGAGTAGGACAAGGTGAAGTGAATGGAGGAGAAGGTGTTGATGTATTGGAGGAATGTCCTCACCTACAGTCCAGATTATGAAGATATCAATGAATCTAAATACGTTTGCTATTCTAGGTAATCAGATAGGTTTCCTATTGATATCCCATGAACAGGTTTGCATAGGAAGGTGCATATGGGTGCCCATGGCTGTATCACAAATTTGTTTGTAGGCGCTGCCTTCAAAGCAGAAGTAATTGCGGGTGAGGATGTAGTTGGTCAAGGTAACTATGAATGAGCTGCAGGCTTGTAGTCAGTTGGATGTTGTAAAAGGTAGTGTTCAACAGTGGCAAGGGCATGAGCATTGGGGATGTTGGTGTAGAGGAAGGTGGCATTAGCTGTGACACGCATGATACCAGGTGGTAAAGAAGCAGCAACTGTGGAGAGTCGGTGGAGGAAATGGTTGGTATCTTTTGTATAGGAAAGTGGGTAGCACACAATAGGCTGAAGGTGTTGGTCCATGAAAGCAGAGATTCTCTCAGTGGGTGCACCATAACCACCCACTGTGGGATGTCCATGGTGGTTGGGTTTGGGAACTTTAGGGAGCATGTAGAATGTGGGGGTTCGGGGTGTAGAAGGGAGGGTGGGGTGAGGAGAGAGACTCTGGGAGAGGTCTTGAGATGGTCCTAAGGATTTGATGAGGAACAAGAGATCCTGTTGGGTTTTTGGGATGGGATCATTGTGGCAGAGTGTATAGGTGAAAGATTCAGGCAGTTGGTGGAGACCATCTGTGACATAGTCCTTCCAGTCTAAAGCCACAGTGGTGGAGCCTTTGTCAGCAGGTAGGATCATAAGGTCAAGATCAGTTTTGAGGTGGTTAATAGTATTTTGCCACAGTGGAGTAGCTGAGCGGTTTAAGGCACCTCGCTGCAGGGTGCGCACGGTTGCTCGCGGTCGGAGGTTCGAGTCCTCCTTGGGGCGCGCGCGCGCGTGTGTGTGTGTGTGTGTGTGTGTGTGTGTGTGTGTGAGTGAGAGAGTGTTGTCCTTAGGTTAGTTTGCCTTAGTTTAAGTAGTTTGTAAGCTACGGACTGATGACCATGCAGTTTGTTTGGCCCAATAGATATACAAACAAATAGTATTGCTTTCTTAGGGTGTGAGTTTGGTATTCATTTTGAGGGGTTTGGGGAAAGATAGTGAGGCCAGATTGGATGTTAGGAAATTCTGAAAAGTTAGAAGGGGCTGATTTGGGGGCCATATAGGTGAATCTCGGCTCAATGGAGGAGTGAACTAGGTCAGGCATTGTTCAATATTGGTATTGGTATATTACTGAATGGTGGGGTTGGTAGCAATATGGTGTTTCCATCATAAAGCCCTTTCTATATGAGACATGCAACATGCACAAGAAAGTCCTTTTCAGCTGCAGTGCTCCTTGCGATAGACCATCGAACTACAAAAAAGTGTTCAAACGGTACGCATCTGTTGAATTGTCTGCTTCACGTGTTTTCTTGGTTTGTTGTCAAATTACAGCAAATGAATTGCCGAGTTAAGATCACTTTTCGAAACTGTAAGGAATATTATGATTATTGTGATGATTAAAATATTTGTGTTGTAGACTGCTACTATGAAACTGTATTTGTTTTTGTGCAGTTCATGCATAACTACGTCGCTCACATGTGTTAACATCCTCATTATAAAATGCTACTACATATTTCTAGCCCCTGCAATTTGAGGCACCTATGTATATGATGAACAAGCTCAATTGTCTATACAAAGACCTTTAACTGTGATAAAGCTTCAAATAATGCTCACCAAAAACAAATATTTCATCTATTAACTACAGAATGTTTCAGGAAAAATAGCAAATATTTTACAAGATGGTAATACAGACGATTTGCAGTTAAAATTTCATATAATGTGTGTCCAGTTTTTATTGGGTACAGAGATACAACTCTTGGTATGTACAACAAATTTAAAGCACATGCATATTTGGATATTGACTGATTCTTTCGTTGGTTCTTGGTAGATCACCGTATTGATTTCTATATAAATAACAAGTTTTCGACATACTTTAAAGTCTGAATATGTCCTAGTAAGCTGAAAACTGGGTAACTAAGTGGAAATGAACGTGTAGAACGTACACAACATTCTACTGTGAAGTCAGTGTGATGTCATACTACCAAGAACTGACGGATAAATCAGTGAAAATGTCTTCATTTACATTTGCTCTAAGTTTGTTTGGTTTTTATATTAACAGCTATATCTCTGTATTCAATAAAAATTGTACACGTGTTATATGACATTTTTAATGCAATTCCTCTATAGTATCACCTCCTAAAAAACTTACGACTGAGTCGAAAAACTACGTTCCTCTGAGCAGGAGACAAGTATACGTTCTCAAACAAATTCACAACTTAGCTTCGTTTGTCTACTGGGTTCCCCAGTTGGTTGTATGCATATGCGCATGTTCGAAGCACTTCTATAAGTGTGAGAATAGGATCCATCCTATTCCGCCTACTAGCGATCGTATGCGTGCATGTTGTGCAAGTGGACGTGTTTACACTGTACTGGGCTGGCGTGACGACTGATGCATCATGGATAATCTCATAAGCTCTCACTTACCATATAGAAAGGGCTTAAGGATCAAAAGGAGAGAAGATCCTTAACAAGTCCGGCATGATTTAACTTGGAAGTTGGGCAAAAGGTAAAGCCTTTGAAAAGGACTCACACTTCAGTGGGGCTGAGGCTTCTTTAGGAGAGGTTCATGACTGTCTGTTGAGGTTGTGAATTTTGTGTGGTTGTGTGGGAGATTTTCAGAGGGTGTGGTACATGTAAAAGGTCTGCTAGGCAAGGTTTGTTGGCTATGAGGATTATGGGATATGTTTGGAGGGTCTTGTTGAGGGGCTGGATAATGGTAACGCAAGGCAGGAGTAGTTGGTGGTGTTGTGAATGCTACTCTAGCACTTGGAGGGCAAGGGCATCAGTCTGGGAGACGGGGTGCAGGTATTTGGGGTTACAGAGAAAGAGAATTTTTCAGATGGAGGTGAGGTGCTGCAAGGCTGTTTGGGCATGGTTTTGTAGGATTATGTTGGTGAGTGCTATGGATTGATGAAATCTGTACTGGTGGAGGTCATTGTGGAGGGAGGGATTACAGCCAGAAATGGGTAATTTAATGGTAAGCCATCTGGGGGCATATCATGAGCTAGGCAACAATGTATGAATAGGATGTGGGACTGGGTTCAGAATAGGGAAACTTTTCTGTATTGGCGCTGATAGAAGGGGCAAGAATCTATAATGGGGTATTCAAACAGATAAAATTCATGCTCAGTAATGCAAGATTATGAACAAGCCTCAACATGAGTGTTGAGGTACGAAAATAAACTGAAAAGACTGCAAAAATCGTGTGAGAAATGCCTTCAGCACATAGGACTGCGTGAAAATTCCGTGGGAAATCATGAAAAACTGATGGGAGTGCGTGGAAAACTCTTAGGAATCTGGAAAACAGCAGGAATATATGGAAAACTCATAGGAATACGCTCAAGAATTTGTGACATACATTCAAAAATGCAAGAAATTGGCAGAAAACATCATGCAGGGAAAATAACAATCAGGATGTAAGAGATGGAATTTGGAAGTGGGACCACTAACGGAACTAATGTAAACATGAAATCTGGAAATGGAAAATAAGTGCGTGGGTGCAAATTTAGAAATGAAATGCGGTACTGACAATTGGAGCGGTCATGTAGGTGAGTGTTGTGAGTGGACGGGATTATTAATAAACTCTCAGAGCGTATGCATGTTTGATGGGTGTTAAAACCAAGAAAGAAGAAAAAGAATAGACATAAAATAAAAATAAAATGCTTTAGAGAATAGTAATGAAGGAAAACAGCACAGGGTTGTGGGATAGAAAATAGCCTTTAGCTTAATCAAACAATGAAAATTCCAGGAAGGATCCAACAATATTTTTTAGAAGGATAGGTCGCTTTCTCACCTTAGAGATGTCAGAGAGCCACAGAAAGACACAAATAACAGAATACAACATTAGAGCTATCAGCCATTTACACCTTCGTCCGTTAGAGAAACACAACATATACACACTCACACAGATATGACCGCCGTCTCCTCTCCGCAGAGTCAATCTCAATCCACACCCCTCCTACTACCCACACCCCCACCTTCTACATGCTCCCTGAAGTTCACAAATCCAACCACAGTGGACGTCCCATTGTGCCCAGTTAGTGGGTGCACTGAGAGAATCTCTGTTCTTGTGGACCAATGCCTTCAGCCTATTATGCACAACCTACCCTCACATATAAAAGATACCAACCATTTCCTCCACCGACTCTCCACAGTTCCAGTTCCTTTACCACCTGGTACCATGCTTGTCACAGTTGATGGCACCTCTCTCTACACGAACATGCCCAATACTCATGGCCTTGGCTCTGTTGAACATTACCTTTCCCAATGTCCAACCGACTGCAAACCCGCAAGCTCCTTCTTAGTTACCTTGACCACCTACATCCTCACCCACAATTACTTCTGCTTTGAAGGCATCACCTACAAACAAATTTGCGGTACAGCCATGGGCACCCATATGCAACCTCCTATGCCAACCTGTTCATGGGCCATCTAAAGAAATCCTTCCTGGTCAGGAATGATTCCAAACTCCTCATCTGGTTTAGATTCATTGATGATATCTTCATAATCTGGACTGAAGGTGAGAACACATTATCCACATTCCTTCAATAACTCAACACTTTCCCTCCATTCACTTCACCTTGCCCTGTTCAACCCAACGAGCCACCTTACTTGATGTTGACCTACACCTCAAAGATGGCCTTATCAGTACCTCTGTCCACATCAAACCTACCAAGTCCACAAGTCCATCAGCTCCCGCACACACACCGACTGCCCACAAACGAGCACCCCTCTTGTGATCCAGTATCACCCAGGACTGGCCTGACATGAGAAATACCCTGTCCAATATCCTCCCCCCGCCCCTCCTTACAGTGGTAATCCACCGCCCACCAAACCTACATAATATCCCTTGTCCATCCCTACTCCATCTCTGCTCCCAACCCCTTACCCAATGGCTCATATCCCTTCAATAGACCTGGATGCAAAACCTGTCCGACCACCCCTACTCCTGTCCTGTCACAGGCATTTCCTATCCCATAAAAGGCAGGGCAACCTGTGAAAGCAATTGTGTTATCTACAAACTGAGCTGCAACCAAAGTGCAGCTTTCTGTGTGGGCACGACCAGCATCCAGCTGTCTATCCAAATGAATGACCATCATCAAAACTGTGGCCAAGAGACAGCTAGACCATCATGTTGCAGAGCATCTAGCAGTGCATACTGTGACTCACTTCAGTGACTACTACACAACTGTGCCAAATGGATCCTCCCCACAAACAGCAGCTTTTCTGAATTGCACAGGTAGGAACTCTCCCTACAATATATACTATGCTCCCACAAGCCCCCAGGCCTAAACATTTTCTGATTCCTGCCTCTACCACCCTTCCCTTCCTTTACCTGCCCACACTTTAGCCTTACATTCATCTCCCATCCTGCCACACATTTCATTCCCTTCCCTCCCTTCCACACTGCCCATCAGATAGCACTGGCATATTACCCTACCCATGCTGCGCATTTCTCCCCTTCCATCCTGCTTTCCTCTGTTTGCCACTTCCTCGCCTCCACCACTGGATGCTCTCGCCTAGGCTGTGCTGGGTACTGCAGATTGGTCAAAAATGGCCGGAGATGGTGGTTGTGTCTGTGTGAGTGAGTGTATGTTTGTGTCTCTCTAACTGACGAAGACCTAAATAGCCGAAAGCTCTAGTGTATTCTGTAATTTGTTTCTTTCTGTGGCTCATCAGATGTCTCTGTGGTGAGTAAGCAACCTATCCTTCTCAAAAATATTGTTGAATCCTTCCTGGAGTTTCCATTGTTCAAGAAATTTACTGTATTTGAGCTAAGAATATGCTCCAAAATTCTACAGGAAACTGATGACAACGATATTGGCCTGTGATTATGTGGGTCAGTTCTTGTATGTTTCTTGTAAACGGGAGTCACACTACGATTTTTTCCAATCACTAGGAACCTTGTGCTGAATTAATGATTTGAGATAAATGCAAGCTAAGTAAGGGGCCAATGGCACAGAATAGTCTTTGTAAAACCTAAGATTTCATACAATGCCTGTCAGAGGGTACCTCACCATAAAGTTAGACACCACTGCATTGATCACTGTGAAAGTTAACATATAATTTTTTGTAGGAGGAGACAATGGACCGACATGATGGAGAAAGAATTCAGTAGAAAGATGAGATGATTAGCAGAGGAAGTGGAAAGTGGAGGTGGGCAGAGAGAGGGGAGATACGGGTATGAACAGAGAGACAGAGAGAGTACAAGAGAATATGGACAGAGAGAGAAAGGGGAAGGAGAGGTGGACTGCCTCAATTCAGTGAAGTTTCATCAAATAAAGACCTAAGTCATACCCTCAAATAATATATCTCACAAAACCCAATATAAAGTAATAACAACTTCAGAGTTTTGAATTTTTTTCTTACTTACATTATTGCCATAAATTTTCTCACATATTCTGCACAGAGAGCACAGTGTGTCTTTTGCAGATAAGTCTCAGGTACATTTTAATTGTTTCTGAATTACAGAGATATATTATTTAGAAGCAAAGGTAATAAGTCACAGAATAATAGAGGAAATGACACCCACCCACCCACCCACACATGTAATATGACTATATTGTACCACCTGAATATGCTATCACAGAGTGAGGAGGATGATGTAGGAAGAATGGTTGTTTATTGGCAGGGAGAGGCAGTAAGTGTTGGGAAGGGGGGAGGAGGGGGAGGAATGTGAAATGAACACTGGCATCCATGAAAACACACAATGCATGATGATGATTATTTGTGCAGGGGAAAAAAGTGTGGTTACAGGATGAGTGAACTTAGGGTTCTGAGGCAGGGTGGTAGTGGGTGTGAGGGAAGGAAATGAAGAACTTTAAGTTAGTAAGATTATATGAATGAAGGATGTGTTATAAGAACAACTCCCGTCCATGTATTTCAGAAAAACTTCCTTCCCCCAACACCACTTTCCCTGAAATATGTAGATGGGAGTTGTACTTGAACACACTATTCACTGATGTAAGCCACCTGGCTTCAATTTATGGCAGCTGCAGCCTCACATCCACCTCCACCTCCTAACTTTACTCATCCTACATTCACACTTTCCTGCAGTCTCACTTTCTTTTGTTCCTAGCAACTGATACGTAGTGGAAGAGGAGGAGATTAGGTTTAAATGTCATGTAGATATTGTGGTGATAGAGATGGAGTACATAGTCAGTTTGATTTTTGCTAGTGATGGGGAAGAAAATCAGATGTGCTCTTTGAAAGGAATCATTTGCATAGAGTGATTTAGGGAAATTACAGAAAACGTAAATCAGGACAGATGGAAGCAAATTTGAAATGCTCCCCTCCCAACATGTGTCCAATGTGATATGTAGTGTATGATATACTAAATACATGCAGATGATGTGAAGAACAGAATATTTTTTCCTGTAGCATTAATGTCTGATGAAATAAAGATTAAGAGGTTAATATTTTGTTGAGAACAGGCTGCATGTCACTCCAAAGACAATTGCCAATGTGCAACAGGCATGTAGAAATGACAAACAAACAAACACACAACTGCTATTTCTCTTCTATTTTTTATTGGCTTTATAACCACCCACACTCTAGGAGCTGAGCTATAATAAAGATGTGTGTGTGTGTGTGTGTGTGTGTGGAGAGAGAGAGGGGGGGGGGGGGGAGGTGAGGTGAGTTTCTCCGGCTAATGAAGGCCATAACAGCCAAAAGTTTTTAATAAGTTTTATTTGTTATGTGTGCTTTTCAGGGGCTCATCGGGCTATCTCTATGTTGAGTAGGAACCTATCCTTCTCATAACCATTGGGATGATAAAACATTGGACCAAAACAGTGATAATTGCAGCAGGACAAAGAGTAATGGAAACATTAAGATTTTTACATATATTGTGAATACAGTGTTACAGTTAGGTGAGGGAGAAAAAAAGTTAAACTTCAAGACCACACTGATATTCAGATAATTACAGCTGGAGTAATTGTGTTACAAAAGAGAGTGTAGCCTATCTAGTAGAAGGGAAAAAATATTTCCAAATTGTACTACCACAAACATCCAGTGTCAAATCACATTTTTTGAGGAGTGGCGGCAAACACACAGAACAAGATGAGGATTTCGCTGAGGTTCGTATTCTGTTTACTTGTAATTGTAACAGATTTTACTTGGTTAATATTTCATTTAGGGTTGGAGGCATAGAAATAGGAAAAATCAAAACAAATTGTTATTTTTCTTATGGTTCTGAATTTATTAAAGAAAACATTAACATGTGAGGTCAGTTTTCCATTCACATATATCAAATAAATATAAACCATTGAAATCTGTGCATTATCTGATCACAGTGATTGTCAAAATGAAGTTCACATTTTAAAAATGGTTTCACAGAAGTCCATACACAGGCCAAATGGAAAGTTATTAATTTATCATGTGTTAATACAGAAAAATAATGTTCAATTTCAAAAAAAAATTTAACCAAAAAAAGTAAACAAAAAGATATCTTTCCTGTGTTAAAAGCTAATAAACAGAGGTTTGTTTGCGGTACCCACAAAAGTATATAAAAACAAGCCCACGGAACATGATTGTGTTCGACTTCACTTTAACATAAACTACTGGAAATTATAATCTTAAAATGAATGTACAACTATTCAAGCAAAGCAGTTTTTTCCAGCAACCCCTTTTTTAATTTGGCTATCTTTAAATACTGAAAGTACAACACCGATAAGAGTTTTCTGATGGTGCAAAAAGTATACCATTTTAAATATAATGCATCACATGAAAAACATCATTTTGGAAACAAATAGGAGCACCGACTAAAATGTGGCAAGAACAGAAATGGATGTAAGACACCATTGTTTATATATATCTAATATTATGAATGAGGAATGTATTTATGTACTGTAATATCTATTTATGAATAAATCAGGTAGAATTTAAAGCTATTGAAATATGTGGTACACATAAATCTGTTGTACCTCCAATGTCAAGTTTTGAGACCTCTCAATGCTTTTATATGACAATTCATTAAGAGCTATAGACCTCACCACTAAAACAAATGTAGAGAATACAACAGAGTTATGTGAGAAACTACCAAGGAACAACTGAACAAAACTAAAAATTACTTCTGAGAAAATGTAATTGAATATGTGAACCAGTCAAAGGGAAGTGCTTACCACATTGTCGGATATTGCTCCAGGAAAAGTCTACTATAGTGATATGTCCAATGTATGAAATATACAGTTTATGAATGCAAAAATTTTAATAGGACAAAAATACAACATCTAAAAAGCTTTCAGTAGAAAAACATCCAAGTCTGACAAACAGTGTAGACCTTTATTTCGTATGAAAGTGTAAACATTCAAAACAACAAGAGAAAATTAACAACATCAAGAAGTAACACAAGATATCAAAATACTTCAATATTATCGTGCAAAAATAAAAAATAAATTACACATAACAATACAGTATGTAGAGTCTTTGTTTTCACACATAACATACCCAAACCACACAGCTGCTACTTGTAGCTATTTTGTCTTTTCATTTTGTATTTGCATCTTATATTGGTAGAGGCAGTGAAAGGTTGATTGCAGGCAAAAAAAGTATTTAATGAGTCACAGTTATTTACAGTGTAAATATAGACGTTGATTTTGCCTGTTTGTGAAATGTTCTACTACTACTACAATAGTTATACTTGTATTATTGATTGAACTTATACCTTGTTCTCACACACAGTTTGATTTGTTGATTTTTGTATATTAAATTTAACCATACATTTTTATATAAATATCCATTCCTTGGAAATAAAATTATAAATATATAAAAATTGTAATTCTAACATTTACAAGACTTTTCTGTAAACAGCACACTCATAGAAGTCTTAGTAATAAAAACATCTTATAATTTGTATTTAATAAACAACCATAGTGAAGCTGACAATTAATTTTCAAAAGAAGCTCTGTCTTTGTAACACAGATGCTCCGACATTTTAAATATATTTTTAACAGACAATAGGGACAGATAAGTACCACATTTATAACTCTGAATAAATTTCCACATGAAACAGTTGTACATTACACAGATAAATATAATGTATATTGTTTATCAAATATGAACTGAGCCATTTATTAAAACAACCACATATATCTTAATGAAATAAACACTCATTCGTTTAGGTGCTGTTCTGCTTAGATAATTTGATAAGCGCTCCTCACAGAAACAGCATTTAAGAGTGAAAGTGGTACAGTAGAAATTCAATAACATTTTTGACAATTACATTCTTTGGCCACATTTATAGATTTATTCAGTGTAAGTGAATAATAACAAACAAATAAATATTTTAATAATATATTGATTATAATCCCTGGTTTAATCCGTATAGTCTCTTTCACAAATGCACAGTAAGAAATTACATAACCCAGCCTCTCAATGATTTTTGTACTTAGAGGATAACAAGAACAATAAGATAGGAGCAGCTACATTCACTTCCCAACCATGTTTAAAATTACTTGTACAACAAGTCTCCACACCAGTACATCTATTCCAACAGCTTAGAGTAATACTCAGTATTAAACAACTACAGTTTTCTTCTTTGAACACATTATGTGATTGAATCTCTTTGTAGGACAAGCAAGCAAAGTCTAACACTTTCGACACTTTGTGATATGATCGGTTGGTTTACAGTAACATACCCCAAGAAAGAGCTAGAGCCCACCCTTCCCACCCTATTCCTCAGATTTTATATTTATAAATATTTTATTTTTCAGTAATTGTAATTATTATTTTAACATTTCTATTAATAAATATTTACAACTACACAACATCAAATATACAGTATATATATACTTTTCTTTAGAGAGGAATTGATATCTAGCAGATATTAAAATGCACAAAATGCATAGCCCTGCTAATCTTATACAATTATGATATGTTTCCATGCACAACAAACGTGAGCATTGTGTTCCTTATAAACACCTTGAAATAATAAATTAATTTTCAAAGAAAAAATCCAGGTCTGAGGTGTATAGGTATAGGAAATATAGGCCTATAGCTGCACCTAACAATAAAAATAGACTTGTGTTGGGAGCATAGCTCTATTGCACCAGCACTAACCATTGAGCAAGAAGAGGAGAGAGAGCACAGTCGTGATAGTCAGCATTCCTTACCAGCAAGTTCATTTCTGGCGCACTCACTGTGATCACTTCCAACTAGCTTCCACTTCTCGAAAAAGTTGAAGAAAGAGTACAGTAGTCGAGTGATAAAAAGATTTCCAAATATTATCAAGAAATTATTTAATAATCTCACTTGTATGAACATGAAAAATGAATTGAAATAAACACACACACACAGACACACACAACACACACACACACACACACACACACACACAATGTGCATGACTTCCAACTGCCCAATCACAGTGAGTATCTATCACAAAAGTGCCTCGAATGGAGGAAGAGGCCAGAAAACCTGAAAAAGAGAACAAATTATGAGATAATGTTTCAAATAGTAAAAATGTATCTTTATAATGTTAATTAACAATGCAAAATAAAAAAAACAACATAATGTTATTTAAATGATTTTTAAAACAAATCAATTACAATTGAATTTGTGGTAATTAATCATGCCTGTCATTTGGGAGGAAGATCAAGCAGGTATGAAACAGTTAAATCAAAATGTCAACAAATGGAAATTCCTTGAAAAATTCAACAATACTATTGAGGGAGATAAGTTACTCTTCACCACAGATGTCTCAGTGAGATGCAGAGATGCGCACATAACAGATTACAGCTTACTAAAATGCTTTCATCCCTTACGACCTTCTTCAGACAGAGAAACACAGACTCACTCTCTCTCTCTGACACTGGAGTGTGTGGCAGGATGGAAGACATAAGAGAGGATAGAGTGTGGCCAGGGAATGGGAGGGGAGGGTGGTGGGGAAAGGGAGTAGTGAAGGGTTAGGCCTGGGGGATTGTAGGAGTGTAGGATATATTGTAGGGAGAGTTCCCATTTGTGCAGTTCAGAAAAGCTGGTGTTTGTGGGGCGACAGCATATGGCACAGGCTGTGTAGCAGTCATTGCAGTGAGCCACATCATTCATGGCAACAGGATGGTCCAGCTCTCTCCTGGCCACAGTTCACCTCTTAAAGCAGTAATGCAAGCACGGCCGCCTTTGCCTCACCCCTGCCCTGCCCCGCTCACAGTGTGCAGCAGCGTGTGGCAAGCAGGAAGAGGAAGAACGCCGATACAAGCAGGCAGGCTAAAACTGAACTTTATGCATCAGAGGGTAGCACTCGTGCTCGCTAGGTTAGGAACGACAGAGCAGCCAATCGGGGGTCGAGTTATATTGGGCGATAAGATTTATTTGACAGTGAACAGAAAAGGTGAGTGCTCTTTCAAGACGCTCGCAAATGACAAATATTTAAAGTACTGTTAGGAAGTGTAATTTGTTTATTGTCAAAAACTTTAACATACACTGCAAAATGCACCTAAAACTAGTCCTTTTTTAAAGTTTTTTATTTGTGTTTTAACAAAAAATATTTACTTTTAAGAATGAAAGTCTATAGTCCTTACATAAAATTATTTTTAAACTAAACTAGCATATTTATGATACTATTTCATTTAAGAAACATATATCTTTCAGAAGAAGCCTAATGTATATGTGATGTGTGTGCATGTAAAAAACTAACAGAGTCAAATTTGGGTCACAAAATTTCTAATTTTTTCTTCTATTCATGTTTTGGATATTTTCTAAAGCTTTGCATAGTGATTCTGCCATTCAGACAGTAATTGTTACCTAAACGGTAAATGGTTTGCTTGTTTTACCATTCTTCACCCACATTACAGAACTGTGCTTCCTCTGATACGTTGGATCTGACCGCAGACAGTCCAGCGCGCAGAGCAGTGCTGTACAGTCTCACTCTTTTCGCAGCTATCTCTATCACTCCCTTGCCAACACTAGTGACACACAGTTGCAGCTGTGGGTGGTGAAATACAGTGTACTCTGCCCGCGGGGTGCGGAAATGTTGACCGTGCCTGCAGTAATGTGATCTACAAACAGAACTGCAACAACTGTGCAGCTTTCTAAGTGGGCATGGCCAGTAACAAACTGTCGGTCCATATGAATGACCATGTTCAAACTATGGCCAGGAGAGAGATGGACTGATCTGTTGCAGACCATGTGGCCTTGCATGATGTAGCTCACTTCAGTGTCTGCTACACAGCTTGTGGCATATGGAGTCTCCCCACAAACACTGCTTTTCTGAATTGCACAGGGGGAACTCTTCCTACAATATATTTTCTGCTCCTGCAGTCCCCAGGCCTAAACCAACATTAGTTCCTGCCCCACCACCCTCTCCTCCCCTTCCCTGCCCACCTCTAGCCTCATACACATCTTCCATTCCACCGCACACTCCAGTCTTTCCCCTTCCCTTCCTTCGTGTCCATCTGACAGCATCTGCCATGCATCCATCCATCCATCCCCCCCCCTCCACCCTGATTTCCTCTCCGTACTACCTCCTCATCTTCACCACTAGTTGTTTTCCCCTCGGTCTGCCATGCAGTCTGACCACATTGGCTGGAGATGGCAGTCACATTTTTGTGAGTGTGTATGGGTGTTTCTCTGTCCAACAAATGCCATACTGGATGAAAGATTATTAAGTTGTATTCTGTTATGTGTGTCTTTCTGCAGCTCGTCAAGACATCTCTGTAGTGAGTAGCAACCTATACCTCTCAAAAATATTGTTAAATCAAAATGTGTTGATTTTGGAGCAGTGCACCTGAACCACATCTTTTATCAGGGCTTTTTGACTATTTATCATCATGCCCTGAAATGAAAGCCATCCTACCAAACATCAATCTAAGCTAGTCCCCCCCCCCCCCCCACCCACCCCAAGTGATGTTCTTTTGCCCACTCAAACTTTTGAACATTCTAATCAACATACATATATACTTTGCAGGTCACTGCACATGATGATGGGGGTATCTCAAAGCTACTGGTAATTTTCTTTTCTGTTCCACTTCCAGATAGAACAAGGAAAAGTGGATGCTTGTACCCCTCTGTACATGCCATATCTGTAGCACTGATGCAATGATTGAATCTGTGTACAACAAACCTAGCAGACCATCTCTGAATTACTTCCACGTCTTCCCCAAACACATGAGCAATACTCAAGAAGAGGTCGCACAAGCATTCTATTTGTGGTATCCTGTCAGATGGATCACATCTTCCCATGAATCTCCTAATAAATGGAAGTCAGCTATCTGCTTTCTCCATAATTGTCCTTACATGCTTGCTTCACTTCATATTGCTCTGTAATGTTATACTTAGATATTTAATTGACACAATGTCAAGCATCACTCTACTAATGCTATACTCTATCATTATTGGAATGTTTTTGCTACTCATTAACATCGATTTACATTTTTCTAGTGTTAGAGCTAGCTGCCATTTCTCAAACCAACTAGAAATTTGGTCTAAGTCATATTACATCCTACTACACTAATTCAATGGCAGCACCTTCCCGTGCACCTCAGCTTCATCAGCAAATAGCCACATATTGCTACTCACTCTGTCCATCTGATCATTTATATAGACAGAACATAGTAATAGTCCTATCACTCTTCCCTGGGGCACTCCTGATGATACCCTCATGTCTGATGGACAGTCACCATCAAGGAAAATCTACTGGCTTCTATTTCTTAAGAAGTCAGGGATTGGTAAAAAGAACCAATTATTCATTTATTCTGGTTGTCAGGTATAACCTCTACCCACAGCAACTCACAGGAACTATCTATTTCAACTTCACTACAAGATAAACCACTTGTGACAGCAATAAATACATCACCACCTGTTTTATTCAACCTATCCTTTCTGCTGAATTTATCTCAGGCTTTAGCCAGCTTTCACTACCTATAATGATTTGAGATTCCGTTCTTTCCATTAGCTGTTGGAGCTCGGGTACTTTCCTCCACACAGCTATGACAATTTACAACTGTTACACCAATGCTTTTTATATCTGTGTTAATCCTAAATTTAGCCTGTTCCCTTTGAGATTGAAACTATTTCTGTGTGTTCCCAAGGCCCTCTAACCTAACATCACACAGCCCCCACTACCCACATAGCCATTTCCGGTGTGTAGTGGATGCCTGACCTATTCAGTGGAAGCCAGAATCACACCAGCTGATGGTGTACGTCAAGGCATCTCCAGCCTACACAATCTGAGCCTCTGATTCATATCCTCCACTCGGCTCTGTGCCAGAGGTCCACAGTCAGTGCTATCAACTATGTTGCAGATGGTGAGCACTACATTCATCTTGCAAGCAAGACTGGTAGTCTTTACCACTAGGATAGCTGATAAAAACCAGAGAGAATCTCATCTGATCCAAAGTGACAAACAGCCACCACCTGTAGGTGGCTGCAATCCGTACTCTTCATGGCATCTGGAAGGACCCGTTCCACATCTGGAATAACTCCACCTATTATACACACGGAGTGCACATTGGCCTTCTTCCCCAACCTAGCAGCCCTATCCCTAAGAAGCTCCATTACCCACCTAACATTGGAGCTCCCAACTAAGAGCAAACCCACCCTCTTTGATAGGCCGGATCTTGCAGGCTGGGAGATAACCTCAGGATAAACAACACCATCCAGCTCAGGAACATTGTCTGGCACAGATTAGGGTGTAACACCCTGTTGATAGTGTGGGCATTATCGATGGAGCACAAGCATGTCTTGTCAAGGATAAGGAAGGAAATTGGCCATTTCTTTTCAAATGAACCACCTCAACATTTGTCTGGAATGATTCAAAGAAATCGTGGAAATCCTGAATCTGGATGGCTGGAGACCTATTTGAACCACCATCCCCCCAAATGCAAGCAAGTCCCAGTGAGCTACATCTCTCACCACACTGCTGGGACAACTGAGCCATTTTATTTTCATTCCTTCTCAAACATGAATAAAGTAGCATTTCTCATCGACAACATAGAGGATAATTACAATTAATAAGTAAACTGTACCACAAGGATGATTAATTATTTTTCAAAAATATAACTCTGAGGATTGTTCTTGAATGCACAGTAATGAAATGACACAATGTAATCTTCAGGCAGCATTCAATACACAGCAAAAAAATGGCATGAATTTTTTAAATTAAGGAGTAATTTATTACCAAATCTTTGTCATTCACCAGCCACGGTTGGGCAAACAGTGTCCAAAATACAATATTTACACCAAAATAAAATGAGTCCAACAACTGTGATCAGATTCCAGATCTTTTAAGACAAATTGAGCATATATATGCAGTTAACAATAACCTACTGTGATATCGCTGGAGGAAAATTCTTCAATGCTGTACATTGGTTTCTCTTTTAATTTACACAGAGTAGTTTCTCTAAATTGCTTCAGTGGTAAGAATTGTATTTCCTTGGGCAGAGCATTAAATAATTTTATAGCTATCATTGGGAAGCTGCTTTGTGTCCTCATTAGATGACATTTGGTCTGTTTAGTCTGTCTTCACTGCGAGTGCAGTGTTGATGAATGTCACTCCTCTTCCTGTAGGTCTCTTGGTTCATCTTTATGTACATGAGGCAGTTAAAAATATACTGGCTGAACACAGTGAGCACACCCAAACTAGAGAAAATAGGTTTGCAATGCTCAGTTTTTTTGCTCGAGGTGATGATCCTCATAGGTTTCTTTTGCAGTAAGAGCACATCCTTACAGCCTGTAAATTGGCCTCAAAACAACAGCCCATAACTGATGTGGCTGTGGAACATAGCATAATACACAATAAGCAAGTACTGCTCTGAGATTATATTTTTTAGTTTCCTCAAGAGGTACAGGACCCGTGAAAGTTTGGAGCACATATGTTTAGTGTGCTGTTGCCAGGTTAAGTTGGTATCAAAGTACCCCAGAATTTTAACAGCTGCTGTGTCACCCAGTACTCCAGTAACACTGAAACTACATATCAACCTCAGTGTTTTGTCTTCATTTATTTTCATTCTGTTCATTTCAATCCAGGCCTTAGTTTCACTGAACAGAATATTTGCCTGTTGTACAGTTTGAGAAATATTTTCTCCTTTTGCAAGCAAGGTAGTATCATTGCAGTGTTTGTCCATTGGAGCTTAGGTCATTAAAAGATATAAGAAACAACAGGGGCCTATGACTGATCCCTGTGTCACTCCATGTTTCGTGTTCAATTCACCTAAGAGTGCTCCCTGCGCTGATAAAATCTGCTGTCTGTCCTTTAGGTATGATTCAAGAGTTTGCAGGACAGTTTCTCCAATACCATACAATTTTAGCTAGTTTAGTAAAGTCTGATGTGGGATGTAGTCAAACACCTTACTAAGGCCTCAGAGAACCAAAGCTATAGACTCTGTCTTCAAATCCATTTCATGAAATTAAATCAAGTACAGCTGTTGTTGTTGACTTTACCTTTCGAAAGCCATGCCATGGACCATACAAGAGATTATTTCCTTCAAAGTAACTTACAAGTTGCTCTTTCATTATTGACTCCATCACTTTAACTAGTACTGGTATTATGCAAATAGGCCTGTAACTTGACACTTCGTGTGGATTTCCTTTTTTGGAAATAGGTACTGTGCGGGCAAACTTTAAGAAATATGGAAGTTCCCCAGTATGGAGTCATTTATTTATTACTACTGTCAGTGGTTTTGCAATTTCATATATTATAGACTAATAAAGTCTCTGGGAGAGCCAGCCATGACAAAACTATTTCACGTGGTGCATAAGATGTACAAGACAGGTGACATAGCCTCGGACTTTAAGAAAAATGTAATAATCCCCATTCCAAAGAAAGTAGGGGCAGACAGGTGTGAAAATTACAGAACCATCAGTTTAATATGTCAGGGTTGCAAAATTTTAACACGAATTATTTACAGAAGGATGGAGAAGGTGATAGCAGCTGACCTCAGGGAAGATCAGTTTGGATTCAGGAGATATGTAGGAACATGGGAGGCAGTACTCACTTTATGGCTTATCTCAGAAGATAGATTAAGGAAAGGGAAACCTACATTTCTAGCTTTTGTAGATCTGAAGAAAGCTTTTGACAATGTTGATTGGAATACACTCTTTCAAATTCTGAAATCAGCAGGAGTAAAATATATGGAACAGAAGGTTATTTACAACTTGTACAAAACCAGACAGCGGTTATCAGAGTTGAAGGACTCGAAAGGGGTGCAGAGGTTGAGAAGGGAGTAAGACAGGGTTGTAGCCTTTCTCGAATGTTATTCAATTTGTACATTGATCAAGCTATAAAGAAAAGCAAGGAGAAATTTGGAGAAGGAATTAAAGTTCAGGGTGAAGAAATAAAAGCATTGCGTTTTGATGATGACATTGTAATAATAATAATAATAATAATAATAATAATAATAATAATAATAAATATTTACGGACAACAGTAATTCTACTGCAAATAGAAGAAATCAAATGATACCTTCTACTGTAGATCCTCCTCACATTTTGGAATGTCAAATATCTCTGCAAAGAGGGGAGGCAGCCTCAGTTTTGTCCAGTTGAGACGAAACCACTCAAGGTGTGTTGAATGTTTGACACCTAGATTTCGTAGTTCTGGCAGCTTCACAAGCAGACTTGCGAACAGCTGTGGATCACTTGCATGATTTCGTCCAATCTGTTTAAGAAAAACAATAATTTTTATGAAGCTATTGAAATATTTATTCATTAAGAGTTTATAAAATTATTAAAGACTGTACAGCTTCAGTTACAAAATTTAGTGCTCTTCTTCATCTATATTACACAATTATTTTATCTTTCCCTTTCCTCTGCTGTTCCTTTACTGTTTTGGGCTTTTATCTTCTCTTGCCTTTCTCTCAATACTTCTACATCTGCATCTAAGTTTCCAAGCAGATCAATGAAAATGATATTAAGTTAGGAAACTTTTGCCTTGCAAATAAATTACACACAGAATACCCAAATATCTCTCAACTTCTCCAGATTCATGTAAGTTTAACTTAATCAAGAAGGATATTGGCATCAGTAGTGTCACCATGCATACCGCTTTGTCAACACAAATATAAATGGGCAAGCTTCTATTCCAAAGAAAATGATAATTGAGGACATGGAGTTTTCCCATAAAACAAGGCAAAAATATACAGCCACTGCGTATTTCTTTCTTTCAACAAGAGGGTTGTGTGATGTGAATTTATTATTTGGCCAGGCTTGTAAAATCAAGCTTTGCAGTATAATGTTCATAATAAAACTGTTTTCTACAATTTATAAACATCTTTGTGCAAAATTTTGAAAGTATTACTCAAGCCTTGAAAAAATCAACGTATGACATATCATTTAAGACACAAAAATTGATCTGGATTGTTTTGTAGCCAGCCTCACAAATTACTACAAGGCTGTGCATGAACTGAATGGCAACTTAATTTTTTGTGGTTGAATTCCAGTTCATCCAGAGGAGAGTGTGAACAGAGACCCAAAAGACATGTCAGATGATGCAGAAGAAATAATTAATAATCTGATGGTAATTCAGTGTGACAACTTCAGTAAATATCTGACACCTTTTCAAATCCTAAATACCACCTTGAGGAGAAAAACAAAACAACAATGTCTCAAACATTTCGGTTTTAAGAATATTTTATTCTTTACTTGCAGCTGAGGATGAAAGATAAATAAAGGATGTTTCATAATTAATAACTGGAGAAGCTAGATTATCAAATTTAAAAGTAATTGTTGTGAAATCAACATTGACTTCTCTATTAAACTTTATTGATATATTTGATACACTTACCAACAAAACACAACAAAAAGTATTTTATGAGCACAGAAATAGATTATATACATAGCTTTTTCACATTCATTTGTTAAAACTTTGCAGCAGTATATTATATGTCACAACACATGAAAAATTGTACATCCCGAAATCATACCACAGAAAGTAGTATAAGCTATACTTTCTACATACTTTTCTAGTGTTTTTGCCTTGGCTTGTATTTTACACTAATTACATGCTAAGCAATAAAATAGAGCTCCTTTTGTCACATTTTTTATCTTTTAAGACAAGACCTATAGACAAATCTGTGGCACTACCATTAGTATTCACATGGCATCGTCCTATGTCATGGGCCAACTGCAGGAATCCTCATGAACACCTAAAACCCTCTTCTGGTTCAGTTTCATCAGTGAAATTTTCATGATATGGACCTATAATCTCAAAACCTATTTAGAAATATGCTTCATCCGGGCTTTTCAACTCACTGAGCCATCTTCCTGGATGCTGATCTCCACCCCTCAGATGTTTCCATAAATACATCTAACCATATCGATCACAACACTCACCAACAGCAATTTTTACAACTGTCACATGTCCCATATCAATAAGCCTCTCCACCCCCACTTCCCCATGAACACTATACTAATAATCTTACTAGAGCCTTTACTTACAGACAATATCTTATACAGCACAACCAAAAACATATCTTCCATGCCCTCTGCTCCTCAGACATTAATAAATCTCTTACTTAAGTACCAACCAGTAAACCACTGAAGGGATATGAAAGCAACTGAAATCACTAAACAGAGGTAAGTTCACTGCAGGTGATGGGATGCCAGTTAGATTCTACAACCTCTGACAGAGTTTGGTGAAGTCATATAACATTAACGTAGATGAACTATGAACTACAGTTACAGTTACAGCCACCTCCCATAACTAAGCACCACTGATCTCTGTGATACATGTCCCGGAAACTTTACCAAAGTCTTTCTTTGGAATGGTGTCCAAAAACGTCTTCACATTTTTTGGATGTCAGGAATATTGTCAAATTAATTTCCTTTCTCATCAAGTTTGAGTTGAGGGAATAGAAAAATATCCAGTGAGTAATGAGTTGTTGAAGTTGCACTATCCCCTTTTCTTTGCCAGGAACTGTTTGATTATATTGGCTGTATGTGGACGAGCACTGTGGTGAAACTTGAATATCCACCATATTCTCTTGATGTCAATCCACCAGACTTCTTTGTATTCCCTTGTTAAAACTGCTTTGAAAGGAAAGAGATTTGATTAGATGCCTGACATCCAACAAAATGCGTTGAGACTTTTTAACACCGTCCCAAAGGAAGACTTTATGTGAAGTTTTCAGCACATGTATTCCAGATCTCAGTGGTACATAGGTAATAATATAGTAATAAGGACAGTTTACAACTCACAGCAAAGATGTGGCAATGAGCTGCGACAGACACATACAACACTTTCAGTTATCGGCCATTGCCTTCTTCAGAAAATAGAACAATCACACAGGCACACAACACAGTCATGCAACCGTCACCTCCGGCTGCCACACTTCGAATCATGCTCTGCGGTGTGTAAATCGGGGAGGGGAGGGGAGGGGAGGAGAGAAGTATCTTTCCCCCTTTCTAGCAGGAGTCAACGATAGATATCTAGATGAGCAAAGACAATACTGGAAAAAACACAGGTCATTTCTGCTTTTAAGAAGGGTCATTGAATGGATGCTCAGAACTATAGGGCTACATCTCTGAAATCAGGTATGTTGTAAAATTTTGGAACAAGTTTAGTGTTACAGTATTTTGCCATTTCTGGAGACAGGAAATTTCCTCTGTAGTAATCAACATAGATTATCAATAAAATGATTGTGTGAAACCCATCACACTCTGTTTGTCCATGTGTCAAACAAAACAGTAGATACAGGCTCCTTCACTTTCAGAAGCCATTCAATATGGTTCCACACTGAAGCCTAATGAACAAAATACAAACTAACAGGATACCAGACCAAATGTGAGAAAGGATTAAAGAGTTTATAGTGAACAAAACATAGCATGTCATTTCCAATGGTGAGAAGTCTTATCATCTGCAGTGTATCAGTGCTTAGTGCAAGGCATGGCAAATGACCCTCAATACAAGGAAATGTAACTTATTGAGAATACATTGAATGTAAAAGCTTTTATTAAATAATAACACAATTGCAAAAAAGAAAAAAATCACTGGAAGTTTTTACTTACAAAAAATATCAGGGAGTATGCATACAGAGTGATTTTAAGTGGAATGAGAACATCAAATTGTAAGGCAGATGCCAGACTGAGGTTTATTGGAAGAATACTTAGGAAGCATAATCCATCCCCAAAGGAAGTAGCATTCAAAATACTCATTGAAACAATATTGTTGTTGGTGAATCTGTATCAGGTATGAATGATAGAAAATTTAGAGGAGATCTAATGAAGAGTAGCACAGGTTGTTACAGGTTTGTTTGGAAAGCCGTAAGTGACACGGAGGTAATGGGCCAACTCAAGTGAAAGATTCTGTAAGAGATATATTCTGTATAGGGTACAGGCTACTGTCAAAGTTTTGAGAGCATACATTTCTTCAAGAGCCACCCAAAATCTTGATTGCTGCTATATATATCTTGCAAAAATATCATGAAAATAAAACTAGAGAGATTCGAGCCCACACAGAGATGTACAGGCTGTAATTTTTCCTTCAAACCATATGCAAATGGAACATGAAATGATATACAACACGTTGCTTTTGGAGTGTAGATGTACCCACATCCCCCACAGTAGTGTTCTGTCACCCAGCAAAACTACAGAATATCCTTGTACATCCCTATTAAAAGTGATCTCTAAATCTTGCACTACATGGTTTGTTCTCTTGTGATCAGTCCATGTCCAAGACATGTTCTGCATACCTACTTACCCACTGTCATATACTGTCACAGACTTTTCCAACCTTATAAAAGGTAGGACCATGTTTGAAAGCATCATTGTTTCATGTCACCTATGATTCAATTACTGTAACGCATAGTATTCCATTTGAGCATGTTAAGTACCCATCTGTATATTCATTTGAATTGCCCTCACCAACCTGTAGTGCAATACAAACTTGAACATCCAGTTGCCAAAATTGCTCCACACTGTACACAAATAACTTCATTTTGTTATTACCTTCAATTACAACTTTCTCTAAAATACACTGAAGGGAATAGTCTCTCCTACATATCCTGCATTCACACAATCCCTTTGCCCAACAACCTTTGTTAACCTGTTTCCACTGCCTCAATTACCTTACCTTTTCCATTCGCTCACCACTCCTTCTATTTCCTTATCATGCTCTACCTTTTCCTACAACTCCCCCCTCCCCTTCCCCATATAGGTATGCATTCTTCCCAGTGGCATAGCTATTATAGGGCTAGGCAGGGCAGTGCCCTGGGGTCCCCGAGCTCAAGGGGCCCTCGGCCTATGTGAGCGACGTTCCAAAAAAGTTGCAGTAGAGCATAGATTGTTTTGGGCCTTCACATGACGCCACTACTACGCAAGCATAGTCTCTGTATAAAATTTTTCAGTCAGCGTAGCAGCAGAAGTAGAGGCAGCATGAAAGCTGCTCACAGCAACAGAATACTGTATAAATTTCTTACTGACAAATAGAAGTGTATGGTATGATTATCCGAATAAACCGGTTTTTCGAACATCCATGTACCTCAATTACTTCAGACAATCGACGATCTACTGTTTATAATATTTTAGTTGAATGAAGGATTTTCGACTATTAACTTTCTGAATCCTGACCAACACACTTCAAACGCACGAAGCGAAATTCAAAAATTATTCCCACCTCAGAAGATAAACATTACAAGGTATATTGCTTGTCCGCTAAGACGTGGATCCTGCCATTGTTAGTGTGTTGTTGGTTGAAGTCGGAGTTTCTACGGCTGTCATTCTTTGTGAAATAACAGCCAATGGCGCTGAATTACTAGCAGTGTGTTTGACAATACACGGTGTGATGACGTTTGAATACGAAGTCTCTACAATGTATTATTGCAGAACGGTTTTGTTATAATAACTCAGCTGTTTGTCTAGTGAATTCCGCCAAAGGAATGCTTCTTAATCATAGATCCCAGTGAAGTGCTGTAACCAACTACACTCTGAAAATCGAGCAAGAAGAATAGAAAATATGAATAGTGCATGGTTTTGAGGGTTGTATTACTGATCGGCGCATCATAACTGAAGCTTCTCCTGCAGATTCATTCGCCTAGTATGGAGCAATTTCGTAAACTATCCCATGGGGTCGTTTTATCTATATGTCCTACCCAGGTCCAACTCTATCCCTCTGCAAAATTTCATACAAATCCACCCAATAATTTTTGCGTGAAATCATAACAAATAAACAAACTATCACAGTTATTATGATATTAGAGAGTACGATTAAGCCGGCCGCGGTGGCCGAGGAGATTGAGGCGCTCCAGTCGTGGTCTGCACGGCAACTACGGTCGGGGGTTCGAATCCCCCCCTCGGGCATGGATATTTGTGCCATCCTTAGTATTAGCTAGTTCGTAAGTAGTTTGTAAGTTTAGGGACTGATGACCACTTAGTTAAGTCCCATAAGCTATACAAACATTTGAATATGATTAAATATTAGCTGCTGTGTGACACAGAATAATTTACTTAGTAGTATTTAGGTTTGCCTTATTATGTCTTCCAGGGGGCAGTAAGGAGCTGATGTATAGTTTTAGTTTAAAAAGGCCCCCAATGTCATTTTTGCCCCAGGGCCCTTGGCGACATAGCTATGCCACTGATTCCGCCCCCCCCCCCCCCCGCCCTTCTCTCATTTCCACTTTCCATATTCTCCTTTCCCCTTTCTATCCTCCCCTTTCTCTGTTCAACTCCTTCCCCTCCTCTTTCCTCCTCTCTTTTTTCCCCCCCAATCCTTTTCACCACTTTCCTTTTTCCCCTTACAACATCTGTTTTTGTTCTACCCTAAATAATTTTTTGTCATCTTGTGCAGCAGCACATCTCTGTCCAAGGATCCTCCTCCTAGTAATCAAGTACTAAAAATAAGTTTTGCTATGGCCACGAGAATGGATTTGTAGCATCTGGGTGAGTGAGTGAGCATGTGTGTGTGTGTGTGTGTGTGTGTGTGTGTGTGTGTGTGTGTGAGTGAGTAGACTACTGTCAGAAGGACTTAGCCAAATGCTGTTTTCTTTTATGTGTTTTTGTGTTCCACACAGTGATCCACTGAAGGTGAGTGGTTGCTTATCACTTTTTTCCTTATTGACATCTAACAATAGAAATTCTAGGGAGGAGTCAACAATATTTCTGAGATGGATAGGTTGCAAATCACCAAAACATTTTGATGAGCCGCAGAAAGGCACACACAACAGAATGCAATTTACTAAACAGCTTTCAGCCGTTATGGCTTTCATCAGATGGAGAATCTCTCTCTCTCTCTCTCTCTCTCTCTCTCTCTCTCTCTCTCTCTCTCTCTCTCTGTCACACACACACATGCGTGTTGTCTCCCGCCATTGTGGCCAGGTTGTTGATCAAGGACAAAGCAACTAGTGGTAGGGATGAGGAAGCAGCATGGAAAGGGAAGGAGGGGATGGATGCACGGCGGGGTGGGGAAATATGCAGTGCTGCCTTATGGACAGGAAGGAAGGGAAGGGGAAGACTGGAGTGTGTGGCAGAATGGAAGACGTACGCAAAGCTACAGTGGTGGCAGGCAAGGGAAGGAGAGGGAGGTGGGAGCAGGAACTAGCAGAGGTTTAGGCCTGGGGGATTGTAGGATCAGAAGATATATTGTAGGAAGACTTCCTGCCAGTGCAATTCAGAAAAGTAGTGTTTGTGGGAAGGATCTATATGGCACAGGCTGTGTAGTAGTCAATCAAATGAGTCACACTATGCAGCGCTGCATGCTCTGCAACACAAACAACACTTTCAGCTGTCGGCCATGGCTTTCTTCATAAAATATTGTACAATATTCATGCGTGAATATTCTGTTTTCTGAAGAAGGCCATGGCCCATAACTTGAAGTGTTGAATGTGTGTGTCTTTTTTATGTGTGTGTCACAGCTTGTCACCACTTCTTTGTCATGAGTTGTAAACTGTCCTTAATACTATATTGTTTAGCATTAAACTACAGTAGTAAAAGGAAGAAGAATGAGATAGAGCGAATCAAAGAAGTGTCACAGTCTCCTCTTATTGTTGTGGTAAACACACTTCAGAAGCGAAATATTTTAAGTGTCTTTTATTTTTGAGGTTTTTTAAGAAAGATTAAGACTGAATCATACCTGAACTTTGAGGGCATCAATAAGCCGGTCTTGATGGTGCTCAACTGCTTTGATATCAGTTATACCAGTGCGATCAGCAGTGAGGAGCACTACGGCTGAAAACAGCCCAAGCTCTGTATCATTCAGAGCAAGCGCATTGAACGTCGATGCAAAATGAAATACTGAGGTAACGAAGTCAACCTGTAGAGCGAATACAGTTTCATGAGATAAATTTACTAACATAGCACATGCTGTAATATAGACAGGATATAGGAGGAAATTGATGTTCGCGATAAAATCTATTTACATGAAAAAGAACAAGAGAAAAAATTGAAATAATTATGGTAAACACATTTTTTCATTTTAAAGGAACAGATGCAGAAGGTGAAACAATGTTAAAATTAGAGTTAAGGGCTAAAATTGGAAGTTTGTCACAAGTAGAGCCACAGCCGAGTTTAAGTTCCTTAAGCTTAACAAACGTTGTTTTTGGTCACAGGTAGACAAGTGAAATAAGGTGCAGTTTCATGTAAGAGTTAAATTCATTATTTATAATAAGTTGCACCAAATGTAGCCTTCCAATATTACAAGTCATAAAGTTGAAGCAGTATTTAAAATATGTTCTACCAAATTCATCTGTTTAAAATTATGATGGAAATGAATTAATGTTCAGGAAGCTGTATAGAAGCAGCTGTATCCCATAATCACAAGTTTATATTCATTTAACAACACAGAGAAGATAAATGAAAGCTAATGGATGTGATACATGCTATGTAGGAGAGGAGGGATAAAGACTTATATAAACACCACATAGTAAAAGTACAATACGCTGAATTTTAGCAGCAATTAATGACAGATTAATTTAAAAATTTGTATAAAACATAGATAATTTTACTTACATCATACATTACTTCCATCTGCTGCTTAGTAATGTATGTTCCATCTGAGAAGGTGAGTGAAGAGTCAGATGTTAGCCGAGAAACATGAGTTAACCATATTTCAAAGAAACCAACTTTGATAAGTATTAGCTGATCATCTTGACTCAGATCACAGAAACCTGCACAGAGAACAGTATTCTTAATTATTATCAAGTGATGCATATATTATTCATAATACAATAACATAACTTGTTTTACTTAATAAACAAGAACATTATCACTACAGATTACTGTGGGACAGTAAATAAACTCAATGTGGGATTATTGCAGAAGAGTGATAGCAACTAGATTTGTAAATGAATAATATTTTACAACAATAGTCATTGTTTTCTTAAATTATTAGCAAAATCTTTTGCAGAACTGAAAATTAGAATATTACTGGTAAGGTCCAGTCAAGAAAAGGAATAAAGAAAGCTCTGAATTTGAGGTAGGTAAGGTATAAATTTCAAACATGCAGTGACAGTATGTGTAAATCAGTAGATCTATTTATTATTTGCTGTGATCTTACCAGTTCTTTAGAATGTGTAAATCATAAACTTCTATTAAATTAAAGTACACTGGAAATAATATTAGAGGGCTACATTAATAGGTAGTAGAGGATGAATACTAAATGGCATAGCATAATACATTATCTGATCAAAAGTATGCAGACACTCCTGTGTAATGTGAAATTAACAACTTGATGCATGAATAGCAAACCCATTAGTATAAGAGGAGATGGATATTATTTTGTTTTAGTGACAGCAAAATGGGTTGATCAGGAGAGTTTGGTAAATTTGGACTTGTTATGGCCTAGAGGTGTTTTTCACAAATGTGGTTTGCTCCCCTTATTGTATCGAAAACAGTGCTGACAGAGGAATGATATGAAAACATTTTACAGTTTATTTGCTGTGTACTCTAATCACAAGAACTTATAACATCTGGGATTGATGTGCTGATCAGATACTCTCAATACTCCATCCACTGATGCCCTCAAGCTGAGAATGTTAGTAAGACTGGTCACTACTGTCAACCCTTCTGTGGTCTGTTCAGATGGAGAATACTGTGTACAATAAAGGAACATTTGTATCAGCTTCACAATGTACATTGTCATAAGGTAGCATTCAACTATCTGTACAAGAGTCCAGATACACTTCTGGAATGATCTAGAACACTGCATTTACTCCAGAACCCAGAAACCATCATCATACAATATTTTTTGGTCAATAATGGAGGATAGATAGCAACTCACCATAGAGAGCCTTGCTGATCTGCTGACAGACACGAAAATAGATTATCTATTTAGCAAGCCTCTTTACGATGAGCTGTTGTCTATCCTCCATTATTGACATTCCAATCCGATTTTCCTTTGTTAATATTTTTTGTGACAGTTCTTGAGGAATAATGGCCTGCTATTTGTCCATTGATAATCAAATACCTCAGAAGTGTCCTCCATAAAGCTAAGACTGTCATAAAGGTAAAGAGTGGTTAAGCCTAATTTTAATGTCCAGTAATGGATGTCCAGAGACTTTGATCAAATAGTGTACATGGTTCAATATGGATAATGCAGGGCCTATAAATTAATACTAATCAATATTTATAGAGATAAATGTTAGCTATCACAACCAGTTGTTTAATTATTGCTGCTACTAATTTCTTGGAAAATAAGACCATGGTACAAGGCCCTATTCCCAAGAATCTAATATCTGCAATAGCACAAGGGACAGCTCATACTCAAATGGCCAGTCATCTATAGGTGCTGAAGCCTGATCATCAATCCTGGACTTTCAACTGCTTTATTTATGAATGTAATAGGATAGTTCACAATTGTTATCGTGAACAAATATTCATATTGGCTCTCGTAGATCGAAACTATTCTCAGATTCCATATCATCATCATCATCTAAGATTGATTATGCCTTTCAATATTCCATCTGGAGGATATTCCCCCTAATGAAATTCCTCCATGATTCCCTATCCAATGCTAACATTGATGCCTTGTCTAATGTCAAACCTAGTACTTCAAAATAATTCTTAACTAATCCAACTACTTTCTCCTAGTTTACCAGGACTCCTCCTGCTCTTTACTGCCAAACCCATGAGTCTATTAGGTTATCTTGCTTCTCCCAAGCATGTAACATGACCCAACCATCTCACCCTGTTTGTTCCAACTGCTTCATCTATGGCATTAATTCCAAGTTTCTCTTTGATTTATTCATTATAGACATCCTCCTGCCACTGTCCCCATGTATTAGTACCTGCAATTATTCTTGCTACTTTCATATATTTAATATCAACCTTATTAATAAGATATAACACAGTTGGTTCAAAGACGGAATGGTGCACTGCTAATTTACTCTTGCAGAAGAAAGTAGAACATAGCTTAGTGCTTACTGTATTAGTGTTGCTACGCCTTGATTCCAGTTCTTTCTTGCCAATCCTGTGAGAAAATACACCACAAGAACTTGAAACTGTTCTTTCTATTTGGCATTCATCCTTTTTAAATCTCTTTCTCACAGGCATTCCTTTTATTTTGAAGATGCTGATCTTCATACCATAATGCTTACATCTCTGATTCATCTCCAAAATATTCTATTGCAACCCTTCAATTGAATCTGCTACCACTACTAAGTCATCTACATATGCAAGACTTCAGATATTTTAATATCACCCTGCAAGTTTCTAATTTTGAAAATATGATCCATAAATAATACGAACAACAGCAGTGACAGGTTGCAGCCTGAACTTGCACCTGAAACTACTATTTACCATGAACTTAATTTACTGTCCACTCTACTGCTACCTCACAATCTACATAAAGAGCTTTAACAGACTGCAGAAATTTGCCTCCTATTCCATAATCTTGCCGCCCAGGGGGCTCACAGTTCTTTCGTGACTATGTACATGACGAGTACGAGGCCCTGACCTAATGCACTCTTTCTTATTTCTTTACTTCCTGGGCTGCATTTCCTTTCCCTCTCCCCTCCTTTACTATCCTCACTCCTTCCCTGTCCCACTGGGGGACTGATAACCAAACATCCCAACCCCAACCCCATAATCTCGTAGAAGTGACAATGGCTTTCTCCTAGGGGCACAGGCATAAGTTTTTTCTAGATCTATAAAACATTAATAAAAATACCCTGTTCCACTCATAGCACTTCTCCATTATTATTCACCATAACCTAAAGATCTGGTCCTGACAGCGTCTAAGAAGCCAAAACTCATACTGATTTTCATCCATCTTGTTTTCCACTAATACTCACACTCTCATTTCAACAAAACCTGAGAATATTTTGCCCACACTGTTAATTAAAGAGATACTTCTGTAGTTAGTACAATCTTTTCCGTTTCCATGTGTGAAAATTGGTGAGATTACTATTTTTGTTCAATCAGGCAGAACCTGTTCTGACTCCCATGCTGCCACTTCAGTTATCCTGTGTAACCATTTGAAACCTGATGTTCTACTGTATTTGATGAGTTCTGACTTAATTTCATCTACCCCTGCCATTTTATTGCACTGCAATATATTGACCATTGTCTCCACTTCCTCAAAACTGATCTTGTTTCTTTCATCATTCCTGTCCCATTGTACATTGAAATTTGAAACACTACTGAATGATTCACCTATGATGAACAACTCTTCAATATATTCCCTCCATTTTTTCAAGACATCCACTGGATACACTAACAGCTTTCCTGAACTGTCCAAAACAAATGTTAATTCCTTCTTCTCTCTCTTTTGAAGACTGCTAATTACACTTCAGAAACAATTTCTAGTAGCTTAACCCAAAGTTTACAACCTAGTTATAAAGTCTTCCCAAGATTTCTGCTTGGATGTTGCCATTTTTAAATGGCTTCTTTTTCATTTTACACACTGCCTTTACTGTGTCATTAATGATTAACCAATCTCTGTTTGCTGTTATACTTGATTCTATTATAGCAACTCATTGTCTTCTGGTATTTAAAAGAATCTAAATAAGCAACGTTTCAGTTATTGTACAGTACTGCATTTTTTGTAGTAATATATTATGGTTAGCACTGTCAAAAGCTATTGCAAATTGCAGGTTATCTCCACTAGACACAATGTCAAAACAGTAGGCTACATGCACAATTAACTAATGAAAATGAATACCATTTTTAACAAAACCTAAATTTTGTTCAGCCTCAATGGGTGTTCAACTAGACATGAGATTTCTGCTACTGCATTGATAACAAACCTGGCACTCTTTTGGCAAACTCAACAACCCTTTGCACACTAGGAGTGACATGCTGTGCAAATTGCTGCCAAAGCCAAACACGATGCTGTTCCAAAGACTCAGCAGTTGATGAGGCAACCTCAGATGTTTCCGTACTTGTTCCACCGGCCACAGAAACCTAAAACATAGTGGTTCATAAGTTTATGCTAACTAAAATATTAAAGATAAATCATACAAGCTTTTAAGTGTGGTTTACAATTTACCACATTACACAATGTGATATGTTGGCATAATTAATATATTTGTTGGACCTCAAACATTGATAAAAAATAGATTACAAGTATATAAAATTATTCTGCTGCTTTATTTGTAGTATACTGCAACTATACATCAGAAATATCTGGTCAAGTTATTCCAAACACTATAGCTTTAAACACCGTGTATAGAAAAAGCTGTGCATGGCCAAATGAAATTAAATGATAATGTCTAACAATGGAAAGTCTAGGTTGGAATTAACAATACAGTAATAGGACAGTTTACAATTCACTGCAAAGACGTGACGATGAGCCACAACAGCCACACAAAAAAGACACACACATACAACACTTTCAGCTATCGCTCATGACCTTCAGGATTAGGAACATTCACGCAAACACACAGGCACACAATACAGTCACACAGCCATCAGCTCCGCCTGCACCACTTACAATCACGCTATTCGGTGTGGAGATAGGAGAGGGGATAGGAAGGTTGCATCATGGTGGTGGGGATGGATACAGCACAGCCTTCCAGAGTATGTATGTATTAGATGGGAGGAACAAGATGCAGCTTAGGGATGGAGTGGTGAGACAGGTGAGTGACTAGCTCATTGGGGTAGTTTCTCTAAACTGTGGCCAAAAACAAGTTGGATCACCTTGTGGCACAACATGCAGTGTGGCATATGCTTGATTTCAATGGCTGCTTCACAACCCGGGACATTTGGATCCTCCCACCCACCACCAGCTTTTCTGAATTGTACAGATGGGAGTTATCCCTACAGTATATTCTATGATCCTGGCCTCAATTTACGATAAGTTCCATTTTTTCAGCACCCTAGAGTTCCCACCTCTCTATCCTAAACCTCTCCTATCCTGAGTGTTGTGTGTGTGTGTGTGTGTGTGTGTGTGAGCGTGCGCACGCACGCGCGCATGTGCGCGGGACATGCGTGCATTCATTTTATTTTATTTTCCTCCACTCAACCACTTCCCCACTCCATCCCTAAGCTGCATCTCGTTCCTCCCATCTAATACTTTCATACTCTAGAAGTCTGTGCTGTATCCATCCTCACCTCCATGACACAACCTTCCTATCCCCACTCCCATCTTCACACCACAGAGCGTGATTGGAAGTGCAGCAGCTGGAGCTGACGGTTGTGTGACTGTGTTGTGTGTCTGTGTGATTGCGTGATTGTTCCTAATTCTGAAGAAGGTTATGGCCGATAGCTAAAAGTGTTGTATGTGTGTGTCTTTTTTTTGTGTGTGCTTGTCACAGCTCATCGTCACATCTTTGTGGTGAGTTGTAAACTGTCCTATTACTGTATTGTTAAATGATAATGTCACATTAATGGCTGGAAGACTCTGCCTGGGACCATATTTGGACTGCCTGGTGCAAGTCTTTTTCTAGATGATACTACTTCAACAACTTGTGTTGATCATGATGGAACAACAATGAGGACAGCACAATACCCAGTCCCCAAGCACAGAAAATCACCAACCTGACTGGGACTTGAATGCACTCTCCATGTGCAGCAACTCACCACACTAACCCCTGATCTATGGAATAGCCAGATGATTTACCTTATAATGAAGAAAAATTATTCAGAGCATTTATTTCATTTATAAATTCACCTACTTCTCAAATCTGGTATTTATTTCTGATGATTTTTGTCAGCTGCGGGTTTTTCTTGTGAGTAGTACAACTGGATGCTCTCAGTACCCTGTCATACTGTAGGTCTACTAAAGATTTGGGAAAAGGAGGTCATGCACAGCATTATACACACTATTACTATCATTTTAAGCATATGAAAAATTAAGCCATCAGATTAGAAGACCATTAATGTTTTTCAAATGAATCACAATTTCAGAATAAAGTGTTATTAGTGTTATAGTGAAATATTGCGATATATTTTGCTACTGCTTAATATTAGCCCTGTTGCACTAACTATATTTTTCAGTGGAATAATACTTGTTTATGTGTGTGCATGATTGTGTTTTAAATTATATTTTATAGTGTTTAAAACCACAATAAATATGCAAATTCAAAACGTCTGAAACTAATATGTAAAAATAGTTTGACATCATATAACAGGATGGGACCTTTACATTATTGCTGTCTTTGCCCTCATGTTGCATTGAAGATGTGAAAAAAGTAGAATAGGGGTCTCAACAAGTACTAAAACAAATAGTGAAAGCAACTTTATTGAGCACATATGAAACTTCAGATGCATCTGAATTGTCTGCCTAAGCAGTGTGTGTTCTTATTGACATATACACAGATGTTCTAGGGAATTAACAATATTCAATAGATATTCAACAGATAAGTAAATCCCAGAAATCATGAAGATGAAGAATTACAAGTGTCGGAAATCAAATGATTGACTGTAATGGCTACACCCTGGCAAGAAGACTGAGTAGACTATAGCTTTCGTATGTGGAACTAGCCAGTAGACCCCTGAATAGTGGCACTGGTGGAACCTTACACTATGGTCCTTTTGTCACATCCTTATAACCACTGCAACATTCAAATGGAGTTAAACCCTCAAAGAAATAGTGATTGCCCAAGTTTTTGTCTTCCTTTTTTTGGAAGCCCTTATCACTGATATGTCTCTTAGGGATATGATAGGCTAATGGTGGTGTTGTTTCTTTACATGTGAGATGGTTATGGAACCTGTGTAACAGTAATTTGTCCGTGTATTTTCTATGTTTATTTTCTGTATCTGGTCACCAAAGCTCTTATAATAGGACTGACATATTTTGGAAAAGTTTGTGTGTCATGGAAAATGTACACCTAATTTTTCAAAAGCGTGCTCTAGAACTGACTATTCTGTATTATCCTCCATTATTGCTGAAAAATTCAAGAGGATAGTCTTATCTCTAACAGTAACTATATCATAGGGGAAAAGGACTGTATATTTAGAGATATTGTCTTCAGTATTTAAGAAAAAAGCCTATATAAAGAAGCTTACTTTGGACATGTAATAGAGACTATTTAAATGTCAAATGGGAAAATGTTCAAAAGGGAGTAACCTGATCTGCCAGTAGAAGAACAAAAAGGTATCTGAACAAGTTTGTTAGCTGAGTCTATTAAATTTAAGATTTATCATTCCTTTTGCATATTTAAAGGTGATGAAGTCTACAACTTTTAAAGATTTTATTCTCTCAATGAACTTCAACCACAGTAAAGTGCCAAAGTAAATAATGGGGAGGGGGAGTTAGAGAAAGGGCTTAATTTGTTGTAGAAGTTCATAAAGTTTTAACAAATTTGATTTTCCATTAACTTGCATTGTCAGTGTTCATTAGAATAACATGAAGAAATAATTCTTCCACTGTGCAAGAACCAAGCCTTATTCCATGATAACATAAGCAGGTAAATAATGTCCGATATTCTTGGTATTCAGTGGCAAAGATCCATATTTTTCTCAGCTGAATTCAATGTGAGGGTAAAGTTCTAATAACCACAGGAAAAGTTCAGTAATATGCAGCTTCCAGATTTTCTTTAAACTAAGAATTATGTTCAAATGTTTGTAAAGCTACGGAATCTAACTGCAGTGGTCATCAGTTTCTAAACTAGCATTATGGGTTCTTTGAAGTTAAATTTCTGATCCATAGTTTCATAGTAACTAGTCTCTCTTAAGTGTCCAAAATGAGCTTCCAAGCACAACACATACCCAAGCCAAAGTTAGGATTCAAACCTCCGATGGGGAACAGCTCGCACTCCACAGCAAGGTGCCTTAGAGTGTAAGAGTGCACAGCTGTGTGGTAAATTAAGAATATTATCAGAAGTGGAAGACTGAAGTGTGAAGCACAGGACAATTTTTTCTGCACATTTGTCAATGAAGATTCAAATCCCGGTTCCAGCACACGATTTTAATCTGCCAGGAAGTTTTATATCAGCGCACACTCCACTGCAGAGTGAAAGTTTCATTCTGGAAACATCCCTTAGGATGGCTAAGCCATGTCTCCACCATATCTTGTCTTCCAGGAGTGTTAGTTCTGTAAGTTTCACAGAAGAACTTCTGTGAAGTATGGAAAGTAGGACGTGAGGTACTGGCAGAACAAGTTGTGAGGACGGACTGTGAATCGTGTCAGGATAGCTCAGTGGTAGAGCGCTTGCCCGCAAAAGGCAAAGGTCCCAGGTTTGAGTCCCAGTTCTGTCACAATTTTAATTTGCCTGGAAGTTTCAAAACATTTATTATATATACATATATAATTATAAGTGGTGGTGTAGCAATGCTTGGATACTATTAATACACAACTATAGTTAGTATTGTCACTAATTAAAGTTCAGATCTTGTGTATTACTTGTCATAAACTCTTCAACAGAGTAGAATTATTTTTCTTTTATCCAAATTTCTAGGCCCGTCTTAAAGTTATGCAAGGGATTAAAGTGGGCTGCATTTGCTGATTTGTTCAATAGTTTCAGGCTCATGTTTGTGTGACTCTTTTGTGTATGTGAAAGTGTTGAGTGTGACAGTTCTATCATGTAATTGTACTGTGGGATTCGCTGTCATTAAATTGAAGTGCACACAGTGCAAGTTGTTCTTTGGACGAAACGAGTTCGACAGCCTTGTTACTCTTGTTACTGTTTACCTGTCAAATATGCTTCTCGATTTGAATTAATAAATTTTAATGTGTTATTGTTAGAGTATCCCAGCCTTTAATTTACAAAAAAATATTGTAGTTTATAGGGCTATAGTACCTTGTTTCATGCATGTGAACATTATTTCTCAATTAAGTTTTTGAAGATTTTCTTTGACATAGATTAAGCAATTATAAATATGTAGGCTGGGAACTGTCATGATGTTCAGTGCTCTTAAATGACTTCGGCAAGTTTCTTTGAGTGAAAGTCGTGCTAAACAACATCTAACAGCTTTTTTCTGCTATTTGAAGATGCAGGCTGACTCTGATGCATTTCCCCACAGTAGTATTCCATACTGCAATTGTGATTGGAAGAAAGCATGATAGGAATGTTGCAGCAGGCTCTTGCTGCCTTTTTTTCTTAATTTGTATGGTAGAAAGATTAGTTTGGTAGCTAGGTAGTTAATATGCGCATCCCAAGACAGTCTTTTATCCACCACGATTCCAAGTAATTTAACACTCATATTTTCAACCTTTGTGGCCCTCAGATTAAAAAAGATTTCTTCAGATTTAGGTTCGTTTGTGGTTAGTTGGTTGGTCTGGCACCAAAACTTTTGTGGTGGCTATAATTTTGTTGTTGTACTGTTGGACAGTTTGTCCATCATTGCCTGTTGTTACCAGTGTCATATCATCAGCATATAGTAGCTTCTCACATGGTATGTGGGTTGCAGTATCATTTATGTATATAATGAAAAGGACAGGTACAAGGACCGATCCCTGTGGAATTCTATTTTATGTTTCGGCATTTGTGATCAGTGGCGGACTAAGGCTGTCGGAGGCCCGGGGCGGTGGAAGAACAAAATGCGGCTCCCTCTCAACTGGCAAATACATGTATTACTAAAAAAGGGTGGAAGAATAACGTGCTTTTGAGGCATTTGGAGGCCCCCCAAGAGGAGAGGCCCAGGGCAGTCTGCCGCCCCCCCCCCCCCCCCCCAGTTCACCACTGGCCACTGGTTGTGATGACTGGTCATTCACACTTACTAACAGTTGCCTGTCTGTAAGGTATGTCTTGAATAGATTTAATGACTTGCATTCTATTCCATAGTGAGCTCATTCATTTTAACATAGTGTCATGTGAAATTGAGTCAAATGTTTTGCTTAAGTCTATGAGTGTAGCACAATTTCCATTGAACACCATCACATACTTCATCTATCAGATTTCCTATTGCTTTTATTGTTGACAGGTTTGATCTGAATCCAAATTGGCTTTCATTTATTACCTTGTTTCTTTTAAAATGCTCATTTATTTGTTTGTGTATGCATGTTTCTATTACTTTAGCAATTACTGGAATTGTTGAGATTGGCCTATAGTTACTAGGGAGGTGTCTATGCCTTTCTTATACACAGGGAGTGTTAGAGTTATTTGAAGTGCGTCAGGAAATTTACACTCTGTCATGATTCTGTTGGCCAGATGTAGCAATGGCATTGTGTTGTTACATATCTGTGGATTATCTGTGACGTCATTATTCAAAGTCGGCGGGTAGTATCTCATTCTTCAGTAACCCAGTACTATTTGGCCACGATAACTTGACGATTCGCGCGGTGGCTGCTGGGAGCTTGTCTTGCTCGAACGGAAGGCAGCATCGGCTGTTTGCTGCAGTGCTGGAACCGTTACCCTAACAATGTGTACATTAATTCTCATAGACCAACGTATATCTTTTGTCTATGTTAATTCTTCGCGTCGAAGACCATTGTAAGGTTGGCAGCTCATGTAAATAAAAGAATAACTTTCAACTGGTGTCGATTTTCTCCGCTTGTGGCAGCACCAACAAAATCGTCAAGTTATCGTACTGTTGTGACGTTATCTCCCTACCGTACTGTATAAATGCAGTGGACAGTGTTTGGTGATTTGCTTTCCGTCCTGCTGCTGAGCTTACCTCGGCGGCGGCGAGGTGCGCCTGCGGCTGCGTGGCGAGCGGCTTGCGCACGAGCGCGCGCGTCTGCTCCTCGGTGTAGCCGCAGTTGGCGTGGTAGGCCTGCGACACGGTCAGGATGACGTCGTAGACGGCCAGCTGGCGGCTCTCCGCGTCCGACTGCTCGGCGTCCGACGTGCCGACGCGCGTCGCCGCTGCCTCCTCGCTGCGCTCCCGCGACCGCTTCGGCACGCGCCCGTACCGCACCGCTGCGCACAGAGGCCAGGCATCAGCAGCGCGTTCTTAATACCATCTATTAACAATTAGTATGTCGGCACTTCCAGGAGTCAAACGGGATTGAGCGTGTCAGCGGAAGTTGCAACTCTTGCCGTGCGTGGCGCCACACATCCACTGTTGTATCTTAGTAAGTCTATGGTTGCATCCGCTAAAAGTACACTAGGCCAGTGTTGCCAACCGTAAGGACATGTCCCTACACGTAGGGACTTTTGATTCTTTTTTCCAAACTGTAGGGACGGATTTCTGATGTCTTTGCAACACTTAGGGACTTTTCTCAGTGACGATCGAGAATGAAAGTACTTTTAAAAAAAATTCAAAACAGTAACAATTCATTGTACAATAACATTAATAAAGAGGAAATATTACTACCCAATACGTAAGTAGCTTCTTTTGTTAAAAAGAAAAGAATTCTACCTCATTGTGTGCATGCCTCCTTAGAAAAAGAAAAAAAAAAAAAAATCCGCTGGGACTTTCATAGTGAACGTAGGGACTTTTGACACGTCATGTAGGGACATGGTTGGAAACGAGTTGGCAACACTGGAGTAGGCTAGCAGCCTTTGCCCAGGTTTTCACATACTCTGAAGTTATTACAGTGAAAGTCATAGGTGATTCTGTAAGCTGTAAATAGCGAATATGTAGTGCATGATTTGCTGCATTTATTGGGCTTAAAGATTATCATTCAACTGCAGTCTTCTTGTAATGAAGGGAAGGAGTACAGGGAGCGAATAACACTGGAAAATGGAAATGTTTAATTGAAGTACCTACATTGGTACTGCATTGGTGCATGTTGCTGCTAGTTTTGAATATTTGCAATAAAAGTATATTCATACTACGCTTCAGTGACAATCAGTGGTGCACCCAGGATTTGATTCTGGGGGGCTAATTTTTTTTAAAAATAAAGCCTTTTGAATTTATTAATCTATTACTTATTTTTACACTTTTTATAATTTAACTAATTATACTACGAAAACAAGTGCACAAGAAATGGAATGAGTAGGCTCGCATTAATTTGAAAGTGGAAGAGGAGCGACGTGTTGGAAATTGAGTGTATATAATTAGGTCGTAAAATATTTAAGCAGCTCATATGTTTCTAGCCAGAGAGAAAGGTACTTACGGTTTAATTAACATAAGACTCTCTGTGTAAAAATCGAACTAAAATAACACTATTGTTGTTCATATGACCTGCTAGCAGCGGGTCACCGCCAAGGAGGTTAGAATGTAGGGAGGTGGCGTTGTGTATGCTGAGAAGAGGCATTGTTTGAAGCCACTGGGGTCATGCTTTTGTGCCCAAAACAAGGATTTCTCGCTTAAAATCCCGTGTGAATGTTGCCCTCTTTACGTAAAGCCACTAAACTGGTAGTCATATCGGAGTATTTACTTAGATTTGACATCCATTTCAACGACTAGAACTACTTTACCACATAGTACGACCAATGTTTTGGGCACAAACAAATGCCGGAATGCGCCTTTTGCTGGCTCCACTTTTTCAGCGTTAGGGCAACTCCAGAGATTCTAACCTCCTTGGTGGAAGCATATGAATAATAGACTCGTAACTTAATCAAAGCAGTAAAGTAACAATAGCGGCAGCATCAAAGCTGGTCGCGGCGGTATTAAAACCTCTCACAACAGCAGCACACGTTCTCAGTGGCTGCGTCAAGTTAGCAACCAATTGTCACGTTCACTTGTGTTTGGCAAATAATAATTACGTTGTGATTTATTAGATTTGTACTTTTTCAAATTTCTGTTGCCGACCCGTTTAAAAAATAAAAATAATAAACAATATAATTAAAAAATCTCTGTGAGGTGCTGGTGGGGGTGTTTCAGCCCTAGTAGCCCCCCCCCCTTTCCACGGCACTCTGAAAACGTAAGAACTTCGAGGGAGGAGAAGGGAGATCGAAGCGAGGGAGGGAAAGGAGGGGAGGGGAAGGGGGCACATGATATATGGGGAGGGGAGGGATTAGGACTGATAGATGGGTAAATGACGGGACAGAGGGCGTCATCCGGGAGATGGAGGTGACGACAGTTACCCTGTGAGAAGATGTGGAGAATGAAGGTGGAGGCGGTAGAGACCAGAGGGTGATGGGATTCTACTTTGTGTGTGGTGTATAGGATGCGGATATGTTCAAGGAACTTTACAAGGTAAAGAAAAGGAATTAGATCATAGAGGATCCGCGTGGGGGAAATGAGTTGGATGCGATAATTGAGGCGGAGGGTGTGGCGTTCTAGAATTTGGTGGGATTTATAGCAGATTGGGCAGGAAGACTGTCATCCCTGTGCAAAATTGTTACGAGTGACGTTGCCAATGCCTTGGTCCGAGAACCAAATTGTGGCAGTTAATGTATGTAATTTCGAATCACAGCTAGAATATGGCGATTCTCCTCAGATCATCAACATATTGTCTGCTGCACAGACATATATTATCGTGGTCTGCTGCAACAAGCGCTGCGGCGAGCACCGCTGGTGTGCAAGCATCGATATGCAGAAGTCCTTACAGCAGCGATGATGTATAACTATCTTGGCACCAATATGCCCAGCTAGTTTCTTCAGATGTCCATAGAGGGCAGTTAGCCAACAGAATTGATAAAGCCAAGTGTTTTTATTTAAAACAGGTTTTCTCATTCTTTACGAATGAAATAATCTGTATTCTCTTGAATATTTATCCCCCTTTTTTTCATCATAACTGTAGCCTGTAAGGTAACAAAAAATGTACCTGATTGACTCTCAATGACATAATGCCGCATGTGCGGGGCAGAGCTTATGGTAATTATAAGCTCGAGTGTTACTACAGTATTCCACAGTTGATATCCACAGCCAACGGTTCCTGACCCACCCACAATCGGCTGCCATGGGTATAACATTTCACTTTGTTATTATTGAGAGGTGCCCAAGGGAGGGGGCGGGGTCAAGACGCAAAGTGCGTCTTGAAATTTCTGGAGGGGGGGAGGGGATTTGTAATTTTGGCCAGCCTGGGGGCGGGGCGCTTTAAAAAACAATTTACAAAACGTAAAATAAAAGATATTTAAATTTCAATATTAAATGGCAAAACGGACCTAATATCTTAGGCGTGAGGGAGGGGGATTGGTCAATTGCCAAAGGGGGCGGGGATTAGGCACCTCTTTTACTGCTAGTTACCGTAATATCCTCTTCTATACATCCTTCTTAATATTTGTAATATTATTGTATTGCAGCTGGCCTGAAGATGGTCTCACAAGCAGACTGAAACCGGTTGCCTAACAACAATAAGTCTCTTGAGATCGATACTGTGTTTTTAAAAAGTAACATTTTATCATGTTTGTGTGTACATATTTCTTAGCAGTTGCGCTCAAGCACATTGCTTCCTATGTTCAAGAAACTTACAAAAAACCGAAGTTGTTGAACCCAAGCATCTGCATGTTTAACACCATAAGTGTGTCACTCAGTAGCAACCCGCAACATTTACAGGACTTTAACAACAGTTGATACGTAGCAAGTTGTTCACTTTTGCATCATCTGATTCACAGAAAGCAAATCAGTTCAGCCAATATCACCAAGTTTCTTGATTTCCGCCTAAATGGTGTGTGCTCATCAGCAAAGTTGGAAAGTGCGAGAATCTGAATTTGTTAAAAGAGTGAAGATGACTGGTTTTGAAGCTCACTGATTGAATTATTTGAAGAGGTAAATTTTGCTTAATGCAATGGAAAGAGTGAACCGCCTGTCATTTTGGCACCAGAGGCCATTGATAAAGTGCCTTCACCTGAAAGGCGAGTATGTAGAATAACTGAATAGCGTGTGTTTACAATGTAAGTTATTTAGTAAAATTCGGTTTTCCATAGCGTACTTCTTTATTTCAAAACGTCAGTTGCTTCCTGGATGTCCCTCTTATATCCTCCAAGTTTTAACCATCAATCTTGAGGCTGTGTTCGCTGTGTCATCGACCAGAAGTCGCCTGATACATCAGCCGACAGCTTGGTCACAGTGCGCCCGCTCTCCTCCTAAGTTTTTGGCTGAAGCGAGGAGGTTACGTTAAGCGGAATCTATGCTATCAGTGAGGTTAGAATCTTTTTTAACGACCATGGGTGGGCCGGATACCAAGGCTTCCCTGCAACTACTTCTAAGGGACCAAACTTTTGAGGTCATGGATCCCTAAACTTAAACGCTATTTAAACTAACTTACGCTAAGGACAATGCACACACACCCATGCCCGAGGGAGTACTCGTCCCTCTGGCGGGAGCGGCCGCGAAATCCGCAACATGCGCCTCATACCGCGCTGCCATCCCCGTGCAGCCTGTGTGCAGCTTTTGCTGTTAAAAACACGTCAAATGCATGCGAATGAGCCGTATCTGTCAAGCAAGAAAGTGGCGTGTAGGTACTTGTACACTGTTTCGTTAGTTACTGGAACAAACAAGAAACTTCTTTGCATATATGACTGGGGTTGATTCGCGGTGACAATGAAAAGCAAGATTACAACAAGGAGTTTAGAATAAAGGGAGGCTGCGTTATCTATGCTGAGGACAGTATTGATTGAAGGCAGAAGGGCCATGAGTTTGAGCCCAAAATAAAGATTTCCCACTTTTACCTTCTTTACGTAATGTCACTAAATTGACAGTGACATAAAAGTATTTACTGAAATATGACGTACATTTCAACGACTAGACCTACTATATACACGCACTACGCCAAATGTTTTAGGCACGAAGAAATACTAGAGTGACCAGTTTGCTGGTTTCACTTTTCCAGAGATTCTAACCTCCTCCTTGGATTACCAGCACTCAGCACAACACGAAATAAATTCTGCAAAACAGAGATACATCAATTAACCTTCAATGACTGTTATTCAGCAAACATGGGGAAAACTAACACTGGCATTAAGCCACCAGTAAACAGTAGATCTAAATAATCAAGAATAATGGATTTGACTGTCTTCTGCTGAGTGCAAATAACGATAACTCTTCGTTTCAGACGCGTTTCGCTTTTATTTATAATGCATCTTCAGTGTTTCTGTAAATCTATACAATGGATTCTACATATAATTTTCTTAGAAACAGTTTCAATCGATCTTTGCGCCTTAAGAGTTTATAAAACTTATGAACATTTTACTTACAGTTTTGTTCTGCCTCCCTTACATCCTACTGTTTTTTTTTCTCTTTTCTTGTTGGCTAGGTATGTCACTTATAGTCGTACTCGGCATTTTTTGTTGAACCTTTCCGCTATTTCCCGTTTTTTCTTCTTTTTCAAAAATTCAAATGTTCAAATGTTTGTTAAGCTTATGGGACTTAACTACGGGGTCATCAGTCCCTAAACTTACAACTACTTATGAACTACTTATGAACTAGGACGGCACAAATATCAATGCCCGAGGGGGGATTCGAACCCCCGACCGTAGTGGCCGTGCTGACCGTGACTGGAGCGCCTCAGTCACCTTGGCCACCGCGGCCGGTTTCTTCTTTTTCATTTGACATACACTACCATTTCTAAATAGTTTCAAATAATGGATACTTGTCATTCACAATCGATCATGTACTTAATAACATTAAAAAGGAGATAAGTAACAAAAAAAAATCAAGTACTTATTGAGAAGAAACACAAAAAACATATTTTACTACTCTATCCATTAGAGGACCCCCCATAAAATATTCACCCATTTCAAAAGATATGGCATTAAAATGAACTACTACACAACACTTACTACCTGGATGTTGAACTAAGTTGTCTGAGCATGCCGATCGTAGATGTTTATATTTAATTTCTTGCCAAATTCAAATGTGGCTGCTTTGAAATGTTTCTAGAAGAAGAAATTAAAATACGCTTAAATTCCAGTGCCATAGCATCCTATTACATCTTGTATTGACATCAAGTTCAAAACAAGAGGTAAGTAAGCAATTGTTCTCACGTACAAATTAATAAAAATTCGTTTGCCATATTCAAACATGGCGGACAACGCAAAATCAGGGGCAAAACATATGACTGAGCTGGCACGCTACATTTATATGCTCAGAGAGACAGTTATACGTCCAGGTTTTATAGAGATTACTGGTTATCCCTCACAACTACAGCAAAGATGACAAACACTAGCAATGAGGTCCCGCTCCTCTGTATTTCCTTTTACAATCTTTGGTCGGGTGCTCCTTAGCAACTGTTTACTTACTCGAGGACTGGGTGTGGTGTCGTCCTCGTCATCATTTCATCATCATCGACGCGGAAGTGCCCATGTAGCGTCACTTAAAGACTTGCGCCGAACACGATCCCAGCTGGGCTCTAGCGGTCAATAATGCCACACGAAATCACTTGTTTCTTAGTGTCACTTGTTCTTTAGCAGTTGGCAAGCAGTGTATTTACGTATCTTATCCGAAATGCTTTTAACGAAAAACTAATAACTATGTGATTCATTTACCCCAACTTCGTGAACTGAACTAGATGTAATTCTGAAGACGTCAATGGTATTTCTTATTTAGAATGGGGCTCGAACACCGAAAGACATTCAATTGAAGTGGGAGTGTGCAATGGTAAGAGTGAAGGCGCCGTGTCATTAACATAACTATTCCGTATTAGTAGTGTGAAAACACTGAAGCCATGGTACGGAAAATGAGACTGATCAGAAAGAAGAAAATGGAAATCTAAAGTTATTCATGCTGCGAATGTTATTGAAAAGCACTGTGAACTTTGTTATTTATTTTCATACGAGTGCTGGATGTTAAAACTGCGCTCTCACATTCTAATGCAAGGAAAATTTATTAGTTTTTTAATGTAGTTTTATTATAACATAATTGCGGCCGTAATAAATGCACGTAAAAGAACTAAACAGAAAACAATTAGTGTTACTGTCATCTGAAAAAGTAATTATGTCTGCGTAATTAAGGTACGGTCCTCTTTGTAGCATTCACAGTAATTTATTTTATCACTAAATTATTACGTATATCATTGTTGGCTCCTTGCAAATATTTATACTGTTGCCCCACTTGTGTTTCTACAGTTCTGAAATACCGATTTTCACGTATTCCAATATTTATTTCAATGTTCAGATTATCGCTGCTTTATAAAAACATTATTATCAATATCATGGGTTTTCAAACACAAAAGTATTGATACAAAGCCTCTTGCTGAATATGCGGAAAGCAAGAAACATGGGTAAATAGGCTTTAGGAGTAGATGGTATACCAGAAGCAGCTAATGATAGAAATGTTCAAATGTGTGTGTGTGTGTGTGTGTGTGTGTGTGTGTGTGTGTGTGTGTGTGTTTGTGTGTGTGTGTGTGTGTGGGTGGGTGTCCTTAGGCTAGTTTAAGTAGTTTGGAAGCCTAGGGGCTAATAATCATAGAAGTTAAGCCCCAAAGATTTAAAAACATCTGAACATTTGAGTTCAGGTTCATTAAAGAGTTCAACTGGGATTTAGTAAATGACAGCATACTTTGTAAGAATGTGAAATTGAATACTAATGTTGTCACAAAATTTATTGTAGGTTTGTAAGTTTGAGGACTGTGTGCTTAGATAGAACACTCGTAGTTGGCATTGCGGTAGTAAATTAATTAGAGGCCCTGCCGTGGGAAGCGTAAGTTATGCTAAAGATGTAAGAGCATTGCTGAGCAGGAGATACGCATTTGTATTCTTCGGGTTGGATTACATCTTATGAGAATCACAGTAGTACGTTTGAAAGAAAAATGGACAGAGGCAATAAAGGTCATTAAGGGAACAATTTTGTAACTGCATTTGAGATTCCGTTTCAGAGAATAAGTTTGATATAAAATGTGAGGCTAGACCAGGGAAGCTTAAACTAGAAAACCAAGACGTTCGGCTAGTTAGTAGTCTTGAAAGAAGTTTAAGCAGATGGAGTGCGCAATATTTAGTAACAAAATTCGAACCCTCCGAAAGCCGGAAGAAAAAAGAAAGGCAGAAGCTATAATAATCCACTCTGGCAGGCGTTTTTAGTAAGTTCTAAGTGTATAGTATTAATTTAGTTACATGCATGTAATTTCACGTGATGGAACCGTAGCATCAACTGAAAATGCTTGTACGCCAAAATTGACCGTAGAATAAATGGGACACATCACTTACAGTAGTCGGGCGAAAACGTTGTCATTTAATATGAGCCATGTTACCGTTTAATTCTCGTCGACAGATCATTCGTTTTTGTTAGCAATTTGAGGCACGGGCTGATGGAGGAGTGTGTGGTAGGCATACGATATTTATTGTCAGCTTTTTCAGAGTATATGAGACGAGAATGGAAGCAGTTAAACCATCAAGTCATTGATCGGATGCTACCGAACAGACATTCAATATTTGAGTGGCAAGTCAGGTATGTTGATTCACATTTCGTCCTTAATGTGTGCCTATTTTCAGTACAGAGAAAACCACTGCTGCAAATGAAGTATTAGGCGTCTGCATGGTAGTTATTCAGTGTGTCTAAGGGGGAAATCGCAATACGCCGTATCCAGAGGGCGCATACGTGTATTTTATAGCAAACTTCATTGGTATAGGGCATATGGCAACATTATACTAAAAGATTCACACACAGTGGGTTGTAATGCGATGCTGGAAAACAAGTGATGAAGTGGTCTCAGAAGAACAGTGTAGTGTGAAGATCAGACAATTATGGTTCGAGAGACACTACAGCACTAGAAGATCATGAAGATACACGATAACAGCCAAAATCCGGACGACGGTTACAGTTGGCATCTCACCATTAAGTGAAATGATCGTATGGCTCTTTCGGCTGGGTTTTTCGGCCGCCTAGTGCAAACGTATATATTTGACCTCACTGCGGCGACATTATTGTCGGTGATGGCGAAATTATCTATATGGCTGCTTTACGATTCAGATTTAAGTGCCTGGCAAGTGTTTATTGAACCACTTTCAGACTATTTCTCTAACGCTCCTCATTATTTTAACAGCTTGCAAGAAAAACTAGGACTTAAATCCTTTCGCGAGATCTCAGATCTCTCCTATTTTATTACGACGGTCATTCCTCCCTGTGTAAGGTGAGCGGCAACAAAATATTTCCGCATTCGGAAGAGAAAATTAGTGGCTGCTACACAAGTCGTGTATTATTTCCGTGACACACACTCGTGATAATACAAAACGAACTGCCGTTCATTCAACTTTATCGGAGTCCTACGTCCTCTCTGCTGAGGATTACGTAAGGGCAGCAATACTACAGCAGAGGGCAGCAGAGAATAGTGTAGATTGTAGACAGTCTCCTTAGTGGATCTCTTATTATTTTCTAAGTGTTAGGAGGAAAAAGTCTACTTTTTCGGTCCACCTGTCGACAGTTTTATACCAAATAAATTAATAAAAGAAGGAGGCGATCCCCCTTGGTACACAAAACAGGTCAGGACACTGATGCAAAAGCAAAGGGAAAGGCATACTAAATTTAAACGAACACAAAATTCCCAGGATTGGCGACCCTATACAGAAGCTCGAAATTTAGCGAGGATTTCAATGCGAGATGCCTACAATACTTATCACAACGAAACTCTCTCTCGAAATTTGACTGAAAACGCAAAAAGATTTTGGTCATATGTTAAATATACTAGGGGCAAAACACCAACAATACCCTCACTCCGTGATACAAACGGCGATCCCGCCGATGATAGCACTACTAAAGCAGAGTTACAAAACACAGCTTTTCGAAAGTCATTCACCAAAGAAGACGAAACCAATATTCCATATTTCGAATTAGGAACAGAGGCTAGAATGAGTAAAGTAGAAGTACATATCATCGGAGTAGTGAAGAAACTGAAATCACTTAACAAGAAGAAGTCTACTGGTCCGGACTGTATACCCACTAGATTTCTATGTGATTATGCTGATGCGATAGTTCCTTATTTAACAGCCATATACAACCGCTCCCTCAAAGAAGGATCTGTACCAAAAGACTGGAAAGTTGCACAGGTCACACCTATATTCAAGAAAGGCAGAAGGAGTAACCCACTAAACTACAGGCCTATTTCATTGACGTCAATTTGCAGCAGGGTTTTGGAACATATCCTATATTCAAAGGTTCTGAATTATCTCGAACAGAATGATTTATTGACCCATGGTCAACACGGATTTAGAAAATATCCTTCATGTGCAACACAACAAGCTCTTTACTCACACGAAGTGATGGGTGCTATCGACAAGGGTCCTCAAATAGATTCCTCATTTCTTGATTTCGAAAAGGCTTTTGACACGGTACCTCACTAACGACTTTTAATCTACATAAACGCTTTAGGAGAAAATCTGAGCAGCTCTGTTAGGTTGTTTGCAGATGAAACCGTCATTTATCGTCTAGTAAAGTCACCTGAAGATCAAAACCAACTGCAGAACGATTTAAATAAGATACCAGTATAGTGTAAAAATTAGCAATTGACTCTAAATAATGGGAAGTGTGAATCGTCCACATGAGCACGAAAAGAAATCCGTTAAACTTTGTTTACAAGATAAATCAATCGAATGTGAAGGCCGGAAACTCCATTAAATAGCTAGGAATTACTATTGCATCAGACGTAAACTGGAAAGAACACGTAGATAATATCGTAGGAAAGGCGAAGCAGAGACTGCGTTTTATTGGCAGAACGCTTAAAAGATGGAACAGAACTACTAAAGAGACTGCATACACTATGTTTGTCCGTCCTTTTTTTGGAGTATTTCTGCCCAGTGTGGGATCCTTATCAGGTGAGTTTGACGGAGGACATCGAAAGAGTCCAAAGAAGGGCAGCTCGTTTTGTATTGTCACGATACAGGGGAGGCAGCGTTACGGAAATGATGCAGGATCTGGGCCGGCCGCGATGGGCGAGCGTTCTGCGGCGCTCCAGTCACGGTCTGCACGGCCAGTAAGGTCGGGGTTCGAATTCCCCCTCGGGCATGGATATTTGTGCCGTCCTTAGTGTTAGGTAGTAGTTTGTAAGTTTAGGGACTATTGACCCCGTGGTTAAGTCCCATAAGCTCTACAAACATTTGAACATTTGCAGGATCTGGGATGGGAATCATTACAACAACGGCGTTTACAGCTGCGGCGTGGGCTACTTACGAAACTCCAACGGACAACATTCTCCTCCGAATGCGAAAATATATTGTTGACTCCCACTTACATAGAAATGATCATCAGAATAAAATACGAGAAATCAGAGCTCGAACGGAGAGATTCAGATGTTCTTTCTTGCCGCGCGCTATTCGAGAATGGAGTAGGAGATGAGTAGTATAAAGGTGGTTAGATGAATTCTCTGCCAGGCACTTAAATGTGATTTGCAGAGCATCCCATGTAGATGTAGATGAAACGCGATCAAAGTAGCCTTTCGAACTTAAGTTGTTCACGATTGTAATTCCTTGGAATTCTATTGAATTTACAGCTGTGGGATTTGTGTCATTCATAGCGTAACCGGTAAATATTGGATTTCTTTTAATGCTCACGGATGAGGCCAACCGTCTGCTTTCGCAGTATAAAGCTGTCTTGTCTAAATAATTTCGCAATTGGTTTTGATGTTCTGATGACTTGACTTGGTGGTAAATGGCGGCATCGTCTGCAAACACTTTAGGAGATACCGGATGCCGTTCATCCTCTGGCAGTGGCGTCATTTGGAGAGGGTTGGAGGGACAGCATTCCGCTCCCTCTGTCGTTGGCGGGTTTCTGGACCAGGAACCGCGACTATTCGGTCAAGCGACTCCTCAAATGGCCTCACGGCCGTGAGTGCAACCCGATCCATTCTTTCTACCCAGGAGAAAGTCCTTAAAGGTAAAGCAGTCAACAATCCGAAGATTGGTTTGAACACCACAGTGCTTTACTAGGCATGGTCCTGTTTGGAGGTGGTATGCCGTTGCCTTCCTCCGACCTTCGAACTGACTTACCCAGCCAGTTATAGGGGGGCATACAGTTTAACGTGGGTTCCGAACCACGGTGCTACTCCGTATTTTTCACACGAGGAATGCTGCCAGAGGTGAAAGAAGTGGAAAGTGACAGATAAAAATCCTAGGACCTGGGAGCAGTACCGATAATCCAACCCAGGTGCTCTTCAGTGGTGGAGGTGGACAGCGATGACACAGACTCTGGACTACATTGCTTGTGTGACTTTTTTCGCAACACAAGATGGAATGAGAAGTGAGGCGTGTGACTTACAGTCTCGGGACATGCCGACGGCGAGGCATTTCTTGAAGCGGCAGTACTGGCAGCGGTTGCGGTTCAGGCGGATGACGAGGCACTTGCCGTCTCGTAGGCACCGGTACTCGATCTGCTTCTGGATGCTTCTCCGGAAAAACCCCTGCCAACAGGCGCACACAAATACGTCAGATCACAACACGTTTAGTGCAGAATTTATGACACTACTCTCTGTGACAATTGCAACAGCGCAACAGGGTAAAGGAGTCTTCAATACTAAAATTAGTTAATAGACGATATATAATGCAATAAAATAAGTCTCTTAAGCATACACAGTTTTAAATATTAAAAAATATTCGATATAAATACACACACCAAGAAATTGTTGCATCATTACGATTCTAGATGTTCATGACTCTTTACATGAAATTGGATTAGACATACACAAAAACAAAATTTTAGTTATGTTTATTCCTCACGAAAACAACAATTAAAAAGAATGAAACGCCGGCCGCGGTGGCCGAGGGGACTGAGGCGCTTCTGTCACGGTCTGCACGGCCACTACGGTCGGGGGTTCGAATCCCCCCACGGGCATGGATATTTGTGCCGTCCTAGTTCGTAAGTAGTTCATAAGTAGTTTGTAAGTTTAGGAACTGATGACCCCGTAGTTAAGTCCCATAAGCTGTACAAACATTAACATTAAGAATGAAACTTTCACTCTGCAGCGGAGTGTGCGCTGATATGAAACTTCCTGGCAGATTAAAATTGTGTGCCGGAACCGGGACTCGAACCTGGGACCTCTGCCTTTCGCGGGAAAGCACTCTACCGACTGAGCTACCCCGACACGACTCACGATGCCGCCTCACAACTTTACTTCCGCCAGTACCTTGCCTCCTACTTTCCAAACTTTTAATCTGCCCGGCAGTTTCATATCAGCGCACACTCCGCTGCAGAGTGAAAGCTTCACTCTGGAAACATCCATTAGGCTGAGGGTAAGCCATGTCTCCACCATATCCTTTCTTCCAGGAGTGCTAGTCTTGCATGGTTCGTAGTAGAGCTTCTGTGAAGTTTGGAAAGTAGGAGGCAAGATACTGGCTGAAGTAAAGTTGTGAGGCGGCATCGTGGGTCGTGTCGGGATAGCTCAGTCGGTAGGGAGCTTGCCCGCGAAAGGCAAAGGTCCCAGGTTCGAGTCCCGGTTCCGCCACACAATTTTAATCTGCCAGGAAGTTTCAAAAATTAACAAGTTGTACTACCATAACCTAGACATTCTGAATTTGCATTCGAGATACAGCATGAAACAGCGCCCCCAGTACCCCGTAACACGCACTCTTGCGCTGAAGCACGCCTGTACACGTTGTAGCCTACTGTCTACCAGATCATCAAGCGACTATTGGTACAGATTGTCCCAGTCCTCAACGGCGATTCGGCATAGGTTTGTAAGATTGATTGCTGGGTCGTCACGTCTGAAAGCATCTCTTTTTCTGTGAATCGCAGGCATGTTCGATAGGGTTCATGTCTGGAGAACATACTAGCCATCAAATCTTGCGTTGTCGCTATCGTTTAAGGTATGCGTTGAGAAGACGTGCACTATGAGTACAAAATACTGCCGATATGGTTGCACTACATTCGGAGAATGCCATCGCTGCACCGAACAGCCATCTGATCGCCTTCTACGACCACCAAAAGCGTACAGTGGCCACCCTAAAACATCACTATATGGACGGTGTGTCTAACTCGTCCAGGCTGACCAAGTTTCTTCCAAAACCGTCTCCGACGACAGTCTGGTTGAAGGCAGACACGAGTCTCATCAGTGCCAATTCTGAAGAGTCTAGTCAGGCTGCTCCACCGCGCAGCATGGTGTCTAGGTGTCAAACTTGAACCGCGTCATGGGCGGCGGGGATGGAGTTGCACGTCACACAGCCCGCTACATACAGCTCGAGTCGAAACACGACCTGAGTCCGCACAAAAAACGTTATCCAACATGGCGGCATTCCACTCAGAGTTCTTCCGAGCTGACACCCGCAAGTAGCCGTCATCAATTGCTGTGGTGGCCTTTGGGCGCCCAGTGTGAGGCAAGTCAGCGACTATTTCTGTATTCTTCCTCCACGCCCGAAGAACATAGCTTTGAAATTAAAGTTAAATCTCAAGCATTGAATTAAAATTTGTGATGCGACCGGGAAACGAACCCGGACCTCCATGCTTACTAGGCAGACGGTAGGTCTATCCATCACGGTCGTTGTTCTTTTTTGTTCGTTGATCATTCGGCTCAGCTTTTTTTATTACAGAGGGCGCACTGAGCCACGGCGCCCAGCGCTAGACCACCGCATCACTAGCGATTAAGGCGCCTCGGAATAGAATATTGCCACTACTGAAGGAAATTTGAAGGAAATCGTGCTTAGATTATTCCGAGGCGCCTTTATCACTAGTGACTAGCACATAATCTAAAGAACTGTGTTCTTGATGCGGTATACACATTCAGCGTCAATGTTCAGGAGACCTCGGAACCCTGGTGATCAACACTCCAACAATCCACATAAACACACCTTAGGCCTGCCATAAGGTTATCATTCACACACTATGGCTTCGAACGCGTTTATCGTCATCTGAATCTAGTATTGAGCCGTACGTCATGAGCCAGCTCACAGGGGCTTGATTGTGCAGGCATTTAAACATTTACGAAGAATTGTGAATGTAAAAACTGTAACGTTTTAAACAAATGTTCTAAAACAAAAGAATTCAGCTTAACAGATCCTGGTCTTGTAAAATTGGTGCTGATCCACAACCAGATGTTTTTCTAGATTGTATTTTGCAAAGTTAGTTTGTATAGTTATTTGCAACTGAATGTATTTTACTCTGCAAATTAACTATCGTTAACCCATCAATATCCAATTCACGAATGATTGCTTCAAGAGCATCAATACACCTCTGCTTATTCAGAAATTTTCATCATTAAAATTCCATAAACACCTATTCGTCGCATATATGTTCAAAAACTGAACAATTTCTTCCGTTCCCCACTTCATGTTCTGTTTTGGTTATCACCTAACTTAAAAACTCGCGCAAACAGTTTCGACAAAGTTGGAAGCTGCCGAAACTGTTTAGTTTCGCCAACGACTTGCGCGAACGCCTGCCGCGTATGCGCACTGCCCAGTAGCGCAGTTTCATGAAACGCAGTGGCGTCTTATACACTAGCCTTTACACGGAAACTACTGGACTGCCCTACCCTCCGTACCCTCCAGACCTAGTCCCTGAGGACCTTTTTCTTATTTCCAAAGTTCAAAACCCTGTTGAAAGGACGAAGATTTGCGACAGACGAGAAAATTTCGCAGACGGAGGCTCGCGCGCCGAGACTGCTTACCGAAGTGTAAACGGCGCTGGGGGCGCTTTGCCAACTGTGCAGGAGACTATTTGAAGGAGACCAAGCAAAATAAGCAAACGGTGAGCGCAGGAAAATGTCCGGGACAGCGTTCACGAGTTATTTCTGTGTAGAACTATAATTTGGGCTTTTTTAAAGCGACGGAAAAATCTTCCTGCGAAAGTATGTCAAGAAATTGACCTGAATACAGCGATTTTTGTTGAAACTGGAATATCTGTAGAACATCTGAATGGGGGAAACCTTCTACTGTCACTTGTCCTTGTCATCAATGTGTTGTCTTCCTTTGTAGTTAGCGGATGTTGAAAATTACGTGATTGTGAATGTGGTATAATACATTTTAGTCTTTATTTGTGGGTTTCATATTTCGTTTAACACGTTGGCTGCCACGGTGACGTCAAAGGCGCGCCAGAGCCGCCTGCTGTGGCCGCCGGCGGCCACACGGCAGCCAACGTGTTAAACTCTCACCTTACTTTCCTTTCCATTTTGGACCAGATATTTTCATATTAATGTTTAAAATAAACACAGTAATCATGGTGTAAGTGAGAAATGTGAGGGAGACAGCCGGATTGTTGGAGGGGGCAATGACCTCATTCCAATGCTGGGCACCTTCCTTTGGCCAAGCGCTATGCGTCCCTGAGATTTTAGACCAGAACTTAATTTTAAGATTTCTCATGTCAAGTTTCTATCCGGAAAATTTGCGAGTTCTGTCACACTAGGCCTATTCTACAACAGTCGCGCTGTCGTGTGTTATCGCCCACGCACGACAATCGCATCTTCCTTTTATTAACACAGACTGATGGAGATGCATGTACCGTGTTTCTTGTTTTGCGGTCTAATTTCTTTCGTTCTCGTCGACGGGGTGTTAAGCACTAATCTTCCTTCCTTTCTTTCGTTCTGATTTTATTTTGTTATTTTACATGGCCGACACGTATGCCACGACCGCTAAATAGGCACACAGTAATTGATTGATTGACTGATTGACTGTGGAGTAAGAGACAAAATCAACAAGTTCATCTGCCCCTCGATCCATGAGTAACGGCGTCTACCAGAAGTATGTACCGATACCATCAAAAGGATGAAACAATACAATAAACAATACAATGTAAGCTACGAACATCAGACGTCTCAGTGGTGCAGTCATTAATAAAAGCAGGTCGTGCCAAAAAGGAAGCAAACAGAAGAACATCCCCTGCGGGCGACTGGAGACGGTCAACCCACTATCATCCAACCCTATGCACACTAAAGTGTCAAGGGAGGGGAGACCAAATCGCAAGAATTATTAAAACAGCAGGAAAAGACGGGACCTTTCCAAGAGAGTGTGGTCATGGGTGTCCAGACTGTGCAGCAGGGGGCCATACAACAACGACCAATATCCTCCAAGGGTAATGTGAAACGTTATAACTGAATATACGAAATCACTTTCGCGGAGGAAACTAAGGACCTGTTCAACCATCCGTGAGTGTTCTGATAATATTAAACATAATGTGTCTGGGAAGCTATACTTCACACTAAGAACCAAAAGGACGGTGGCATTCCATCAATATATGGACTACCGTCAAGCGGCCCCACAGCTACAACGAGAGGTGGTTTGTTACGCAAAGTAGAACGATGCGTTAGCCTGGTATGGCCAATGCCTGCAGTTGCTTCCTGGATTGTACCGAGTTTGGCAGGTCTTGCTCGTTCCATATTTCGGCGAAGAGAGATTTGATATGCGCCCGCAAATCCGCACCCGGACTCGTGAAAGTCAATTTGGGGGGGGGGGGGGGGGGGGGGGTAGATAATTGCATCTCTAGACAAACTGTCAGCCAGTTTATGATGAGTAGGAGAAACAATCCCGTAATGTTGGCACTGTGCTGCTTGACAGAGTCGCATAAATTAAATATCTAGTCGATATGAAATGGAACGAGCATATAAGGAAAATCGTGGCGATGGCGGATGGTCGACTTCTGTTTATTTGTAGAATTTTGGGAAGATGTGATGCGCCAGTAAAGGAGACCGCACATAAAACGCTTGTGCGGCCCCGAATTGAGTACTGCTCAAGTGTTTGGGATCCCCACCAGATAGGTTTAAACGAAAACATAGTGGCAATTCAAAGGCGAGCGGCTAGATTTGTTACTGGTAGGTTCTATCGATGCGGAAGTGTTACTGAGATGCTTCTGAAACTCAAATGGGAGTCGCTGGACGGAATGCGACGTTGTTTTCGACAAATACTGCTGAAGAAATTTAGAGGGCCGGAAATTGAAACGGACTACTGAACGATTCCACGACCGCTAACTTACCTTTCGCCTAAATACCACGAAGAGAGATAAAGGATCGTAAAGATGCACCGGGTGATCAAAAAGTCAATATAAATTTGAAAACTTAATAAATCACGGATAATGTAGATAGAGAGGTAAACATGGACACACATGCTTGGAATGATATGTAGTTTTATTAGAAAAAAAAGGTTAAAAAAAAAAAAAAGCTCTCTTGCGCGCGTCGTTTGCTGATGATCGTGTGCTCAGCCGCCACTTTCGTCCTGCTTGGCCTCCCAGGTCCCCAAACCTCAGTCCGTGAGATTATTGGCTTTGGGGTTACCTGAAGTCGCAAGTGTATCGTGATCGACCGACATCTCTAGGGATGCTGAAAGACAACATCCGACGCCAATGCCTCACCATAACTCCGAACATGCTTTTCAGTGCTGTTCACATAACTCCTCGACTACAGCTATTGTTGAGGAATGATGGTGAACATATTGAGCATTTCATATAAAGAACATCATCTTTGCTTTTCTTAATTTGTTATGCTAATTATTGATTTTCTGATCGGATGAAGCGCCATCTGTCGGACATTTTTTGAACTTTTTTCCGGTATATAAGCATTCATTTTTCCGTCGTTGAATTTAGGAGTGGAAAGCAAGTAACTGGTAGTGGTACTAGGTACTCTCCATCACTCTCCTTTGGATGGGTTGTGGAGCATGTATGTATATGTAGAAGGTACCCACTTGCATTGGGACTCACAGAAAGACCACTGAGCAGGTGGCATGTCCAAGTTGAGAGAGTTGGTCATGAATATAGCAGAGACCAAGGGGTGTAGAGAATAGCATCTGTCTATAGGCTGCAGGCTGCTCATTGAGTCAGTAGATATTAAAACTTTGTGGAGGGAAGCCGGATAATGAAATGGAGGTCTCTGTTAATAGCTATCACCTCTGCTGTGAACTCGCTAAATGTTTCCGCAAAGAGGGCGATCGGTACCAACAAGAAGCAGACGCAGTAAGCTTACATCAATACATTTTTCAACCAGTCATTCAGTTTTCTCCTTCTAAGATTTTGTTAAGGAAACCTAAACAGTACAATCCGAACCGAGTCGTTGAACCGTAAGATTTTTATTTTTCACCTGCTCTAGTACACCGATCACAATACAACTTTACAGAAGACTCGTATACAGCAATAATAGTTCACCATTCAGAAGACAACGGAGTATTGCGTTCTTTCTTATGCGGTTGCTTGTCGGATTACTGGACTGTATCGTTCGGTGCCTTACGGACAGGGTCGTCTGGAAAACTCTTTTAATTTGAAGAGCGGGTCACACTCAACTGGTGCAGGCCAGCGAACACAGAATAAACGTAGAGAGGCTATGCCACCTACGTGAGCGCACAGGCAGTGAAACCACGGCAGCCGTCTTGGATGGGTGTAGAAACCGGAGTTGGGCCGATAAATGCGTAGTTCTTGAAATGCCACTCGCCTCAATTACATAGTCATTTGAACCCCTCAGGATAGGAAAAAAATTACCAAATTTTTCACGCAGACTGGTTAATATTGAATAATGTTCTTAGCAAGTACAATACGTATTGTGTTTGTATAATAATAATAATTGAAACTATTACTTTTATATAAAATTAAAATTACGACTTGAAAAAGTAAGTCGCCTGCTGCTTTTTTTGTTTTGCGGTCAGAAAATTTTCGCCAGCGAGAAAGTTGTAGGTAATTAAATGAACTTTTCTTTTTATTTCAACAAGTTTTTTTATAGCTCCCCTAGTTTTCTCACAAATTTGGATAGAATAGATCGGTGAAACCTTTCAAATTCTGCTCGTTAGTTCCAGCGAGCTTGCCCACCAATGAGTACAGATTCTGTTGCCCACTCACCTTGTACTTTGTGACCAATATTTACAACCATTTTTAATTTGGGATACAATTTTCCGTATTAAATAATTATGACTTGATACTTTTTATTTATTATTGCACGCGTAATGTTTAATCTACTTTAACAGAAGAATTACAGAACGTATCGTGTTGTGGTTTCTGTCAATTCTTTTGTTATGAATTGCTGTTCGTTAGTCTCGCGAAAGCTCGAGACTGGCTGAACCGATTTGGCTAATTTTAGTCTTGAACTAGTCGTGTGAGTCCAGGGAAGGTTTAAGCGGTGATAAAATATGGAAAAGTTGTCCGGAAAAGAGGAAAATCGTGAAAAACTGAAACAGCGTTTTCCAGTGAGTTATCAATATCCTTCGTCCAATTGCGGTAAAATTTAGCACATTTAATGTTGAAAGCGGGAGGAAGGTCCGTATCAAATAAAAATTTGGAAAAGTCGTCCGGAAAGTAGGAAAATTTAGGAAAAACTGAAATCGATTTTTTTCTATTAATAAAAATCAATTGCCACATGGTTGTAAGAGCATCAGTTGAGTACAGCTTGACAGGACAAGGTTTCTACCGGAAAATTGGAAAACTTGAGAAAAACTGAAAGTGCATTTTTCAATGTATTTTTGACTGAATTCAGCACTATAACTGACTATTCGGATGACGGAGAGGGGTAATTTTTTTTTCAGTTTTTGTTTTTGTTTTTTTTGTTTTCGTTCATTATGGTCTTGGAAATGTTTTCAGTAAAAACAATAGGGACAGTTAAAAAGGAAAGTAGCAAAATTCGAACGAAGTTTCTTTTTTAATGTGTTTCTGAAAGTACTCAACACTATCATCCGATAGCGACAAAATTTTGATCATTTGACGTTCAACGAAAGATGAACGTTCTTATGAACTAAAATTGTGGGAAAGTTACGCGGAAAATTTGAATATTCGCGAGAAACCGAAAGAGCGTTTTTCAATCGGATATCAATATCATTCATCTGATTGCGATAAAATTTTGCACATTCGCCGTTCAAAGCGAGAGGAAGGTTTGAGTGAAGTAAAACTTTGGAATAGTTGGCCAAAAAATAGGGAAATTTGTGGAAAACTGAAAGAGCTCTTTTCTTTGGTATATCAATAGCATTCATACGATTGCGATAAAATTTTGCACATTTGACGTTAAAAGCAAGAATACATACATATTAGGAATTGCGAAGCATTGCCGGGTCGACTAGTTAAATATGAATATGAAAATGTGAAATAATTGAAATAAGAACAATAACGTAGAATGTTTTACCACTTCGGCACTTTCGAACCTCTGTAGCGTTAACTATGAGACCTGCGCCAAAGTACGTAGTATAAAATTATAGAACTCACAACAATTAATAATAATAATAATAATAAAGGCCGCGAGATCATGTGTCTAATCATATGTCCAACTTTTACAGATCTCCCACGTTACTATATCTGTACTCTTGAAGTCTTCTGGCGCCAGCGCTTTAGAAGAGAAAAATCATAAATATGGTTCACACCTAAAAGTTATATATGTACACGGGCCTAGCTCTTTTAGTTTAGGCTCCATAGGTGACTGAAGTGCAGAAGCGGTAAACGATTGTACATTATTATTCTTATTTTAGTTGTTTCACACATTCAATTGACATTAAATATAGCCTACGATTATCCCAAGATTCTAAAGAAGAAATTAAAAGAAACTGCGTGACAGTACGTTTAGTACTCCTCGAGTTATAAAAGATTAAAGGACAGACAGAGGAAAAATGTGCTTCTATTTTATGTAATAGTATGATTTTCTAACCCTAGCTGAAATTTGCATTTATTTGTGGCAAAAATAGATTTTCAAAAAGGAACGGTTTAAAATAATGAGAAAGGAATTAACTGCCCTGTGCTTGCAGCTGTGGCTGGGTGGCGCTCGGCACTAGTATGATTGACGCTATGCGGCCGCCATGTTGGGTGGGTGTCGCCGTAGACCAAAGATAACAAGACTGCTCGTGTCCCTATCTCTGCTGTGTAGTGGTTTGAAACCAACATCTAAAATTGCCCCGAGTCACGTGACTGACTTTTCGTCATTATAAGCAACAGTTTTCCTCATGTACAGGTGAAATAAAGCGTTGATTTTAACAATAAAACGACTTCTCGTTTTCCTATTACACATGTAGTAGGAAAGGTAACGTAGTTTCATCTCAATATTAATGCAGTGAGTGTTGTGTTTACGTGTGCCCAAGTGAAAAGTACCGTATTGTCAGTTATTTTTAGAAGCAACAGAATTACCTATACTCCATGTTTGTATTACGCTACGAATCTTTTATTTTTTGCAACTTATGAATGTGATTATCGATGGGAAGATACTTCAAGCTGCTCTTGAGCCAGTTTATATGTCAGCAGGTAAGTCATTTCTGGCGAAAATCTGCTTTCAATAACGTTATACAAAGCTGAACATTCATACAGACTATTCATTATCCCTATAACGTCACTTCTTGCCGAGTACATCGATGATGTTTCCTCACTACCATATTATTTAGTGTAAACAGCCAATACTTCGGTTGTTTTACGTTTTGGCATACGATGCGTAGCAAAAATCTCAAAATATAAACGGTGGTATTTTGTTAAAATCGGACATTATGGATGCAAACAGATTTAATTTCTTATAAAAGCACAAGGAAACATTTCACATGTATATTGTTGATGTAAAATAATTATATATTAAATATTGATATTCATTACGTCTGACATAATTATTCTAATTTAAATGTCTCTTTAAAAGTCTCTGGTCAGTTTCTGATAAGATGCTGCGAAATTCCTGAAAAGGAACAATTTTATTTATTTCTTACCAGCACAGGCTAGACTTTGTGGTGTCGATGCAGCTCGTAGTGTCTTGCTTCATGGTCTGCAATGATGTGTGACCCGGTAAACCTTTTAATTTAATTTCTTGGATAACAGAAGGTCTCTATGTACCGAATGGAAAATTCACTACCCAATCTAGAATTGCCAGAAGTATCTGTGTCTAATATGACAGTCAATTTTATAATTAGCTTCAAATAAAGTCCCGTGTGTAAAATCTGCAGGTTCGTAATTCCAGGTGAGATAGCTTCCGTAGACTCTCTTTCTACTACACCAAAATTACATGTTGAAGAGATGAAATAATTGTAGACGAAAGCAGAACTTATATTATTATATATTGAGCGTTCGTAATACATCGATTCACTTTCCATAACATCCCAATAATAATGACCTACTCTTATAGAATACTCTAAACTCTATCAGCAAAGAACAACCATTTTTCTCTTCATAGCAATTACATGGAGATTATATATGTTCTGAAAAATACTTTACGGTACATTTTGATATATATTAAATACAGCAAGCATTCTAATTAGCCTTGAGATTAATTTGTAACATAACAAAATCTTTTATCTACAATTACATAATTAACAAATATGTTACACATAATACTAAGAGGTATCTTACATTGAGGAATCGTAAGGAAGTTGATGCTCCTTTCAAACTTGTATTTGTTCTTCTACTCCTGTGTAAAATACAAACTAAAAGACTCACAGTACAATTACAACAATTTTTCGCTTCAAATCTGCAGTTCTGTTGTTTGTAAAAAGACTGTTAATATGTTTCTATAGACAAAAACTGTAGCCACCGCATTAATATTTGCAATTGCGGAGAACTAACGTCAATTGTACTACTAAAGATGTATAAGAACACGGAAAGACGTTTTATTTTTCAAATATACGCTTAATTTGCGCTGCAAAGGATAAGAACTGCAACTCTCAGCTATATTTCGCATTACTCGTAAGGAAGAAAACGATTTCCTGTCCCGAGTCACGTGACTTAGATGTTGGTTTCAGTGGAATGACGTCACGCGCAGTCTATATTATCTTTGGTCTATGGATGTCGCGCTCTCTGCCCGGCTGCCTCTCTGTCATTGATCTCTATACACTGTGGATGTTGAACTTCAGGTGTCTTAGCGAGCCAGCCATAGATATTCATATTTAGTTTCTTGCCAAATTCAAACATGGCTGCTAAGTAGCATTTTAAGAAAAAGAGAAGAAAATATGTTTCGATTCCGCTCCGATATCAGCCTACATCATCGAATATTGAATTAAATTCTAAATCAGGAGATAAGCAAGCAATTCTTTGTCACGTAATAAATGATGGAAACTCGTTTGCCAAGTTCAAACATGGCGGACAACGCGAAATCGTGTGCAAAACGTATGAATGTGCAGGCACGCTGCAATTCTATGCTCAGACACCAAAGTTATGCATGCAGTTAGTATAGAGATCACTGCTCTCTGTGTTATTGTGCGCTCGCTGGTGCAGGCCGCTACCAGAAGCCGCCGTGGCGAGCAGATCGCGGCTTATCGTCGAATCCCGCCGGCCGCCGCAGAGCCCCGTCGTGAGTTTGCGGCCACCTGCGCCGATATTCTGCCGAATCCCCCCACCCGATAACCGAGGCCGCCGATGCCCGGGATCCAGCCGCTTGAAGACGGCGGACAACGTACGAAGCCCTGGAGTATCGTCTTACGTTCCATTGTTTTCTTCTTTTTTGGCGGGTCAAGTCTCGTCGTCCGTAGCCTTCCTCCTGATAGTGGCAGTGGAAATTTTATTCGAATCGTTGCGGTTCGGGAAAAGGGATTTCCTCTGGGCATCTCAATGAGCAAATGGGTGAAGACATACTACACTGCTGGTTATACAAAATGCACCACCAAAAAGAATCAGAGGTATCACAGCCAAATTTCTTTGTGATATGACCCGAAGTACAAAGTTCTCATGACTGAAAACACAACCTCATGACAAGCGAGGAAAATTATTAAATCAGTATTCATTGTTCCGCCATAGATGGCTATAACCGCTACCATGCACCTAGGCATTGAATCAACAAACTACTTAAACTAACTTGAACTAAGCTAAGAACGACACACATACCCATGCCCGAGGGAGGACTCGAACCACCGACGGCGAGCAACGTGCCATGCAGCGCTCGGCCACTCCACTGGATATGATTTTCGGATATTTCAGTCCATGCTGCTGCCACTAGACTTTCGTTCCGCGATCATCGAACAGATATTTTCGGTAGTCGAGAGATCGAAAGAATAGGGAGGCTTAGGCATCAATACAATCCGAAAGGCGAAGAAGGAGTCGCGAACATTCCATACCACTTGTGTTTACGTATTGCCCTGCTGAAATACGGCTGTCAGTACCCTCCGAATGTGTGGGACGACAATAGTCTCGAACACTTGAGAGATGTAACACTTTCTGCTTAGTGTACCAGCTACACGTAATAAGGAGTGCGTGGGAGGGAGAGACTGCAATCCACCAACACCCCAAACCATGATACTGGGTGGACGACCAGTACTGCTGAAGCACGTAAAGCAGCAGTTGAACAGTGTCTCAGCTCGCGATCACCAGACTTTAATCCGACTATCCTGGTGGTGCAGACAGAATCGGTGATCGTAGAAACGTCATTCCATTCGATTATGCCTGTCCCTTGTTCATCACACCACTGTCGGTGCAAACGCCTGTGGTGTTGGCTCAAAGGTAAACCCTGTAATGGACACCTAGCAACAGTCGACACTATTTAGTTTATAAGTAGTTTGTAAGTTTAAGGACTAATGACGCCGCGGTGGAGTAGCCGAGCGGTCTAAAGCGTCTCGCTGCGGAGCGCGCGGTTGCTCGCCGTGGAGGTTCGCGTCCTCCCTGAGGCATGGGTATGTGTATTGTCCTTAGGTTAGTTTACCTAGGTTTAAGTAGTTTGTAAGCTACGGGCTGATAAACACGCAGTTTGGTCAGATAGAATTACAAACATTTGAATATTTTGATTTTCGACTGATGACCGCGCCGTTTAGTCCCTTAAGCTGAACAAACATTTGAATCCAATGTGGGCATAAACTTTGTAAACAAAATACAATTGGTGTTCCATCGACTACAAAATTTGAACAAATGCATGAGGCGCTGTTTAACGCGAGGCATTCTGCATACAAAAATAATTTTCTTCTCTATGTTGTCTGCTGTAGAATCGTACCGTATTTCAGGGCTAATAACCTCCGCCATTTTCTTACAGCTCTCCAATCTTACTTAATCTATTTTTATTTCAGTACGGCTCACATTATACAAAGCCTTGTCTGCGATATACATTTCCATTAATTTTGTGGTTGACTGAACACACCAACTAAACTTTGCAACCGTATTTACACACACACATCAAATGACTGCAGCGATCCTAGCGCTCGAAGCGGTTATACCTCGCATTGCAGTAAACACACACACACACACACACACACACACACACACACACACACACACACACACAAAAAAATGTACGGCGAGGCCCTAGATTTGATAATATTTCTTTGATAAAAGACGACGTTGTCGAATTTCCCCTATTACAATATCAAGTTGCTTTGATGTACGGGTGACAAAAACTCAACATAAATTTGGAAACTTAATAAATCACGGAATAATGTAGATAGAGAGGTAAAAATTGACACACATGCTTGGAATAACATGGGGCTTTACTAGGAAAAAAAAAGTTTAAAAAAATGTCCGACTGATGGCGCTTCATCTGATTAGAAAAGCAGTAATTAGCATAGAAAATTAAGACAGAGCAAAGATGATGTTCTTTACAGGTAATGCTCAATATGTTCACCATCATTCCTCAACAATAGCTGTAGTCGAGGAATAATGTTGTGAACAGCACTGTAAAGCATGTCCGGAGTTATGGTGAGGCATTGGCGTCGGATGTTGTCTTTCAGCATCCCTAGAGATGTCGGTCAATCACGATACACTTACGACTTCAGGTAACCCCAAAGCCAATAATCGCACGGACTGAGGTCTGGGGACCTGGGAGGCCAAGCATGACGAAAGTGGCGGCTGAGCACACGATCATCACCAAATGACGCGTGCAACATCTTTTACGCGTCTAGCAATACATTTTTTTTTTGTTCTAATAACACCCCATGTCATTCGAAGCATGTGTGTCAATTTTTACCCCTCTATCTACATTATTCCGTGATTTATTAAGTTTTCAAATTTATACTGACTCTTTGATCACCCGGTAAATATTAGATATATCAACTTTGAAAGAGATATATGATAGCGTAATACCGGCTTCAAGTCCGACACGGCACGCATTTCTCTGAAGGAAAATCTGTAACTCCTATAGGAAGCTATTCTTTCTTCGTTGAAGTCTGAGAAACGTGCTCGAAACACGCTAATCATGTGCCTCTCTCGTCGTGGCAAGCACACAGTGCAAAGTTGTTTACTTCCTTCGGGGTGTTACATTTTCGGAAACCAGCAGTGGAGATCTACCGCTTTGGGACTGGTAGGCAGAAGGTTTCTGGTATTTCACACTGTTCGCCGTCGGGGATTCGAGTCCCCCCCTCGGGCGTGGGTGTTTGGGTTGTGCTTAGGTTAGTTAACCTTAATTTAAGTAGTTTGTACGCTACGGAGTAATATCCAAGCAGTTGAGTTCGATAGATTTACAAACAAGTGAACATTTGTGATATTTTCAGACACGTAACAGCTTTTTAAAAGACGGAAATATTCATTAGAAGTGGTGTTGTCGTGATCATTCTGATGGCTAATTCGATAGGTTGTCTAAAGTGTACTCTCTACAAGCTTGTATTATAACTATGCAGTGACGAATTTACCAACCTAGGGCGGCAGATTTTAGCGGCGGCAAATTTGAGACCAAAAATTTTTAAACTGTAAGTAAGTGTAATAAAATAAATTTAATTACGTTTACCGAATGTAAATTGTTGTGTAAGAAGTATTAGCCGCGGTGGAATAGCCTAACGGTTTAAGGCGCCTCGCTGCGGAGCGCATGGTTGCTCGTCGTCGGAGGTTCGAGTCCTCCCTGGGGCATGGGTATTTGTGTTGTCCTTAGGTTAGTTTACCTTAGTTGAAATAGTTTGTAAGCTACGGACTGATCACCACGCAGTTTGGTCCGATAGATTTACAAACATTTTTGAAGAAGTGTGCGCCGCGGTGGAGTAGCCGAGCGGTCTAAAGCACCTCTCTGCGGAACGCGCGGTTGCTCGCCGTGGAGGTTCGAGTCCTGCCTGGGGCATGGGTGTGTGTGTTTGTCCGTAGGTTAGTTTACCTAGGTTTAAGTAGTTTGTAAGCTACGGACTGATGACCACGCAGTTTGGTCCGATAGATTTACAGACATTTGAACATTTTTGAAGAAGTGTTATGGTATACCTTGCCCCACATTATTAGTGGTATAGGACTGTGCTTTTATTACCTCAGAAATATACCCAAAAACTATGTCCTGTGCAATTTTAACCAAATAGTTGGGTTGTAAAAGTAATCTAGGAAGTGACACTTCGATCCCCAAGTTCACAGTCATACCAATAATTACTGAAAAAAGTAGTTATAATTTGGACGATAGTACACAAAATATAAAGCTACAATTTCATTGACAAAAATTATAATTAGTATGATTGCGAAATAGGGCCTGCTGGCGGCAAAGGTGAAAATCCGTCACTGTAACTGTGACAGGTTACGTAACTTGTGCACTCTATTTGTCTACGTCTGAAAGTATGTGACTAATTCACCGGTTACTTGCGAATATCGCATCTGTGGTGAGAGGTGGCTACCAGCCCGGTGTGGAGAAACTGCCTCAAATAAACTCAAGCTGACCAGCGAGCACAGATAAAAATTATTCTGTGCTCGCTGGAGCTGATGCACCGGCGCGCTTTCTCCCGAATCTTGGAGGTGGCGTACTAATGCGCACGGCTATCCAAGCTGGTTAGAATTCCGCGAGTAAGAATTCACATTCATAGACGTCTCACTTTCCATAAGATATACGTTAGTATTCAATAATGATGGAGTTTTAAATAATAATGACGCAAGCTAACGCAAGAAGGAATAAGATACATTCCAATTAAATAAACGTAACTTGAACTTCGAACATGTAAGAGATATTTAGCCAAATCAGCATTGCAGTAAACGAAACACTTCGTGCGACGACAAATAATAAGAGGAATATGATTGAACAATGAGTGCGAAAAAAAGGCAGCAAAACATTAGGAAAAAGAAAGACAATATTATTTTTTATAACTCGTGGATGCTTTGAACAGCATTATAAATATGAGCAGCAAAGTAAAGAAACACCTAAAACAGTACAGAGAACGAAAAAATAATATGAAAAACTTTTGCAAATGCAAAAAACTCACAAAAAATTCTGGACATTTTTAATCAGACCTTCAACGTCAACCAGCAAGTATTCCGAAAATATCTATCACTTGGATCCGAAGTCGTACCTTCCTCATATGACGTAACTGAAAGCCTTGATCTAGGCACTAAGGAAGACGTAGTATTTCAGCATTTTCGAGAGACATGTGACTAAGACCCGTCGTATTGCTTACCATCAAAAGTTTATTCATATGTTGTACCTGTGGGGTCAATAGTGTGCTGTAGTGCTGTATTTTGGTACTCTTGTTCCTGTAATGGAGCCTCTGACAATAAAGTTCGGTGAACACTCCTGTAACATTAACGTAGATGAAGTATGAACTACAGTTGCCTTACTGTTCTTCGACACAGCCACCTCCTATAACTATGTACCGCTAGAAATTATCCGAGCGACTACTACAAGCCGGTGGATGCAACGTACGGGACCCGTAATTTTTCTCCATACCGGAAGTATATGTATCATTGCCTACATCGTATAATAATCCTCCCTTTCTGCTTTCGTTAGCTCCATTGCACTCCAGCCGGCTAAAGCTGTAACCTCTTCATAGGAAACCGAAAGGTAGACGCGAACTAAGTTGCATTGTTATATCACGTTATAAGAAAGGAAAAGGATTGTTGATTTTGGTTCTTGCAGCGGTTGTCTTTCAATTCAAAGAAGTTTACACCATTGCAGCTTAAGCAGAAAAACCCTCTCCGGTTTTGTCGCAGTATTTGCTAACTGTCATGTCCTTTTTGCATCATTCAGACGTCGCCGAATTCCAACTGGTGCAGCACCGGACGGTAAAGATCACTCAGCGAAAAGAATTCGATTATCCTGATTGGACGCTGCTCGTCAACTGGAAAATAGAATTGGGAACTGTCAATTGCACAGAAATTAGCTGTGAGCAGAATCTGCCAGAGCCATGGGAAGAGAAATTGCGAGCTGGGGATGTGGCTGAGTAACACCGAAACGTTGCCTTCATTCCAACACTACTTTCGTTGCTGCGTGTGTTTTGCTGCTAGCTGTAAGTTCGTCCTCCGTGAAAAAGAATGCCCTATGCTATCATTTCAGAATTCTATACCTCGTTGAGAATACTATACCTCATTCAGCAATAAGAGAAATCCTTGTGGTATCGGGATCACTTTGTCAACAATGTTTTTTCTGGCGCTGTATTGACATATAATTAAAAACTATCGAATTAAACAAAGCTATTTCCGTAAGTTTTTAATACACACAGAGAAATCAGTAAATTCGCATACCCTAGCCCTGTATTCAAATATAATTAAATCTATCGAATTACACTAAGCTATTTGCGTAAGTTTTTAATACACAAAGCGAAATCAGTAAATTCTCTTATCCTAACCAAGTAAACTAAAATTTAGTTTGTATTCGTAAAAATCCTAAATTTTGTCAATCCTTTTGTCACTGAGGTTCAAAAAGCCCTAAGTCTGTCCATCTATTGATTATTTGGTGCACCACCAAAATTAGAGCGCTATCTACTATTCCTTTCATTTTTTTTTTTTTTTTTTTTTTTTTTTTTTTTTTTTTTTTTTTTGCCGTTCGTCTGACTAAAGTAAACATTCGAACACTAGACTGAATAGAACCATTAAATATTGAATTATATCGTTCAAGCTTAAGGGACTTAACTGCGGGGTCATCAGTCACTAAACTTACAAACTACTTATGAACTACCTTATACTTAAGACGACACAAACATCCATGCCCGAGGGGGAATTAGAACCCCAGACCCCAGCGGCCGTGCAGACTGTGACTAGCGCGCCGGAGACCACTCGGCCACTGCGGCCGGCACATCGCTTATTGTGACCGGATTTTTGTATTCAATGCGATCGTGCTAACGGAAACGCAGTGGTACCAACTTACGACAAGGTGTAGCTGAACTTGAAATGTACTTGAGATATCGTGTATCGCTCCATTTTAGCCATTGATCTTTGAATGTTGAAATTCACCTGCATGAGCGTGAAAGCCATAATATACTCATATTTAGTTTCTTTCCAATTTCAAATATGCCTGCTACAAAATGTTACTGGAACACGTAAAGAAAATATGTCTCTATATGACTCCTGCAACAGCATAATACATCGCTTATTGATATAAAGTTCACAACAAAACGTTGCTGGCTGTCGGAGGTTCGAGTCCTCCGTCGGACTTGGGTGTATTTGTTGGCCTTAGAATAAGTTGGTTCAGGGTAAGTAGTTTGTAAGCCTAAAGACTGAAAACCTTAGAGTTACGAACATTTAAACATTTGAATTTGACCTGCAATAATGCTTTGATATCTTTTCAACTGTTGGATCGATTGAAGTGCGACTTGGATGTAGTGCGTTGAAAAATGAATCTTGTGTTAACGCCGGCAAATTAACATTTCCATTATGACAACACAACGTGAATGACATATCACGTGCAGTAATTTCAGATGCGAAATGTTTTGCGTTACAAAACCTGCACTGTGAATTCATTAACCGCAACTGCAAATGTCAAACTTATTTGGTGTGGCCTTCAGTGCACATTTAAAGGTATCGCTGAACAAACGGTTCCATTATCATTATGAATTTCCACATTAGTATTACTTCCTCTATGCAAAACTGTGTCTAGCTCTGCGTCTTTCATTCCGACCCGTTAGCGTTCTGTTTCTAGGCATAGTCAAAAAGAAGTAGAGTTTCCATATAATAATGGCAGTAGGAAGTCGTAGCTATTCAAAACGAAGTCGTTAAAAATTAGGAACTTACTTGAATTCTGCAGCTCATGTCCTCAAAGTTATTCTTTCAGGATAATATCTGAAATAGCGACAGCCGCGGTGGAGTGGCCGAGCGGTCTAAAGCGTCTCGCTGCGGAGCGCGCGATTGCTCGCCGTGGAGGTTGGAGTCCTCCCTGGGGCATGGATGTGTGTGTTTGTCCGTAGGTTAGTTTACCTAGGTTTACGTAGTTTGTAAGCTACGGACTGATGACCACGAAGTTTGGTCCGATAGATTTACAGACATTTGAACATTTTGAAATAGCGCGACACCAAGAAATAACGTTATTCCGCTACCGGGAAATTTTGATTTCTGCTGCTGACGTGCTGTCGAACTCTTAGTAGGGATGGGAGAATCGCCCGCTTAAAAACGATATCGGTATTTTAGTTCTGAATAAGCGATTTTTTGCCGGCCGGGGTGGCCGAGGGGACTGCGGCGCGCCAGTCACGGTCTGCACGGCCACTACGGTCGGGGGTTCGAATTCCCCCCTCGGGCATGGATATTTGTGCCGTCCTTAGTCTTAGTTAGTTCATAAGTAGTTTGTAAGCTTAGGGACTGATGACCCCGTAGTTAAGTCCCATAAGCTATACAAACATTTGACCATTAATGGTAGGCGCTGCTCCACTATTGCATGTCTTCTGTTGGTTCTATTTACGTAAATTAACGTGTTGTTCGTCGGCCGTTGACGATAACTCTAGAACTTCGCGGCAATTTTTAAGATTAAATGTTGATTTGAAGTGATTTACTAAGTGTAATTAATAGTGTGAATTAATAATCATTAAGGAAAATCGAGAGATATGCCTCGTTGTTCCTCTGTTTGCTATAAAAACTTAATTCATTACTGTTATATGAAGCTTGAGTTCGCAAAGAATGAGGAAATACGGTAATAGTGAGCGGTGAAAGTTAATCGAGAAAGCGGAAACTGTATATTTTCTGCTTCCGACCGATGCAAGAAAGGGATGATGAAAATGAGTAACAGAAGTACTGTCTGCTCAATTCCCGCGTGGTGAACTGGTTGCGTACTGAATTCGTAATGCAAAGGTTGCGAGTTCGAATCCAGTAAGTGATAAAATATTTTCACAGTATTTGTTAGCGTTTTGTAAGTTCATGGTTTTGGTTGTTGACATGTCGTGCCACAATGTATGTTTTAACATGGCTATAGTACCTCCTCCTTGGCTGTGTGCTATTGGCTGTTCATAACCCTATAATTTGTTGCATGATGTAACATAAAGCCGGCCGCTGTGGCCGAGGAGACTGAGGCGCTCCAGTCACGGTCTGCACGGCCACTACGGTCGGGGATTCGAATCCCCCCTCGGGCATGGATATTTGTGCCGTCTTTAGTATAAGGTAGTTGCTAAGTAGTTTGTAAGTTTAGGGACTGGTGACCCCTTAGTTAAGTCCCATAAGATTAAGAAACATATGAACATTTTTTTTTTTGTAACATAAAAAAGGGACTGGGGCTGGACTCGTTGTATAATATTCAGTTACCTATTTTGAGTCTGTTTCTGCTGTTTCAGTATAGATAGTATCGGCATTTTCCCGATTTCGTATGCTCCTGTATTTCTAACGGTTTTTGGCATTTCCAAGTGTGGGAAAATGTTATAAGATTAATAGGAGCACTCTTGAAATGCATTATATTGGGGCGGAAAGCGATAATAACGTACTAATTACAGCGATGGATATGCAGATAGAAACTTCTGAAATAGCATCATTTTCTTTGGGATACATAACATGAAATACCTATCTTTCTTTTTAATCAACTACCAAGTGTGGAAGTTACCAGAACATCGTAAAAAACGGTATTAACATTCGACAGTCATATAAACTGTTTCACGAGATTTATTTGCATACAACTTTATTAGGCGTATATAAACATAAATGAATGGCATTTCTTTAATCACATACTTATTAGTAAGATAGAAGATGTGCTTTGGTCTCATGGGTGGAACTGATGCTTTATTTCAACCGTTAAGTGGCTGCTTTTCTGCCTGGGTCGCAGTCTGGTAAAAACATGGCGGCCACCAGTCAGTTGGCCACTCTATCCCTATACAGGGTCTCTAGCCCGCACCACCAAATGTTCAAATGTTTGTTAAGCTTATGGGACTTAACAACGGGGTCATCAGTCCGTAAACTTACAAACTACTTATGAACTATCTTATACTAAAGACGGCACAAATATCCATGCCCGAGGGGGGATTCGAACCCCCGACCGTAGTGGCCGTGCAGACCGTGACTGAAACGCCTCGTCTCCTCGGCCACCGCGGCCGGCTGCCCGCACCACCGCCGGAGACACTCGACAAGGAGATGCGTAGCACGAATACGCAAATACCAAGAGAGAGAGAGAGAGAGAGAGAGAGAGAGAGAGAGCCAAAGAGATGACACTAAAAGAAAAAGAGCACGTGCACATCGACTGGTTCATCGCCTACAACCAAGAAAAGATGGAAGCGGCAAAGAAGAGAGGAGAAACTTCCTACATAAGGGAATGGCCAGCAACCGTCCCGGAAGTGGTTGCCATCCAAGGCGAGACCTTCTTCCAAGATGTAACACTCTTCTTGGAAGAGTTTGACAGAAAAGCGGACGCAGCGATGCAAGCACTTAATCGACGCGCTACCGACAACAGAAAAAGACACACCAGCAAATTTCATCGCTAAGCAGAAGAAATCGAGAAGCCATTACCCGCCCTCGTCAGTGGTCGAAGCAGTGTCGTAGCCGCGGCAAAAGAAGAACAAGATGACTTCTACGCTGAAGCTATCGCGAAAACACGTTCAAAGGTGGGCAACCAGCAGCAGTTCTGGCCCAGGTTTCCGTAGTTCCTGTTGGCTGTAAGGTGAATACCGGAGCTGTCCCCATGTCCACGGAATGTTCCCAACTCGGAAAAAAACATCGCCCTCCCATACCCAATCCACAAATAAAATGTGCCCGAACAAAATTACATTCCACGGCCCAATAGAGCGGATGCTCTCGAGTGGCCCGCCCTTGCCCTTAAGGCAAGGAAATGAAATTTAAAAAAGAGAGCCCGTACGGGAGAGAGTGGCCATGCATTATGTCGCTGCTGATTGGCTGACAGCCCAGGACGCCATGTTTTTACCAGACTTGGCGGGCTTCGTATACGTGTGAATAGCTACTATGTGCCTTTCTGTACTGTACAGGCTCTTAAATGCTTCTGTCAGCCATTTCATCGTACAGTTATATACAGGTTGTATTAGGGTAAGCACTACTGCACTTTTGCACGTCTTCTGTCGGTTCTATTTACGTAAATTAACGTGTTGTTCGTTGGTCGCTGACGATAACCTTAGAACTTCGCAGCAGTTTTTAAGATTAAATGTTGATTTGAAATAATTTACTGAATGTAATTAATAATGTGTATTACATTATCATTCAGGTCAGTTAAGAGAAATGCCTCGTTGTTTCGCTGTTGGATGTAAAAACCGAAGTGAAGATTGCTATATGATGCTTGTGTTCGCAAGGAATGAGGAAAGACGGTGAAATTTCAGTGGTCGGTGAAATTTAACAGAGAAAGCGGGAATCGTAAAAGCGACTTTTGGAAACCAACTAATTATTCCTGTCAGTGCGAAGTAAATATTTTCTGCTGCCCCTCCTCCCCCCTCGCCCAATGCAAGTGAGGCATTGATGAAGGCAGTAAATGAATTACTGCCTGTGCAGTTCTCCCGTGCTGTAGGGGTAGCGTTCTACATTCATAATGTGAAGGTCTCGAGTTCGAATCCGTTAAGTAGCCATTTTTTAAAACAAATTAGTATCTTCTACCTTTTTTATTTCATGGTTTTAGTTTTTGACATGTTGTGTTATATGGTATGTTTTAATGAGTCTACGGCACCTCAACGTTGGCTGAGTATTGTTGGCTATTCACAATCTTATATTGGTTACGATATGTAATATGAAAGAAGGGGGGACTCGTTGTAGATATCCAGTTAACTATTTTGAATATTTTTGTTATCTCGGTAGAGATATTATTGGTTTTTTTACGATGTACAAATGACGTTTTTGGTATTTGCCAGTGTAGGAAAATGTTATGCAGGAAAATACTTAAAATGCATTATATGGGAGCGGAAAGTGATAATACTATACTAATTTCAGCGATGCAGAGTGAAAAATCTGCAATAGCATCATTTTATTATTAATCAATTTCCAACTGTCGAAGTTACCAGAACATCATAAAATATGGCATTAACATTCTGCAGACGTAGACACTGCTTGACGAGTAATTGACTCGCAAATGTATTAGGTCTATATAAACGTAGACGAATTAAATGTGTTTTATGCACGTACTATTAAGCTGGAAGATGTGCTTTTGCCTCATGATACCTTCTTTCGTGTGTTAAGTTACTGTATTTCTGCCTTGGTTGTTATCTACCGGATGATCAAAAAGTCAGTATAATTTTGAAAAAGTAATAAATCACAGAATAATGTAGATAGAGATGTAAAAATTGACACAAATGCTTGGAATGACATGGGGTTTTATTGGAACAAATATTTAAAAAAAGTCTCAAACATGTCAGACAGATGGCGCATCATCTGATCAGAAAAGCAATAATTAGCATAACAGATTAAGCCAAAGCAAAGAGGATGTTCTTTACAGGAAATGCTTAATATGTTCACCATCATTCCTCAACAATAGCTGTAGTCGAGGAATAATGTTGTGAACAGCACTGTAAAACATGTCCGGAGTTATGGTGAGGCATTGGCGTCGGATGTTGTCTTTCAGCATCCCTAGAGATGTCGGTCGATCATGATACACTTGCAACTTCAGGTAACCCCAAAGCCAATAATCGCAGGGACTGAGGTCTGGGGCCCTGGGAGGCCAAGCATGAGGAAAGTGGCGGCTGAGCACACGATCATCACCATACTACGCGCGCAAGAGATCTAGCAATATGGGGTGGAGCGCCATTCTGCATTAAAATCTTACGTTCCAGCAGGTGTTTATCAGCCCAGCTGGGGAGGATGCGATTCTGTAATATATCGGCGTACCTCTCACCCATCACGGTAGCAGTTACAAAACCAGAATCACGCACCATCTGTCGGACATTTTTTGAAACTTTTGTTTTTGTTTTAATAAAAAATGAAACGGAGTACTGAACGATTCCACGACCGCTAACTTACATTTCGCCCAAATACCACGAAGATAAGAGAGATTATGGATCGTAAAGATGTACTGGATGATCAAAAAGTCAGTATAAATTTGAAAACCTAATAAATCACGGAATAATGTAGATAGGGAGGTAAAAATTGACACACATACTTGGAATGACATAAAAAATAAAAATAAATAAATAAATAAAATAAAATAAAAAATATTAAAAAGAAAAAGATTTCTTGCACGCGTCGTTTGGTGATGATCGTGTTCTCAGCCGCCACTTTCGTCATGCTTGGCCTCCCAGGTCCCCAGACCTCAGTCCGTGAGATTATTGGCTTTGACGTTACCTGAAGTCGCAAGTGTATCGTGATCAACCGACCGACATCTCTAGGAATGCTGACAGACAACATCCGACGCCAATGCCTCACCATAACTCCGGACATGCTTTACAGTGCTGTTCACGACATTATTCCTCGACTACAGCTATTGTTGTTCAAAATGTTCAAATGTTTGTATAGCTTATGGGACTTAACTACGGGGTCATCAGTTCCTAAACTTACAAACTACTTATGAACTAGCTACTACTAAGGACGGCACAAATATCCATGCCCGAGTGGGGATTCGAACCCCCGACCGTAGTGGCCGCGCAGACCGTGACTGGAGCGCCTCAGTCCCCTCGGCCACCGCGGCCGGCAGCTATTGTTGAGGAATAATGGTGAACATATTGAGCATTTCCTGTAAAGCACATCATCTTTGGTTTTTTTAATTTGTTATGCTAAATATTGCTTTTCTGATCAGATGAAGCGCCATCTGTCGGACATTTTTAGAACTTTTTTGTTGTTGTGGGTGTTGTAATGAAACCCCATGTCATTCCAAGCATGTGTGTCAATTTTTACCTCTCTATCTACATTATTCCATGATTTACTAAGTTTTCAAATTTATACTGAGTTTTTGATCACCCGGTAGAAACATGTCCCGCTCGGAGTTGGTAAAAACATGGCGGTCACTGGCCGGTTGGCCAATCTCCCCCTATACAGGCTCTCTAGCCCGCACCTTCCGTGGCGTAGCGTTAGCGAATACAACCTTTAGGCGTGAAAACATCCACTTCCTGTAACCACTGTTAACAACTCCATACACCCACGATATAGCAAAGACACCTTATAAAAGTTTCATTGGCCTCCTTGTATATGACCTGACATGAACCCTTTAGTGAACAAATTATTTCCAGAATCTGTAGACTTTTTATGAATACTGTATTGGGCTAAGAAGCCATACATAAAATCATAGTTTAAATCTTGAAACTGAGAGTTTAGCCTACAGGTTAAAAATTAGTGGGAACTCTCGTTCGCCGGCCGCGGTGGCCGAGGGGACTGAGGCGCTTCAGTCACGGTCTGTACGGCCACTACGGTCGGGGGTTCGAATCCCCCCCGGGCATGGATATTTGTGACGTCCTTAGTTGTAGGTAGTTCATAAGTAGTTTGTAAGTTTAGGGACTGATGACCCCGTAGTTAAGTCCCTTAAGCTTAACAAACATTTGAACATTTGAACTCTCGTTCCCACCGAACTTTCCAGTAACTGGACTTTCTTTAAAAAAATATATACCTTTATTTTTTAGTACAAAAAGCATATTAAAGATTTGATTTACTTTTGTGTTAGTTCACATTGCCTATTGAGTTCACTAAGGTGACGTACTATGGAACTTAGAGAAGCATAGTGGTACATACAGAGGTACACGAGTTGCTACACATCATTTTTGTGCTATTTTCATTGTTTTTGGTGCTACATTGGCGGCACCTTCTGTTTGTAGTATCTTCTGTTGGCAAATGAGTTCACGTTTCGCCAAATGTACTTCATCCAGACCCGCCTCTTTTGGTGTCTCAAAATGAACGGGCCTTCCTCTTCGCTTACGACTTGAGAAGCCGGAGAAGAGCTGCCTTGCCAAATGCAATCTAAATGTTAGCTGGTCTGCTTCTGTAATTTCCACATAATGTAGACATTGACAACTGCCAAGTATACGAGAAAGAAAAGTAGTCTCTGTCACCACTTCCATGAACGACGACCAACAGCATACCGTTTTCGCAGCTGATCAAATCAATCCATAGTCAATGGACAGAATACTTCACTTTTACTTCCATCATTTATTCAAAATTTGCGAAGTATTTGGTGGCTCAAAATCTTCATCAGATTCAGCATCGACATCTGAATCTTGTACATCTTCTGGTAATGTGTACAAAATTCTCAAAACCTCTTCTGGTATGAATCCAGGCATTCTAAACAATAACTACAATGCCGATTGCATAGTCATACACACTGCAGTTCACAGACGTTCATTGGGAATCATAGTATCCACTAACTTACCTTGTAATATTTAAGTAATTTTCATTGATATCCAGCAAATGTACGGGAATAGTATCTCCCCCGTAAATATGGAAGTAGACAAATACAACGCAAGTCACTTTACACGCAAAAGGAAAGCACACTGTACAAAAAACGCTATTATGGTCTAAACAGTGGCTTGATTTCCCGTGAAAACTGCGCTTCTGCATTGACTAACAATGTAGAAATACAACCATTTTCGCGCCTGTTTGACAAACTATATGTAGTTAGCACACTCTAAAACAGTGTGGTAGCACAAGTTCAAGTGGGAACACTGAAGTTATAGCTAACTGTAGTTCCAATTGGTCACTAAAGGGTTAAACATCGATGTTCAATTTTCGTCTTTCCGTATTTATATACAAGCTGAACGAACATTTTTCTCGCTCGTGCAGAGGGGTGTAATCAAGTGGCGGCTGGTGATAATGTGCTAATGTGCTGCAGCACACTGAAAATATATTGCTAAATTTATGTCATTTCTCTTCGAATGCAATCGAGAAATCGCTATAAAATTACATCCTTTCTCTTGGAATACAAGTCAGATATCACAATAAAATTATGCTAATTCCTTTCCAATGCGTATTAGAATGCTAGAAGGATGAAAACGCATTTTGGAGCGCTCTCGCCGCGATAGCTGGAAACCAGCTGCGTGTGCTGAAGTGGGATTCAGCCGCTCTGGTACGTGCGCAGAGAGGCGGCGCAGTCGTCTGTTCGCTAGTGCGCATGCGCAGACGTGACGTCAGGCCTGGCGATTCGTGTGATGAGACCGACTGTAGCACCAGATCAATATTTCTCTGCGCGCTGTGTGTAACGGTTGCGGAAGAATAGTAAATAACGAATATTGCGGCATAGAGTCAAATAGCGCGCTGGCTCAGGCGTGCTGAAGTGGGATTCAGCCGCGCTGGTACGTGCGCAGAGAGGCGGCGCAATAGTCTGTTCGCTAGTGCGCATGCGCAGACGTGACGTCAGGCCTGGCGGCCCATGTGTGCTGAGACCGACTGCGTGTAACGGCTGCGGAAGAATAGTATATGACGAATATTGCGACATACGGAATCAAATAGCGCGCTGGCTCAGGCGTATTGAGCGTCGTCTCTCAAACCTACCTGTGCGAGTCTCGTATTCAAATACCTCTGAGTCAAAATTTTTAATTTCTGTCAATAAAATTAATATTTTTAAACGTTATATTTACTATACCCGGGCCGCTGAAACATTGCACTTGACGTTTACAAATAACAAGTGACGAGCAAGAAGCGCGAGGCGCTAGACGCTAGGAACGATCCAATCACAGCGCGATAAACACTTCCGGTGGTCACGTGCCGTGACGTCAACGTTCCCGCGTTGCGGCTTTGTTCAGTTCTACCGTAAACAATGTTGTGTATTGTGTTTATGTTGTGTGCTTTTTCGCTGCGATTTGTTTTTCTGTGAGTGGTTTAACTTGACTTTCCGAGTTCAAGTAATTGGATAATGTCACTGAAAAGACGTTTGTCTAATGACGTTTTCTGAGTAAGTTGTCAGTTTCGTACAAATAAAAACTTCGAAGCATACACTGAACAGGAAGTTCATTCTCGCTTAAAACGATCGGAAAGAAGTTATAGTGCAGTGGCTACAAGAAAGAAATATTGCTGCAGATATGTCAGTATCAAAACTTCTTTTATATTGGCATATGCAGTAAACGAAATCGCAGAGGAGCAGCGTCACAATATAATAAATCTACCCACATTTCACTGCCGTTTTAACCCTATAAAACTGGTGTAGAGTGACGTGAAGAATTACTTAAGGAACAATAAGCCTTACAATAACAGAGATGGAAAAGCTGTCTCCAATGTGGATGCTGCATCTTGGGAAAAAAGGGTCGAGCACGTTAAAAAACTGATTCGGGCAGCGCAAACAATGGAAGGGATCATGAACAGTCAATGATTTGTCTTGGTGATGACGACGATTTTGGCAGTGACAAGAGTGAAGATGGGGAGCTGGATGTAGTTGTACCATTGTCGCCGTAAATTGGTGAGTGAAAATCACTGATTATAAAATGTAGAGAGAAAAGTTACTATCTTGATTATTTCGTATCTGCCGTGATTCAGTGCTTATTTCTATATTGCTTTGCTCCGTTACTGAAAGCGTTTGCATTGTTGTGCTCTGGTCTTCATTAATACGCCGTTAATTAATTGCTGCTCATAAACGAATTATTATATGCTTTTATTGCTCAATAGCTTACATTTACTACATTTACGAGATGCAACTGAAAACCGTTTCGTCTGCTGTGTGTATAAAGGCTAGTGTTGCAACGTCGCTAATGCAGTGTAGCCAACTTAACTCGCCTTAACGCGAAACGTCAAGTGCAATGTTTCAGCGGCCCGGGTATATCTGCAGTGTATACACAGTGGCGGCGCTAGGCGTCGGCGATGTCGGCAACCGCCGACGGCCTCGCGCCTGCAGGGGCCTCGCAAGATATGGTTACAATTTTAGTTTCTTTTCTTTTTTTAATATATATCTGATACTTAACGGCGCTTTTCAACTGTTAAGTAATGTAGCGACGACCTAGATCAAACTTACACTCGCTTAACCAAAGGACGAACACAACAGTCGTACCCAAGAGTGGGATTCGACACAACAAGAGCGATCTCGCTCACCATGGTATGACGCATTAGTGCGCTCGACCATTCCCCGCCTGCAGCTATTTACTTTCCCTATTTATTTCCGAATGAGTGCAGCAGTGATGAAATTTTTAGTTAAATACTTGCAAAACAAATTCGTCAGTACATTTTAGAAAACAATTTGGAAGAGGTATATCCAAATGTTTATATAACAATGAGAATCAAGATCTTAGTTTGTCAGTACAGCTTCGAACGAGAGAAGCTCTCAAAGTTAAAGTTGATTAAGACTTACTTGAGAAGCACAATGATCCAAGAAAGACTATCTGCATTGTCAGTACTATCAATTGAAACCGAAATAGCGGCTAGTATTAATTATGATATGATTTAAAAAAATTCAATGAGGCAAAAAGCGGATAAGTTTCTCTATGTTAATTTGTTTGTTTATTTTTGTCATTGCAAAAAAACGTTCAAATGTTTGTATAGCTTATGGGACGTAACTACGGGCTCATCAGTCCCTAAACTTACAAACTACTGATGAACTAGCTAATCCTAAGGACGGCACAAATATCCATGCCCGAGGGGGGATTCGAACCCCCGACTGTAGTGGCCGTGCAGACCGTGACTGGAGCGCCTCAGTCCTCTCGGCCACCGCGGCCGTTTGTCATTGCAATAATACTTTTATATCATACTAATAAAATTTTGGTATAATTATTATTGATGTATAATTTAGCTCATTTTAATTAACATTTTCTTCCTTACTGAAAAAATGAAAGGGGCCTCGCAAAGACGTGTTCGCCGACGCCCAGTTTTCGTCTAGCGTCGCCACTGTGTATACATGCGGTTGGCAGCGCTGTTATAGATTCCCCTGAAGGTCTTACTGTCAATACAGTATTAATTGACATTTAATTAAAGGCAATCATACAAAGGTTGACTTTTTATTTGAGTATATTTTGTTTCCTGTTCGTTTTGGTAATATTGTAGCACACTGGTCAAATTTAGTACGAGCCGCCACTGGTGTCACCTAGAACACGAGAGATTACTTGGTTCGCGCCTGGACTGACTGAAACGTCATGTGGTGGGGCAGCAGGCGGGCAGCGGGTCACGGCGTCAGCGCTGTGTCAGGCGGCTGACGGCCGTTAAAGATGCAGCGCGGACGGACGTCGCTGTCGCCTGCATACGCGATGCCAGCGCCACTATTTCTGGAGCGGCCGCGCCGCCAACTGCGCGCGCGGTGACAGCGGCCACTGCCGGCGACAAACTCGCCCCCCCCCCCCCCAACCCCTTCGAACACTCCCGGCTCAGCCCGGTTACACGTCAATCGCGGACGTGTCCTTCAGCAGGCGGGCGGGCCTGTTCATTTGCAGTAATAACAGCTGTCACCGGCAGCATCGGCATCCACATCATCGCCAATTCTGCGGCCTCAAAATTGTCAGAATTCGAGGATGTATGCCGAGTACTTGCGCGTGGCGTTCAACGGAAGCACGACGTGCGGTTGCCTCCAGACATTTTCCGTATCGAGGGATCGTGTTTTCCGACAGCTGCCAAATGGGAAAAATCTAACAATAGTGAAATGCACATAACAATAACGTTGTTGTTGTTATGGTCTTCAGTCCCGAGACTGGTTTGATGCATCTCTCCACCCTACTCTATCCTGAGCAAGCCTTTTCATCTCCTCATAAGAACGGCAACCCACATCCACTTGAATCTGCTAACTATATGCGTCTCTTAGCCTCCCTCTGCGATTTTTACCCCCACACATTTCCCTCCAATGCTAAATTTACGATTCCTCGATGTCTAAGAATGTGTCCTACCAAGCGATCCCTTCTTTTAGTCAGGGTATGCCAAAAATTCCTTTTCTCGCCAATTCTGTTCAGTACTTCTTCATTGGTTACGCGATCTACCCACCTAATCTTCAGCATTCTTCTGTAACACCACATTTCAAAACCTCTATTCTCTTCCTGTCCGCACTGCTTAACGTCCATGTTTCACTCCCGTACAAGGCAACACTCCACACAAATGCCTTCAGAAAAGACTTCCTTACCCTTAAATTAATATTCGATGTTAGCAAATTTCTCTTTTTCAAAAATGCTTTTCTTCCCATTGCCATTCTGAATTTTATATCCTCTGTACTGCGACCATCGCATGTTATTTTACTACCCAAGTAAATAACAATAATAACTATGAATATTGGCCGAGGGGACTAAGGCGCTCCAGTCACGGTCTGCGCGGCCGCTACGGTCGGGGGTTCGAATCCCCCCTCGGGCATGGATATTTGTGCCGTCGTAGTTCGTAAGTAGTTCATAAGTAGTTTGTAAGTTTAGGGACTGATGACCCCGTAGTTAAGTCCCATAGACTATACAAACATTTGAACATTTAATTATGAATATTACACAAGGAACTCCGTAATTTTAACATGAAATATGTATCACTTAGACACACGTTTTTGTATCACTGAAGCCCTGGTTATTTCAGGTACTTCCTCGTGTGACGGCGATCCCTCGAGGAAGGCTTTGCGACCTGATGGGGGTCGCGACCCATGGATTCAACAACACTGCTCCATCTACAACTACCATACACGGACTTCTTATCTGCGGTCAAGGAATACGACAAACAACAGTGGCAACAGATGTGGAACGTTTCCCAAGAAACGAAAGGCGCTTCCTACGCTGTGCTGCAACCTCGGATTTCTTCGCAGCCGTGGTTTATGAGGACTCATCTTGACCGATCCGCGATTGCTACCATTATTCGTCTTCGCTTCAATCACGCCTCTTATCCAAAACATCTACATCGGATCAACGTCTACGATTCGGCGGCAAGTGAGTGTGATCCTGAAACGGAAGCTGATGTCAACCACATCCTGTTCAGGTGCCCCAAATTTGACCGAGAACGTTTGAACTTCCTGCAGACATTGGTGAAGATGGGATATCCCCTTCCTCGATCAGCTTCTTCCCTTTTGTTTACAAAAGACATTCGTGTATATAAAATCATAGTTAAGTTTATTAAGATCACGGTACACAATCTATAAGCATAAAGTGTGTTGGTAATATAAGGTTTTGCTTGTGAATATGTGAAAATGTTCAAACAGTATTTAAATTGTAATGTAATGCAGTTTTCGCTTTGCTTCCACTTACCATTTTGACAAAATGTACTTCTGTTTTGTCTGTTCATTTAAATATATGTACATTTCCACTGTGGGTTGTAGATGGCCATATTGAGTTAACACTCAGAAGGCCAATAATAATAATAATAATAATAATAATAATAAAAGAAAAAAAAAACACTGCTCCATCCTACTGTCCGTGAAGACGGCCCCCTCTGGACTTCCGATAATATGACGGAGGGCGTTCAGTTTGCTTCGCTCTGGTCGCGGTTTTGCCTCTGTATGGCAGTTTATATCTCTGCGTGACACGGACTTTTGTGAGGCCTTGTCTCTGGACTGCGTTGCTTCGGCCCCATCTGGCCGTAAACAAGTTTAGTCCCGCGTTCTGCCGTCGGCGATTGTAAAGTGAAGTGCTACCTTCCGCAGCGCAGTGTATCGTTCTCCAATAAACCCGTTTTACCTGTAACCACTCTTAACGGCACATGATTTATTTATTTATTTGCACGGCTGTGGGATAGGCTCTTTCGAATTATGTTTCGCTGGCCTCCTTGTACTTCAATTTTCGTGTTCGCGAATTTATATAACGATTATTGTTGTTATTGCTGTGTTCGCGTGGCCAAGGAATGCGGGGAACAAGAGGATAGGACCAATATTGCACCACTATCATACAAGATACACAGGAAGTGTAAAGATCACTGGACAGTATAATGTGAAATAAACCAACACTTTTCAGTCAGAATATATTTCCTACAGAGAAAAGAAGGACTTAACTAGCACGGGTTGGTTGCGAGGGTATGCAGTGCCTTGACTAATGCCACGGGATGCCTCGTTTCGAATCTACTTTTGCCCCGCGAATTGCAGAAGTTCGAAGAGGTAAGGATTGAGCAAGTGTTTGGCAGTCTCCGCAGGAGTACTGAGGAATGCTGCCTCTAAGTCGGCTGCAACTGCGGAAGTCTTACCAGTGCAGGAGTTTGTACACAAAGGGACCTCTCCATAGTGGCCTATAAATTAACTTAGATTAGATTAGTACTTGTTCCATAGATCATGAATATGACACTTCGTAATGATGTGGAACGTGTCAGGTTAATTAAAGGTATCTTTACAAATATTACTTTGTACTAAATATTACATGACACATTTTTAAAATCTGTTTATTTATTTTTTTAATTTTTTCAGATTTACTAATTTATTTCTAAAAATTAAACTATAGTGTAGAAGAAGTTACCATTCAGAAATTCTTTTAATTTATTTTTAAAGGCTAGTTGGCTATCTGTCAGGCTTTTGATGCTCTTTGGGAGGTGACCAAAGACTTTTGTGGTAGCATAATTCACCCCTTTCTGGGCCAAAGCAAGATTTAACTTTGAATAGTGAAGATCATTCTTTCTCCTAGTGTTGTAGTTATGTAGACTGCAATTGCTTTTGAATTCTGTGGTATTGGTAAAAACAAATTTCATAAGTGAATAGATACACTGAGAAGCTACTGTGAAGATCCCTAGATCTTTCAATAAGTCTGCAGGATGATCTTGAATGGGCTCCTGCAATTATTCTGATTACACGCTTTTGTGCAATGAATACCTTTTTACTCAATGATGAATTACCCACAGAAAATGATGCCACACGAAAGCAGAGAATGAAAATAGGCATAGTAAGCTAACTTCCTGAGATGTAAATCACCAAAATTTGCAATTACCCTAATAGCATAAGTAGCTGAAGTCAAACGTTTCAGCAGATCTTGAATGTGTTTTTTTCCAGTTCAACCCCTCATCAATGCATACACCTAAAATTTTTGAATATTCTACCTTTGCTACAGATTTCTGATCAAAGTCTATATTTATTAATTGTGTCATTCAATTTACTGTACGGAACTGTATGTACTGTGTTTTATCAAAATTTAATGACAGTCCATTTGCTGAGAAGCACTTAATGATTTTCTGAAAGACGTCGTTTACAATTTCATCAGTTAGTTCTTGTCTGTCAGGTGTGATAACTATACTTGTATCATCAGCAAAAAGAACCAGCTCTGCATCTTCATGAATATAGAATAGCAAGTCATTAATATATATATTAATAACAGCAAAGGGCCCAAGACCGAACCTTGTGGCACCCCATTTTTGATTGTTCCCAAATGTTCAAAATGTTCAAATGTTTGTGAAGCTTATGGGACTTAACTACGGGGTCATCAGTCCCTAAACTTACAAACTACTTATGAACTACTTACGAACTAGGACGGCACAAATATCCATGCCTGAGGGGCGATTCAAACCCCCGACCGTAGTGGCCGTGCTGACCGTGACTGTAGCGCTTCAGTCACCTCGGCCACCGCGGCCGGCAATTGTTCCCCACTTAGAGGAATTAGCCGTTTTTTGCATATTACGTGAATTTCTTACGTCAACTTTCTGCACTCTTCCTGTTAGGTATGATTTAAACCATTTGTAGACTGTCCCATTCATACCACTATACTTTTTCTAGAAGAATTCCATGATTTAAACAATCAAAAGTCTTGGAGAGATCACAAAAAATCCCAGCGGGTGATGTCGGGTTGTGCAAACCAACTGCGGCCATTTATGACCGAGTGACATGGCGCATTGTCAACGATAAAAATTCCATCGTTATTTGGGTATTCCATCGTTATTTGGGTGCATGTACTCCACGAATTGCTCCAATTATTGAACTGTATGAATTAAAATCATTGCAACTACTTCTGGTGACCGTGGGCAATGGTGGAGATTAGTATGCGCACGAATGTAGCATAGTTTAGTCCACTTTCATTTGGTTGGGGTCGTTAACTAGCATAATTGGCTCATTTGGGCACGGAGAATCCGCATTTCGCGATCGGCAAGTCTCTTCGTCCTCAACGAGACTGTGTGCTGTGCAATGCCCAGTCACGAGGTAATACCACATCACACTACATCATAAAATCCGCAATCATGTCAAACAGTAGCGAAAATAGTTGATTCTAAAATCAGACACTAGATTGAAACACCGACCAACAAACGTGACGTAAGCGCTTGGCATCATTCAAGGCGAGGGTGTGATCTCCGTGGGCTTGCTAATAAGGAATTATCATAATTTCGTTTCTGACAACATACCTTTACTCATCCTCATAATTTCGTTAGTCGTTCTGAAAATAGACTCTCATCACTGCGATGCACTTGTCCCAGCATTTCTACCGGTCTTCAAATACATAATGGAAACCATTTTTGAGAGGTCCTTCAGAATCGGCCCCACAGCCTTCACCACTGCTTTTGATGATGGGTAATGCCTCCCAGGAAGGCGTTAGGGAATAGGAAAAAGTCACGTAGGGCTATATGCGGACTATAAGGAGGGGGAGGGATGCACTTCATGTTGATTTTTGCAAGATATTCAGCAGCAACATAGGCTATATGCGGCCGAGCATCTTCATGGTGCAGCATCCAGCCTGCTTCACGGAAATGCGTGCTTCTGCGCCTGATGCGGACTTGCAGTGTTTTCAGAACATCCATGTAATATTGTCCAGTTACTGACGTGTGTGCAGGCACGACTTGCTGAGGCCCCATTCCATAAATACCAAAAAATCATAACTTTCCCACCAGAAGCAACCACTTAACTTTTTTTGGAGGTCGGTGATGAAGGAGATTTCCACACTGAGCTTCGCTGTTTGCTCTCAGGATCAAAATGATGTAGCGTCGTTTCATCAGCTGCCCATTAAAATTGCTATACCACGAAGATGACGTTCTGTAGACGCGAAATTTAACCGACAGGAGGAAGATGCTGTGATATGCAAATACTTAGCTTTTAGGAACATTCACACAATGTGGCGCCCGTGGCGACACCTACCAACGTGCTGACATAAAGAAAGTTTGCCAACGATTTCTCATACACGAACAGCAGTTGATCGGGATGCCTGGTGAAACGTTGTTGTGATGCCTCGTGTAAGGAGGAGAAATGCGTACCATCACGTTTCCCTGTAGCCTATCGCGATTGTGGTTTATCGTATCGCCACATTGCTGCTCGCGTTGGTCGCGATCCAATGATAGCAGAATATGCAATCGGTGGGTTCAGGTGGGCAATACGGATTGCCGTGCTGGATCCCAACGGCCTCGTATCACTAGTAGTCGAGCTGACAGGCATCTTATCCGTTTGGCTGTAACGGATCGTGCAGCCACGTCTAGATCCCTGAGACAACAGATGGGGACGTTTGCAAGACAACAACCTTCTGCAAGAACAGTTCGACGACGTTTGCAGCAGCATGGACTATCTCCTCGGAGACCATGGCTGCGGTTACCCTTGACGCTGCATCACAGACAGTAGCGCCTGCGATGGTGTATCCAAAGACAAACCTGGGCGAACGAATGGCAAAACGTCATTTTTTCGGATGAATCCAGGTTCTGTTTACAGCATCATGATGGTCGTCGCATCCGTGTTTGACAACATCGCGGTGAACACAGATTGGAAGCGTGTATTCGTCATCGCCATACTGGCGTATCACCCGGCGTGATGGTATAGGGTGCCATTGGTTACACGTCTCGGTCACCTCTTGTTCGGATCGTCGGCACTATAAACAATGGCCGCTACATTTCAGATGTTACAACCCGTGGCTCTACCCTTCATTCGATCCCTGCGGCCGGCCGCGTTGGCCGAGGGGACTGAGGCACGCCAGTCACGGTCTGCACGGCCACTACGGTCAGGGGTTCAATCCCCCCTCGGGCATGGATATTTGTGCCGTCCTTAGTATTAGCTAGTTCATAAGTAGTTTTTAAGTTTAGGGACTGATGACCCCGTAGTTAAGTCCCATAAGCTATACAAACATTTGAACATTTGATCCCTGCGAAACCCTACAGTTCAGGGGGATAATGCACGAACGCATGTTGCATGTCCTGTACGGGCCTTTCTGAATATGGAAAATGTTCGACTGCTGCCCTGGCCAGCACATTCTCCAGATCTCTCACCAATGGAAAACGTCTGGTCACTGGTGGCTGAGCAACTGGCTCGTCACAATACGCTAGTCACTACTCTTGATGAACTGTGGTGTCGTGTTGCAGCTGCATGGGCATCCGTACTTGTACACGCCATGCAAGATCTGTTTGACTCTATGCCAAGGCATATCAAGGCCGTTATTACGGCCAGAGGTGGTTGTTCGGGGTACTGATTTCTCAGGATCTATGTACTCAAATTGCGTGAAAATATAATCACATGTCAGTTGTAGTATAATATGTTTGTCCAATGAATACCCGTTTATCATCTGCATTTCTTTTTGATGTAGCAATTTTAATGGCCACTAGTGTACCTTTGAGAGAAACTCCGGATCTTTGTCTAACATCAATTTTAATTGCGTGTGGACCTGCACGCGAGTGTCTTTTTATTCAAGAATCATCAGTCTTGTAACCCATTGTGCACAAACACGTTCCAAGTGTAATGTTTCTGTCACCGACGTGTGGGTGGCATCCAATGAAATATTCATTATTTCAGAAAGTGATCTGAGGATAATTTGTCGATCCACTTTCACAATTCCTTTGAAATTGATTGTCCCTCCTCTTTAAACATTTTAAACCTCATTCGAGCTGTTCTGGGCGGAGTAACAGGGTCCCATGTGCCTCCTGTAACATTGTATAAGCCCCAGCTGAAGATCTCTTGAGACGAAAGCAGAATATCAAAGCCGCGTATTGTTCCTCGATTGTTTCCTCCATTGCAGCGCTATACTGAACATGTCTGAACTCACAGACGGGAAGCGGGAGTCCCAACAAATGAAACCTAATGCGGTGTGATTGATTCACATTAAGCTAACTGAATCATAAGGTTAAAACTTAGCGCGGGAAATTACGATCGTAAAAAAAAAAAAAAAAAAAAAAAAAAATAAAAAAAAATAAAAAAAAAAAAAAAAAATGAACATTCTCCATTGAAGAGCCCTCGTAATCAGGGCACGTTCGAAATGCGCAGCCGCATGCGGCATGTGGAGCTATCAGTGGCATAGGTTGCATAAAATTTTTGTAATTTAATTCTTTTTTTCCTTTTTCTTCCTTCTATATTTCATTGGACCATTCAAGTATTTGGCAGTATGCCGTAATAGTTACGGTTAGATGCTGTGAAATAACTGTATTACAAAGTGATTTCTTACTGTTTACTTATGTGCATTGATAAGTTTTCGTTTTTTATGTACTAAGATGTTTATCATTCTTTATTTGTAAATTCTTCGTCTTAGTTGCGCATAGAATATTATGTAGATTAAATGTGTACTTTGATTTATAAACTGAACGAGAGCGGGCAGAGAAAATCGATTGTAGTAGTCGAGCATCGGGCTGAGACAATTGATAGTAGCAGTCGAGCATTGGGTGGCAACTGAAGTACGCACGTTGTTGTTTGTCGGTGCATGATGTTAATGTGTGGGACAGACCTCTACAAATGCCTTATTTAAGTGAAGTACTGACTGCGGTTTCGTGTACGATGGATTATGAAGTTTGTATTGTGGACAGAGACGTATGAAATTGATAAAGTCGTCTATTGAGCTATACAATGTAGCGGTAACAATACAGGTGAATCCGGACTCCATTGTAGCTGATATGGTGAAGAAGAAAATGGTGTATGTACTAGTTTGCTACAGTGTGTATAAGCTTTTTTTTTATTTGGAACTTTGATTGTATGTTCAGATGTGGAGGAGTACTGAAGACATTAGTAGTAACGAGACGGTAGAGACATACAGACTGAGTGCTGTGGCATGATGAATTCCGATAACATTCTTCACGCTCCTTATTGTAAAGAGACAACTTTTAATGTTATGACTGTCACGTTCATTATAATATTCAGTGGACAGTGGTTGCTCCCGTATATGTGTCAGTGATACTGCTAATGTATACATGCCAATCTGAACTTAATCAGAACAATGTTCACAGGCAACTTGATGATGAGTTTGATACGAGGTGCTATCCAAAATTTTCGGGACTGGTTCTGCCATCTGTTGAAAACCTTACCTTTGCACTAATGTTCACCATCACCCTTGAAATAGTTCCCATCCGCACGTACACACCGGACCCAGCGCTTTTGCCACTGGTCAAACGTTTTCTGGAAGTCCTGTTCTTTGAGGGTGTTTATCACTGCTAGAAATGCTTCTTGAATCGTCTCTAGAGTGTTGAACCTTCGACCTTTGAACATGAGTTTCGGGAATAGCGCGAAGTGCCAAATCTGGGGAGTACCGTGGATGGGTTACAACCACTATGTTGTTTTTTGCCAAAAAGGTCCTGGTGGGCAAGGACGTGTGACAGGAGCGTTGTCGTGATGCAGCAGCCAGTTAGTTCCCTTGACGCCAAAGATCGGGCCGTCGCAAAACATCACAGCAGAACGCGGAATTCACTGTTTGGTTTGGTAGGACGAATTCTTTGTTCACGAATCCCTTGGCATCAAAGAAATTGGTAATCTTGCTCTTCACCTGTCTCGCTTTCTTGGGTCTAGAAGAGCCCGGGCTCTTCCACGTGTACGGCTCGTGTTCTGTCCCCCAAACACTTGCTGAATCATTGCAAGGGTCTCCGTAGCACTTTTCCCGAAATTCGCACATAATTTGATACACATGCGCTGTTCTGTTCGCGGATCCATCGTAAAATCGCCACACACGAAACACAGAGCATTACGGCCTCACTGTGGACACGCAACACGCTCTCTCAGCTGAATGCCACTCTGCAAGCTGACTCATCAGATATACAGCTCTCTCCACCTAGCGGTGCAGAGATCCCCCATTCCTACTTTCCAGACGGCAGCGCCAGTCTCGAAAATTATGGATTCCACCGCATACAAAAAGTTTTCATTTTTTGACAGACCCATATCTAAAAATAGAAAGTAAACAAGACGAATGATCAATATGTGATTATTAAATATTACAAGGTCACTCCAAAAGAAATGCACACGATTTTCTTAAATACAGTTTTTATTCTACATGTTTATTTTTAAAAATAATGTTTGTATAGTTTATGGGACTTAACTATGGGGTCATCAGTCCCTAAACTTACAATCTACTTACGAACTAGCTAACACTACGGACGGCAGAAATATCCATGCCCGAGGGGGGATTCGAACCCCTGACCGTAGTGGCCGTGCAGACCGTGACTGGCGCGCCTCAGTCCCCTCGGCCACCGCGGTCGGCTTCTACATGTTTCAAAGTTTTACAATGTGGTAGGAACAATGTTTTCATTTCTCCACATAATCCCGATCCCTCTCAACTGCCTTACGCCATATTGGAACCAGCGCCCGTATACACGCACGGTAAAATTCTGGACCAACACGTTGGAGCCACTGTTTGGCAGCGTGCACAAGGGAGTCATCATCTCCAAACATTGTTCCACGAAGAGTGTTTTTCAGTTTCCCAAAGAGATTACAGTCACACAGAATCAGGTCAGGACTGTAAGGCGGGTGTTTCAGTGTTGTCTATCCGAGTTCTGTGATCGCTTGCATGGTTTTTTGACTGAAATGTGCCCGTGCATTGTCGGGCAACAGCAAAACGTTCTTCTTTGCAAATGTGGTTGAACACGACTCAGTCGAGCTTGAAGTCTCTTCAGTGTCGTCAGATATGAATCGGAATTTATGGTGGTTACACGTGGCATGATGTCCACAAGCAAGAATCTTTCGGAATCGAAAAACACTGTAGCCACAGCTTTTCCAGCAGAATGCGTGGTTTTTATTTTTTTTCCTTGGGAGAATTTGCATGATGCCACTCCATTAATTGCCTCTTCGTCTGTGGTGAAAAATGATGGAACCATGTTTCATCAGCTGTCACAATTCGTCCAAGAAATTCCTCTCCACTATTTCCGTATTGTTCCAAAAGTTCGCTACATACCGTTTTTCGTGTTTCTTTGTGAGCCACTGTCAACATCCGGGGAAGCCACCTAGCACAAACCTTTTTCAACGCCAACATCTTCAGTATTTCGCAAACAGTTCCTTCCCCTATCCCAACGTAGCGTGACTATTCGTTCACCGTGATGCGTCTGTCAGCAGTCACCAATTCGTGAACTCACTGCACATTGCCTGGAGTGTGTGCAGTACGAGGCCTGCCGCTGCGAGGACGATCCTCAATATTGCCGTGCCCGCTTTCATCACGTAACCTGCTTGCCCACCGACTAACTGTACTGCGATCGACAGCAGCATCTCCGTACACCTTTTTCAACCTCTTGTTGATGTTTCCCAATGTCTCCTTTTCACAGCACAGGAATTCAATGACAGCGTGTTGCTTCTGACGAACGTCAAGTGTGGCAGCCATCTTGAAGACATGCTGTGACGGCGCCAATCACGAGAACAGGTTGAACTAAGTTTTAAAACAAGCGGGAAGGATGTATCTACACACTGTAAAACTTTCAAACATGCAGAATGAAAATTGTATTAAAATAGTGTGCATTTCTTTTGGAGTAACCCTCGTAATTATGTTAAATATTGTGTTATGTAATATGTTACAATTATATACAGTTTGCATATATTAGTATTATTTATGTCTTACAGACTTGAAGATGGCAACATAGATTTACCGAAACCGGTCAGTAAAGGAATTTTAAACAAGCGATCTTGGATTCTCTGCTTATGTAGATTCCCATCACAAAACATGACGTGTTCCCAGATATTTTATGCTCCAGGTATAAAACAATATTTTTACGCTGGTAACCACCATGTTATTGCCACCTGTTTACCAGCCTATCAGAAATAACTCTCTCCGTAGTGTTTACAAACATTTTTAACGCCAGTTTCTGCAGTGATTTCTTTGTCGTATCAGAACATTTTTAGAGAAAGCTACAGGCAATATTTAAGACCCCCCGTTTTAGTATACAAACTTTTAAATGACACACTTTTTCTTCGTATGTTCTAACATCTGTCCACTTCCTTAATTATTTAATTAGGACCCCCATCAAAGAAGGGGTGAATTCTATAGCCTACACAGTAAGTACCTGGATCATACAGGGCTCAAGTTGGTCTCGCTTTGCTCTCCCACTTGACTGGGAAGACTCGCACGCCAGCAGTATTCCAAAGTGGCGTTTCGTGTTAGGATCTGACCATTACTCCACCCGTATTGCAGGTTGTTGTGCCGTCTAATTGGAAAGGCTTTCCGTCTTCTGCCTCAACGGCACGTTTTTTTTCAATTTTTTTTCACGGCTTGCGCCTTAACCTTTAATCGCCGAGGAGCGGTCTGCGGTGCCGCGCATGTTCCCCCTCGTGATTGCAGTGGTTCTAGCACACTTCCTCGCGCCCACTTTCCCGCCACCCGTATAGAAGCTTCAGAAGATTGCGAACCAAATCAGGTAATCATGGGGTAACCGACTCTACCGCTAGATAGGCGAGTTAGAGCTAATTAAAGTTGACTGCCAACTCTCAGACCGCACGTCAGAGTTAGTGTAACTACTTGCAACGAAACGGTTACTTTGTCGTGATTCTTTATAGGTACTGTACAGGTAGAAAATTGGAAGTAGCTGGACCGTCTTGCACAAAAAGATTAACAAAGTTTGATCTGCGCATTAAAGAAAAGAAAGCCGGTACTTGTTAGTGGCGAAAAAGTTGAAGCGGTAGTTCAGCATTGGCAGGAAGAAAATGACAATTCAGACATCTTACGTTCGTAAAAAGAAAAAGTAAATAAATAAATAAATACGTAAATCAGTGATGTCTTATCATCAGTGTAACATTCTGGTGAAATAGTTGGGCAGGTAAAGGAGCCTATTATAAGTCCATGTACGGTAATGAACGAGATGAGCTGGACGTGAAAAGTTAAAGGACAAGTCGATGGCAATTTCTACAGAATTTTCTATTTGAAAGTGTTATAGGCATGTGTGCAGTGTTTCCGACAGACCAAGCTTTTAACTTTAAGAGACTGCAGTTTGCAGTGAGATTTGCGTTTTCTATTATGATTAATAAATCACACGGCAATCTACTCAATACTGTGGAGTGTATTTGAAAGCCCCATGTTACTCACACGGACAAATTTATCTCGTGACGGAGGAAGGAAGGAAGATAAGTGTTTAACGCCCTGTCGACAGCGTGGTCATTAGAGGCAGAGCCGCGGCAGTATAGCCGTGCGCACTGAGGCGCCATGCTGCGGAGCGCGCGGCCATTCGCCGCGGGGGTTCGAGTCCTCCCTAGGGCGTGGGTCTTATGTGTTGTCCTTAGGTTAGTTTAACTAAGTTTAAGTAGTTGGTAAGATAGGGACTGATAAGCAAACAGTTAAGTCCCATAGATTTACAAACATTTGAACTTTTTGAAGAAGGGGAGCTTACGCTCGGATTGTTTGTGTAAGGATGGTTGTGCCCTTTGAAACAAACCATCCCGTCATTTACCTGGAGAGATTTATCGAAAACAAGGAAAACATAAATGTGGATGGCTGGAGGTGGTTTCAACCGACGTCCTCTCGAATGCGAGTCCAGTGCGTTACAACTGCGTCACCTCGCTCGGCGTTCTTTACAGTCAAGCTGTGAATTGAATAGATGTATGAATGTTACGTATCATTTGTATTTCGATTTATATCTTTATTTTTTTGGATAACGGGTACTGTACTTGAAACTTTGTGCATTATGCAAGACAGCCGTATTTCTTATATATTCTCTGATAAATATGTTTTTTTATTATTTATTTATTTATTTATTTTTTAAAGAGATGGACAGAGAAAGAGAAGGGATAGGAGAAGTACTAATTCATGGCTTAAATAAATAAATACTCGGGTAACGCGGGTTTTCAGCTAGTTGTTTGATTATTCTGTGATTCATTACAAAGCACTCCTGAACCTTTTTAACGGTGTGTGGGTGCATCATCAGTTTGGAATTTGGCAGTGTTTGTTAGCCATAGTAAGCAGTTTGGATATTCATTCATAGTTATCCGTCCAGTGAGGGTAATTACATAAACAGTTGATACCACGATATAGATTCCCAAATCATGACTCTACTTGCCACATGTTTGACTGTAGGAAGGAGGCATGTAGTGTTGTAGGCCTAAGCTTCCTTTGTGGTTTTTCATACAATGTAAACGATGATTCAAAGAACCATACCCTATACTTCCAGTCAACAATTGTCGATGTCTTACGATCGTGCCACCTTTTCCTTTGCCACTCTGCGTTGTCTTCCGTTATTAACGTTTCAGCAATTGCAGCCCTTCCACGAATGTTCAGCTTTTATCGAAACATGATTACTCAGCTGAGTGTCGAGTTTTGCAGTTGCTTTTGCCGTTGTAGATTTATGTTGCCCGGATATAATCGTTCGCAATGCTCGTCAGTCCTTGTCAGTTAACTTCGGATTTCGGTCCTATTCCTCTTCTACATCTACATAAATACTCCGCAAGTGACACTGAAGTGCATGGCAGAGGGTTCATCGAACCACTTTATGGTATTTCTCTGTAGTTCCATTCTCTAATAGCTCGCGGGAAAAAGGAACACCTAAATCTTTTTGTTTTCGATCTGATTTCTCTTATTTTAATATGATGATCATGTTCAAAATGTTCAAATGTTTGTAAATCTATCGGACCAAACTGTGTGGTCATCAGTCCGTAGCTTACAAACTACTTAAACTAAGGTAAACTAACCTAAGGACAACACACACACTCCCATGCCCCAGGGAGGACTTGAACCTCCGACGGCGAGCAACCGCGCGCTCCGCAGCAAGGTGCCTTAGACCACTCGGCTACTCCACCGCGGCATGATTATCATGTCTCCCTATGTAGGTGGGTGCTAAAAAAATATGTTCGCATTCTGAATACAAAGTTGGTGAAAGAAATTTCGCAAATAGGTCTCGCCGCAACGAGTAACGCCTTTCATTTAATGATTTCCACCCCAACTCGTGCATCTTTTCCGTTATACTAACAACAATGGAAGGTCCAGTAAGGAATGTTAATAATAATATGCCGTGTTGTCAGACTGTGTTGGGCGACCTGAGTGATTGTGTGGATGAGTGTTCTATTTCTGAGGAAGGCCGCGGCCGAAAATTTAGAATTCTGTGTGTGTTGCGTGTCTTTTATTTGTGTCTGTAGGCAGCTCAACGTACGTCTTTATGGTGAGTTTTTCCGTTATACTTTCTTCCCTCTATAGCGATAATACGAAATGAACTGCCCTTCTCTGAACTTTCTCTAAATCGCCCGTCAGTCCCACATGGTGTGGACCCCACAATGCGCAGCAATATTTCAAAATAGGACGAGCAAGTGTAGTGTAGGCAGTGACCTTTGACCTTGTTTGGTCTCTGGTGAAACGTTAGAAGATGCAGTCGTCTAAGTAACAGATGCTGTCAGTAAATGCGAACCATCGAGTTGGCCTCTTCGGGAGTCTTAGGGATCACTCATTTCAGCGATCATTTGTGTGGATCCTCCGAGAACAGAGCGTAGTACAAGGTAAAGACCTCGTACGCCAATTGTGCGCTGACGTCGCGTCTCGGTGTCAAAACATACGCAGTGCTGCCAACGTGCAATGAGATGTAGTGTACTGCATGCTGTTCGTATCATTTTGCCCCCCCCCCCTCTCCCTTTTTAGGAGAGTTCTAGGTAGAAATATAACCTCGCTGAAATTTGTAATGACAGGTTAGCGTCGTTATCTTACGATCTTTAAATGCTGGATCCGGTCTTATCACGACCTTGATTGTTGGTTTCAAATGTTTATTATTCCTTTTCTAAACAATTTGTAAACACACCAAAACCGTGATTCCTTAATTTCTCCTGGCGAATAACAACTAGGAAAAACTTACGAGTGTGCAGACAGTTCAACGTCGGCCTAATTTCGGCAGGGGACCACCCTGCCATTTTCAAGGAGAAACAGCACTGAGGAAGCAATTGCACTTGGATGACTCCGATATTTTAGTTAGTTTTGTTGTGGTTCCTCTGTCTGATTCGTTGCAGCTAACTGGGGAAAAGTTTTGGTACTGATTTAAGGAATTTATTTCGACATGTTTTGACTTCCACCTACTTTTTATTCAATGACGAGTACTATGACCAAACAGATGGTGTTGCGATGGGAAGCTCTTTGTCACCTATCATTGCTAATATATTCGTGGAGGACTTTGAAGAGCGTGCACTGGAGTCAGCAGCATTGAAACCTGCTTGTTCTTCAGATACGTAGACGACACTTTTGTTGTTTGGCCTCATGGTAGTGAGAACTTGAATAATTTTTTTGGAACATTTAAATTCAATCCACTCCAACATCGATTTAACAATGGAAGTGGAACAGAATGGTTGTCTTCCCTTCCTTGATGTGTTGGTCAGGAAGAAGACAGATGGTTCGTTGGGACATGCTGTTTATAGGAAGCCAACACATGCTGATTTGCATCTGCAAGCTGATAGTTGTCACCATACAGCTCAACGTGAAGGGGTTCTTTCTGACCCGGAAAGTTTGCACCCTGAGCTGTCCCTTCTAGAGGTTACTTTTCGTCATAATGGCTGTAGTGAAGGGCAGATTAAAAAAGCATTACGCTATCGACAACATGTGCAACGGGCTAGTGATGATAGCACAGAGTTGGCACCCACGTCAGTGGCCTTTCTGCCATACGTTGGCAGCACCTTGCAGGTGTGGTGATCACTGTGTCCCCAGTGGTGTAGGGTCAACGCAACTATCTAGAAAGAGGGAGAAACGGGTTCGAAACTCAGCTGGGTACACATTTTCAGCTTTGCCCATTCACAGTTGATGTCGTATATTCTGTGAATATGAACTTCCGACAAGATTGGCCGCATTTTGCATAAAAACAACGTAAAATATGTGTTCGTCCACTATCTAAAATTAAGGCACTGTTGGGATCCGTTAAGGATGATCTCGGTTTACGCAAGACGGGTGTCTATCGTATCTCATGCAGCTGTGGCGTGTCATATGTTGGTCCAACTATTAGGACTGTTGAGGACCGTTCTATTGAGCATAAACGTCACACACATTTACAACAGCCAAACAAATCTGCTGTGGCCGAACAGTGTCTTGACACAGGTCACGCTATGGAATACAACAAAACGGAAATTTTGGCATGCACTTCCAACTACTGGGACTGTGTTATCAAGGAAGCGATAGAAATGAAACTAGCAGACAACCTAATGAATAGGGATGGGGGATTTTGCTTAAATTCCGCATGGTATCCTGCTCCCTCAATTGTCAAAAAACTGAGGAACTAAACTAATCTGACCTCATCCTTTGAGAACTGATGTTTATTATCGTTATTCTGACGTTTTCAACTTTGGTCGTGTCGATGCTGTGTGCTTATTTGCTCAGTGCGTGTTGTCTTTACTCATTGAAAACTGAGGTTTTAAAGATCGTTGCATATTGCTTCCTCACTGCAGTTTCGCCTTGAAAATGGCTGTGTGGTCTCCAGCCGAAATATCGTCCGACGTCGAATTTGATACCTGAGTGGACACCCATTATTTTTTCGAATACAAAAAATGTTTTGAGGTACCTTACGAATCGCGTACTTTGTTTCTAGGATTGTAAGTGGCAATCTTCTTCTTGAGAGTATTTTGAGAACAGGCGATCACTGAATACAGCGACCTACATTGTCTCTGCAATTCAATAGAGCGCGCTGTGTATCCAATCGCGAACCGGACAATAGAGGTGTGTACGCTAGCTGCTCGGGCAACATGCCTCGCAGGGTAATCAGAAGCTTGGACACTATGCTTAAACAGAGCCACCTGAATTGGCGTACATCACAGCGATTCGTGTCGAATATCCAACAGTTAACACCGAGATGCAGAACACTGATGATCCTCCTCCGTAGTCAACAACGCCGGCCGTTGAACGCTAGCTGGAGGAGGCCGCAGTAGACGTGCTAGCTGTCTCATTGGAGGTAAGTGGCCGGTCTGCAAACCATCTTCATTGCGATCAGTTTCGCCACTAGGCACTGAATACGAACAACACTATAATCCTTATGAGGGTTCTTCTATCTATGGCCAACAAGTTCTGTTTGATTACTGTTATTAAGTTTATCAATCGGTCCATCAAAAACTGAATGCTTAGAATTAGCCGGCCACGGTGGCTGAGGGGACTGAGGCACTCCAGTCACGGTTTGCACGACCACTACGGTTGGGGGTTCGAATCCCCCCTCAGGCATGGATATTTGTGCCGTCCTAGTTCATAAGTAGTTTGTAAGTTTAGGGACTGATGACCCCGTAGTTAAGTCCCATAAACTATACAAACAAACAAACATTTGCTTAGAGTTAGCATTATCAAATATTTGTAAATCTGTGGGACTTTGCTGCTGTGGTTATCAGTCGTTAGGATTACAAAATACTTAAACCAACCTAAGGATAACACACACACCCATGCCCCAGTGAGGGGACTAACTTCCGATGGGGAGCAACTGGGCACTCCGCAACAAGGCAACTTAGTGCACTAGGCCATTACACCACGGCTTCACGTTATCCATCGATGGGGAAGGCAGTAGAGGGGTCTGTGTGAGATACCCCGATATTTAACGTCTCTAATTATCTCTTTACGTGGCGTTGGATTCCACCACAAAGAAATAAGCGAGGGAGAGTACATAAAAAGTGGACAACAGCATTCAGGAGGAGACGCAGAAACGAGAATTGGAAGAAGGAGACTGTGCCGACAAGGACCGGTGGCACTTAGGATGGGAGAAACTGCAATGATGTTGCAAATACACTGAGTATGTATACATAATTATATGTTTCGCCCCAAAATAATTAATAGAATCTGACAAAATCGGGGAGATAAATCACAACTATCCTATTGCAAGAAAATTATAAATATCTACATTTTCCTAAGAATACATAAAGTGTCAGTTCATCGTAAGGAATCTAAATCACAAATAATGGTACATTCAGCTCTAAACACTTACACCGTATACACACATCATTAAAGACATTAGGACTATAGCAAATACAGGTCAATAACATAACTTTAACACACATTTTCTTAATTACATAGATATCTGTTAGGTACTGCACTTTCAAACACTCGCTTGCACTTGTACTGCGAAAGGATGAAACATCGATGCAGCAGATTTCGCAGCTGGGTCAACTTCATTTCCAGTATTCCATTCCTAACCTTATTCTCTTGACCTTCCTACAGATAGTTCGTCATTTAACTCAGCTCGTTGAAAATATACGAAAGAAAATTGTCAATTAGGATGCACTGGACGGAAGTTAACAAGCCTGCTCTACTGCTAGCAGAAAGCAACGTAAAGCGTTTTCACGGTGCAGCCGCCATTACTTCGCCGAATAACAGAGCCGGCAGCGGCAGCGGCAGCACCATCGCGCGCGAGATGGCGCTCTCGACAGAACAGCGCGGTCGTGTTTTGCGGTCTCGCCGCAGTGAGGCGCTGGCGTCGCAATCAATGGCTGCCGGCTCCAGCGGCAAGAAGCGCATTCAGCCGCGGCGCCAAACAAAAGCAATCCGATCCCGTCTCCACACGGCAGTAATTTCGCTCGAGCGCCGCGAGCTACATTTATTTCCCCGCTAGTGGCGCCCGGTATGGTGTTGGTATCCTAGCCATTACTTCCACGAGAATGTGGACTGCACAGAAAGGCAATGTAAGAGAAGAAACGCCTTCAGCCATTGTTGGACAGCGTGTTTAACAATTCACAGCCCACGTTTGTTTCACCTGTGTCTCGTATTACACAGCCTGCTGGGATAAAGGCGCTCCTTGCCAAAAATAAATAAATGATGGGAAACATAATCGGAATTCATTAGAAAGGGGCACATTCTTAAATTATATGATAATTTTGAGAGTAGCTGTGGCTGGTAGAATATTTTGAAAATCAGTCTGTAGATAAGGTAGCTTATCACTCACGTCATTCGTTCTCGAGTACTACCAGTGGTGAGGTGTCCTATGTGTTCACTGGTACAGTGAACCCTCTGCAAAAAGCTCATCGTGAAAAAAGTAAATAAATAAAATAAAATATTTTTAACTATCATTCTTCGTTTCCTTCTTCTATCAGTTAATTTCATAAGCACATTCAAAGTCTTGTTATCACATTAGAAACGTTTTACGTCTCGGAACAGCACGTATACGAGTCATAGTGTGCTACGTTACGTTACAATGAGAATGCGCGGCTGAGGTTCAAATATTCCTCTTAACCCCCTGGAGGCACCATATTGGCGGTCCTGCGGCAGGGAGGGACGAGAGGAAACGTCGCTTTCAACGTTGGCGTTGGAGCTGGTAGAGACACCAGCTCCTGGCTACACGATCTCTGGCAGTTACGCACGAATGGTCCTGAAGCAAGACAATGAAGATACTGCGCACTTCGCCTTTCGAATGCGCAAATCCTCTATGATGGCATCATCCGCCCTTTATATTTGTTTGTGGAGCATTGAAGTTTCATCACAAACACGTCATATTTGGTAAAATATCCTATAACTATAAATGAAAGATGCATCAACTGTAAAAGCCTTCAGAAGATTAGATTATAAATAATAATGAAGTCACTACTCTCCACCTATGAAGAATAGCCGTTTGGTTAGTGGCATCCCGTTGCATCGTCGAAGGTAGTACGAGACCGACTGTAAGCAAGATTTTTTTTTTTTTTTTTTTTTTTTTTTTTGAAACCCGAAATCTTCTTCTTAACAGATGCGGGATCAACAATGACTTTTGTATTGTTTCTTGTCACATATCTTTGCACATTTTTGCAAATGTGTCGTGATTTTCAGGGTAAATGACATTTTTACTAGTCGTTGTGACAAATATATAACTGTTTGAATAGAGGTGGGGGAGAGCAGCCTTTGCGCATGCGTAAGGTTAGGAGGGGGTGATGCTTACAGTGTCACGTGACCTGAAGGTAACTTATCTCTTCATCGTAACAGGTTTATGTGCATATTCAAATGTTCTTGGTGTTCATTATCAAAGAAAAATGAACAACGTACAGTATCTTTTAGAAACAAATCACTCAGCTTTAAGTTTGGATTAAAAGTGTGAAACAAAGAATGATCTTTTAACGGAAATATATCTAAAGGGGGTGGGGGCACTCAAAGAAGTGAACCCCCCAGTCATCTGAAGAGCACAACGAATTGTCACCAGTTTATTTAGTTAAAATGTGAAAGACTGTATTAAAGTAGTGTGGAGAAGTGCAGCTTTTCCTTAACTGCACCAACATTAACTCTGCAGTACCATGAGTGACAACTGGTTGTGATATTTGTGTCTTTCAAACTATTCTGTCTCCATACTTAACAATATCTTCCTTGCCCCTGCCGTAGGTTAAAACCGATTTGAGGTTGGTCTACACCGACAACAGCACATTCTTCACGCGGATCCCAAACGACCGTGTCGCTCGAGGGCCGATGGAGAAAAGGGTGAGCACGCCTACATACCAGCAGCTTCGCCTTTTTCCGAGATGCCGTTCCTGGGCATCAGGGTATATAAATCTGCCCTCTGTCAAAGTCGCCTGTCAATAGATTTCCCCATGTGGTGTCCATACTGATCCTAGAATGATACATTTTGCTGGATAAAATTTCTTCAAGAAATTCAACCACAGAGGTTGCTAAAGGTAAAGATTAAGCAATGAATTAAAATTTGTGATGCGGCCGGTAATCGAACCCGGACATCAATGCTTACAAGGCAGACGTCTTACCACTAGACCACCGTACCACTAGTGATTAAGGCGCCTCGGAATAGTGTAAGTACGACTTCCCTCCACGTCACTAACTTTAATTGAGCTTCTGTGTTCCATACAATATTGCCACTACTGCCAAGGCTCTCCATGCAGTGACGTGGAGGGAAGTCGTTCTTACACTATTCCAGGGTGCCCTAATCACTAGTGGTGCGGTGGTCTAGTGGACTCAGCGCGCCAGGTCATTGGGTTAAGTGCCCTCTGTAGTAAAAAAGCTGAGCCAACCATTCAACGACAACTCCGAACGAAATGAACGAACAACCACGAACCATAGATCTACCAGATGTAAAAAAAGAAAAAAAAAAGTGGTAAGACGTCCGCGTAGTAAGCATGAAGGTCCGGGCTCGATTCCCGGCCGCATCACAAATTTTAATTCATTGCTTCACCTTTATCTTTAATGTCTTTGACATGTTCCAGACGAAAAACAGTCTCAGGGTTTGTGAATTTCTATTTACAAACGTTGCTGTTCCACATCACAAAAATGGAACAGGAGTATTGTAAAATGTAAACTTTCACGGCCGGAATGGTCAAAATTACTAAAAATTTCCGGGCTATTATGCCGTGGTCTAGTGGATTTATTGTCGAATTATTAATGGAACAGGAGGACTTTGATTCACTGTTCGTATCTGCTTCGCTTTTGTTCTTTATCTTGCCGAAAAGATAAAAATCGCACGGTAGGCCGGTCAAATTAGACGTTAAAATCGCGAAATTTGTTGTAGTTATGATTTTCTGATATGTTGCTAGGACCAGTTAGGGTAGTTCGAGCCAAAGTTAGAGGGTTTTAAAAGCTCGGGCTTCCAGCGAAATGCGAGACCTTTTTTCCTTTTTTTTTTACTTTTCTTTGTTTTTAATTGTTGCCATACACTTCCTAAACTATTCGTTTTCAGTATTATTCATTGTTACCATTTCCGAAGTACTTTAAATACGTAACAAATTAAGTACAATCCAGTGGCATAACAAGGGTGTGTGTTGGATGTTGTTAGCCCTGGGTACGCGCTCTCTGGGGGTGACAAAACTTGACAGGATCCATGAAACCAGATGCAAAAATATGTTTTAGTACCTTACCGTCTCGGTAGAAACATAAGTTGATGTCAAAGATACAGAAATGCTTGGTCAGAGTTAGCCGCAGTGAAAAAAAAAATTAAATAAATGAATAAATAAAATAAAATAATAAATAAAAAAGTGATGTAAATCATCATGCCATATTTGTAAATTGCACAAACTACTTGATCTATGCAAATTACACGTTTCTGCAACAATTCAGTGATGTCCTACCTATTTTTGGATAGTAGAGAGTCACATATGGGTTTACTCGACGTCTGTCTTCAGGTGGACGACTCTGACAAAATGTCAGAAGATTGAATTTTTTGAAGAAATTAGCATAAACACTAATTAATAAGAAGTTTGGACATTGAACGAATGAAAAATGCATACATTGTATTGAAAGATATATACGTGGATTTAAATTTATGTAATACGATAATTAGACCAGTTCTAACCCGCGGGACAGAAAGCTGGAGCCAACAAAAACAGAAGAACAACAATCACAAGTTGTTGAGGATAAAGTTTATTTGGAAATCTTTGATTCATATTATGAAACCACGGTGCTGGAAGAGAAGGCACAACACAGAAATTCACACTCTAGCACAAGAAGAGCAATAGAGAACATAATACATGATAGAAGACTTCCATAAGCCGCGGTGGAGTAGCCGAGCGGTCTAAAGCGTCTCGCTTCGGAGCGTGCGATTGCTCGCCGTGGAGGTTCGAGTCCTCCCTGGGGCATATGTGTGTGTGTGTGTTTGTCCTTAGGTTAGTTTACCTAGGTTTAAGTAGTTTGTAAGCTACTGACTGATGACCACGCAGTTTGGTCCGATAGATTTATAAAAATTAAATTAAACTTCCATAAGCTATCCATGAAAATGAAAGACAACCAAACAACCAACAACACGCACCTTACGGTGAATTGCGGAGTATGTATATAGATGTAGAAGTGTCTCAACAATATTGACGGTGTTGTCATACGGTGAAAGATAAAGGGGGAGATCCAGGGGTACTTAGTGCAATGAAATTGTCAGTGTACGCAAATGAATGGGAATAAGTAATGGTGGCAAGACACAACACAAGACAGTACTATATGGAGGAATCATGTGAGAGCGACGCGGGAACTTCCAGTCCCTCAGAAGACTACTACAACTACTACTACTACTAGTAGTAGTAGTAGTACTATATGTTTTTGTGTGATCAGGGGTCCTACTTATGCCCACTATCGTTCCAAGACAGCGGGACGTTCCTGGGGTGATTGCCGGTATCAGGCTGCTCATGGGAACGAGTTTTATATCTGACAACCAAACGGAATATTTTAATGTGTGACGATCCACCAGTACTATCCAACTGGCTACAATATGCATTTGTGTAATAATGTTATAATTTACTGCAGAGACCAGAAGTTGAAGTCTATGTACATGGAAACCGGTCGTCTGTTATAAATAAAGACGAAATACCTCGATCTTGGCATTTCATTATTTACAAAATACATTTATAAGATCGCTCCCTGCCACGAGCAAATTATATTCACTGGGGTTGTCTTGATCCTAGCAGGCCAGGTGCACTGCCACGTGCCGCCGAGCGTTCCAATATGTCTTGCTGTGCAGTCCGTGGCTGCTCCCCGTCGGAGGTTCGAGTCCTTCCTCTGCCATATGTGTGTATGTTGTCTTTAGCATAAGTCAGTTTAAGTAGTTTGCAAATTCAGGGACCGATGACCACTGCGGTTTGGCCCCGTAGCTTTACAAGCATTTGAACATTTTTTGCATTGTTCAAATGTTCAAATGTTTGTATAGCTTATGGGACTTAACTACGGGGTTATCAGTCCCTAAACTTACAAACTACTTACGAACTAGCTAACACTAAGGACGGCACAAATATCCATGCCCGAGGGGGGATTCGAACCCCCGACCGTAGTGGCCGTGCAGACCGTGACTGGAGCGCCTCAGTCCCCTCGGCCACCGCGGCCGGCTTTTGGCATTGTCGCGTAGATCAATATGACTCCTACATATTGGGAAGTCGTAGTGTCAGAGAACTGAGTACACAAAGTTGTGCGCTTAAGCGCAGCTCTCCGACGTAGCAAGCTACCATGTGTTAGCTTTTTTGTATTTACACGTGACATATTTGAAACGTTTTGGTGGGGTTGTTTCATACAACGTTGTTATTGGAACTAGACAAACGTAATTCTTGACCAACCCCTTTTTTCTGTGGCTTCCTTCGCCACTCTCACCTATTTTTGCACTTGCTCGTATGCGCTATACGAAAGGAAGGAAGCATCTGCTTTGGTAGGGGGAAAACGTGCCAGGTCCATGTCCGCCCTGTACATAAACAGCGAAAAGACACTTCTCTCCAAACTCTGTTACAGTTTCATAGCTCATCAATATTCGACCAAGGTGCGCAAGTAAATGAAGTACGTTTTTTTTTTTTTTTTTTTTTTTTTTTTTTTTTTAATAACAACCCTCCCCCCCCATATTTTGTTTCTACTTACCAGAAATGGACAGAGATCATGTTGCATCTACTGAATGAGTTGAGCAAGAAGAGCTCAAATCCGATGGTGGGGGGAGGGGGCCAATTCTGTTTCTCCTCGACGGAAAGACGTGGTGGAAAACTGAATGACACTTGTCTCAGCTCTTTTTTCTGGATGTAAACATTTTGCTATGTCGATCCCAAACCGCAGAGGAGACCAAGTAAGTCCACATCCTCACCTTCCGCGAGGTGTAAAGTATCATGCTGCCACCAATCTCACGGAAAGTGTTTTCGCCTACTATGATGGTGACATTCATATCAGCGTTATCAATGATGAAACCATATGTACGTCTCGTTCTAATCGATGGTGATTTTTCTCTCCTCAAAATATCTGAACTTTCAAAAAGCCTTGCCTTACTGTAACTACAGGAAAATTCAAGTGCTGCAGACAGAGTAATAAGAGGTTTAGAGCCACATTTCTTGTACAGTTAAATACCTAGGCACTAGGTGAGGAGAGGTACGAGGCATTGAAACACATTCCCTCTTCTGTCTATTGAGGCATGGCTTTTGTGCATCATCACGATAGTTTCAGTTAAGAGTTTCAGAGAGTGATCAAAGGCGCTACCAGTTTCTTGTAAGAAATAAATATGTGGAAGATGCTATAAGTGCGCGTAATTATTGGGACAACAATGATGCAATTATCTTACGAAGTGACTATAGGATTACACAGCAGAAGTAGTGATGAAGTGATATTTGAGATTGCTTGAAATGGCCAACTAAGCCTTCTCTCTGTGGAGAAGACAGCCACAGCACTCGGGAATAAGGTGTCGTCGATGAAAGGCGGGCAAAACAAACGAGGTAGGCAGACTCTGAGTGGCTGCATTGACGCCCTGGAATGGTTTGTTTAGCGCCTCTTGCAGCTACAACAATATTTGCATAGGTAAAATGTCATTTGCTTCAGCACTCTGCAGCGAATGTGCACAGCGTAAGCCATATTTGCTCCTGAGGTCCTCGCCGATCTGTTTCACTGCGTGGGCGTACAGTGAGGTGGCGGAAGTAGTGAGACTGCATTATGCGCATATGCAGAAGACGGTAGTCGGGCGTGCACGAGGTGTAAAAAGGGCGGTGAGCTGAATCTGTAATTTGTACTCCGGTGACTCATCTGAAAACGTTTCCAACGAGATTAATACCGCAGGACGAAAATTAACACACTTTTTTAATAATGATTTTGCAGGTAAGATCGCAGTTTTCATTTATTATGTTACCGGTTTCGGCGTGCTCGACGCCATCTTCAGACCCGTCGTAATTTACATAACTTCACGACATTTTTTATATACTAATATTTCAATATTGAACTTAGACTTTGAAGTACCTCGCTTCAGAACCATTAGAAGATGGATGTATATATTTTATTTGTGAATAGTAATTTTATGTTTGGTGACGCCTCAACCTGGATGTACTCTTTTAGTATATAAAAAATGTCGTGAAGTTATGTAAATTACGACAGGTCTGAAGATGGCGTCGAGCACGTCGAAACCGGTAACATAATAAATGAAAAATGCGATCTTGGCTGCAAAATCATTATTAAACGATTATAGATCGCCCCATCGGACTATGAGTTCCTTATATAACACAATTTTAACGTGGAATACTAGCTGGAGATAGGCGAATGGCAGATTTCATTTCGGAAATCGTCAGCGAATTAAATTTCACAAGATTCTCGGTGTCCAGAGTGTGGCGAGAGAGCAGAATTTCAGGTATCACCTCCCACCGCCGACAATGCACGTAATTAGTGAGAGCAGCGGTCTTTGTGTTACAGACACTGCGTGAAATAACTGCATAAATCAATATGCGACGACGAGGAACGCGTTGATTAGGGAAGCTGCACAATTGGACTATGGGAGCAGACAACCGTCTCGAGTGTCTTAGCCAAGAATACGACTTCGCTTTGTGAGGATACAGGGTTTTAGGTTAGTAACCTCTTTGGTACGTTTTGACAACAATGCTTATATTGGAATGTTCTTTGTTTGTTGGCCGGGGTGCGGCAGTCTCCCGCCGACCGCAGAGCGAGGTGGTAGCATGTCGGCAGTGAGTTCGTAACCCGCGTTTAGTGGTGGCTAAAGTTTTTGCCCTTCAGTCGTATCGCATATGCAGTTGCGTATTGAAATGTTTCAGTGTGGACTTGTAGACATTCATCGTAGTGGCACGCGGCTATTTAATCAGTGTATTTAAAGGAAGAGTTTTTTAACATTTGTCGTTCCGTAATAAAGGAAGTTAACAAAGTTTATTGTTATGGATCAACCTAATAATTGTCCGCATCCCATGCCGTCAAATCACTGGAACAATTATTAAATGATTAAGCAGCAAATAGAATATAACGGCAACTTCGCCCATCGAGGATTAGGTGGACGCAGCGGTGACGTTACAGCTTGCAGCGCCTCTACAGGGCGTTGACCGCATCGGTTTGACTTTAGACTGGCTTGGCCAGATGGATAAAGATTTCAGTTGGTAAGACGTGGTGTTAGGGGATCAAGAGTAGGGGAGACGTCTCGAAGCCATCGACTCAAGTTGTCAACGAGGTATTGTGCAAGCTGCTGGTTTCTCCATAATGGAGTAGGCTGTCTGTACGTGGAATGAATTAAATCTTCTTCACTTCAACCGAACATTGGCTGGAATTGGTTATACTCTGGTACTTTGAGAAAATTTACAGCCAACAATCGACCTTATGCTTACAAAAAAGGTGGAATTTTTATAGGTCAGTCCACGACTGGCCAGTTCCAGCAAATGATGCGTCCACCCAGACTGCTAGACGTGTCTCTCATCGCAGATTTATTGGACATAATTGACAGGTTGGTTCATGTGCAAAATCCTTCGCCAGTACCAATTTCGCTATTGTTGTTGTTGTGGTCATCAGTCCGCAGACTGGTTTGATGCAGCTCTCCACACTACCCTGTCCGGTACAAGCCTCTTCATTTCTGAATAAGAACGGTAACAAGGAGCATTAGACAAGGATTGGATAACACGGAGGAAAGTAATATAGTAGAAGAATGGGTAGCTCTGAGCGATAGGTGAAGACCGCAGAGGAACATATAGGCAGAAGGACAAGGCCTAATAGAAATTCTTGGATAACACAGGACATACTGAACTTAATTGATGAAAGGATAAAATGTAAAAATGCATCAAGTGAAGCAGGCAAAATGAGTACAGACGTCTGAAAAATGAAGTTGACAGGAAGTGCAGACTGACTAAGCAGGAGTGGCTTCAAGAGAAATGCAAGAACGTATAAGAATGTATAACTAGCCTACAGGAAAATAAAAGGGACATTTGGAGACAAGAAAAGCAGTGCTATGAATATCAAGAACTCAGATGGAAAACCAGTACCAAGCAAAGAAGGGAAAGCTGAAAGGTGAAAGGAGTATGTACAAGGACTGTTCAAAGGAAATAAACTGGAAGGCAGCATTATAGAAAGGGAAGACGAAGCAGAGGAAGATAATATAGGGGATACAATACTGCGAGAAGAATTTGGCAGGCATAGTAATTCTGTCAGAGACTGCAAAGAACTTAGAACAGCAATTACATGGAATGTACAGTGTCTTGAAAGGAAGGTATAATATGAACATTAAAGGTAAAGCAGTCAACAATGCGAAGATTGGTTTGAACACCACAGTGCTTTACTAGGCATGGTCCTGTTTGGAGGTGGTATGCCGTTGCCTTCCTCCGACCTTCGAACTGACTTACCCAGCCAGTTATAGGGGGACCTACAGTTTAACGTGGGTTCCGAACCACGGTGCTACTCGGTATTCTTCACATGAGCAATACTGCCAGAGGTGAAAGAAGTGAAAAGTGACAGAAAAACATTAACAGGAGTGAAAGAAGGGTAATGGAATGTAGTGTGAGACAATCAGGCGATGCTGAAGGAATTAGATTAGGTAACGAAACAATAAGAGTAGTTTTCCACATAACTGCCGAAGTTTTGCAGTTTTGTATACCTTCTTCATAGAAATCTGCCGCCTGTGTCTTCAACCAGTTGGAAACAGTTTCTTTCAGCTCGTCGTCATTGGTGAAGTGATGTCCGCTAATTGTAAACCTACGGTTTTCCTGGATCTTGTCATCAGTCGCGTGAACCAGTTCTTCTGTAACCAAGGGTGAACGCCCACTTCGTTCTTCATCGTGCACATCACTACGCCCGCCATTGAACTGTCGGACCCATCTTCTCACCATAGAATCACTCATCGCATTTGGTCCGTAAACATCGCAAATTTGCCGATAAATTTCACTTGCTTTCACTTTCCTCGCATTCAGAAACCGAATCACCGACCTGATTTCACAGGCGGCGGGATTTTCAATTTTCAAACAAGCACAACAAAACGTACGTAACTGACAGCGATCTCCAAATGGCGCACGTTCTTCTCCTTGATACACATCGTCTACAGCACATATGCGGAACTGCAGTCGCGGCGCTGCAGCGGAGATAAATTGAAACGGAACTTACTTTCTGGAAGCGCCTCGTAGATTTCGATGGCGGTAGTACATTTGAACAGTGAGATGCCACGCTTAATAGCTACCTCAGCAACGAGCTTCAGTGTCAACCGATTTTAGCATTGTTAAATATATATCTTTTTGTTAAATGTAAACAACATTTGTAGGGAGGTGGTCAAAGCATTTAATTCTGTGATATTCAAATGTATAATATTTTGGAAGGGAAAATGTATTTTACAGATGAGGCGATAGGATGCGCGGAAGGATACAATTTTGGGAGCAGGGAGAGCATGCTTTCGATCGCTTAGGAAGGGACTCGTAACTTGGATGTGGTGGTGAAAGGTTGTGACGCTGGGTGGTCTGAAGCCGCGTTACGAACTTGTGATTTGAAGAGATAGGCACGTGTGGACATAGGAAATTTACGGGACTGTGACTGCAGAACTTAGTCTCTGCTTGAAAAGTGATAAACTATTCACGGTAGTAGGGCTGTGGAACTGTAATAATTGAGCAATCGTGTACTCGTGTGTTTTATAACAAATACTTTAATCGCGGATTAATTTGGAACTTTTACTCTCGAGTGCGTGTGATACTTACAGTGCCTCTCATGAACAATAATTGAGGAAATATTCAGTTATTTTGCGATGTATAAAGTAGGACCACCTCCGCATTTTCATGTCCAGAAAGAGAAAGAAACTCTATTTATAAAGAATTATCTCGTTAGTTAACCAGTTCTTTATCTTAGAATCCTTTTTGTTGGTTTTATTTATGTTTGTTTAAATATATTTTCACGTCATCATATGCAAATTAATAGACTGGCTAAACTACAGATTAATTATGATCTTGTTTAAACAGAATGGGTAGCTGTTTAGGGCATAGAAGCTGACATACATAACTCACCCCTATGAACAGAGAAACGAGCCACAAACTTTTACTACCCTGAGCTATGTATTTGCCCAATTCTTATTGGTGAGTACCGATAGGAAGATCGCAACTGGAGGCGGAGCATTACTCTTATTTCTGAATGTGTGTGTGTGTGTGTGTGTAACTTTCTATTTCTTAACGTTTGAGATTAACGAAGTCGCATTTAAAAAAAATCTAAAACTTGCATTCGTTTACCTTATTGACTTCGATCATTCCTTTATCTAGACCAGATTTCATTAATGTGTGTTTCACAGATTTCTTTTCAGGAAATGAGTTCGTCATGACCATTTAATCGAGGCTAAATTATTCGAGGCCGCATACAATGACCTCTTATTGTTTGATTTCAATTCATGAACTTAGGCAAGCACGGTGATGTCCCTGAGATATTGTGTCTGATTTATTGTTTCCACGGAATAAATTACATTACAGCTAGCCAGAATATTTTTCTCATAATAAGCAATTTGCCTCCAATAATTACGCTCATGTATAATAAAACATCAATTTTGGTTGTGTAGAATATAGGTAAACCTTATAATTTCATAAAATGATTGTTTTGACTGAGGCAAAAATATCCCACACTGCGTCCCCTCACTGAAGAATTACTACTAGGTTCGCGGAATATTGCTATCTGAACATGTATTATAAATCATTGCTCGGCCCCTATCTTCCGCGATTCTAAATCATTTCGATATTGTCTCTTTTTCATTTTTACCCAAAATTCGACATTAAGCAGAAGTAATATTTCACGTTAATGGTGGAAGTACTTATATTATCATACCTATGATATATCTTTATCTTCTTAATATATTTATAAATTGAGGTGTTTGTGCCTATATTTCACTCTGTACATCGCGAACGAATAGTGTTTGTATGTGGTAGCAGGTATCAGTCTACCACTGGGCACTATCGTGGTAGAGGGTTGATAACGATAAGGGAATGGAAGATATGGGAGTTGAAAGTCACCGACTTATATAAAATTCTACGTGTGGATGTCAAAATTTTGCTCTACCGCGAAAACTACACAATGGAGACGAACGATGTTGCTGTAGTACAAAGTCTCACGTTGTACACCATATCAGTTCCGTGTCGATAGCTATAAGAGGGTGGAAGATATAGTGTTTGAAAGCCGTCAGCTTATATAAAATTGGGACTGAATACCACCGATGACTTATGTCACTATGATAGCAAAGAGGTTATATACAGCGAAACATGATGCAGAATCTTCAGTTGTTTTTCTGCAAAAAGCGTACGAGAAAGAAAAATAAGTGCATATTGCAGTTTGAAAAGTAAAACTACCAAGAAAGATGAAGATGTCAAAGCGTAAGAAAGAAATTTCGCGTTCTCGATCCGTTACTAAAAGAAAGACAACGGCGCTGAAAAATGTAGCTACAGACGATAGAAACTTGAAATTTGTAGATGTTGTTTATCTTACACTGTAGGAATCAGCGATTTTTCTATATTTACATTCATAAGGGGGGTCAAATAGGGAATGAACATTTTTGTTTGAAAATACGTTGCTATTTTTGGAAATTCGACCACTAAGCGGTGAAGTAAGGGAAAATGTTTTAAGGGTGCTACAAAGACTATTTTGATGCTAGAAATACGAAAATTTGGATTCGGAACCATGGTTAGAATTAAAAATGTGTTTTCGTTTTTTTTTTTTTTTTTTTTTTTTTTTTTTTTTTTTTTTTTTTTTTTTTAAATTCTGCCATTAGTGGCGCAATATGGGGCAGGAAGGTGTATTAAAATACTTGATTAGGAAAGCATTTTTAAAGCTGTATCTGTGAAAATTTATACTTCGAATTAAAAACAACCAATACGTGCGAAGCAGCGGGAATTAAGCTAGTTTTTTTATTTTATATATATATATATATATATATATATATATATATATATATATATATATATATATATATATATTGTTGTTGTGGTCTTCAGTCCGCAGACTGGTTTGATGCAGCTCTCCACGCTACCCTCTCCCTCTACGATTTTTACCTCACAAACTTCCTTCTAATGCTAAGTTGACAATTCCTTGATGTCTCAGAATGTGTCCCATCAAACCCTCCCTTCTCTTAGTCAGGATATGCCAGAAACTCCTTTTCTCCCTGATTCGGTTAAGCACCTCCTCATTAGTTGCGTGATCTAGCTATCTAATTTTCATCATTCGTTTGTAGCATCACACTTCAAAAGCTTCTATCATCTTTTTATCTGAACTCCTTATCGTCCACGTTTCACTCCCATACAATGCTGCACTCCAGACAAATGCTTTCAGAAAGTACTTCCTAACATTTAGATTTGGATGTTATCAAGTTTTGCTTCTTTGGAAACGCTTTTCTTCCCATAGCCATTCTGCATTTAATATCTTCTTTACTTCGGCCATCAGAAGTTATTTTGCTACCCAAACAACAAAATTGATCTACTACTTTTATTGTCTCATTACCTAATCTAATTCCTTTAGCATCGCCTGATTTTCTGAGATTGTATTCCATTAGCTTCGTTTTATTCTTGTTAATGTTCATCTTATATCTTCCTTTCAAGACAGTGTCCATTCCATTCAATTGCTCTTTCAGATCTTTTCTGGTCTCTGACAGAATTACTATATCATCGGCAAACCGCAATGTTTTTATTTCTTCTTCCAGCACTTTAGTGCCCTCTCCAAATTTCTCCTTCCATTCTTTCACTGCCTGCTCAATGTACAGATTGAACAACATTGGGGAAAGGCTAAAACCCTGTCTTACTCCCTTCCCAACCTGTGCGTCCTTTCCTGACCTTCGACTCTAATAACCGCTGTCTGGCTTTTGTATAGGTTGAATATAATTCTTCGCTCCATACATTTTACCCCTGATACCTTCAGAATTTGGAAGAGTGTATTCCAGTCGACATTGTCAAAAGCTTTCTCCAAATCGCCGGCCGCGGTGGCTGAGGGGTCTGAGGCGCTCCAGTCACGGTCTGCACGGCCACTACGGTCGGGGGTTCGAATCCCACCTCGGGCATGGATATTTGTGCAGTCCTTAGTCTTAGCTAGTTCATAAGTGGGTTTGTAAGCTTAGGGGATGATGACCCCGTAGTTAAGTCCCGTAAGTTCTACAAACATTTGAACATTTTCTCCAAATCGACAAACGCTAAAAACGTAGGTTTTGAGGTTTCCCTTTCCTTAGCCTATCTTCTAAGTCGCAATGTGAGTATTGCCTCCCGTGTTCCTATATTTCTCCTAAATCCATACTGATCTACTCCGAGGTCGGATTCCACCAGTTTTTCGACTGCATATTTACTGAATATTTAGAGCAAATAGCTGACGTCGCATAATTTTGCTAGTAACCTCCGCTCACGTTACATAAATTCTCCGCCGTCTGTGCCTTCCTCCCCGATGTGCTCATACATTATATACACGTTGTTGGGTGGGGTGGGGGTTGGAGAGTAAGTAAGCGGGTCCCCTCAGAGTCTGCTGCTAGCGCGTCGCCGGCGCTACGCCGCGCCCTCTTCGCGAGCGTCTCTGGTGTTGGGGCCGCTCATTAATTCCGGCGCCGTGCGTTTGAAATGCAGGCCGGCCGCAGCGCGGAACGTAATCTCGTTGCACGGCCGCCACGCGCCTACGTGCCGAATTCCAACGAGCGAGCGCGCTAACCCAGAGCCCGCACTGCCACACGCTGTGGCTAGAGGCACCACCGGCCGCGTCATGTTAAGGTCGCTTATGTGAGCAGCTTGTTAAGCTAGTTAGTGCGAAGAATGGTAGCTAGCTCTCAATGTAGAAAAATGCAAGGTGACGCGCATGAGTAGGAAAAACAATCCCATAATGTTCGAATACAGCATTAGTAGTGAGCTTCTTCATGCAGTCGCGTCGTTCAAATATCTAAGCGTAACATTGCAGAGCGATACGAAGTCGAACGAACATGTAAGGACAGTTCATCTACTACATTACATCTACATGGGATACTCTGCAAATCACATTTAAGTGCCTTGCAGAGGGTTCATCGAACCACCGTTGTACTATTTTCCCTCCCATTCCATTCTCGAATAGCGCGCGGGAAGAAAGAACACCTGACTCTCTCCGTTCGGGTTCTGATTTCTCGTATTTTATTCTGATGATCATTTCTACCTATGTAAGTTGGAGTCAGTAATATATTTTCGCATTCGGAGGAGAATGTTGGCGATTGGAGTTTCGCAAGTAGCCCACGCCGCAGCGATAAGCGCCGTTGTTGTAATGATTCCCACCCCAGATACTGTATCATTTCCGTAACGCTGTCTCCCCTGTATCGTGACAATACGAAACTAGCTGCCCTTCTTTGGACTCCTTCTATGTCCTCCGTCAAACTCGCCTGATAAGGAACCCACACTGGGCAGCAATACTCCACAAAAGGACGGACAGGCGTAGTGTATGCAGTTTCTTTTCTAGGTCTGTTGCATGTTTTAAGGGTTCTTCCAATAAAACGCAGTCTCCGGTTCGCCTTTCCCACGACATTGATATTACTTACGTGTTCTTTCCAATTTAAGTCAGAAGTAATTGTAATTCCTAGGTATTTTGTGGAGTTTACGGCCTTCACACTTGATTGATTTATCTTATAAACAAAGTTTGACGGATTTCTTTTCGTACTCATGTTGTTGACTTCACACTTCTCATTCTTTAGAGTCAACTGCCAATTCTTAAACCGCACTGATATCTTATTCAAATCGTTGTGAAGTTGGTTTTGATCTTCAGATGATTTCACTAGACGGTAAATGAGGGCGTCATCTGCAAACAACATAAGAGAGCTACTTAGATTTTCCCGTAAATCGTCTTGTAAATAAGGAACAGCAGAGGACCAATAACACTACCCTGTGGAACGCCCGAAATCACCTCTGTTTTAGTCGATGCCTTACCATCGATTACTACGAACTGTGTTCTCTCTGACAGGAAATTCCCTATCCAATCGCAAATTTGGGGCGATATACCGTAACCACGCAATTTGATTAAAAGCCGTTTGTGAGGTTCGGTGGCAAAAGCCTTCTGGAAATCAAGGAATACGGAATCAATTTGCGAACCCTTGTTGTGAGTAAGGCGCACAGCCGACTTCGGTTTATTGGGAGAATTTTGGGAAGATGTACTTCATCTGTAAAGGAGACCGCGTATAAAACGCTTGTACGACCACGTCTTGAGTATTGCACAAGTGTTTCGAATCCGCAGCAGATTAGTTTGAAGGAAGACATAAAACCAGTTCAGAGGCAAGCAGCTAGGTTAGTTACTGGTAGGATCGACCAATGCGCGAGTGTCGCGGAAATGCTCCGACAACTCAATTGGGGATCGCTGGAGGGAAGACGACGTTCTTTTCGTGAATTTCTGTTGCGGTAATTTAGATGGCCGCAATTTGAAGCTGAGTGTAGTACGATCTTGCTGCCGCCTACTTATATTTCGCGTGGTGATTACGAAGACAAGAGAAATTAGGGCTCGTACGGAGGCATGTAAGCATTATTTTTTTCCTAGTTCTATTTCGGAGTGGAATAGGAAAGGAAATGCTTAGTAGTGGTACAGTGAATTGCGGAGTACGTATGTAGATGTAGAAGTAGATGCTGAAAACTGACCTTTCGCGCCTGCACGTAAACCAGCAGCCAACCCCATCGCGAGTGCGTCTGTGACGTCAGTGATCTACAGATTGTGCAGAGTGTGGAGATCTAAATTTTCGAGTGTGCTGCAGAATGCGCATGCGCAGAAGCATGGAACAGTAGTGGTGTCTGTTAACATAGAAAGTTAACCTCTTCTGGTCGAACGCATTCATACTACAAAAATGCTTTCGCATCTCCTCTAATTTCATTCTGTTGTTTGCTTTGCGTCTTCAGCACAAAAGAGACGAAATATCTACAACCATAATTTTCACCATACTGGGGCTCTGAAGCACTTTCGAATTTAGCGGCGACCCATAATGACGCCATTCCTTAGATTGGCGTCTCAGTTTTGGCTCTTACAATGTGGCCGATGTCTCATCCGTTGTTACGGTACGGCGTAAGAAAGCCTCTCCTTCACGCTCATTGTGACCCAAGTGTGTCCGAGCAGCGTCATAACGCATTCATTTATGCATTTCCGTTAATTCATGCGGAACCCACCGTGATGGATTTTTTCGCATGCCTTGGCACATTCAGTTTTGATCCAACTCCGCTGTTCCTGTTCCGAGAACACAGTGACACCGTTAGGTTAGACCGCTCGCTCACAAGTGACTGTGTTTCCCTCGATTGTGCGCACGTCGGTGACGTGGGACTGGCGAGTCCATTTGCTCGGAGGAAAGGTAGGCAAGTTAACAATGTGTGATATCAGCGACAATAGTAGATTCCATTACATAGTGTCTCCGCTGTAGAATTCCACCCCTCGTAAATATGCAAATCACTTTTAAGTTCATGGCAGAGGATTCATCGAACCACTTTTATGATATTTCTCTACCGTTCCATTTTCTAATAGCGCGTGACAAAAATGAACATTTAAATCTTTCCGTTTTCGATCTGATTTCTCGTATTTTACATAATTTTCCACAGATAGAGGAAGCAATGGGCCGAGGAGGTGGAGAGGGAGCTGGACAGAGACGAGGAGGGGATTGGAAGAGGGGGAGGGGGGAAGGTGCAGATGGGTAGAGAGAGCGGTGGCAGGCGAGGGGACATGAGGAGATGAAGAGATAGAGCGAGAGAGAGAGAGAAAGACAGGGAGAAAGAAGGAGAGAGGGGACAGACAGAGAAGAAAAGGTGGACTGGTTATGAGAATATATATATATATATATATATATATATATATATATATATATATATATATATATATATATATATATATATTTGATTCCATATCCTCTTTTACAGAAATAGGTATCTAGAAGCTTCCTGTATTAGAATGGAATGTTGTGTCAAAATTTCAAAGCAGTTGATCTTGATTAGATGAGATTGGTACTTGTTCCATAGATCAAGAATACGACACTTCTTAATGATGTGGAACTTTTAGGAATTAATGATTTTCCACAAACATATATTTACATTTTTATTAATACAGATTATGTAATATACAAAAGGGAACTTTGTAACAAAAAATTTCGAAAAGATCCTGTTGAAAATACACTCGAACTATCAAACGATGTTGTTAAAATTTGTGAAAAATACTCCACAGTAATTACCAGAATTACAAATACAGTACTCCACCAAATACCCCATCATGATAGGCATTAGTTGGGTATTACGAAATTTTACATTTATATGCTGTTCGCCATAACACCTTCAACGTTCATCTCAAATTAAGGATTTATTTTACATTATTCGTATTTATCAGTGTAGTTGGAGAGAAACAGTGATTCAGTACTGCTTATGGAGAAGTTTGGATTGTCAACCATATTTTGTGGTTTGGTGTTACAAATGTTCAAATGTTTGTTAAGCTTAAGGGACTTAACTACGGGGTCATCAGTCCCTAAACTTACAAACTACTCATGAACTAGCTAAGACTAAGGACGGCACAAATATCCATGCCCGAGGGGGGATTCGAACCCCCGACCGTAGTGGCCGTGCAGACCGTGACTGAAGCGCCTCAGTCCCCTCGGCCAGTTTGGTGATTGGCTGGCGCTCCCAACAACCCCAGGGTCAGTCCTGCCCGAGGCTGGAAGTGGTGGGTGCACCGCTCGCGGAGGCGCCTTGTACTAATTTCACTTGACCTGTATCCACGCACTGTAGGTACATTTTATACGAGCGACAGGCTTATCAACTATGGTGAGTTGCAACTCACATTTTTAATTTCGCCCTCTTTTAAGATTCTGGAAATATGTATATGTTGTCGTTGTTGTGGTCTTCAGTCCGCAGACTGGTTTGATGCAGATCTTCACGCTACCCTGTCCTGTGCAAGTCTCTTCATCTGAGAATATGTTCGGCAACCTACATCCTTTTGAATCTGCTTTTCTATGTTCGCCCCTCGGTCTCCCTCTACGATTTTTACCGCACACGCTTCCTTCTAATGCTAAATTGACAATTCCTTGAGGTCTCAGAATGTGTCCAACCAATCTATCCCTTCTCTTAATCAGTATATGCCAGAAACTCCTTTTCTCCCCGATTCGGTTAAGCAACTCCTCATTAGTTACGTGATCTACCCATATAATTTTCATCATTCGTCTGTAGCACCACATTTCAAAAGCTTCGATCATTCTTTTATCTGAACTCCTTATCGTCCACGTTTGACTCCCATACAATGCTACACTCGAGATAAATGCTATCAGAAAGGACTTCCTAACATTTAAATTAATGTTGGATGTTAACAAGTTTCGCTTCTTCAAAAACGCTTTTCTTCCCATAACCATTCTGCATTTTATAGCTTCTTTACGTCGGCCATCAGAAGTTATCTTGCTACCCAAGTAACAAAATTCATCTACTACTTTTATTGTCTCATTACCTAATGTAATTCCTTCAGCATAACCTGATTTTCTGACATCACATTCCATTACCTTAGTTTTACTCTTGTTAATGTTCATCTTATATCTTCCTTTCAAGACACTGTCCATTCTATTCAATTGCTGTTCCAGATCTTCTGCGATCTCTCACAGAATTACTAAAACAATGTTAAACTGGCAAAAGCTTCCAGTTTCGTGTGCGAAGCCTGAAAATGGCGTTTGGGAAGTGAGAGTCAAAAACAGGCACCAAAAGTGCGTCGGGTCGATGACCTTTACAAGTATAGAGACCGACTCATCTTCGTGTAGTATTGAACACGATATCCGTACTGAAATTAGTAACACTGTCAAGAAGACTGTTAATACTTTAGTAGATGACATCCCCTCCCCCAAGGAAACATTGGGGTCCATCGGACAGCCAGTCATGACAAAACTATTCCACCTGATTGTGGAAGATACACACGGCAAGCAATATATCGTCGCACATCAAAAAGAATGTAATGCTTCCAGTTCCATAGAAGGCACGTGGTGCCAGAAAGCAGTAGATGTGTGTTCCCAGGTACGTGCCGTGTTCCTTGACTTTCGGAAGGCGTTCGATACAGTTCCACTTTACTGCCTAACGAACCAAAACCGATCTTAGGGAATTTTAAGCCAATTGTGCGTTCTAAACAGAGAAAAGAGTTCAGACGTAAAACTAACTCCAAGCGTAACCCATGGGATCATTCGTTTTGAAATTATATGACCTAATAACGTCGAAACCTGCATGAGACTTCGCGTACTTACTTCTGTATGCAATTAAATCTTAACGCCGGAAATATGTTGCGCAAGACTGACGCATGGTACACGAAACGGCAATTGATTCTCAATGTAAGCGAGAGGAACGTAGTGACAATATATATATATATATATATATATATATATATATATATATATATATATATATATATATATATATTCAGGAAGAAGCCTTAATTGTACAATAAAACGATTGCAGAACAATCAGTGGAAGAATGTACTCCCATAAAATATCTAGGAACAGATGTAGAGGGAGATTTGATGTGGAACGACCAGAAAGAATTAATAGCGGGTAAAGAAGATGGCAGAATGACATTCGGTAGAGGAATCCTCAAGAGATGCGGTCCCTCATCATGGAGGTGCACCGGCTCTCGTTGTTACCACATATGGTAGGGTGACTGGGGTATGAAAACGGAAATAGCAAAAGGAGGGGGGCACTGGTAGGTAAAATATGTTTCGCCACACACCGTGAAGTGGCTAGCGAAGTATGGATGCGGATATAGACATGTATGAGTATTACCGTACCGTAAGATTAATGAGGCACGCTTTCAAAAGTATGACACTGTTATCAGAAAAACTGGTCAAATCCGACCTCAGATGACATCAGTTCCGGTTCCTGAGAAATGTAGAACAAAACGAGACAGCAATTACCCAACGATTTATTTGAGAAGATAGGTTAACAAAAAGTAACTCTGCATCTGTTGAATTTGTAGATTTAGAGGAAGCCTTTGATAATGCCGGGTGGAATATTCGTTTTGAAAATCTGAAGGTGAAAGGGATGCAACAAGGGCAACAAAAGGTTATTTACAATTTATACAGAGCTGCAGACTTCAGCCGCCAGGGCGATCTCGTCACACGCAGAACGCCCTTTGCGAAAGACGAATTATAAGAGACGGAGGACAGAAAAGGAAAGCGGAAGTCGAGAAGGGCGTGAGACAGAATTGTAACCTATCAAAAATACTATTCAATCTGGACACTGAGGAAGTAATGAAAGAAACTAACATCAAATTTGGAGAGATAACTGAAGTTAAGGAATAGCAAATAAAACTTTCGAAATCGGCAACGACGCAGTAATTCTGTCAAAGACAGCAAAAGAAATTGGAAAAAAAAAAAAAATTTAAAATGTTCAAACGTTTCTAAATCTGTCGGATCAAACTGCGTGGTCATCAGTCCGTTGCTTACAAACTACTTAAGCTAAGGAGAACCAACCTAAGGACAAAAGACACATTCATGCCCCAGGAAGGACTCGAATCTCCGAAGGCAAGCAAGCGCGCTTTCTGTAGCGAGGCGCCTTAGACCGCTCGGCTACCACACCGCGGAAAAAACCGTTAAATGGAATGGTTATGAATAAAGAAGGAAGGAAGATTAGGGCTTAACGTTACCTCGATATCGTCATAATAGGAGACGGGGCAAAAGCTCGGATAGGAAACGATGGCGAAGGAAATCGAATGTGCCCTTCCAAAGGAACGATCCCAGCATTTGCCTGAAGCTATCCGGTAGGATAGAAAAAAAAATGTGCAAATGTTTGTAGAGCTTATGGGACTTAACTACGGGGTCATCAGCCCCTAAACTTACAAACTACTTATGAACTAACTTATACTAAGGACGGCACAAATATCCATGCCCGAGGGGGGATTCGAACCCCCGACCGTGACTGGTGCGTCGCAGACAGCTCGGCCACCGCGGCCGGCGGTTGGATAGACATCGATAATGAAAACAATAACCAATTAACTGCTTTTGAAATACTCCAATATAAGCAAATATGAACAAAAAGACACTTTTCATAAAATGAAATGCATCCTGGAAACAAAGCGCTGATTACATTTATATAATTGCAAAAATATATATTGTTACGAAATGCTTCAGTGAAGTGTATGAAATTCAGTTTGAATGCACAGCGAAGTACGCTGTTCGGTGCCTTCAGCCCCGCCTCGTGTGTGGACTTGAAATTAAACCGCAAATCCAATATCGTCCTCTGACAGATTGTATGATGAGTGTCAACGGGAGATGCAGTAGAGAGAATCGATAATGAAGCAGCCACGAGCACGACACCGGAAAAAAATCCAGCTAAAAAGTAACACGAACTCCAGAAGAAAATGTTTTATTTGCGTGTTTCTAAATCATGTTGAGAAAACCACAACATATTAATAATTCTAATTTACTTCCTCATAGTTTTAAAATCAAAGATACGTTATGTATTTTTGAAAGTTAGCAAATTTTATTCTTCCTCCATTGTGACTGGTGCAATTCCTCTATTCAGCTCCATAGCTAATCACATTGGTTTCGTTTTACAAATATGTTTATAATAAATAGTTCACTTGCATTTCCGGTGAAAAGTATTTTCATTACAATATTACAAAAAAAGTCAGTTTTCTGATAATATCAGTTACACGGAAAGGATAACGTCTTTAAATGGGATTTTAAAATAAACAACAAAAGTAAACAAAAATATCGGCGAATAGTTGAATTCACGTAGAATTCCATGGTTAAAGTAACACTCGAACATAAAACACAGAGATCTGTGTCGTTAACATGAAAAACTTTGTGTTCTACCACAACTGACATTCCCGAAGAGAGAAACAAAGTACTAGATATCAGTACCATCGCAGAGAAATTATACGTAATTATCTGATGTCAGTGTATCATTACAGTTTCAATCATCAATGCGAAAAACTCTCTGCTTAAATGAATTGTAGTCACGAAAAACACACGCATCCTACATACCTTATACTGCTTATATTAGTCCTCGAGGAGAACATCAGGTACTTCAAGCAAGATAAAAGATCGTTGCTTAATCACCAAACTGCACTCAGTAATTTACGATCAGTTTTCAGTACCGAAGTATTAGGTTAGGTTTGCAATAAACTTGGCGAAAGGCAGGTTACTACACTGAAACTCCTATATCATAATTTGAAAATGTATTTAGTCACACTTTAGTGAGGTGTGCACATTGTTGTTACCCACTTTGTTTTTACAAGATCATCAAAATCTCGCGTCTGCATTCTGTAGACTAATATAAGCACTATTTGTTGGGTAGGGTATGTTCAAATGTTTGTGACGCTTATGGAACTTAACTGCGGGGTAATAAGTCCCTAAACTTATCAACTACCTTATACTAAAGACAGCACACACATCAATGCCCGAGTGGGGATTCGAATCCCCACCCGCATCGCAGCGTAGCGCCTCTATGCTCTCGGCCGCTCCGCTGCGGCATGTATGTGTGTTTTGCGCTATTATAATTACTTTAAGCTGTTGATTGAAAGTATAATGATACATGTCTCTATATTACGTACAAATTCCCTCCTATGGTACTAAATTCTAGTTTCTCTGTTTCTATTACAACGCCAGTTGAAATAAACAGCAATTTGCGATCACGTATGGCATCACTGTACTAGGTTTAGATGGAATACGAAAGGGCGGCGAATGAAAATTTGTGCTCGGCCGGGATTCGCACCCGGGATCTGCTGCTTACTGTGTCCTCGGTGGCAAAGTAGTCAACGCGTCTGACTAGTAAGCAGCAGATCCCGGGTTCGAATCCCGGCCGAGCACAAATTTTCATTCGCCGCCCTTTGGTATTCAATCTAAACCTAGTACAGTGATGCCATAAGTGATCACAAATTGTGATTTATTTCATTAAATGAACGCTGTAACGTGGTATATATATATATATATATATATATATATATATATATATATATATATATATATACGCCAGTTGTGATAGAATGCAACGTTTTGAATGGAAATGACACGGGCCTCTGTTTTTTTATGATCGAGGACACTTTTCAAGCGTGGTTTCGTGTGGTTTCGACTGTTCAAGGCCAAAGTTGTATCATGGAAGTTGGTATGAGTTGCAGCTTTTACACTGTGTATGTAACGATTGGGAGACCATCGGTTTTCTCATTTAACATATGAGTGTTGTTTGTAAGATCAAGGTATGCCTGATGTGAGTAAAGTAACGCCTGCCACACAGACAGCAGAATTTGACAGGAGCAGGAAATCCAAATAAATTCTGGTCATATGTGAAGTACACTAGCGGCAAAACACAAACAATATGTTCACTACGCGATAGCAATGGTAATACTACCGATGACAGTACTGCTAAGACAGAATTACTAAACACAGCTTTCCGAAATTCTTTCACCAAAGAAGACGAAGTAAACACTCCAGTATTCAATCCAAGAACCGCTGCCAGCATGCAAAACTTAGAAGTAGATGTTCCTGGAGTAGTAAAACAACTTCAGTCACTAAACAAAAATAAATCTTCCGGGTCAGATTGTATACCAACTAGATTCCTCTCAGAGTATGCTGATGCAATAGCTCCGTTCTTAGCTATAATTTACAACCGATCACTCAGCGAAAGATCCGTACCCAAAGACTGGAAAGTTGCCCAAGTTACTCCAATATTCAAGAAAGGCAATAGGAGTGATCCCCAGGCCTATCTCATTGACGTCAATTTGCAGTAGGATTTTGGAACATATACATTGTTCGAATATTATCGACTACCTCGAAGAGAACGACCTATTAACCAGTAGTCAACACGGATTCAGAAAGTATCACTCTTGCGAAACACAGCTTGCCCTTTATTCAGGGCATCGAGTCATCGAGTAAAACAGAAGTGATATCTGGCGTTCGACAGGGAAGCGTTATAGGTCCCCTACTCTTCCTCGTGTTTATAAACGATTTAGGAGACAATCTGAATAGCTCCCTTAGACTGTTCGCGGATGATGCTGTCGTTTATCGGTTAGTGAAGTCAATTGAGGATCAAAAGCAACTGCAAAGCGATTTAGACAAAATTTCTGCATGGTGCGAAAATTGGCAATTGACACTAAATAAAGAAAAGTGTGAAGTAATACACATGATCACTAAAAGAAATCCGCTGAACTTCAATTACGCGATAAATCAGTCAAACCTTAAGGTCGTAAATTCTACCAAATACCTAGGAGTTACAATTACGAACTACTTTGAGTGGAGAGAACACATAGAAAATATTGTGGGGAAGGCGAACCAAAGGTTACGTTTCATCGGCAGAACGCTTCGAAGATGCACCAGCTCCACCAAAGAGACTGCCTACATCACACTTGTGCGTCCTCTCCTTTAGTACTGTTGGTCTGTGTGGGACCCTCACCAGGTGGGACTGACGGAAGACATTGAGAAAGTTCAGAGAAGGGCAGCTCGTTTTGTTTTATCACGTTACGGGGGGGGGGGGAAGCGTCACGGAAATGTTGCACGAATTGGGGTGGAAATCATTAAAAGAAAGACGTTATTCATTGCGGCGTGATCTGTTTGCGAAGTTTCAATCACCGACTTTTACTTCTGAATGTGAAAATATTTTGCTAACCACCTACTTAGGGAGACATGACCATCCCAATACAATAAATGAAATCAGATCGAAAACGGAACGATTTAGGAGTTCTTTCTTCTCGCGCGCTATTAGAGAATGGAACGGTAGAGAGAAGTTATGAAAGTGGTTAATGAACCCTCTGCCAGGCACTTGAATGTGATTTGCAGAGTATCTATGTAGATGTAGATATAGAGCAGGGCACCGCAGTGCGCTGGCTGCCGTTCGCTGTTCCGCGCTCTGCTGATGGAGGCGTTCGGTTTGCCACGACCGTCACGCGAGTACGGAAGTGATGAGTTGTGCGGCCAGCGCCGTGCAGAACCTCAGGGCCCAGTGTTGTAGCTCTCCCTGCTTCGACAGTCTAGAAAGCGCCGTCAACAGCTCCCCGCCCAACGGCTGCAGGGTCGCTCCTTGATACGAGTCTCGGCTCCTGTGCGCTACATTCGATGTCTTCATATCGCTAGTTTTCAAAAAGATAACGCAATACTGCAAGTTGTCCGTGCTGTCCTTACCTAACTTCATTCGACAACAAGTTTTGCAGATTTCTAGTCCATTTAACACATAAGGTCGTAAGTGGCCAAAATACACTCCTGGCCATTAAAATTGCTACACTACGAAGATGACGTGCTGCAGACGCGAAATTTAACCGACAGGAAGAAGATGCTGTAATATGCATATGATTAACTTTTCAGAGCATTCACACAAGGTTGGTGCCGGTGGCGACACCTACAACGTGCTGACACGAGGAAAGTTTCCAACCGATTTCTCATTCACAAACAGCAGTTAACCGGCGTTGTCTGCTGAAACGTTGTTGTGATGCCTCGTGTAAGGAGGAGAAATGCGTACCGTCAAGTTTCCGACTTTGATAAAGGCCGGATTGTAGCCTATCGCGATTGCGGTTTATCGTATCGCGACATTGCTGCTCGCGTTGGTCGCGATCCAATGACTGTTAGCAGAATAGGGAATCAGTGGATTCAGGAGGGCAATACGGAACGCCGTGCTGGATCCCAACTGCCTCGTATCACTAGCAGTCGACATGACATGCATCTTATCCGTAAGGCTGTAACGGATCGTGCAGCCACGTCTCGAACCCTGAGTCAACAGATGGGGACGTTTGCAAGACAACAACCATCTGCACGAACAGTTCGACGACGTTTGCAGTAGCACGGACTATCAGCTCGGAGACCATGGCTGCGGTTATCCTTGACGCTGCATCACAGACAGGAGCGCCTGTGATCGTGTACGCAACGACGAACATGGGTGCAGGAATGGCAAAACTTCATTTTTTCGGATGAATCGGTGTTCTGTTTACAGCATCATGATGGTCGCATCCGTGTATACCGATATCGCGGTGAGTGCACAGTGGAAGAGTGGATTCGTCATCGCCATACTGTCGTAACACCCGTCGTGATGGCATGGGGTACCATTGGTTACACGTCTCGGCCACCTCTTTTTTTCGTATCGACGGCACTTTGAACAGTGGCCGTTACATTTCAGATGTGTTACGATCCGTGGCTCTATCCTTCATTCGATCCCTGCGAAACCCTACATTTCAGCAGGATAAAGCACGAACGCATGTTGGAGGTCCTGTACGGGCCTTTCTGTATACGGAAAATGTTCGACTGCTGCCCTGGCCAACACATTCTCCAGATCTCTCACCAACTGAAAACGTCTACACGCCATCCAAGCTCTGTTTTGACTCAATGCCCAGGCGTATCAAGACAGTTATTACGGCCAGAGGTGGTTGTTCTGGGTACTGATTTCTCAGGATCTATGCACCCAATTGTGTGAAAATGTAATCACATGTCAGTTCTTGTTAATATATTTGTCCAATGAATACCCGTTTATCATCTGCATTTCTTCTTGGTGTAGCAATTTTAATGGCCAGTAGTGTATTGGCATTTAACAAATCGCTAGCGACTATAGCTGATATACATTGTTATGGAACGAAAATAACAAGTAACTGCACTGGATGGACAAAATTATATGAACACCTGACACAGATGCAACATTTAATTACAAGGAGGTAAAGCGAGCAATTTCTTTAAAGTTTAAACCACAGTGGCGACACAGCCACCGGTAGGCGCGACTGGCTGACCCGCAGCACACAGGTGGTAAGCGGGTAGCGTACATCAGCCAGCAGGCGCCGTTTGACGGGCTGACCGCGACTCTGATGGTCCATTTTATGACATGAAAACTGGCACTACGTTCCGGTCACCAAAAAGGAAAAGAGAAAGATTTGCTTTCCCCTCAGCATGCGTGGTGACCAAGTAGTGTTTATACTCAATAAAGATAGAGAACCAACCGATTTACAAATGACTGTCAAATTTGGGAGTACATCGCATTCAAAAAGCAGATATTTTAGTAGTTACTAAACATAAACTGATATTGTTCATTTATATCTCGGTGTGTTGTTCAATATTGGTATGGTGGCTCAGACATGTCGAAAATAACAGACACAACACCATTAGATGCTTTATGTTTACGCGAAGATGGCGTCAGGGCTCATTTCTTCACGCAGACACAGAAAATCGTTGGACCACATGTGAGAGTCCAGTGGCGAGCTTAGAGGGCAATGAGCGACTTGTGACTTGTGAGAATTTGACGCGAACGGAAAGCGTGCTCCGAGTGGCCCAACTTGGAAATCCCGGTTTCGAATCTCGACGTGGCACAGCTTTTCACCCGACGCCAGTGAAATATTTCACTGCCCTACAGCAGCACAAGATAACCGTTTCCCTCCTTTCCCTATTCCTTCTACCCTCATAATGTATGATACTGATCGACCAAACGTACAACCGATTTATGGATGCCGTAGACAGACTCGCTAATATAACAGTTTACTAGATTGACATAAGAGGGAGAAAGCGGTGAATTCGCACTTTGATGAGGCTAGTTGACGTTCAAGATAACTATTCTTCGTTTCTTGAAAGATCACACTGCCTCAATACGACGTTTCATACCTCCTGGGGTTGTAGATAAACGTTCTCCTTTATCGTACCCCACAGAAAGAAGTCTAAAGTTGTAAGATCATGGGAACGGGCTGGCCAATTTATACGTCCACCACGTCCTATGAAACGCCCGTCGAACAAATGTTCAAAAGTTTGTAAATCTTATGCGCCTTAACTGTGGGGTCATCAGTCCACCAACGTACAAACTACTTATGAACTAAATTACACTAAGACAATACGAACATCCATGCCCGAGGGAGGATTCGAAACTCCGACGCGGGAGGCCGCGCGATACGCAACGTAGCGCTCCAGACCGCTCGGCTACTTCCGCGCGGCCCCATCGAACAATCTGTAAAGTGTCAGCCTAGTGCTCATTTCAGAATGTGCAGGAGCACCATCATGTTGATACCACATACGCCAACACGATTCCAGCGGGAAATTTTCTAGCAAAGATAGCAGCTCACTTTGTAGAAACTCTACCTATTTTTCAGCTGTTTGGGTGCTTTCAATGAAATGAGGACCAATGAGGTGATCGCCAAGTATTCCTCACCATACATTTACTGTCCACCGTCACTGTTGCTCTACCGGTCGAAGCCAGCCAGTATTGTCCACAGACCAGTAATGCATGTTCCGTAGATTCACTGTCCCGTGGTTTGGAATACCTTCTTCATCGGTAAACAGATAGAACTGCAACGCATTCTCTCTTAATGACCATTGACAGAAATTCAATCGATAAATAATGTCTTCACCATGTAATGACTGATGCGAACTTGATACGGACGAAATTTGTGACGATGAAGTATGCGCATTACACTACTTTGACTCATTGCATTGCCTCTAGAAATGTCATCTGAACTCGTGTGTGGGTTCACGGCAACAGCAGATAACACACCAACTGCACATGCTTCTCTTGTCGTGGGTCTGTTACGCTCACGTTTGCGTGCTCTAACAACACCGGTTGCACAGAATTGTTTGTGGATGTTTTCAAATGTGCGGCGCGTCGGATGGTTTCTGTCTGGGTACCGTTCTGCATACAATCTGCAGGCCTCAGCTGCATTTTTTCTACACTCGCCATAGATGAGTATCATTTCTGCCTCTTAAGAGTTAGAATAAATCATTTTCACAGTTCTTACAACACTTGTAAGACGTGCTTAAAATAATTTAGCTTCCCGCGTTGCTGCTGTGCGTACTTCTGTTCTTACTTGTACTGTACAGTACACTATCACCGACGTCTGGTAACACAGCGTACAAGACGTATTATAAGTACAACGACTAGTTCATAATAATTGTAACAGAAAGCGCTGCATGCAGACACAGAGGCAACTAGGACAAACCAAAACATTGCAATACAGGCATACTAGTAAACACCGTTGTCTTCGTAAACATACCGCTACAGATACTGATAGCTGATCATGGATCTTGTTTGTTACACCACACGAATGAACTTCTGAGGAGTTAATCAAGCGTAAACTTTAGGTTACAATTACTCTGGATGTAATTAACATTTCACAATGAAACAAACGGCATTATTTAAGTGTAGCCGGCCGCGGTGGCCGAGGTGACTGAGGCGCTCCAGTCACGGTCAGCACGGCCACTACCGTCGGGGGTTCGAATCCCCCCTCGGGCATGGATATTTGTGCCGTCCTAGTTCTTAAGTAGTTCATAAGTAGTTTGTAAGTTTAGGGACTGATGACCCCGTAGTTAAGTCCCATAAGCTTTACAAACATTTGAACATTTTTAAAGTGTGTTTTCCTATTTTCAGTTTTACTAAAGATAATAATAGGTTCCATATAAAAAAAACATATGTTTGTGTTAAAAATCATACTTCCGTGCAATTTTTCATGGTTTGTATTAACCAATTACATTAGCTCCTCTCCTCACTTTCGGTCTGCGTAATTAGTTTTTAAATATTTGTTGTGATTTACGAGATATTCCCAGTGGTAACGTTAGCTGACTCACTCGGCATTGGCTGACTCTTAAAGACATATGCTGTCTGAACTTTGACAGCCAAGTCCGTACCGCTATACAGGACGTCTCTCTTGCAGCGTTTTCCACTGGAGTTTCCTGATCACCTCTGTGACCCTGTCGCGCTTACTAAATGAACCCGCAACGAAGCATGCTGCTGTCCATTGGATCTTCTTCATGTCTGCTATTAACCCAAACTGGAAGGAATCCCACACTGGTGAGCAATACTCGAGAGTTGGCTCAATCAGTGCTTTGCACCTGATTTCTGAAGAATCTTCCAATGAATCTCGGGCTGGCATCTGGCTCACCCAAGATTTATTTTATATGGCCGTTGCATTTCAAATAGCTGTCTATGTCTACTCCCATATTCTTTATAGAGGTAACTGTTTCCTGATTTTGTTCGTCTACTGCATAGTTATATAACAAAGGACGCTGCTTTCTGTGTAAACGCAGCACTTCACTATTCGTAAGTTGAGACTCTATTGTCACCCTCTGAACCACGCGTAGATCCGCCGCAGCTCTTCGCTGCCCTTCTCCAGTGTCGCAACTTCTCGGTAAGCTACAGAATCATCCGGAAAAAGGTCTCAAGGCCTCACTGAGCATCCGATGTTGTCTACGAGGTCATTTTTATATATTGTGTAAAGCGACGGTGCTATAACACTCTCCTGAAACCACTTTTACGCATGAAGACTTTACGCGAAACCACATTTTACACGTATGAACACATAAAAGAGTTGCATCATCATAAACATATTCGTTTTGGATCTGTGTTAGCATTATTCGAAAACTTTGTCCTTTATACTGTCATAAAATTTAGACAAATTTGCATACAATCCTATCTGTTGAGAGCATAACCATTTTGTCGAATGCGGGTAGACTCACAAGGAAAGTACTTGGGCTCGAACAAACACAAATACACCAAAATCGCGTGAGAGATAATGTAGAGGTCCCTTACTGCACTAGTGATACTCCCGCTTCTGCTAAACTCTGCAGTCGTCCGTTAGAGGCCTTTATGTGTGTCACGCCGCATTGCACGTTGACCTGCCGATACGAGAGCGGGACCAGTCAGAACAGTGCAGCGTGCCTCTGAAGTCGCACCTTGTGACGTTATTTGTGCAGTGGACCGTCAGATGGGTCGGCGATTGGTAATGAAGCCCGCTAATGCATTGCGATTGGTTGAGATGAATTTACGAAGAACCCTTGTTCATGCAGATGGCACTGGTGTGGAAGATGAACCATTCTCATGTTTTCTGGTATCTATAGTGAAGAAATTTGAGCATAATTTAGAAACAGATACTGTTGTAATACTGACACATAATGATGAAGATAGAGATTATAATGACGAACAACTCATTGCAAGCGGCTGTGCTACGGAAAGTATGGGAAGAGGCGAAGGAGGCAGTGACAGTGAATGCCAACCGTCTCCCGACAAGAAGGTTAAATTCACAAGTATTATCACGGCGTTTTATGACAAAATACACATTTTATTGCCATTCCCCATTTACATTTATAGTTAAGATTTCTGCATTGCGTGTGACATCTTAAATTACATGTACAGTGCTTACTAAAGCACGATTGCACACTTTTGCAGAAAAACGACACCCACCGCCATGGTCCTGTAACCGAACGTTCATCGAGATGTGTTTGTCCGAGTTCAAGTACTTTCCTTGTCCGAGAAGAACAGTGCAGGACGTTTCTAGACATTCATGAGCGAAATGACCCAATACAAGAACAATGTTATATTGCTGCGGGTATACTGAATCAAGTTACACAACGGAACAAATTTATCGAATCGCATTCCTTAGCAAAGTGTGAATTTCTTTCAACAAAAGTCGCCTACTGACGTGGATCATAAGAATGGGCCGAATCAGAACAAACGAAACGCAGCGCTCACGTCTGACGTCACGCATAGTAGACGGAGATCGCGTAGCTGACTGGCTGGCCGTTAGGGCATGACCCACTACGGGACAGCGGCAAGTCAGTAAGCTATGAGATCGCGGTTCACTTTGCATATAGTAGACAGCAATTTTGTGGATGACTGGCTGGGCACTAGGGCATGGGCCACTTTACGACAGCAGCTAGTGAGTCTGCAATGAGATCACGGTCCGCTCTGCACATACTAGACGGCGATCGATTAGCTGACTGGCTGGCCACTAGGACATGGGCCACTATACGACAGCAGTTCGTCAGTCTGCAATGAGATCACGGTCCACTCTGCATATAGTAGACGACGATCGCGTAGCTGACTGACTGGCCACTAGGGCACGGCGTACTGTGCGACAACAGCTAGTCTGTCAGCTATGAGATTGCAGTCCAATCTGCATATAGTAGACGGCTATCATAGAGCTGACTGGCTGGCCGCTAGGGCACGAACAACTACGCGACAGCGGCTAGTCAGTCAGCAATGAGATTGCGGTCCTCTCTGCACATAGTAGACGGCGATCGCTTAGCTGACTGGATGGCCACTAGGGCATGGTCCACTATGCGACAGCGGCTAGTCAGTCTGCTATGAGATCACGGGCTACTCTGCATATAGTAGACGGCGATCGTGTAGCTCACTGGCTGGCCGCTAGGGAACGTCGTACTATGCGACAGCAGCTATTCAGCTATGAGACTGTGGTCCACTCTGCCTATAGTAAATGGTCATCGCATAGCTGACTGGCTGGGCGCTAGGGCACAGCCCACTGTGCGACAGTGGCTAGTCAAGTCAGCCATGAGGTCGCGGTCCACTGTGCGTGACGTCAGACGGCAGTGTCGGAGATCGCCGGTGTCTGCGCGGCTTGTCGCTGGCCTGCGGCGTACTCACCTTGCATCCCTCGCAGGAGGTGACCCCGTAGTGGTAGCCGGACGCCTTGTCGCCGCACACCTTGCACGGCACGAACGACTTGGCGGGCGTCGAGCTGTTGGAGTCGGCCGCCGCGTACTGCTGCTCTGCGGACAGAGACGGGCACTCAGGGACGGGCGCGGGGCGGGGGCGGGGGCGGGGGCGGGGGCAGCACAAACACAACACAACAACTGTCAGAGGCAAAGGCACACCGGCCACCAAATGGTAGGGGGGGTTCGGGGAGGAACCATACTGTCATACGTGGCACAGTCAATAACTTCTGAGACTTGACGCCTGAGTATAGACATCCACACGACTCCTTATGTCGCACACGCTGCCACATTCCAGGTGGCTAATGGTCGTGTGAGTTGCGGATAATAAAGGAAACTCCAATTCAAAAATGTTCAAATGTTTGTTAGGCTTAAGGGACTTAACTGCGGGGTCATCAGTCCCTAAACTTAGAAACTACTTATGGAATATCTTATACTAAAGACGACACAAACATCCATGCTCGATGGCGGATTCGAAATCCCGACCGTAGTGGCCGGGCAGACTGTGACTGGCGCGCCGCAGACAGCTCGGACACTGCGGCTGGGGTCTCCAATTATTATTCGGTTGAGAAACAACAGGTTCACACAACACACAACAGGTTCACAGTTCACACAACTAATGAGGTCACCACATATCGTCATGTGATTATCACGTTGGTCTTGTGACAGGTTTCGTGGCACATTATACTTGGTAACTCGAGACATGTTGAGATCGTCCATCTGAATTTTGTGGCAAGTACCACGGCTGACGCCTACTACTGCATTCGGGAGGACGGTAGTTCAAATCCACCTCCGACCAACCAGATTTAGGTTTTCCGTGATTTCCCTAAATCACTCCAGGAAAATGCCGGAATGGTTCGTTTCAAAGGGAAAGGCCGATTCCTTCCCCATCCTTACTCAAAACTCCGAGCGGTTAGTTCCGTCTCTAATGAATAAGCTGTCGATTGGACGTTAAACCCTAACATTCCTTCCTTCCTTCCTCCTCCTCCTACTGCGGTGAGAACGTCTATCGATTAGGAGCGGTTTTAGCTCGAACCATCGTCGCAACTTTCTGGATCTTGCATTCCGATCGAACTGTTCGTGGTCGACCAGTACGCACATCATCTTCCATTTTCTCGTCTTTGCACTAAACGTGGGTACCACCTGTCCTCGCACTAAACGTGGGTGCCACCTAAATACAACACTGCGGATGCGTCTTAACCGTACACCTGCTGCATCGTTTCAAATGTGCCGGCAACGTTTTTTGCCTAATTTCTGGCAGAACTTGACGTTTACCCGTTGGTCAAACTGAGATCCGAGTATGTCAGGCTGCGACTGGCGCATTCAACTCGCCGTCACAAGGACGATCGCACGTCTGCTTCCAGTGCATCCACTCAGCTGTCTCTGGTACGAACGAGAGGCTGAGCGACATGGTACCATACCACGGCGCTAAAGTGCACCACAGCGCCCTCATATAGTCAGTCTCATAATCTACTGACTGTACCACATATAAGTTTGTCAGCACCGATATTTTCTGTTTGTCATCTGCAATCCTTTTCATTAGCAGTCTGATGGCTTTATTTAGTGAGTATTCTTGTTTGATGTTTAGTTTCGTCATGATGCTGGTGACAACCTAGTAACGTATCCGAGTGATAAAAAGTTATGGTGTATGACACTCGCACGTAATGCAGCTCCAACAAGATCATCAGTTCGGAAGTTGATTCTGAGGTTTGAGACTACGGATTCTGTTTCAAACGTTGATAAAACAGTACAACAGCATTCTGTTCGAACACAAGAAAACCTTGCCAATGTGATCGTAAGAAAAAAGGAAATCGGTTCGCTGACGAGCTCGATAATGGGCTTTATCACCAAGTTCACAGCATCAAAAAACATTTTTTTTAGTTGAGGCAGGACGTCCACAAAAAAAAAAAAAAAATGTTCAAATGTTTGTAAAGCTTATGGGACTTAACTACGGGGTCATCAGTCCCTAAACTTACAAACTAATTATGAACTACTTACGAACTAGGACGGCACAAATATCCATGCCCGAGGGGTGATTCGAACCCCCGACCGTAGTGGCCGTGCTGACCGTGACTGGAGCGCCTCAGTCACCTCGGCCACCGCGGCCGGCTGGACGTCCACCTCAGTGGGTACGTCAATAAGCACAACTGCACAATTTGGGGTAACGAAAATCCGCAAGTGGCTGTGGAAGATTAGAAGGGTCCACAACGAACGACTGTGTGGCGTGGGTTCTGGTCAGGAGGCGAGAGAGGCCTGTACTTGTTTGGATATGATGATGGAGCTACTGCCACCATGAACGGCGGTCGTTACCGAAATCTGTCTTATGTTTGGTTTTTCCCTCTTATTGATGAAAATGACGACTTTTGTTTTCATCAAGATGACGCGATATGCCACATTACCAGTGAAAGAATCGCTCTGTTGAATGAAATGTTTCCTAAGAAAATTCTTTCTTTGCGTCATGACCAAGAATGGTCTGTCAGATTATTCAATCTTGCGCTTTTTTTGTTTTTTGTTTTTTTTTTTTGGAGGGGGAGGGTGGTAGGGGGATAGATGGGATCTGTAAAATTGGAAGTGTATTTGAACAAACCACAAACAACCAGCAATTGAGGATGAAGCTGAAGGGTTATCAACGGCATCCTACCAGACTTTACTGAAAGCGACATCTAGAATTTCAATGGACGCATTGCTCACGGTAGCGTGGCCTTGTGTGGTCATGTGGAGGATTTTCTCATACATAAATGGGAGAAGTTACTTACTGTGTCCGGAAAATAATCATTACCTTTTCAATAAATTTGGTATGTTCTTTAACACTTTAATACTCGTCCCTACTTCACGGATACTCTATATCCATACACGTATCGACAGGGAATGCAAAATTATAAAGTTTGGCGGTCGCTGGATAATTATGCGATGGTGCAGCGCAATTTTACCGTAAGCTCACAAGAAAAGTAAATAAAGGATCAATGGATCAACAAGGGACATGACGATACCAAGGCATAAAGATTTTGCCAATTGGATGTGCTCTATATATAATGCGTGTTTCAGGTCTTCCTCTCTCTTGAAACCAAATGGTTGAGTTCAGAAGATTAAAAGAGTGGAAAAATTCAATTACCTAAGCGAATATATGGGAATAGGTGCCTTAAACAAGGCATTCACTTACAAAGAATAGAGAAGCTTCAGAAAGCGTACAAACTCACATGGACTTGCTACAATAAAAGAACATATCAAGACAGGCCAAACTCATACACTGTAATACAGTTATACTACCAGAAGCATTCTACGCCTCAAAAACAAAACAACCACAATCAAATGTTTGTGGAGCTTATGGGACTTAACTACGGGGTCATAAGTCCCTAAGCTTACGAACTACTTATGAACTAGCTACTACAAAGGACGGCACAAATATCCATGCCCGAGGGGGGATTCGAACCCCTGACCGTAGTGGCCGTGCAGAACGTGACTGGCGCGCCGCAGACTGCTCGGCCACCGCGGCCGGCCAACCACAATCGGAGCATCAGGTAACACACGAAGAGACCAACCAAAGAATTATACGAACAGACTCACAGACATGATCAGAAAACTTCGGCTAACATTCTATTGACATGTACATAGGATAAACAGCAAACGACTGAAAAAGAAGAATTATTATGTAGTAGAAAACTCAATTAGAAAAACCTACTGCCTTCAAGAGAGAGAGAGGAAGACCTGAAACATGCAGGAATCAATAGGGAAATAATAAATGACAAATTAAAAAAAAAAAAAAAAGAGAGAGAGCTTTAAATATGAAGTAAAAGAAAGGAAGAAAACATGGGCAAAATTGACAGTGCAAAGGCAACAGGAGCGCAGTCAAAGAATTTAGAGTTTTTGGGAAGAAAAAAAGAGATGATGTAAGAAAGAAGAAATAACGTGCCTAAAAGAGAACTCGAACCTCCGACGCGTGAGCGGTCACGCAATCCGCCGCCATTCCCGGGCGGCTGTTTTTTATTTTAACGTATCTGCATTTGTCCCATGAACCACAGACATTGCCGAGGTGGGGTGGCTTGCGTGCCTCAACGATACAGATAGCCGTACCGTAGGTGCAACCACAGCGGAGGGGTATCTGTGGAGAGGCCAGACAAACGTGTGGTTCCTGAAGAGGGGCAGCAGCCTTTTCAGTAGTTACAGGGGCGACAGTCTGGATGATTGACTGAGCTGGCCTTGTAACATCAGCTAATGTGGCTTTGCCACACAGCTACTGCGAACGGCTGAAAGCAAGGGGAAACTACAGCCGTTACCTTTCCCGAGGACATGCAGCTCTACTGTATGAACATATGATGATGGCATCCTCTCGGGTAAAATATTCCGGAGGTAAAATAGTCCCCCATTCGGATCTCCGGGCGGGGACTACTCAGGAGGATGTGATCATCAGGAAAGACAATACTGGCATTCTACGGGTCGGAGCGTGGAATGTTAGATCCCTTAATAGAGTAGGAAAATTAGAAAATTTAAAAAGGGAAATGGATAGGTTGAAGTTAGATATAGTGGGGATTAGTGAAGTTCGGTGGCAGGATGAACAGGATTTCTGGTCAGGTGAGTACAGGATTATAAATACAAAATCAGTTGGGGGTATCACAGGAGTAGGCTTGATAATGAATAAGAAAATAGGAATGCGGGTAAACTACTATAACCAGCACAGCGATCGCATTATCATTGTCAAGATAGATACGAAGCCAACACCGACAACAGTAGTACAGGTTTATATGCCAACTAGCTCTGCCGATGATGAGGAGATCGAAGAAATATATGAGGAGCTAAAGGAAATTATTCAGACAATTAAGGGAGAGGAAAACTTAATTGTTATGGGAGACTGGAATTCGGTAGTAGGACAAGGAAGGGAAGGGAAGATAGTAGGTGAATATGGTCTGGGCAAAAGGAATGAAAGAGGAAGCCGCCTGGTAGAGTTTTGCACAGAACATAATTTAGTTATAACAAACACCTGGTTTAAGAATCACAAAAGAAGGTTGTATACATGGAAGAGACCAGGAGACACCGGGAGATACCAGATAGATTTTATAATGGTAAGACATAGATTTCGGAACCAGGTTTTGAAGTGTAGGACATACCCAGGGGCAGACATAGACTCTGACCATAACTTGTTGGTTATGAACTGTAGGCTGAAACTGAAGAAACTACAGAAAGGTAGAAAAATAAGGAGATGGGACCTGGATAAATTGAAGGAACCTGAAGTTCTTAAGAATTTCAGAGGGAGCTTCAGGCAACAATTGACAGAAACAGGGGAAAATAAAACAGTTGAGGAGGAATGGGTAAAATTGAGAGATGAAATAGTGAAGGTAGCAGAGGATAAAATAGGTAGGAAGGAAAGACCTACAAAAAATCCTTGGATATCACAGGAGATACTAAATTTAATCGATGAAAGGAGAAAATATAAAAATGCCTTAAATGAAACAGGCAAAATGGAATACAGACGACTAAGAAATGAGATTGACAGGAAGTGCAAAATGGCTAAGCAGGAATGGCTAGAAGGCAAATGCAAGGATGTGGAAGAATGTATAAATAGGGGAAAAATAGATACAGTCTACCGGAAAATAAAAGAAACATTTGGCGATAAGAAAAACAGCTCTATGAATATCAAGGACACTGATGGAAAACCAGTTCTCAGCAAAGAAGGGAAAGCTGAAAGGTGGAAAGAGTATATAGAGGGGCTGTACAAAGGAAATGAACTTCGAGACACTATTGTAGGAAGGGAAGAGGATGTAGATGATGATGACATAGGAGATACTGTACTAAGAGAAGAATTTGACAGAGCCCTGAAAGACCTAAGCCGAAACAAGGCCCCTGGAATAGATGATATCCCGTCAGAGCTACTGAAGTCTCTAGGAGAACCAGCCATGACAAACTTGTTTCACCTGGTGTGTAAGATGTACGAGACAGGTGAAGTACCCTCAGACTTTAAGAAAAATGTTATAATCCCCATTCCAAAGAAAGCGGGTGCAGACAGGTGTGAAAACTACAGAACCATCAGTTTAATAAGTCATGGTTGCAAAATATTAACACGAATTATATACAGAAGGATGGAAAAGCTGGTAGAAGCCGACCTCGGGGAAGATCAATTTGGGTTCAGGAGAAATGTAGGAACACGGGAGGCAATACTTACTTTACGGCTTATCCTAGAAGATAGATTAAGAAAAGGCAAACCTACATTTCTAGCTTTTGTAGATTTGGAGAAGGCTTTTGACAATGTTGATTGGACTAAACTCTTTCAAGTTCTGAAGCAAGCAGGAGTAAAATATAGGGAGCGTAAGGTTATTTACAACTTGTACAAAAACCAGACAGCGGTTGTCAGAGTTGAAGGGCATGAAAGGGATGCAGTGGTTGGAAAGGGAGTAAGACAGGGTTGTAGCCTTTCCCCAATGTTGTTCAATTTGTACATTGAGCAAGCTATAAAGGAGAGCAAGGAGAAATTTGGAGAAGGAATTAAAGTTCAGGGGGAAGAATTAAAAACATTGCGTTTTGCCGACGACATAGTGATTCTGTCAGATACAGCAAAGGACCTGGAAGAGCAATTGAACGGAATGGACAGTGTGCTGAAAGGTGCATATAAGATGAACATTAACAAGAGTAAAACTAGGGTAATGGAGTGCAGTGTAAGAAAATCAGGTGATGCTGAAGGAATTAGATTAGGTAACGAAACAATAAAGGAGGTAGATGAGTTTTGTTACTTGGGCAGTAAAATAACAAATGATGGTCGCAGTACAGAGGATATAAAATGCAGAATGGCAATGGGTAGAAAGGCGTTTTTGAAAAAGAGAAATTTGTTAACATCGAATATTGATTTAAGCCTAAGGAAGTCCTTTCTGAAGGCATTTGTATGGAGTGTTGCCTTGTATGGGAGTGAAACATGGACGATAAGCAGTGTGGACAGAAAGAGGATAGAGGCTTTTGAAATGTGGTGCTACAGAAGAATGCTGAAGATTAGGTGGGTGGATCGCGTAACTAATGAGGAGGTACTGAACCGAATTGGGGAGAAAAGAAATTTCTGGCATACCTTGACTAAAAGAAGGGATAGATTGGTGGGACACATTCTTAGACATCAAGGAATTGTGAATTTAGCGTTGGAGGGAAGTGTGTGGGGAAAAATCGCAGAGGGAGACCAAGAGACGCGTATAGTAAGCAGATTCAAGTGGATGTAGGTTGTCGTTCTTATGAGGAGATGAAAAGGCTTGCTCAGGATAGAGTAGGGTGGAGAGCTGCATCAAACCAGTCTCTGGACTGAAGACCACAACAACAACATCTGCATTTGTGTACTGTTACGACAATCGCTCAAGTATAAAGCTACACACTGTGCAAACATGGGTATCTAGTCTACACGAACTAAGCTTAGGCCGAGCACTAACATTTAAGAAGCTATTCTATTGCACACTTTTGTAAACATTTAACTGACTTAATATATTCTTAAACACGTTGGTCATGCACCTGGAATTCGCAAACAAAGCGGCAGACAGGAAGACAGAATTCATTCAAGCTCTTCTCAGTATACCACATTCACAGTTGCACTGTTTTGTACTAGAATCGGCAGGTATGAAGAGTGCTATGAGATAAATTACTACAGTATTTCTAAATCTACGTTTGTATAATCGTAAAGTAAAATAAACAAAATCATAGAAATCCACCCTGTCTCGTTCAGTTGCGTCCATTCGGCATCAAATTTCAATTTTGTCTATTGTAATTAATACTAACAAGATAATCTCATTTCTGTTATTCGGAAGAAGGAGCGTCTTTCTTAATTCTTTTAAGACGTGCATGTTGTTGTTGGGTCTTCAGTCCGCAGACTGGTTTGATGCCCCTCTCCACGCTACCCTGTCCTGTGCAAGTCTCTTCATCTGAGAATAAATTCGGCGACGTACATCCTTTCGAATCTGCTTACTGTATTCGTCCCTTGGCCTCCCTCTACGATTTTTACCCCACATACTTCTCTTTACTGGTATGTTGACGATTCCTTCATGTCTCAGAATGTGTCCCACCAATCTATCCCTTCTCTTAGTCAGGATATGCAAAAACTCCTTTTCTCTCCAATTCGGTTAAGCACCTCCTCATTAGTTACGTGATCTACCCATCTAATTTACATCATTCGTCTGTAGCATTTCATTTCAAAAGCTTTTGTCAAATTTTTGTCTATATTCCTTATCGTCCACGTTTCACTCCCATACAATGCAACACTCCAGACAAATGCTTTCAGAAAGGACTTCCTGACATTTAAACTAATGGATGTCACCAAATTTCGCTTCTTTAGAAACGCTTTTCTCTCCATAGCCATTCTGCATTTTATACCTTCTTTACTTCGGCCATCAGAAGTTATCTTGCTACCCAAACAACAAAACTCATCTACTACTTTTATTATCTCATTATCTAATCTAATTCTTTCAACATCGCCTGACTTTCTGACACTACATTCTATTATCCTTGTTTAACTCTTGTTGATGTTCATCTTATACTCTCTTTCAAGACAACATTCCATTCAATTGCTCTTCCAGTTCATTTGCGGCCTCTGTCAGAATTACTATGTCATCGGCAAAACGCAATGTCTTTATTTCTTCTCCCTGAACTTTAATTCCCTCTCCAAACTTCTCCTTGCATTCCTTCACTGCTAGCTCGATGTACAGACTGAACAACATTGGCGAAATGCTACAACCCTGTCTTACTCCCTTCCCAATCTTTGCGTCCCTTCCATGCCATTCGACTCTAATAACCGCTGTCTAGTTTTTGTATAAGTTGAATATAACTCTTCGCTCCCTATAGGCCGGCCGCGGTGGCCGAGCCGTCTGCGGCGCGCCAGTCACAGTCTACACGGCCACTACGGCCGGGGTTCGAATCCCCCCCCCCCCTCGAGCATGGATATTTGTTCCGTCTTTAGTATTAACTAGTTCATAAGTAGTTTGTAAGTTTAGGGACTGATGACCCCGTAGTTAAGTCCCATAAGCTCTACAAACATTTTTAGCTCCCTATATTTTACCCCTGTTACCTTCAGAATTTGAAAGAGTTTATTCCAGTCGACATTGTCAAAAGCTTTGTCCAAATCTACAAATGCTAAAAACGCAATTTTGCCTTTTCTTAGACTATTGTAAAATGTAAACTCGATAAGACTCAGGTTTTAGCAGCCACAAATGGATACCACGAAAGACTGTACAGAGAGGCTATAGAAATTGTAAAACAACCCAATAATTTCAATAGGATGAAGGAGGGCGTGAAACTAAATGAAATTTGGATTCCGGTTTTGAAGAAGAAATATAACAGTCTTCCACCATGGGACGATATTAACCGACGGCGGCAATCGGCAACGACGAATTGCGCGCGAATGTCAAACACATGTGACGTCACACCTCTGCCCTCGTAAACGGAGTTTGGCTTCAGTCAGTAGCGAGCCAGGGTGTGCATCGGACATTCAAAAGTGCCACGATCCCCCTTGAGAATGTCCTCCGCAGTCGGGGACGAAACGTTGGGTTTCCAGAATAAATCCACAAGGCCACGGTATAATAGCCCGGAAATTTTTAGTAATTTTTTCTTTTATTAACCTGTCTTCTAAGATAAGTTGTAATGTGAGTATTGCCTCCTGTGTTCCTACATTTCTCCTAAATCCATACTGAGCTTCCCCAAGGTGCATAATATGTACAAAAGTTTGATAGACAAATGGACGGTTCTCATCTTGATAATGTCAATACTGATCTGTTTTATTACGTTTCGCGCCATTACCCGGTTGGAAGGTTTCAGTTAACAGTGGCGACTTATTTGCAGATACAGAATGAAACTGTGCGGATTACTTGTGACAGACGTGAAACAGAAACTCTGAGAGATTTCCTTTCGCCCGCTGTCGGATGTGACAGATAAAGCGCACACACACACTACATATCGGAACGCTGGCTGGCTGTGATTTGCGATTGCAGACTGCCATTACTGTTGGCGCGCGCTCCGCAGCAGCCACACGTGAAATACCGCTGGTGCTGAGGGTTCGTCGCGACTGCAGTAGTCACTCATTACTCTACACGCCTGATGGATGGGCAGCGCGCCCCGCCTCACCGGCCGTCGATGCTCTGTTTACACGCCGCGCTCTGTTTGACTGACAGACTCCCTCATGCAGGTACAACACGTATCCTCTCTGTCGCGATTCGTCACGCTTGAAAGTCTGCACAACTTGTCACCTTTACCTGCGACCATTTGCTGCACGTCACGCTGATACAATCGTTGGGTTTTCAAATGTCGCCACACAGGAGTTCTATGTCAATAGAATTTTAAAAATTGCATGTTTCAGATGACTTCAATGAAACGACAAGTTTTCGTTTTGCCGTCGCTTTGTTTCGGATAAAAAGGTAAAGCAGTCAACAATCCGAAGATTGGTTTGAACACCACAGTGCTTTACTAGGCATGGTCCTGTTTGGAGGTGGTATGCCGTTGCCTTCCTCCGACCTTCGAACTGACTTACCCAGCCAGTTATAGGGGGACCTATAGTTTAACGTGGGTTCCGAACCACGGTGCTACTCGGTATTTTTCACATGAGCAATACTGCCAGAGGTGAAAGAAGTGGAAAGTGACAGATAAAAATCCTAGGGCCTGGCGGGGATCGAAGTCGCGACCTTTGGATTTGTAGTCTGGCACTCTACCACTGTGCAACCGAGGCGCACATTCCATTGGAAATATTGCGCAAAATGTTAGGAGGGTAGGTCAATTATTATCCGATAATTCGATAAGGCGACCGCTGGCCCGAAGCGCGAAATCCGTCTTCGAATCCCGGTCCAGCACAAATATTCAACTTTGCCGTTGAATTTATTTCAATGCCCATAAACGGTCGATATGTTTTAATGTTTACAATTAATTTACCGTCGAGGCAGTGACCACCAGCCACAATACTTTACAATTTTTTAATCTATGTCTATTGACCTATTAAAAAATGTTCAAATGTTTGTAGAGCTTATTGAACGTAACTAAGAGTTCATCAGTCCCTAAACTTACAAACTACTTATGAACTAGCTATTCATAAGGACGGCCCAAATATCTATGCCCGAGGGGGGATTCGAACCCCCGACCGTAGTGGGCGTGCAGACCGTGACTGACGCGTCGCAGACCGCTTGTCCACCGCGGCCGGCATTGACCGATTAAAAAGTTACTATACTGTACTACTAATTACCTACGTACATAAATGTTCTATTATCTGAAACGATCCAGTGTGTCTTTAGTTGTCATATTGTCCATTCTCTTCACTGTCTTCCTCCTATGCGCCTTCGCGGTTCGTCTCTTCGTTGATGGCTCCAACCCTGTGTAATTCGTCGTTCTCCGTACAAGCTCACCGTCTCGTTCTTATAAAGTCAGCACCTAGTGCTCTGGAAATCTGTATTGCGAGTTATTCAGCTGTCTACTTTAATTGCTCTGTCGCTAACTGTTGCGCATATTGCATGATAATGGTTACTGATGCCTATGTCTAGTGTGACATTTTCGTGTCATAATATTCTGCAGCGGTGGGAAGAAAAAGGGGCGCGCTGCTACTGCTTAGATGAATCATAGTATTAATACTTTAACACTAAAATCGAAGTACCGATTTTTAATACAAATTATACAAGAAGATCACTGAAACGTACACGATTCGACAGCAACCAGGGTAAGTCAATGATTATCTGCAAAGTAGTTATAAAATTTTATTGAAATAAAATACGAAACTTACAAGAACATTATTTTTCGACATAGTCTCCTTGCTTTTCATTGCACTTCGTCCATCGCTCTACAAGCTTCCTTATGTCCTCATAAAAGAAGATTTTCGGTTGAGCTGCGAGCCAGGAATGCACCGCTTCCTTCACTGCTTCGTCCGAGTCAAATCGACGGCCCCTTAATGCCTGTTTGAGTGGACCAAACACGTGATAGAAGGGGCAAGATCGGGTCTATATGGAGGATGATCCAGTACTTCAACTTGAGTTTCTGGAGCGTTTCAGCACTGTGGACAGCAGTATGCGGACGGGTATTGTCGTGCAACAACACAACACCTTCTGACAGCAATCCTCGTCGTTTGTTTCGAATTGCAGGCTTTAGCCTGTCAGTAAGCATCTCACTGTAATGTACACTGTTTATTGTTGTGCCCCTTTCACCATAATGTTCGAGTACAGGACCTCGTGCATCCCAAAAAACCGTAAGCCTCAGTTTTCCTGCGGACGGTTGGGTCTTGAACTTTCTCTTGCACGGCGAATTTGGATGTTTCCATTCCATAGTCCGCCGTTTACTCTCCGGCTCGTAATGATGGATCCATGTTTCGTCACCAGTAATGATTCTGTCTAAGAAGTTGTCCCCTTCGTTACCATAGCGATCCAAATGTTTTTTTGCAGATGTCGAGGCGTGTTTGCTTAAGCAACTGTGTGAGTTGTTTTGGGACCCATCTTGCACAAACTTTACGAAACCCAAGTCTGTTGTGAATAATTACGTAGGCAGAACCATGACTAATTTGAAGACGATGAGCCACTTCATCAATAGTTAATCGTCTGTCTAAGAGAATCATTTCACGTGATCGCTCAATGGTTTCTTCATTTGTGGCGGTAAACAGCCGTCCGGCTCCTTCATCGTCCTTAACACTCGTGCGACCATTTCGGAATTTTTCAATCCACTCGTACACACTTCGTTGTGGCAAAACACTGTTCCCGTACTGTACTGAAAACCTTCTATGAATTTTGGCTCCTGATACACCTTCCGCCTACAAAAAACGTATTACTGAACGTTGCTCTTCTTTGGTGCAAATAGACAGCGGAGCAGCCATGATTCACAGCACGGCAGCGACAACGAAACTAACGCAGCAGCTTGAAAACTGCAAAGATATAACAACAAATAAACAAAGCAAGCGTCACCAACGTGAAACTACAGTACTACCAACATAAACAAAAATATAACTAAATTGCGCATAGATTAGATTAGACTAGTACTTGTTCCATAGATCATGGATAGGACAGTTCGTAATGATGTGGAACATGTCAGGTTAATGAAAGGTGTCTTTACAAATTATTACTTTGTACTAAATATTACATGACACAATTTACTTATTTTTCAATTTTATTATTATTATTATTTTTTTCAGATTTACCAATTTATAACTAAAAATTAATCTATAGTGTAGAAGGAATTACCATTCAGAAATTCTTTTAATTTATTTTTAAATGTTAGTTGGCTATCTGTCAGGCTTTTGTTGCTGTTTGGTAGGTTACCAAAGAGTTTTGTGGCAGCAGTTAAAACGTTTGTAAATCGATGAGACGTAACTGTTCTGGACATCAGTCCCTAGGCTTACAAACTACTTAATCACTGCAGTCCTGAATTATTTTAAAAATAAAATAAAACATACTCTTGCACTTTTTCAATGCTACAAGACCGTATCTATTGTATATTTGAGCAAAATTAAAAATTTTCGTACTTGGCTTCCAAAATTAAAAAAAAAAATGTCTAATAAATTGGACACCGGCTCTGGAAAGCAGTTAAGGGTGTGAAATAAGAAGGCAACTGTTATATATGTCACACTATATGAATTGTTGAACTTATATCGCAAAGTGGATTTGTTCAAAATTCATAAATTGATACATAAAATAATTTCAGTTACTGATATCATGTCTGGCGCACTGCGCAATGGGTCCGCCTTGCTCACTATTTTTAATTGTAGCACGCCATTCTGTTGACAGATGACAGCAAGAAGCATGAAACTAAAAGCTACAGATGTCCAGTAAACAGGCAACCTGGTCTCAAAGTAAAGCGAAATCGTATAGTGTCCTAAAATTAGTAAAAATACGGTGTCCAATATATTCGACCAGGATGGAACCCCAGCCATCCACATAACAGTCAGCTACGCTGCTACCTTATGTATTTCGTCATACAAATGAGCGGAACACATTTACTAGTGTATAAGATATACAGGATGGTCCATTGATAGTGACCGGGTCAAATATCTCAAGAAATAAGCATAAAACGAAAAAACCACAAAGAACAAAATTTTCTAGCTTGAAGGGAGAAAACTGCACTATGGTTGGCCCGCTAGATGGCGTTGCCATTGGTCAAACGGATATCAACTGCATTTTTAAAATAGGTACTCCCATTTTTATTACATGTTAGTGAAGTACGTAAATAAATATGAATGTTTTATTTGGAACACTTTTTTCGCTTTGTGACAGATGGCGCTGTAATAGTCACAAACGTATAAGTACGTGGTATCGCGTAACGTTTCGCCAGTGCGGAAGGTATTTGCTTCGTGATATATTACGCGTGTTGAAATGGACCGTTTACCAATTGCAGAAAAGGTCGATGTGGTATTTATGTATGGCTATTTTGATAAAAATGCCTAACGGGCCTGTGCTATGTATGTTAATCGTTATCCTGGTAGACATCATCCAAGTGTTCGGAACTTTCGTCGGATAGTTACGTTATTTAAAGTGACATGAAGTGTTCAGACACAAGTGAAATGTCAACCACGACCTGCAACAAATAATGATGCCTAAGTAAGTTTCGGCTAATCCGCACATCAGTAGCAGACAAACTGAGCAAGAATCGGGAATCTCAAAATCGTCGGGGTTGAGAATTCTACATCAACATAATTTTCACCCATACCGTATTTCTGTGCACCAGAAATTGCATGGCGAAAACTTTAAACGTCGTGTACAGTTTTGCCACTGGGCACAAAATAAATTACGGGACGATAACAGATATTTTTCACGAGTTTTGTTTAGCGAAGAAGCGTCATTCACAAACAGAGCTAACGTGAACCGGCTTAATATGCACTATTGAGCAACGGAAAATCCACGATGGCTGCGACAAGTGGAACATTAGCGACCTTGGCGGGTTAACGTATGGTGCGGTATTATGGGAGGAAGGATAATTGGCCCCTATTTTATCGATGTCAATCTAAAGGGTGCAATGTATACTGATTTCTTACGTAATGTTCTCCCGATTTTACTACAAGATGTTTCACTGCATGACAGAAAGGCGACGAACTTTCAACATGATGGAAGTGCGGCACATGGCTCGCGTGCAGTTGAAGCGGTCTTAAATGGAATATTTAATGACAGGTGGATTGGTCGTAGAAGCAGCATATCATGGCCCGCACGTTCACCGGATCTTACATCCTCGGATTTCTTTCTGTGGGGAAAATTGCAGGATAATTGTTATCGAGATTCACCGACAACGCCTGAAAACATACGTCAGCGCATTGTCAATGCATGTGACATTACGGAAGGCGAACTACTCGCTGTTGAGAGGAATTTCGTTACGCGTTTTGCCAAATGCAATGAAGCTGAAGGATATCATTTTGAGCATCTACTGAAGTCATCAGGTAATTACAGGTAATCACGCAGTAACAACATGAGTTCTTATAATGTATGATAATTTCACAAAAGTACATGTATCACACTGGAACAACTCAAATAAAGTTAAAACGTACCTACGATCTGTGTTTTAATTTTAAAAACCTACCTGTTACACACTGTTCGTTTAAAATTGTGAGCAATACGTTTGTGAATATTACAGCGCCATCTATCACAAAGCGAAAAAAGTGTTCCAAATAAAACATTCATATTTATTTATGTACTAGACGAAAATGTAATAAAAATGGGGGCACCTACTTACAAAAAATGCAGTTGATACCCTTTTGACCTATGGCAGCGCCATTTAGTGGGCTAACCATAGCACGATGTTTTCCCCGTTCAAGCTAGAAAAGTTTTGTTCTTTGTAGTTTTTTCGTTTGATGCTTATTTCGTTAGATATTTGGCCCGGCCACTATTAATGGACAACCCTGTATATGAGTTGTGCTAAAAGTTTAGAGCCTTTTTTGGATATTTTCTGGATAGTGGGCTTTACGACTTCCATGAGTGGATACCCTTGACTTATTACATTAATGTGCCAAATCTCATCCCAGAGTGAATTTCCAAGACCGGTAGGTCTCCTTTGATATGTTTAATGTAAAACTGTATAAAGTGCAGCTCAGATACGCACAAATGAAAAATATAGTAAATGCCAAGTGACGTACGATTCATATGAACTGTTCCAAATTGCGTGTGTTCCTGAAACTCTGCACTACTGCAGGAGCGCTAAAATAAGCTGGGCGGGCAGTGGCGCGGTGACTTGCGGCTTCGGCCTGCTCCGTGCCGTACCTGAGTACAATAGCAGCGCGCGCCACGCCATTGTATTGTAAACCGCGGCCGGCGACGAACCGCGCATTCTCATGCAACACGTGTCCCCGCTATAGGTCTACGCTCCAGCCTGTGTTGTTAGAGTTATAATTCTCGGAACATGCAGCACCGCCTGTAGAGAAGGCCTCAGCTCTGTCGTGTCACGTCACACGGTAGCTGACTGGCTGGCCACTACAAGACAGTGGGCTGTGCCAACACCACCTAGAAGACGAGGCCTCACACCTGGCCGTGCCTACGTCACAACTACAGGCCGCGGGCGCTAGCTGACTGGCTGGCCACTACGAGACAGCAGGCTGCGCCAACTCCACCTAGATGACGAGGCCTCACAACTGGCCGTGCCTACATCACACCTAAAGGCCGCGAACGATAGCTGACTGGCCGGACGCTACGCAGCGCTGGGCGTGCCCCAGCGGCCAGCCAGTGAACTATCGACCGCGGCCTTTAGGTGTGACGTAGACATAGCCAGTTGTGAGGCCTTGTCTTCTAGGTGGTGTTGGCTGTGCCCCAGCGGCCAGCCAGTCAGCTACGCGACCACGGCCTACTCCTTCCTATTGACGTGACACGACAGCGCTGAGGCCTTCTCTTTAGGCGGTGTTGGCAGAAGCCGCCCCGACTGCTGTTGTGCCAGGCACAGCAAAATGCTCAAATGTTCGTAAATCTATTGGACTTATCTTCTTTGGTAATCAATCCCTAGGCTCAAAAACTACTTAAACTAACCTAAAGACAGCACACGCATCTCACCCATGCCCGAGGGAGGACTCAAACCGCGTGCTCTGCAGCAAGGCGCCTCAGTGTTCTCGGCCACTCCACCACGGTGCCGACACAAGAGCTCTTGAATAGTCTGTAGGTGGAACCCATTGCGATGTCCTGTATCCCTACCAGCTGAGGAATTAAACAATAGTAAAGCGACAGCGCAATTAACATGTTAAATGTTTGGTTACAAATCCTTTGCACAATTTGTCCAGCACGAATAGGATGTAATGTTCCGCATATTTATAATCCCATATGGCTTCCCTTTCAAAAACGGCTATAGTAAGTGTCAGTTTAAAATGGTCGCGCATAGCTGTTGTCGTTAGTTTTCACAGCTCGTAACAAATAATAATTTCGCATACAGCAGGGAGAAAGAGAACGCAGCCGGCAGCTGTCAAACACGGCACGGCTAGAGTGACCTTGAAGCAGCCAAGCACAGCCCAGGTTTCACGATACACGGCGAAGGCCCAGCGCGAAACCAAACCTGTTTGATATCATCGCCCGGCGGGGTTCATAGCGACGGTGCTCGCTAACCGCGCCGGTAAGCTCCACGGCTTTGATTCTTGATGGCTATGCGATGTTAGCGAGCAGTGAGGTGGCAGCATAAACGCATCCTTACTGATTTATGGCCAGCCCTGCTGGACGCATGGCGTCAGTTTCCTCCAGCACTACTTCAGACATCAGTTGACTCCACGCCATGCCATGTTGCTACATTTCTGCGTGCTCGCCGGGACTCGAATGATGTTAAGCAGGTGTTCCGGTTTCTTTGTCTCTTCACTTTATATTGGTACAGGGTGTCCGTGATGGTCATCCTAGCTTTACCTCCGATGCTGATTTAATACAAATCACTGCAGCTCGATGTACGATGCCACTCAGAATGTCGAGACACGGCACTGACCGTAACGGTGTTATTTATATTCAAACTTTGTGTGAGCGACGCTATCGTATTTTCGAGGCAACGATTCTCGCAACTGCACAGACGTAACAGCCTCGGTCCCAATGACGCGGGGGTCAGCACCTTATCCAAAGAACAATTCCCTATAAACGTTAAAATTTTAACGTGCATTTAAATTCCAAACTTTTTGGCAACTTGTAATGCAGTATGAACAAAAAAAAATGAAGCGTTGTATTTCTTTTAATTGCTCTGTGAGTAAGTTAGCCCACTAGGTGGACTTTTTCCTTGATCAAGACCACAGAAATAATTCCAACGAAGCAAATGGCGCCCAGTCACAGGCTGAACATCACTGCTGCCTACAACTCACCCGACACGCTATGAAGTCTTAAAAGCCGGCCGCGGTGGCCGAGGAGACTGAGGCGCTCCAGTCACGGTCTGCACGGCCACTACGGTCGGGCGTTCGAATCCCCCCTCGGGCATGGATATTTGTGCCGTTCTTAGTCTTAGGTAGTTCATAATTAGTTTGTAAGCTTAGGGACAGATGGCCCCGTAGTTAAGTCCCATAAGTTCTACAAACATTTGAACACTTTTGAAGTCGTAAAAATACGGAGTAACAAACAAGAAGATTAGGTAGGAACTTATCAGAAAGACGATCGCTGAGTCAAAGACAGGCACGAAGAATAGACAATCACGTTCAAAAAATTTACGTAAGAAAAAGATACACATACATTCACACAATCACTCAGACATAGCTCGGACACAAATGACCGCTCCGGTGCAACAATCACCCTGGACAGTGTGAATGTAATTGTATATTCTACTTACCTGTTTTGTATTCAGCGATCGTCTTTTTTGACATTGCAATCTGGACTTTTGATTCTTAGAAGGAAAAGGTTAGAAAGACTTCTCATTAGGTGACAAACAACAGAAGGATTTAACTTTGGCAAATGTAGGCGAACCGATAAAATTAATCAATTTCCGTCACTGTTGTCCTCCTCACTAGCGTTTGGAGGTAGGCTAGTCCACAGTTGCTGCAGCCATTCCTACAGGCCCCGCAGGTTGCTGCTGGGACGGAGGTGTCTTCCAATCTCATCTATCATCTGCACATTGATGGTGAGATTTGGGGATCTTGCTGACCACTTGAGTACCTTAACGTGCTGCAGGCAGTCCATAGACACAGTGCGTGTTGGCCGTGCATTATGTTGCTGAAACATTGTTCCGGGGTGCTGTACCGTCAGGAGTAGAACGTGCAGACATAGAACATCTGTGGCGTATCGCTGCACCGTCAATGTCTGCCAAAACGCAAATAGAGGTGACCTGAATGGATATACGAGGATTGGAACTTGAGTAGTGGCAACTATTTATTCACAACCGATACAAAACCGTTTCATGTTTACACCTGTTACTGTCCTTCAAAGTAGTAACCAGCGTTGTGTAGAACCCATAGGAGTTGTAGACATCATTCATCTACATCTACATAGATACTCTGCAACTCACATTTAAGTGGCCGGCAGATGTTTCATTAACTACTTTCTCAACCCTTCTCTACCTTTCCATTGTCTAACAGCACGCGGGAAGAAAGAACACCTAAATCGTTCCGTTTTCGATCTGATTTCTCTTATTTTATTGGGATGGTCAAATCTCCTTAGGTAGGTGGGTGCTAGCAAAATATTTTCACATTCTGAAGTGAAAGTCGGTGATTGAAATTTTGCAATTAGATCTCGCCACAACGAATAACGTTGTTCCTTTAATGATTTCCACCACAAATCGTGAAAAATTTTCGTTCATTCACTTCTCTCCTCCTCCAACAAAAGATAGAACATATGAAACTCCCTGGCAGATTAAAATTGTGTGCCGGAACCGGGACTCTAACCTGGGATCTTTGCCGTCCGCGGGCAAGCGCACTACCGACTGTGCTATCCCGACACGACTCCCGATGCCCACTAACAACTTTACTTCCACTAGTACCTCGCCTCCTACTTTCCTAACTTCGCAGAAGTTCTCCTGCGAACCATGCAAGACTAGCGCACACTCCGCTGCAGAGTGAAAGTTTCATTCTGGAAACATCCCTTAGGCTGTGGCGACGCTACGTCTCCACCATATCCTTTCTTCCGGGAGTGCTAGTCTTGCATGGTTCGCTGGAGAGCTTCTGTGAAGTTTGGAGAGTAGGAGGCGAGGTACTGGGGGAAGTAAAGTTGTGAGGCGGCATCGTGAGTCGTGTCGGGATAGCTCAGTCGGTAGAGCGCTTGCCCGCGAAAGGCAAAGGTCTCAGGTTCGAGTCCCGGTTCCGGCACGCAATTTTAATCTGCCAGGAAGTTTCATATCAGCGCACTCTCCGCTGCAGAGTGAAAGTTTCATTCACCCTAAATCACGAACTTACTCTGCGATCTAGAACCCCGGATCCGTTGCTGAAATCTTGGAGAGCTGCCGGTTGCTGCGCGTAACGGGAGCGCCGTAGGCTCCGTTACGCTCGGTAGAGATGCGCGGCCCTTGTGGGAACGTCGCGCTGCCGCGCGGCAGAATACAAAAAGGAGTGAGGAGGCGAGCGCGGGCAGGCGGGCGCCTTGTGCGGACACGTGTGCTCCCGCAAAGGCGCAGCCGGCAAAACAGCCCCAGAGCGCCACGCGGTTCAACGAACCGGCGCGGCAAGGCGAGGCGCGATCCATCGCTCGGGTTTCCAGCGACCGGCCGGACAGGTAGCGCCGGGCTGGACGCGGCGGACGCGGGCCAATGAACTTCCGCCGCCGGCGTAATATTCGCCGCCGGCGTGTAACGGTGCTCTGCTCATCAGCGCTATCTGGCGGAGGGCGAGCGCCACAATGCCCGCCAGCAAATTGATCGCCGGACCGCGCGGACGACACCTGCGGGCGAAGGCGGCGGAGGGCTGCGCCACGGAGACACCGAATGACAGCCGAGGCTCGCTGCCAGCGGACGACATATCTTAAGCCGTTTTTAAAAGATGAACGAAGGTGAACAAGAAAGATAATAGTCTACTGAAGCGCTCCTAGCGTACTAGCCTTGACCTACAAACACAAGCAAGATCTTGTGGCAGCCTGTTTAGACGATAAACGTAATCGAACAGTAATACCCGATATAATTACGTCAAACGTAAGATAAGGGAAGCCATCGAAATTGTTAAACACCCCAATAACATGAATAGAGAAGATGGACTCAGGCTTGCCCCCTCTTGGCTACCGGCCATCACAGCGAAATAGGCCGCACCGACATCACAACACGCGAGCGTCACTAGTAAGCAACTGCCGCCGCACGGCCCACGGCCAGCAGGAGAGAAACGGAAGCCCTCACCCCATTCGCCGATGAACACCAATCATGTCTCGCTATGCAAGAAGCAACGGCTAACCCCCACCCCTTCCACCTCAGCATCCTATCAAAATAAAGTTCCACTCTTCCGCAATACATTCACCAATAACATCGCTTATTTTTAAAAAATTATGACGTAATGTCTAAATGAAAGTAATATAAAGTGTAGTAAAAACCAGCTCACACCAGTTACCCAGATGAAGGCCACTGTAACGTTGGCCGAAACGTTGGTTATTTAAGTAATAGCCTTACATCATGACCCGGTACCATACCCAGAAAACTTTTATGTCGTCAGTAATACCCGATGTTGAAAGTGAGGTTATAAAAGCCGATTTGTTATGTAGGAAGTCATAGTTTAATACTGGAATTGAGGAAACAACGCTAAATGTTATTGACGGCCAAAGAAAACCTTGCAATCGATGTTTTTCAAATGTTCAAATGTTTGTTAAGCTTATGGGACTCAACTACGGGGTCATCAGTCCCTAAACTTACAAACTACTTATGAACTACTTACGAACTAGGGCGGCACAAATATCCATGCCCGAGGGGGGATTCGACCCCCCGACCGTAGTGGCCGTGCTGGCCGTGACTGGAGTGCCTCAGTCACCTCGGCCACCGCGGCCGGCTCGATGTTTTTGGTCAGCTTAGTGTGATAAAGTTCTGGGAAGTGAAACAACATTTCAAAACATTCACATCTATTTTCAAGCGAAAAAAATAAACTTATGAACACATATCAAGCAATATTTATAAGAGCGTAAATAGACCTTCTTTACTTTATCTACTACGATTTGCCCAATGACATTGTTAATAACGTCATGCACAACTGCATTTTTGTCTTTCATTTGGACTGACTTTTTCATTTAAAATGCTATTTAATGAAAATTTCATTATCAAATTACAATCTTATTCAAATGAACGATTGGCTTCAGTGTTTTCTGTTACAAAACATAAACCAGTTTTCGGTTTCAGATGTACGACCTCGCTTTTCGGTGGACAATAATTGAGATAAATATTTAAGTCGTCATGAAACATTTGCAATTTACTGCTAAACCAAAGTATAATAATAAACTAAAGATTAATAAGACAAGTTTGCCTGCAAACCGTGTAATTGTCGACTACAGTATGGAAATCGCGCGATGAAAATAGGTTAACTTCCGATGTCAGCAGACGACCGTTCAATAGATACAATCTTTTCGAGAAAGTTTAACGTGACGTTGAGGTTAGGTGACGGTCTGGTGACGGACAGTGTGAATGCCGTCATTAGAAATACATTTTGAAATACATTCTGATCATAAACTTCGACATAACGCAAAATATACGTAAATACGAAGGAAAATGGCGGAATAACTGGAGCGGCGACCGCAGCAGACAGCTGCCAGCTCGCGCATGCGCAGTGAACCCACTATTACCGAATTTAGAACTCGTCCTATTTCTTTACCGCTATAATTATCACGCTTCGATACTAGCGCGATCATACTAGTGCAGCCGTTCAAACGACTGATGGCCGCCATTAACGCAACTTGTTAGCAATCTATTACAAGTTCGTTGATCGTTTAAAACGGGCTTTACCGGCGATAACGCCGCGCACTCAACCACCTGTCTGTGTCAACTGCGGTGGCCCGCACGCCGCGAGCCATCGCAAATGCTCCTACAGACAGAATTGGAGCCGCCCCCAAGGGAAGAAACGGCGGAGAACGACCCGCAGGACGAGTGCTGTTGTTGCTGCGGCGGCGCCGGTGCGTCCTACTCCCCCCCTGCTGGATCGGGCGGCGGCGGCCGGTGTGATTCGCCACTCGTCGCAACAAACGACGCCTTGTCTGCTCTTCGAGCCGCGACTGCGGCCGAGAGGGCGGCGTGGATGGAAGAAATGGCAACTATGCGCCGTGAGTTGCTAGACCTTCGGAACCGACTACGTCAACTGCGCGAGGCGTCGCTCCCTGCTCCCTCCCCTGCGGAGGTGCGGGCGGGAGTTGGTGCCTACCACAGTCTAATATATACAGTCGCGACACTCACTGCTGTGAAATCTGTTACCGTCAGATTTGGAGCGACACTAGCGCTCCAAGCGGTCGTAAAGCCGGCTGTCCCTACACGCCGTATACGACACATTAAATAATGCCCACTTGTAATTACTTTTCTGTGTGGTTTGCTAAATATTGCATATATTCTTGCATTCCAAGCTTTATTTAAGTATCTTTACACATGACTGAGTCTAAAAGAAACGTTAACTGAGCAAAAACTCGTTGTAATCTGACACAAACTGCAATCTATTACGAAGTACTTCTTTAGAAATTGCTTGCAGCTTACCTAGCTGGTAGTGATAGATAAACATATTATTTTGTGCAGACAATCCTATAATTGAACTTCCAGGGGACAGTTAAATGTCAATAAATGTAAATTTAGCAAAAAATCGTGAATAAACTGACGCTAACTGCAACATATTTATGACGAAATTCTTGAGACATTGCACCTTACTTTGCTGGTAAACACAGTATTTCTCAGATGAGAAGCTTGTAATTAGCCCTCCCGGTGTTAAAAGGTGCGAAAAAAGGTCCCCCCCCCGTGCTTTTTACTTATGAGAACACCCACTGGCAATGAAACTTTCGTCTAATATAAATTTCCTACGAGGCTATTTCAATTATATGTTATTTTAAGATAATACGTCGATTACACGACAGTGTAAATGTCATTATATGCATGATCCTCAGTCATTATCGCAGTCTGTCATTATGTGGTTAATAGAAGAGGGAGAAGTGGGAGGGGGCGGGGCGACAATCGTCTGTAAAATAAGACGGCTCTTTGATTTCAGGTAAATAGGTTTATGTAATAGACTGTGGTTTCCATTAGATAAAACAGAAAACATATTTAACCTTTCAATCATTAATAATGGCCACACTGAACACTTCTTTTCCATACATTTGTCCCAGTAGTAACTTATTTTCGAATGCCCACGCAGAAACGCTCAGCAGTAACAACAACGAACACAGGTCTCGTATAGAACAACGTGGCTTTACGTCCGCAAGGAGCGCCTAGTATAACAAAAATGAGCGGTAGTGCCGCGACTATATATGTTAGACTGTGGTGCCTACACCCAGACAGAAGACTCCGCGCCTCCTGTGACCTCGATGGAGTCCATGGAGGCGTCTGGCAGCACCGGAACGACCACCGCCGTCCCACCGTCGAGTGCGACGGCCTCTGACGTCACGGACGTGTGTTACGAAGATCCTGACGCGTCCGCTGCGCCTGTTCTCTCGTCTGAGGGAACTTTGCCTGCGGCTGCTGCGTCACCTGGTGCCGATTCGACGCAGACGAAGATTGCTCGAAACTGCCGCGAGAACCGAGTATTCTTCCGGCCCTCAAGAAGATTGCATCATCCCTATCTGATGATTCTTACCCTCATTGGGATAATCCCTTTCCCTTTTTACCTCCTTACCTTAAACAAGTGTGGACAGAAAGAGGATAGAGGCTATTGAAATGTGGTGCTGCAGAAGAATGCTGAAGATTAGGTGGGTGGATCACGTAACTAATGAGGAGGTACTGAACAGAATTGGGGAGAAAAGAAATTTCTGGCATACCTTGACTAAAAGAAGGGATAGATTGGTAGGACACATTCTTAGACATCAAGGAATTGTCAACTTACCATTAGAAGGAAGTGTGTGTGGGGTAAAAATCATAAAGGGAGACCGAGGGACGAATACAGTTAGCAGATTCACAAGAATGTAGGTTGCCGTACGTATTCTCGCATGAAGAGACTTGCCCAGGATAGGGTAGCGTGGAGAGCTGCATCAAACCAGTCTGCGGACTGAAGATGTCAACAACAACTATTTTGTATCGGCAAACGCATTTCGGAATTCATTCGTATTTATTTTATTTTTTTTTATTTTTACGTTGCCATAACATACATCCCATTGCAATAAAATTTTGCACACTTGACCTTGAAAAAAGGAGGATGGTCACGGTCTACATATGAGGAGATGAATAGAGGGTACAGGAGGAAATGGGCAAATAACGAGGGAAGGAAAGGCAGAGGCAGTAGGAGAGAAGGGTGCGAGGAGGAAGAGGAGGAGGTCGTGGTGTGGCAGGGATGGGGTCAGACAGCGAGTACAGCGATTAACTCAACGTGGGAGTAAATAAATACCCGAGCAGCGCCGAGTTTTCATCTAGCCAATACGCAGAAAATCTCAGAGCACAAAGAGGAAGGCAACGAGATCAAGGGAACGAGTGTAGGATACGTATCCAGTTCCTATGCGTATTTAGTTAACTGCTAGCACCAACTAGCGGACACTCAATAGACTGAAATTTGCGATGCGTACGTCTCGGCGTGCCCATCGGATGGTTAAAGACCAGAAATTTCTCTCTCTCTCTCTCTCTCTCTCTCTCTCTCTCTTATTAACGATTTTAAGATACGTTTATCTAAGGGGTATCCGGAAAATAGGCATAAATATTAAAGGGCTGTTCAACATACAAAATTTATTGAAAGTGTAATGTTTTCGACAAACGAATTAGGTAATTTCTTCCATTAATGTGTAAAAAACTCGTAAACAAAAGTAAATACAAAAATTTATAAAAATAAAAAAAATAAAGTAAAGATTACCTGACATAGTCGGGTTTGGAGGCGATCTGATCGTTTTATAGTTTTCAAAATGAAATGCCAAGATCGCAGTGTTAAAAAATTGGGTATAAAATAACAAGGGGAAGGAAAATTTAACAAGATGACCATCTTGTAATATGTATGTGACCATATGATAGTGACACAGTTCACCGAAACCGGTCGTCAGTGAATAAATTATTAATGTGCGATCTTGGCATTTCATTTTGAAGAAAATAAAGTAAACTGTCAGACCCAAATAGTGACTGGCTCTCAATGTGTGCCTCTAAAATTACTACGGAAGATCTTCAGAAAAATACATCGAGAATTCATCAATAGTGCCGCGGTGGAGTAGCCGAGCGATCTATAGTGTCTCGCTGCGGAGCGCGCGGATGCTCGCCGTGGAGGTTCGAGTCCTCCCTGGGGCATGTGTGTGTGTGTGTGTGTGTGTGTGTGTGTGTGTGTGTGTGTGTGTGTGTGTTTGTCCTTAGGTTAGTTTACCTAGTTTAAGTAGTTTGTAAGCTACGGACTGATGACCACGCAGTTTTCTCCGATAGAATTACAAACATTTGAACATTTTTTTCATCAATATTATAGATTTCTTAACATTAAAAATACCTTCCACTGAAAGCTACGTAAAGGAAAGAGGAAAGTGTCATGCCCATGGAGTGACTAGATCTCGATCGGACTTTGCTGAATATATTCCGTAGCGACGGTGACAGTTGGAGCAATGACATACTTTATACTAAAGTTTATAAGGAAATTCGTCAAAAATTGCTATTTCATAAGAATGTTTCACTATTCTTCTATAAGAAATATTCATGTCATCGCAGATTCACACGACTCGTCAAAAACATTGACTTAATTCGAACGAATACGTCACCACTTTACGCTAAAATATTTGCATGAGTATCGCAGTGTTGTTTACAAAATACAGTTGAAAGGAGTATTTTCATTGGATCTCTCAATGACACTTCTCATTGGCTGCCTTCCGGTACCAGTACCGGAACATCAAAAATCCGCCGCCTTAGCCCACAGTCTTACAGTCACCACACTCGCCCAGAATTTTGTTATAGACTGCGATAGTAATGCTCCAAGCGGCCGAGAAGCTACAGTTGTGAATACGATGAGTACGAATAGTATCGTTTATAATGACTAACATAGTTTTTACAACATAGCTTTTACAACTACGTGTTGCTATAGCATCGGTAATAATTAAAAAATAAGCCCACATTTGTCTTTCTACCTTTCCTAAGGACCCTACAACGAAGCATGCCGGGACCGATTATTTGCTGTCCTGTTGCAACTTTCATGTTTTTAATGAAAATTTAATTTTCTATTAAAAAAAAAATCCTGAATAACTGTTCTTCCGCAGAATTATTTTGTTTTATTGAAAAACATGAAGGTTTCTTCCCTCCAGTCCAATCAGGGGGTTTTTGACGTAGGAAACGTATATGGAATGCAATATGTACGTTAATTAATCAATCTAATCAACTATCACAGCTGTAACCGACAAGAAAATCTCACAGACCTGTCAATGAAAGTAAAACGATATAGAACTCTTTCGCAACAAATGATAAACAAATTCCAAAATTGTTGCTAAATCTGAATCACAAACGGCAAGAATATTCAAGACATTCGCTTTTTAAGCAAAATTACTTCCACTCAAAAGTAATCTATATGTGCATATGAGAAACACAAGTGAAGCATAACAAGGTGCGTATCATAAGACTGCATATCGAATTTTTATATTTCAATGAAAGTGTCTATTATAGTAAGAACAGACCGTAACAAGGATTATGTTTCTCTCTCTTTCAGATAAAAAACCCTGCAAATATAGACATATTCGTAAGTATTTCTTCATGAATAAGTTGTTGTTTATATGACTGAATCAGTGAAATTCGTTTATTTTTACATTTATTTCTCCATTATTTATATCTCTTGAAATTTTACTAATGCTTATAACGCAAATATTACAGTAACTATTTCGTTAATTACGAGGAATAAGAAGAATAAAAAAACGTTATACTAACGGCGGCTTGCCCACCTCTAGTGACGCTTCAGCTGTCAGTAGGTGACAACTTTCACAGCAGAGTGTGTCGCGACTGTTTATATCAGACTGTGCTTCACCTAAACTAGAATTCTACCTTTTTCTTTTAAGTGAAAAACTCAGCTCTAATGAAAGAGATACATAGTTTTATATGACAATTTTTACAGAAGGGAAAATATAATGAATAAGATGAACAAGTGCGGTTTATTTCCTTATAAATATTTGTTTATGTGTTTGTTTACTGGTGTAAGGCTTCGCTAGAAAATTCATAGTGATGTTCTGAAATGTTGTTTTCCTTCGCAGGACATTACTACATACAATTGATCAGGAACATACGTTATAACCGAAGAAATTTCATCGTTGTTATTTCCTCAAATCTGACACTATACTCCGTCTTTTGTATCATGGATGGTAGCCCATAGCCCCACTTCCATTGCTGAAACTGACGTAACGAGACGACAGTTTGGGTACGACTACACGTGATGGCGCCGTGATGTGGTGTGACTGCCACTGTGAATTAGCCTTTTGCTTTCCGGAAAGTTCAAAGGTTACTTTCGTTTGTTTATTCGTAATAGTAGTGGCAAATTACTGTTGTTGCTATAGGCCTATCCGCAAACAGAAATATTTTTGTAGCACGTTTTTATCCGACTGTTTGATTTTCTCCTACTTCATACTTATTCTGTTAATTAGAGAGAGACTGTACATAGAATGCATAAATTATATACTTAAGAGTGTTACCATTGAGTCAAATTGCGTGTTAGATTCAAAAAATAAATAAATAAATAAATAAAAAAATACACAAAAAATCGAAAAAAGTAAGGAAGAATCAATTTGTATTATTACCCATTTCTACTAAATTCTGTATTTTTAGAAACACATTCGAAGACACGGCTTACTGTCAACTCATTATGCACACCCTGAGTTTCTTAATCTGATGTTGAAACATGATAAATCGTTTGAGAATCCCTGAATACAACGAATCTGAATGTAAAGTTTGTTGCAAGAGATTGATCTACAGCATAACCTAAGTAAACGACAAATTCGAACACACTATACCAAATGTTTAACGGTAGTGGATTCATAAAATGGATATTTTTTCACTTATTTCATACAAAGGTAAATTTTGAACCGGATGATTTCTTCGAGGCACACTTTTCATTTGTATATCAGCAACTTTCCTTATCAATAAGGACTGATGGAAAATGAAGACATACGGAATGGCTTTAACATGAGAACAGAATTTTCAGTATTCATTCAGCATGTATTCAAATTTATCGTCCCTTTCAATGACTTCAACGATATGCCGTTCAAAATTTAAATTTGTACATTTTACAGGGGGACAACATATTACATATGTTAGTGTAACACTGACACAGTTCACCTGTGCAGAAATACGGTTAAATTTTATTTATGGCCTTAGCGTGCTAATGTTGGCAACAAAGTCTTCACTTACGAGGATCATTAATTTGCTGACCGTACATGAGTACATACAAGAAACTGTCAACCATAGAGTAAGAACACCAACAATTATCTATTTCACGGTCAACACGAAACTTTATTTTCTCTCACACATTGTGACTGAGTTTTCAAAGACCATTCAAAGGTTCTTGCCAACACCAGCACACTACTCTGCCGAGGACGTAAGTAAAATTTTACCCAGAATTACCAGTGACTGACAATTACTACGTGTGAATCACCTTGGAGTTACATCTCCGGTGATACATCGTAGAATTCGCAGAAATTGCAGGAATCGCAATTGGTAAATATCGGAAAGTATAAGTTGTGAATTCGCAAACTGCTATTTTAAACTGTGACAAATCGCGACTAAATATCGCAGCTACCGAAAAGTTGCTTTCACAGTAATCACTGTTATGGGACAGTCACTGTTTAGGTCATCCCCATTACGAAAAAAAAAAAAAAAAAAAAAAAAAAAAAAAAAAAAAAAAAAAAAAAAAAAAAAAAAAAAAACCTCCCTACGTCGTTCCGAGATCACATGACCATAAGGGCAATATATGTTGATGACACACAATCACTACGTTTACATGCAACACACCTTACGGAAGACGAAAACATAATTTTGCGAACCGTTTTCCGCTGTCGTGTTGACATGTTATCGCCAGAAACAGATTTCCTAGTCCGGTTAGTATGGCGGCTGAAAAACAACTGATTCAGTTCATACTTTAGTCAGCACAAGCGCTATCTTACTTTACTTAAATACACAGATTCATCCCCTTTCTAATATCTGTGCTTCTCATTCACTACAGAAAAGACGATCTGACAAGCAAGAACATTTAAAATACGGTTGTGTTTACTTGTACACAAAAATCGATTATGGAACTGGAAAACGCTTTACAGAAATGGATTTCCGGAATCGTTTTTGGAGTGTTTACATGATCAACCAAAAGCGGAAATGGGAAATAGATTTACGAAATCCTGTTTTGGAGCCTATATAAATCGGAAAAGTCTGTTCTTCCCATCTCAGTGCTTACTCCAGAGATATTTCAACTCTATAGTCGAAGGGTGCGCAAACGATTGTTATCTTTGGAGTTGAGGAGGTGCATGTTGTAGGTTATTCCTTTGACTGTATTTATGTTGTATCTGTGGTTGCATATTTGATTGTTTGACATTTGTTCGAGTAAAATATATAAAACATGTTAAGTGTCTAAATTGGGAAACACGCGGAACTGCTGTTGCTGGAACGAAAGTTAAAGAAACTGTACGGATTATCGTACCACGTTTTCGGCGCCTAGAAGCTCGATAAAGTAAGCATCTACATTATTTAATTTCTGAATGATTCTGGGTAAGACGTTTGTTGAGTAGTAACATGATGTACTGTGGCCTACTCAACACCGGTAGCAACGAGACGCTATAGCTGGTTTGTCTAAGCACTCCAAATTGAGTAATACATAATAATTTAATCTAAGGCCGGCCAACCTTCACTGTGGTTCAGTCTGAAATGAAAAGATGGGGAAAAAAAAACAACTTTCGCAAACAACCACATACATACATCCAATTCGTACCATCCCTTGCGTTGCTGTGGCAAAGTGAGATGATAGGAAAATTGGTTTTTTTCTCTTTCCTTTAGAAAATCACTTATTGAAACTCCAGTGGCCTATAGTCGGGTGATATCGTGCTGCTCCGGAATGCTATAATTCTCTTCGTAACACTATAGTGTGCTGTTACAATAAGTAGCCGAAGCTACGGCTGGATGGATTGGAAGTTGAATTGAACTGTTCGAACAGTTTACATCACATTTAGGAAAATCTCAGGATTTGTTCGAGCCTTAGATGCGATCCAGCGAATTTAGTTGGTTCTACATCAACGATCTCTCGTAGGGCTTTTAATGCCTTGTGAATTTTAATAACAAGAATAACTGTGAAACATAAACTGAAATATCTTCTAGGGTGCATGTCGTGTGTAAAAACGGAAACTAATGATTAAATAAGAGATGGCAATAATGATTCCGTCAAATTATCGACCTTTCGGTCATCCTGTAATCGAGTGACCTCTGAAGCAACTACACCCAAGACTGGTCTTGTAGCCCGCGATATTCTTGCGATGTAAAGTACAATTGATTACTCCTGATTCATCTGAACGTTATCTTGCTTTCGATCTGATTACAAGGTGGTAAAGTTTCACCTTATTGTTCTAATACATGAACAGAGATTATACTGTTGATTTGGTAAATCATTACAATCATTACAATCTCTTGTGAGCAAATGAAATATTATACTTGATTCAGTCAAATAATATTTTTTTTAGGGATAATACTTTCGCCTTTGCCTATTACTTTTTAAACATCAGTACTAATCCTATACATATTATAAACTAGCTAAACCCGACTAAGCTTTGCTGTGACTCATTCTCATATGAAACAAATAGCACAGCAAATACTGTAATTCATGTGAACACAGAATCACCGAGAGAATGCTTCAGTCAAATTAATATCGTTCGTTGGGCTACTGTGGCTATGTGAAACGAAAGTTTCTCAGAAACTCATTATTTTAATCCCATACGATAGCTTGCATTTTTTGTCGTTCGTTTTCTCCACAAACATTCAGATCAGTTTACCGACATTGGACAATGTGACGTATAATTCACCTTATTAAAAAGCTATTGTTTTCTACATTCTTTCCATCTATTTCCCATCTGCTATATCAATATTCTACTTCCCCACTATCTACCTCTTCATCCTCCCTCTATCTGTCCCCGGCCTCTGTTCATCACTTCCTATCCTACCATCCATCTTCCATCTGCTCTTCCATCTATCTCCATACCCGTATCGTCTTTCGCTCGTCGTACCTACATAAAATGAAGAAATTAAAAATTAGGCAATTGCTTCAAACTATGTGTTATCTGCTGGAAAATATTACAAAGTTACTGTTACATAAAATTAAATGAAATAACGACGTCTATAAACAACGTTTTGTTCAGAATTCGTTTCTATTGTGTTTCGAGTTCCACTGCTAATATCATGATCGATCTTACCGAAAATTAACCATTAAACATTAACTTGACTACAATGCGTTTCCACCAAAAGTTAATACTTGAGTGTCGCATTTTTACCTTAGCACCTGACCGGTAAGGCAGAAGTTGGTTCCACTTCAATTTTCGACGCTCACTTATTTGGCAGTTGGAGAATTTAAAGCATGGTCAGAGCTATATAGATATGAAAACATTGCTTCCTTTTGGCTCTTTTAATGGCTACGTATACATATGATTTTCGTTTTGCACGCATGTATAGCAAAGCACCTTCTAAATTGTGTAAGTTTTATTGGCCTCCTTGTATAATTATAATCGAAAATCGATACGTCATTTTTCATGTTGACGTATTTGGATAATGATTTCGGTAAAATTTCACTTGCGGCAGCGACTGATGTTGCCAAACTCTCTTGACTGCTCTTTGAAAACTAAGTTACATACAATGAGGCTAATGATCTTCAGTGTTTACCATGAAATATTTCATTAGCACCTAATACCGCAGCTGCCATAAGTAAAATTAAACTTTCATTTCTAAGTAATTCTACGATAGTAAACGTCCATATTTTGTCGGCATGAATTTAGAAGCGCACATACGATATATATCGTTAGAGGCCCGGCTACGTGAATTGCAAACATTATTAGAAAGCATCTGGTTCCCGAGCGTTACTTGGAAACGATGTTTTTTTAACACAGTGGTAATTCGAAGGAGATTCTTATCAGATTGAATATTTTGAGTGAATCGTTTTGTTGACTCTGCTCTGTCGTTAATACGTTCTTGTACAAACCACTGTCCGGTCAATAAATCAATCATCTTTGTAAACTGAACATTTCATTGCCAACATTACCACTCTACGCTGCTGACAGCGTAAGTAAAATTTAACCCAACAAGCAATAACATAGGCTGAGGGTTACATTCTTTTGTGTTTGCAATTTAACAGATAATTAAGTCTGTGCTTGCTGTCTGATTGACAGGTTCTTGTATTTACTTTTGTCCTGAGAGTAAATTAATTATCCTCATAAAACGAACATCCCGTTGACAACATTAGCAAACTACGCCGCCGCCTTAGGTAAAATTTAATCATTATCTCAAAACTCTAAAGGTGACGAAATTATATATGTTTATCCATATCCCTGATTCTTTGCACTATGGGGGCTATCACTTGACACTCAAGGAGTCGATGTTCAACGTACATCAATTCGTTGCGTAGCAGTGTCGTCCTCCCAGTCGTCCGATTTAAGGTAGGTTGTCCAAATGTTCAAATGTTTGTAAATCTATCGGTCCAAACTGCGTGGTCATCAGTCCGTAGCTTACAAACTACTTAAACTAAGGTAAACTAACCTAAGGGTAACACACACACACCCATGCCCTAGAGAGGACTCGAACCTCCGCAGCGAGGCGCCTTAGACCGCTAGGCTACTCAAACGCGGCAATAGGTTGTCCAAGATGCGACTGTTAACTGCGACTGCGTCTGACCCCCCTCCCTTTTTCGGCCGTGGCGCCCCAGGAAGGACTCGAACCTCCGACGGAGAGCAACTGCGCGCTCCGCAGCGAGACGCCTTAGACCGCTCGGCTACTCCAGCGCGGCTTTCAAGTGTTAAAACCGCACCGCACTTCTAATTGGTAAATGTCAGCAAAGAGAGACAATGTCGGCTCCAGCCACGACCAACTTATACAATCTAATATTCCTAAATACGTTACTTTCACTGTACACCATATCTGATTATAAAGGACATTGTGAGCGACTCGGTTGCGCTCCACGTGGTAATGCTCAGTAACAGGGGACACTGCATACCACCACCTTCGAGAGAATCACAACATCTTGTAACGTGTAATCTCTACATATAAAAGGCAATGTTCCGAGTGACTGACTGATTAAATTAATGACTCATCATCGTCCAGCCAAAACCATTGATGATAAAAACTTGAAATTTGCAGAGGGTGTTCATCTTACACCGTTGGCGATTTTTCTATATTACATCCCTAAGGGGGTGAAATAGGGGATGAAAAGTTTTTTGAAAATACGCTATTATCAAGTCAATTTTAAAGGTAGACCTATAGAAATTGGTACATGGATTCTTGGTCAGAATTAACAAAAGGCGTCTTTCAGCTTTTTCTGAAAATCAGCCATTAAGGGGGTGAAACTTGGAATAAAATTATTTTTGAAAATTGCTGCTATTAAGCCAGTTTTGAAGCCTGAACTACAAAAGTTGGTATTTGGAGTCTTGGTTACAATTAAAACAGTACATATGTATCTTCCCTCCCCCTTTTCGTCATTGCCTATCCTCCCTGTATCTCGTCTTAGAACTCTAACTTATAACTAAGTTTAGTGTTATGTTTAAAATCGTATATCTTCGAAAGTTCTTGACAGAATGCTTTGAAATATTGATACAACCTACTACTGGAATACGAACATATTTTTACATACCTATTTTTGAATATATGTCAGATATGAATTTATATAAATTTTACAATGTAGAAAAGTTGTTACAAAAAATCGCGAATATATATATAAAGTTACTGTGTTACAGTGCAACGTTGTGACAAATTTGGAGCTCAACCGGTGAAGAACTTTTTGAGAATTTGAAACACACACAAACCAACACAACATTTTTGCGAAAGTTTGTATTTTGTTCTCCTTTGCATTTGTACCACACGGTTAGATGACACGTGATTGTTCGCAAAAGCCTAATGTATCGAGCCCTGCGTCGTATCGGAAATCTCGAGGTAGTTCGAAGGCAAGTAGCATTTGCCCAGCCCGAGCCGTATTGCGGGTTAGTGCGTACTGGTTGTTAACACAGGATTTATCTGGTCCTTCTAGTGACTCACCGTCAACTTAGGTGTAAAGTTTGCAACGCATTAACCCGGTACAGGTCCATTGCTTCTTTAAGTTGTGAGCTGTCTGCTCTGGAAGAAAGTGGTGAGGCCTATCTCGAAAGCCAATGTGCTACAAGCCGATCCCAAGCTTCCGCTGCCAGCATCCTGCGCTGAGGAGCCATGTAAAAAAGCGCCATCAGCGTCTACTCCCACTTCCCTCTCTCGGTGATCTTTTCCACCTCTCCGTCTCCCATCCTTGTCCATCTCCTCCTTCCCTTCCTCATCTCTTTCATCTCCTCCTTTGTTTCTGACCAACCCTTCGTTCTCGCTTTCGCTGACCATTTCTTCTTTCCCTCGCCGTAGGTATTCAAAATTAAGAAATTAAAAGTTACGTAGTTCCTTCTGATTTTGTGGTAATGGTGGCAAGTGACCAGAAAGTTACTCTTACAGAGAGGCAACCAAACCAGTAAACAACGTTATTTAGAGACTTCGTGTCTACCACGTTTCGGTGTCATCGAACTAACAGTTGTGGCAGTGTAGTCACTCCATATGCGTGTGTCTCTGGAAATGAAACATTTCAAATGTTTCAAATGTTTGTATAGATTATGGGACTTGACTACGGGGTCATCAGTCCCTAAACTTACAAACTACTTATGAACTAACTAATACTAATGACGGCACAAATATCCATGCCCGAGAGGGGATTCGAACCCCCGACCATAGTGGCCGTGCAGACCGTGACTGGAGCGCCTCAGTCCCCTCGGCCACCGCGGCCGGCAAATGAAACATTTGAAAATTAAACTATACAGAATGGGATTTCACGAACCACTGTTACTTTCGTGTCTTTCCTATCGCCGCAGCTGATCGGTATTTAAAGTATAAATTATTATATAGTGGTGCCAACAAAGACAAGTGCACCGATATTGATACCGACAGTCACTGCCATGGGAACGCCGACAGCCGGCAACAGCGCTTCCTAGACTGCCGTCAGAGACCGCGCACTACGAGCTCTGTCGCGTGTCCCGAGTGACTGGCCGAATCACAGTTGTCAGCCGTCACATGCGGCCTGTGGGGTAGTGCTCCACGTGTCATCCAGGGCCCACCGCGTCATCCATTGTGCATCCTTTCGTCGGAAGTGTGACCTCGCCTTGATACAGACATCCGCAGTGCCTCAATAATTGTTTACGAATTGATTGAATTGTTTGTAAATCTATCGGACCAAACTACGTGGTCATCAGTCCGTAGCTTACAAACTACTTAAACTAAGGTAAACCATCCTAAGGACAACACACACACACCCATGTCCCAGGGAGGACTGGAACCTCCGACGGCGACCCATCGCGAGCTCCGCAGCGAGGTGCCTTAGACCGCTCGGCTACTCTACCGCGCCTTTACGAATTGAGACTCAGAAATTATCATAAGTGTCAAGAGAACGTAGATGTCTGGACTTCATCACTTTACTTCTCAAACATGCAAAGATTAGTATTCATTTGTTTGTAATAAATTTGATATATCACTAAAGTTGTGGAATCATTCTGTTAAAGTGTACATAATCGCCTTAACAATAGCACCCCGACAACAAGATATTGGTAGTACATCAATTTTCGATGCCAACGTATTATTTTTATTGCAAGTCAATTCCAGATACTGAAAATAATCTTTATTCGCTTGTATTTATTTCTTTATTGCACAAGAAGCCCGTCTGTTTCGGCATAACTCCATTATCCAGTGCACCTGTGGCTGTAGTGGGTAACGCATCTTAATTACTTCTTTGTTAGATCAAATATGTTACATTTGTTTCTGCTAATATCTAGACATAGATGAAGTTCATTTGGCAACAAAAGGCTAACTGTCAGCTACCTGTTTAAGGTAATAGTATTATCAATACATTTTCTTTTCAAAGTAAATCATCTGTGAAATAATGTTGACAGCTCTTTTTGACGGTTGGTCGTAGTTGCAATATGTTTATAATCTTTTATCTTTGGTAGTCATGGATGTTGGATGGAAACGATGTTGTGAAAATTTTTTGTGTTTGTATTACGCATCTATGACACAACTGTCGAAACGAGCTGTCAAAGTTATGTCTCGAAAATTTCAGTTTGAATGAAATTTTCATAAATAATGCTAATACCTTAAACAGTAGCTCAAAGTTATCCTTTAGATGATATATGAACGTTACTTACATCTAGACGCAACACCCAGAGCTACATTTGATAATGACGTTATGCCGAATCAGGAAAGCTTGTTGTGCAATAAATAACTAAATACAATCAATAAAGATAGTTTTCAATATCTCGAACTGATATGCTATAAAATGTCGTATTTTAACGTAAATAATACTGCAGGCCCTACTAACAAGAAATTAGCGTATTATTATTGGAGATTTCAGTGTTTCATCGAGAAGGTAACTTCAGAGTTAAGAATAAGAAAGGCTCTATTTACTTTTACTACTCTTAACGGATGCTCACGTACACAATTTTTTTATGGACATCTGTCACAAGTCACTTTCGAATTATGCTTTTATCATTGACGCCCTTGTGTAATTAATATTAAAGTCGTTACTTCAATTTTCGTGTTCACGTATGATTGTACGTGTGCGTCAGCATGGTCGTTTGCCTCACGGTTAACTATGGTTCGATTCTCAGTACTGTCAGGGACTTTTCATTGCTCGGAGGAATGGAATGGTTTGTACTCGGGCTTGTGATCTCACGCCTAGGAGATCCAATCGTTAACCCACATCCGTTCTTATCCTGTTTTTCAATTATGTATCCAGTTCAGCTACGACCTTACAGTTAGTTGAACGTATGAATTGCTCTTATCGTGGTCTTACTAGAGACGAGAGTTGTCCGAAAGTAATACCTCTTATATTTATTCATGGAAACTACATGAGATACATAAATCACAACAGCACAGCTAAACACATCATTATTTCAACTAGAGACTTTAATTTTTCCACGTAGTAGCCACAGTTCGTTATACACTTTTGGCAACGATGAACCAGAGCCTGCATACCGCCTTGTAAAAATTGGAACCGGCTGAGGCCAACAACGTCCTCATAGCTTTGACAAATCCTGAAAATGTTCGCCATGTAGACAACAATTTTAAGACCCAAAGAGATGGAGGACTTCCTCATAGTTTTGACAAGCCCCGAAAATGTTCGCCACGTAGACAACATTTCAGAGATGGTGGACTGAAGGCGCTAAATCGGGATTGTGTGGTGGACTTGTTGAGGCAGTCGAGCCGAAAAGCAGGTAATGGGCCTGGCGTTGTCATGTTGCAGGTGAAAGCGTCTTCTTGTCTGGCGTTACCCTGGAAATTCGGGCTTTCCGCTTAGTCAGTGTCGTCTTGTTGTGTGCTGATTTGACAGTTTTTCCAGGCTCCTGGGCATCCAAAAGAACTACAACCTGGCTGTCCCACAAGACAATGCACATCACTTTGCCTGCAGGCGGCTGTGTCTGAATTTCTTCTTTGACGGAGAAGTTGCATGTCGTCATTACATGGACTGTCTTCTATATTCCGGCTCGTAGTACTGACACCACGTCTCATCCCCAGTGAAGATTTTATTCAAAAAAACTATCACCTTCACCCTTGTATTAGTCCCGTAGGTCACGACGAATATCCATTCGATGAGTTTTATTTGTTCTTCTATAATAATCTGCCAAACCCATCTTGCACAGTCTTTGCGATAACCAAAATGTTCCATCTTCCAACAATGTTTCCAAGGCATTACAGCGGACAATTAACTTAGCACACTGGTCGTTATCTGCCGATCAGTGTGGATGAGATGATCGAACCGCTCTTCACTGTGAAGGATGATAGCAGTGGCGAGTCCAGGATTTTGATCCAGGCGGCTGAGCTCACAGAACGTCAGTGGAATCATACTTCAAACCGATATCTTATAAAGGTTTCAGTCATGCACACACTTTATACCACCTTGAAAATGCCGTACACACCGCCTCACATTGCCGCACGTCTATTTCATCATATCCACACACTTTAGCAAGCATAGGTGAATTTCAATGGCCACAGTTACTTGAGTAGTGTGGAATTCAATCACACATTGCTGTTTTGTACACGCGTCCATATCAGACTTGATTTCGGAACATTCTTCTGTTGGCGCCAACTACCGCAGAACAAAGGAATCACCTGCAAATCAAAGATGAAGGTTTTCAGTTTTAACATTGCAAGAAAGCCATCTGGAGCGGACAGCCAAAACCGACACAAAAAATAGGAGGCATTACTTTCGATACTGGCATTTTTACTGGTAACTGAGGTTCAAATATTCAAATAAGGTATCTTGAATGACATCAACCAGTCGCCTTTTATGCGAAATGTTTTTATTACATTTCTCCTATTACCGGTGATATACCTATATAAAATGTTTGTACAACATCTTTGGCGAAGATCGTTGCTTTTTTTACATTTGTATAGCGCGTCGAAACTATGGTACAACATGTATAAAGTGAAACTTCCTGGCAGATTAAAATTGCCTGCCTGAACCGGGACTCGAACCTGGGACCTTTGCATTTCGCGGGCAAGCGCTCTACTGACTGAGCTATCCCGACACGACTCACGATGCCTCCTCACAACTTCCGCCAGTACCTCGCCTCCTACTTTTCAAACTTCACAGAAGTTCTCCTGCGAACCTTGCAAGACTAGCACTCCTGGAAGAAAGGATATGGTGGAGACATGGCTTAGCCACAGACTAAGGGATGTTTCCAGAATGAAACTTTCACTCTGCCAAGTAAAGTTGTGAGGCGGCATCGTGCGTCGTGTCGGAATAGCTCAGTCAGTAGAGCGCTTGCCCGCGAAAGGCAAAGGTCCCAGGTTCGAGTCCCGGTTCTGGCACGCAATTTTAATCTGCCAGGATGTTTCATATCAGCGCACACTCCGCTGCAGAGTAAAAGTTTCATTCTGGAAACGTGTTTATCAGCACAATAAATATGTGCATGCTACCAGTTATGCTGTGTAATACGTGTGAAGTGCATAGCAGCACAATTAATGTGTGTATGCTACCAATCCACTCCCATGAACCACAGACATTGCCGAGGTGGGGTGGCTTGCGTGCCTCAATGATACAGATAGCCGTACCGTAGGTGCAACCACAGCGGAGGGGTATCTGTGGAGAGGCCAGACAAACGTGTGGTTCCTGAAGAGGGGCAGCAGCCTTTTCAGTAGTTACAGGGGCAACAGTCTGGATGATTGACTGAGCTGGCCTTGTAACATCAGCTAATGTGGCTTTGCCACACAGCTACTGCGAACGGCTGAAAGCAAGGGGAAACTACAGCCGTTATTTTTCCCGAGGACATGCAGCTCTACTGTGTGAACATATGATGATGGCATCCTCTCGGGTAAAATATTCCGGAGGTAAAATAGTCCCCCATTCGGATCTCCGGGCGGGGACTACTCAGGAGGATGTGATCATCAGGAAAGACAGTACTGGCATTCTACGGGTCGGAGCGTGGAATGTTAGATCCCTTAATCGAGTAGGAAAATTAGAAAATTTAAAAAGGGAAATGGATAGGTTGAAGTTAGATATAGTGGGGATTTGTGAAGTTCGGTGGCAGGATGAACAGGATTTCTGGTCAGGCGAGTACAGGATTATAAATACAAAATCAGTTGGGGGTATCACAGGAGTAGGATTGATAATGAATAAGAAAATAGGAATGCGGGTAAACTACTATGACCAGCACAGCGATCGCATTATCATTGTCAAGATAGATACGAAGCCAACACCGACAACAGTAGTACAGGTTTATATGCCAACTAGCTCGGCCGATGATGAGGAGATCGAAGAAATATATGAGGAGCTAAAGGAAATTATTGAGACAATTAAGGGAGAGGAAAACTTAATTGTTATGGGAGACTGGAATTCGGTAGTAGGACAAGGAAGGGAAGGGAAGATAGTGGGTGAATATGGTCTGGGCAAAAGGAATGAAAGAGGAAGCCGCCTGGTAGAATTTTGCACGGAACATAATTTAGTTATAACAAACACCTGGTTTAAGAATCACAAAAGAAGGTTGTATACGTGGAAGAGACCAGGAGACACCGGGAGATACCAGATAGATTTTATAATGGTAAGACATAGATTTCGGAACCAGGTTTTGAAGTGTAGGACATACCCAGGGGCAGACATAGACTCTGACCATAACTTGTTGGTTATGAACTGTAGGCTGAAACTGAAGAAACTACAGAAAGGTAGGAATATAAGGAGATGGGACCTAGATAAATTGAAGGAACCTGAAGTTCTTAAGAATTTCAGAGGGAGCTTCAGGCAACAATTGACAGAAACAGGGGAAAATAAAACAGTTGAGGAGGAATGGGTAAAATTGAGAGATGAAATAGTGAAGGTAGCAGAGGACAAAATAGGCAGGAAGGCAAGACCTACAAAAAATCCTTGGATATCACAGGAGATACTAAATTTAATCGATGAAAGGAGAAAGTATAAAAATGCAATAAATGAAACAGGCAAAATGGAGTACAGACGACTAAGAAATGAGATTGACAGGAAGTGCAAAATGGCTAAGCAGGAATGGCTAGAAGGCAAATGCAAGGATGTAGAAGAATGTATAAATAGGGGAAAAATAGATACAGCCTACCGGAAAATAAAAGAAACATTTGGCGATAAGAAAAACAGCTCTATGAATATCAAGGACACTGATGGAAAACCAGTTCTCAGCAAAGAAGGGAAAGCTGAAAGGTGGAAAGAGTATATAGAGGGGCTCTACAAAGGAAATGAACTTCGAGACACTATTGTAGGAAGGGAAGAGGATGTAGATGATGATGAAATAGGAGATACTATACTGAGAGATGAATTTGACAGAGCACTGAAAGATCTAAGTCGATACAAGGCCCCTGGAGTAGATGATATCCCGTCAGAGTTACTGAAGTCTCTGGGAGAACCAGCCATGACAAAATTGTTTCACCTGGTGTGTAAGATGTATGAGACAGGCGACGTACCCTCAGACTTTAAGAAAAATGTTATAATCCCCATTCCAAAGAAAGCGGGTGCAGACAGGTGTGAAAACTACAGAACCATCAGTTTAATAAGTCATGGTTGCAAAATATTAACACGAATTATATACAGAAGGATGGAAAAACTGGTAGAAGCAGACCTCGGGGAAGATCAGTTTGGGTTCAGGAGAAATGTAGGAACACGGGAGGCAATACTCACTTTACGGCTTATCCTAGAAGATAGATTAAGAAAAGGCAAACCTACATTTCTAGCTTTTGTAGATTTGGAGAAGGCTTTTGACAATGTTGACTGGAATAAACTCTTTCAAGTTCTGAAGCAAGCAGGAGTAAAATATAGGGAGCGTAAGGTTATTTGCAACTTGTACAAAAATCAGACAGCGGTTGTCAGAGTTGAAGGGCATGAAAGGGTTGCAGTGGTTGGAAAGGGAGTAAGACAGGGTTGTAGCCTTTCCCCAATGTTGTTCAATTTGTACATTGAGCAAGCTATAAAGGAAAGCAAGGAGAAATTTGGAGAAGGAATTAAAGCTCAGGGTGAAGAATTAAAAACATTGCGTTTTGCCGACGACATAGTAATTCTGTCAGATACAGCAAAGGACCTGGAAGAGCAATTGAACGGAATGGACAGTGTGCTGAAAGGTGCATATAAGATGAACATTAACAAGAGTAAAACTAGGGTAATGGAGTGCAGTGTAAGAAAATCAGGTGATGCTGAAGGAATTAGACTAGGTAACGAAACAATAAAGGAGGTAGATGAGTTTTGTTACTTGGGCAGTAAAATAACAAATGATGGTCGCAGTACAGATGATATAAAATGCAGAATGGCAATGGGTAGAAAGGCGTTTTTGAAAAAGAGAAATTTGTTAACATCGAATATTGATTTAAGCCTAAGGAAGTCCTTTCTGAAGGCATTTGTATGGAGTGTTGCCTTGTATGGGAGTGAAACATGGACGATAAGCAGTGTGGACAGAAAGAGGATAGAGGCTTTTGAAATGTGGTGCTACAGAAGAATGCTGAAGATTAGGTGGGTGGATCGCGTAACTAATGAAGAGGTACTGAACCGAATTGGGGAGAAAAGAAATTTCTGGCATACATTGACTAAAAGAAGGGATAGATTGGTAGGACACATTCTTAGACATCAAGGAATTGTGAATTTAGCGTTGGAGGGAAGTGTGTGGGGTAAAAATCGCAGAGGGAGACCAAGAGACGCGTATAGTAAGCAGATTCAAGTGGATGTGGGTTGTCGTTCTTATGAGGAGATGAAAAGGCTTGCTCAGGATAGAGTAGGGTGGAGAGCTGCATCAAACCAGTCTCTGGACTGAAGACCACAACAACAACAACAACATGCTACCAATTGTGACAATGGATTTGTGGATAACGCAAATTGAAAGTAACAACATTTAGGCCTAAGTCAATATTATTATGTCGTTTATGCTCGCCAGATATTTCACTTGTTTTGTTTTGTGTCTCGTTTCCGCCGGTTGTCCTATGGGTCGGTGGCCGAGTAGAGAGAGACCGACACAGAGAAATAGGATGCATGCGTGTGCTGGTACAGAGTATGAGGTGACCAGCCAGTGCACAGCAGAAACTAGAAACACTAAGCTAGATTAGAACAAGATATATATTTCGAAGAAATAGTACAATACTTAACTTTCTTAACTGAAGACTACTGGAATGCAGATACATAGTATAACTAGATAGGGGCCTGCCTACTGATGAGAGTCTTAAATAGTCCCTGTCCTAATCCCAAGTGGCCGATGCAGTTCAGTGGTGGCCACGAGCGGAGTTGCAGCAGAGGGCGCTCGTGGCTGACGTCGTAAGAACGCCGCGCCGTGCTTGCATGGCGGCGCGCGGCGAAAGTACGTGGCGCGCACTTCAGACTTGTGCGACACCACATTTTGTTTTTGTAATTACAACAGATGCACAAATCTCACTACACACCATCTGTAATATAAAAAGCCGTTCACCATCTGAGGATGATATGCTAGGCATATCGAAACCGATAATGGGAGAAATGTAATAAAAACATTTCGCATAAAAGACACAGTGCCATTTGACCGCATGTTTCTCATCCATAATGGATAAAAGTTTAAAATATTCAAATATTTGTAAACCTATTGGACTAAACTGCTATGGTGATCAGTCCCTAGAGTCACAAAGTACTTAAACGAACTTTAAGTTACACTAAGGGCAACAAAAACAAAACAAAAATGTTCAAATTTTTGTATAGCTTATGGGACATAACTACGGGGTCATCAGTCTTTAAACTTACAAACTACTTACGAACTAGCTAACACTACAGACGGCACAAATATACATGCCCGAGGGGGGATTCGAACCCCCGACCGTAGTGGCCGTGCAGACCGTGACTGGCGCGCCGCAGTCCCCTCGGCCACCGCGGCCGTCAAACAAAAACACCTACGCCCGAGGAGGGGAGGGGACTTTAACCTCTGGTGGGAGCGGCGACCCAGTCTGTAGAACGAAGCATAACCGGGGTCACAGAGTAACATATACAGAGAAGAAACCACCCCTACACCACTGTCCTAGTAGTTTCGTGAGATGCTAGCAGGTGTAATGCGGATCGCTGGCTTAGGGTGCCTCTCGCACGTCAGAGGGTAGCGTGGAGGGGAGACTGAGGGGAGAGCTCGTGCCGCCTGCCACGAGGCACAGACAAATATACTCTGTGCACGAGGCCACGGCTGTGTCCGGCGTTTGAGGGGAGGTGGTGGTGGGGACAGCCGCTACCTGCCGCCTGCTCTGGCCAGTTTAAAGAGTCGCTTCTGACCGCAGCGCCATCATGGGCCATCTTACGGAACTGCTGGAAACCCTTCCTCCCCGCACCCCTGAGCGTAGGACCGGGCCCTTACGGAGGTTTCCCGTCTGTATATATTTGTCTGTGCCGGGGTCCAACTCCACCTGTGATTAGCGCGCAATTGCATTAGTGTTGTCAATTGAGAGCAGCGGCAGTCACAGCACGTTGGTGACGTACCTGGACTCGGCGGGGTATTACCTGCGACGAGACGGCGGCGCTAGATTCGGGTGTCGTGTGTCATAGGCGGCTGCCGGCTGCGGTTAATTTGCCGTCCGCGGCAGCAGGCAGCAGGCAGCCGTACAAGGAGCCGCAGCCGGCCTGTTTTACGGGCGCGCTGCCTCTCAGAGGCTTCCGCCCGCGATTTAATCACGTGGGCCCGCTTTGTCCCGCGGCGGTTAAGTAAGCCAGGTAATTACGGGCCACAATGCCGGCTCGCGGATTCCGCCGTCGGCTCCCGAGATCAAAGCGGCGCCAATACCCGCGGCTGCCCGCCCCGCCTTGACATCTTCCCAGCGCACGCCCGTGGCTGAATCTCGTCTGGTCCGTACACAGTACAGCAGTCTCCCCTATGGCCTTCTCTCTTAACGTCGCACACAATTATACCCTTTCAAAGCCACTGCAGGGAACGAGAAAGACATTTTCGTTTATTTTCTTAAGTAATGCAAAACAGAAGAAAGTTTAATTAAGAATTGCGGCAAAATCTTCTTCCGAACAGTCCGAAAGAACAAACGTTGCTGTGTGTTACAGCAGCTGTTTTAAATATACCCTAGATTTTAACTTGGGTTCTTCAGTCTCAACTGCTAGTATGCGTTGTAAACACAGAAACTGGACAGTGCAGGGATTCGAACCCAGGATCTCTTTCTCACTATGCAGTTGCGTTAAGCCTCTACGCCACTCTGAGCACACTGGCTTAACAATTTGTTGTTGTGCTCTTCAGTCCGTAGACTGGTTTGATGCAGCTCTCCACGCTACCCTGTCCTAGCACCACATTTCAAAAGCTTCTATCATCTTTTTATCTGAACCCCTTATCGTCCACGTTTCACTCCCATACAATGCTACACTCCACACAAACGCTTTCAGAAAGGACTTCCTAACATTTAAATTAATATTGGATGTTAACAAGTTTCGCTTCTTTAGAAACGCTTTTCTTCCCAAAGCCATTCTGCATTTTATATCTTCTTTACTTCGACCATCAGAAGTTATCTTGCTACCAAATAAGCAAATTCATCTACTACTTTTATTGTCTCATTACCTAATCTAATTCCTTCAGCATCGCCTGATTTTCTAACATTGCATTCCATTACCTTCGTTTTACTCTTGTTAATGTTCATCTTATATCTTCCTTTGAAGTCGCTGTCCATCCCATTCAATTGCTCTTCCAGATCTTTTGCGGTCTCTGACAGAATTACTATCTCATCGGCAAACTGCAATGTTTTTATTTCTCCTCCCTGCACTTTAATGCCATCTCCAAATTTCTCCTTCCATTCCTTCGCTGCTCAATGTACAGATTGAACAACATTGGGGAAAGGGTACAACCCTGCCTTACTCCATTCCCAACCTCTGCGTCCCTTTCTTGCCCTTCGACTCTAATAACCGCTGTCTGGTTTTTGTATAGGTTGAATATAAACTCTTCGCTCCCTATATTTTACCCCTGCTACCTTCAGAATTTGGAAGAGTGTATTCCAGTCGACATTGTCAAAAGCTTTCTCCAAATCGACAAACGCTAAAAACGTATGTTTCCCTTTCCTTAGCCTATCTGCTAGTATGAGTCGTAAACACAGCAAGTGGACTGGGCAGGGATTCGAACTAGGCAATTGCGCTAAGCCTCTACGCCACCCCGAGCACATGGGCTTAACATACCTGGAGGTATTATACAAGCAAGTTACCCTACGAAATTCCAATGTCCTCCTACGTCGAGCATTGCTCTCCATGGAGGATCTATGGAAGTTTACGTCGAGAGGACTACGTGCTGAGATAGTACTTGCCGGTGTGCCTTCGGAGGGCTCACGGTTCTTCCCTGAGTGCGTAGCGAGCACGGTGCTCGAGCTAATGCAGTCTTTCTTCGTTCTCTCCTTCCTGGACTGCATTTACTTTCCTTCCCCTCCTTCCCCTCCGTTCCGAGGGACTGATGACCTAGGCAGTTTGTAAATGCGTCATAAAGTCGTTGAGGAGACAGGCGACCATGATGAAATTTTTATGTAGTACTGTTTTCAAAATTTTTGTATAGCTCATGGGACTTAACTACGGGGTCATCAGTCCCCAAACTTACAAACTACTTATGAACTAGCTAATCCTAAGGACGGCACAAATATCCATGCCCGAGGGGGGATTCGAACCCCCGACCGTAGTGGCCGTGCAGGGCGTGACTGGAGCGCCTCAGTCCCCTCGGCCACCGCGGCCGGCCAGGTAGTACTGCTGTGAAGCTGGTTAGGTCGCAATTTCTTTATTATAGGTCACACTTCATGTATAGCGCGTCCTAAAAAATGACGCGTTTCGGCTTTATCATCATCAGATTAGCATCTCTTTCGTGCCAAGTGCACACGTGAAGAGATGTGAGAAGTTGTTTGATACACATACAAAAGCAGTCTGCAACTGTGTCAAACAACTTCTTACATCTGTTCACGTGTGCACTTGGCACGGAAGAGATGCTAATCTGATGATGATAAAGCCGATACGCGTCATTTTGAGGGCACCCTATACATGAAGTGTGATCTATAATAAAGAATTTGCGACCTAATCAGCTTTACAGCAGTACTACCTAATCTAGGCAGTTTGATCCCCCTGTCTAAAGCCACAAACCATCACCATTTGCTGGTGTGTTAAGCCCTTGTGCCTACAGAGGACATTAAAGTCCTGTATGCAGGACTTTGGAGGAGGTTTCTCCACAAGTTTCCCCAGCGTTCTTCTCGGGTATGTCCTTTTGCCACCAATAGCAGTCGTAATGATTTTAATTCGATCATAAATTACCTACCACACAATCTAGATCAATGTTTGGCGCTGGTAGAGTTAATAATAATGAACCACGTAAGGAACACGTTCACTGAGTGCTGTAGACGTGTGTTACGTTTATGCTCAATACAACAGTCCTAATAGTTTGACCAACATATGACATGCCACAGCTACATGGGATACGGTAGACACCCACCTTGCGCAAACCGAGATGATCCTTAACGGATCCCAACAGTGCCTTAATTTTAGAAGGTGGACGAAACACACATTTTTATTGTTTTTACGCAAAATGCGACCAATCTTATTGGATGTGCTGCCGACGTATGGCAGGAAGGCGACTGACGTGGGTGCCGACTTAGTGTTATCATCACTAGCCCGTTGCACATGTGGTCGATAGCGCAACGCTCTTTTAATCTGACCTTCGCCATAGCCATTCTGTCAAAAAGTTACCTCCAGATGAGACAGCTCAGTGGGCGAACTTTCTGCGTCAGAAATGACATGAGCCCTATGCACTAAGGTTCGAAGAACCCCTTCATCTTGAGCTGGGTGGTGACAAGTATCAGTTTGCAAATACAAATCAGTATGCGTTGCCTTCCTATAAACAGCATGTCCCAACGTACTATCAAAAATGTTCAAATGTTTGTACAGCTTATGGGACTTGACAACGGGGTCATCAGTCTCTAAACTTACAAACTACTTATAAACTAGCTAATCCTAAGTACGGCATAAATATCCATGCCCGAGGGGGGATTCGAACCCCTGACCGTAGTGGCCATGCAGCCCGCGACTGGAGCGCCTCAGTCCCTTCGGTCACTGCGGCCGGCAAACGTACCATCTGCCTTTCTCCTGACCAACACATCAAGGAAGGGAAGGCAACCATTCTTTTCCACTTCCATTGTGAAACGAATGTTGGGGTGGATTGAATTTAGATGTTCCAAAAAATAATTCAAGCTTTCACTACCATGAGGGCAAACAACGAACGTGTCGTCTACATAAATGGGAAAAAAAAAAAAAAAAAAAAAAAAAAGAAAAGAAAAAACAGGTTTCAACGCCGCTGCCTCCAGTGCGCGATCTTTAAAGTCTTCCATGACTAAATTAGCAATGATGGGTGACAATGGGCTTCCCATCGCAACTCCATCTGTCTGCTCGTAGTACTCGTCATTGAATAAACAGTAGGTGGAAGTCAAAACATGTCGAAATAAATTCGTTAAACGATTGGAAACCAACGCAATAGATCTTTTCACAGCCATTAATTTTCCTTGATGTTGTTTGAGGAGGTCCTATAAAGTTAAAAAGCACGACGAACTGCGGAACAAATATTGCTGTGGAATATCAGTACTCTGTTTTTCAGCATTTAATAGGTCTACAATCCTCCAAGTAGCGGAGGGACAATCGGTGACTGTTGTGGGAATGATTTAGAGGGTCTGGGACACGCAGGAAATGCCGTCGGTAATTAGAATCTGCGTGTGACGGCTGGAGCTGGTGGCTAATGTGCGCTGACGGCCGCAATATCGGCCGGCCAATTAATTAGGCCGGCGGCCGAGGCTGTGCTGGAGCCGAGCAGCGAGCGGTCAGCTGCGCCGTGGCTCCCAGGCACCACGAGGGCCACTGCGAACAGCGACCTGTTTGATGGCTGCGAGGGAGTTGCTGCGTTTAATTCGGAGCGGAAGCGTCTGCCTTTACTCCTGTTCGTGAAATATTCAATTTATGAAAAACATAAGACGTAAAAAGAAAAGCAGAGTGTCCGTATGTTTGTTCGTGTTGCATACAAATCTACAATTTTGTTCCAATCTTTATGAAATTTTGTACACGTAAGCTTCAATCCATGAGGACGGTCGCCGCAAGTGTAAGAATCACAAACGTTATACAGTTCACGAGATAGGACGTCATAAACAATGAGATGCGCGAAAAACTGCTGCATTTTGCGACAATGCTGCTCATTTTCTCCTAAACCATTGGACCGATTTCAACCAAATTTGGTACACACATTCCTTGCCGTGAGGTAACAATTGCTGCATGGTTAAGAATCACATATGGCACGTGGTTCAAAAGATATTACGTCGTAACCAATAGAAATCGAAAAAATGCCATATAATGTGGCGAGACTTTCGAAATACACTATATGAGAATGACAGCACTTAGCGACTTGCAACAAACTTTAAACGTAATTTCAAAAAAATGTTCAAATGTTTGTAAAGCTTATGGGACTTAACTACGGGGTCATCAGTCCCTAAACTTACAAACGACTTATGAACTACTTACTAACTAGGACGGCACAAATATCCATGCCCGAGGGGGGATTCGAACCCCCGACCGTAGTGGCCGTGCTGACCGTGACTGGAGCGCCTCAGTCACCTCGGCCACCGCGGCCGGCACATAATTTCAAACCTTTATTAAACTTTTTCTCGCTGACAACCATAGTAATATGTGTTCTTGTTGTTATGGTCTTCAGTCCGGAGACTGGTTTGATGCAGCTCTCCACCCTACTCTATCCTGAGCAAGCCTTTTCATCTCCTCATAAGAACGGCAACCCACATCCACTTGAATCTGCTTACTATACGCGTCTCTTGGTCTCCCTCTGCGATTTTTCCCCCACACACTTCCCTCCAATGCTAAATTTACGATTCCCCGATGTCTAAGAATGTGTTCTACCAAGCGATCCCTTATTTTAGCCAGGGTATTCCAAAAATTGCTTTTCTCGCCAATTCTGTTCAGTACTTCTTCATTGGTTATGCGATCTACCCACCTAGTATTCAGCATTCTTCTGTAACACCACATTTCAAAAGCCTCTATTCTCTTCCTGTCCGCACTGCTTATCGTCCATGTTTCACTCCCGTACAAGGCAACACTCCACACAAATGATGAAAGGAAAAAAAGTTTCTCGCTTACTGCTTTTCCGCTGCTTATGGAGTAAAACTACGGCTCTCGGTATGACGTTACAATTTATAATTTGAACACTACAAATTGTAGCGACAGGAAATTTTACTGACAATATCCTCACATACAGTTGAATTTACCTTCTAAATTGTATCACAATAAGACACCTAGTTCATGAGATATGAGCACAGAAACAGTAACGTTCATGGAAAACCGTCCCATCACGCACCAAGTTTTAATCTATTACTTCTTTACTACTAATTGTATTCCCGAGAGATTTTACATACAGCCCTTATACGCCTGAAAAATTTCAGGAATAAATAAATAAATACCCGGGCAACGCCGGGTTTTCAATATATATATATATATATATATATATATATATATATATATATATATATATATATATATATATATATATATATATGTTTGTCTGTATGTCCTCATGTGTTCATAAAATATTCATTCCATTGCAATGAAACTTTGGTGAACTGTTCACCGTACGCCCCCGAAAGTTCCTGACCCAAAAACAAAAGAGCACGACACACAGCTCAGGATATATGACGTCATAAATAATGAGGGGCCACCGCGTGAGAATACCCAGATTTATGCGTCAATTATTGCAAGATGGGAGTAGTTAGGGACCTGCAACAAAGTTTGCATGTAATTTCGGGCGTTTATGAAGCGTTTTGTAACTGACCCCACCTCCCCCACAAAATGATGAAACGAACAATGAAGTCTACCGCTCACAACAGTTTCGCTGAAGATGCCGTAAAACTGTCGCATCAGGCATGTCCTTGTATCAAATAAACCAAGCATTACAGATTTGGATGTTACTATTTATTTTTATCTGCAAGTCTCCCTTAATTCTCTTGCATCCAATATTAAGCAGTCTGTTTTCTTTATCTATATAAAAGTGAAATGACACTCACTCACTCACTGACTAAACACGAAATCTCAAAAACTACTTCACATATGAAACTTGAATTTGTCAGGAAGTAGTTCTTAGGTAGAAAACGTCAGATAAGAAAATATTTTGTAATAGGTGCATGATGAAGCAAACTTATACTACAGATTTCATTCCATTCCATGACGGTGGTGGCGTCGGCTGGTGCAGCAACAGTGTTGAATAATTAAATAATTCTCAGTCTCCGTTGCAATATTTTTAGTCTCCATTTCCGCGTTTCGCGCTGTTAGCGCATCGTCAGATTGGGCGGAGACGGAGCCACAGAACTATCTATAGCTGTGGTGGAGGTAGCTTAACATTTTGTGTTGTCATTGGGCCCCATAGCAGCAGAGGAGTCGCTGTCGCGGCTGGTCCACGTTTACAACAACCCCTCGCCTGTTGGTTCATTCAGTCTAATGGCAGATCTATCTATTCTATTGCGCTACTGTCACAGCAGCATCAATCACATCGGAGAACTTTTTGCAGGTAAGCACAGTCGCCTACAACGTGTTGTGTGTGTTCATGTTTTGTTGACTGCATGTTACAGAGTTTTGGATAAAAAGCCAAATAGTCCATAATTGCATTTCCGCCCAGGGGGCCCGCAGCTCTTTTACGGATACACCCGGGTCCCGAGCTGCTGCAGCCTTTGTTCTCTCCCCTTCCCTGCGACCCCTCCTTTCCATCCGCCGGCCGCGGTGGCCGAGGCGCTCCAGTCACGGTCCGCACGGCCACTACGGTCGGTGGTTCGAATCCCCCCTTGGGCATGGATATTTGTGCCGTCCTTAGTATAAGGCAGTTCATAAGTAGTTTGTAAGTGTAGGGACTGATGACCCCATAGTTAAGTCCCATAGACTATACAAACATTTGAACATTTTTGCTCTGCCATCCCCTTCCCTCTTCACAGATGCGGATATCAAGACTAGAACTGACCCGAGGATTTACCTTTCTTGTCGTTAGAGGCGACTAAAAGGAGTCTCATAGATATTAGAGATTTATGTGGTCAGTCATTTCTTGTGATAATGCTAAAAGCATACCTGCCAACTCTCCCGATTTAGGCAGGAGTCTCCTGATTTTTCGCTTTTTCTCCCGCCTCCTGATTCTGTCATTATTTCTCCCGATTTTTAGCTTTTGTCCTGAAAACCAAGATTCGATTTTCCGCCAATGGTCAAAAGTCCTGTGTTCATGTATCAGTTCAAAATAAATACATATCCAAATTCATAGAAATTAGGAGTTGCGCTTGACTTATATAATGATTGTTTCTGCTCTTTCCTCGTATTTGGAATTACACGTGTAGTGTTTCAATGTTGTGCTGTTTTTGAATGTGTTGTTTTGTCAGTGCACTTAAGTGAAATCACTTCAGTGGTTTTTTAATCGCTGGTAACCTTTTGACTGGATAGTTAGGGGCATCAGTTTCATACGTGAATTACAGAAAGGCAAATTTCGTGTAAACAGCCATTTCACGTGATTACGGGATTTCAATTCGGTGGTATGTGTTCCAGTATGGCGAGAAATATGATCAATTTTTAAGCAGTTTTCGGAACATTTTTTTCTATTTTGGTGAAAAAACCAATGTACCAAAATACGTGCATAGAAATGAAAAGTGTGTGATAACAATAAAAGACTGAAATTGCTGAAAAAAGTGAAAGTGATCATGTCATACATGTAGAGTGCTTATTTACATGGTTTATTATAGAGTACTGTTTACCAATTAAATACGATGACTATATGTGGCTCACTTGTTCTGTAACATGTTCCCAGGTATCAGTGTAGCCAAATATACAGCTGTGAACTTTTTTGTTTTGATCAAAATAATCAAACACATTACCTGGACTGGCTACAAAATATAAGGATGTAATCAACAATTGGGTTAACGCAAGTTTCTTTTGTAGCCATTATGTAGCGTTATGAGATTATAGGAAAAAACTAAAATCAGTTATCTTAAGGTTTATAGTAAAGTGTGCTGCAGTTTTTGATAGAACGTATCTCCTGATTTTTTGAAGAATCCCCCGATTTTCTAAACTGGATCTGCTGATTTTTACATTTTGAAGGTTGGCAGGTATGCTAAAAGTAATTCAATTAATTCATCTCATCGTTGTTCAGAATTTTTGTGTAACAGTAGTGGAATTATAATTTTTTTGTGATCTAGGATTGCGGGATCGATGACTACGCTATTTGGTCTCACGCACTCAACCAAAAAACAAGAACTGCATTATTTGTCAGTAACGAACTTCCGTAGAAATAGCACTCTTTGTACCAAAACAGAAAAAAAAAATCTACTCCGTAGAAATAGCACTCTTTGCACCAAACCAGAAAAAAAAAAATCTACTACATTCGAGATTTACAACAGGACTTCAAAAATTAGGTTTCTTTAGATTCTGTTAGGACTCATTAATCGTACTGAATGCTTGACTATACTTCAAAGTGACGCAGATACAAGACACTGTTTATCAGGTTAGACACCAAGTTAGTTATTTGTAAACAACAGTGGGAACGTCCTCCTAATCATTCAGTTCCGATAGAAATCTGCTGCTTGGTCTCGAATCCATTGGAGAACCGCTGTGCAAACGTCCTCTTTGTTAAAGTGTTGTAAGTTTCTCTGTTACCTGGGTATTTCGTGCGTCTTAGACGGCCTTGCTTCTCTTCCCCATCAGCATCAGCATGTCTGTGCGGACTTCATCAAGCTGTTGGCTCCATTTCATTACGGCTGGATACGACATTGCATTTGGCCCATATATATCCCTCGCATTCTGGTGAACTATGGTTCAAATCCACCTCCAGCCATCCTGAATTAGCTTTTCCCGATTTACCTAAATCAATAAGACAAATGTCGTGATGTCTTTCAAAGGGCCTGGCAGATTTCCTTCCACCATCCTTAGCCAAATAGCCGCGGCGGAATAGCCGTCGCACAAGGGCGCCTTGCTGCGGTGCGCGTGGCAGTTCGCCGCCGGAGGTTAGAGTCCTCCCTCGGGCTTGTGTGTGTGCACACGCGCGCGCACTCGTGTGTCTGTGTGTGTTGTTCTTAAGATAAGTTAGTTGAAGTAGTTTCTAAGTTTAGGGACCGATGACCACTGCAGTTAGGTCCCATAACTATACAAACATTTGAATATATTTTTAACCAAATAATTCAAACATTAGCTCCGTATCTAATGACCATGCTGTCGACGGGACAAACTAATCTGCTTGCTTTCTTCATATGTATCAAGAATATCACTGGGAATCTGGTGCATTTTAGACGTTTCGCGCACAACAATTTGTACTGTCATAATTATGTACTTCGAGCTTCATGTCCAGTAGGGCGTTATTTTCATCGGCACCCTGCGGTGTACCAGTTATCCGACCGCAGCGGGTAATCCAGAACAGGCGCTCTTTCATGAGAACGCAGCACTCTTGTAGCGTGATGGAGATGTGTAGACACAAAGGGAATAAGGACATTGGCTTCCTATGGCCACTCAATAACATCGACGGTAATATCATAGAATGTAGGATTTCACGGCCGGCGTCTTCATTAATTAAAACTTCCGGGCTAAGTTGCCGTGGTCTATCAATAAAACGTCTTACTGCCTCTATGTAAGCAAGACCTCCAGCGCCTAGTAGACAGTCGTCGACTCACCCTTGAAGATGTTGCCCGCAGTAGGCAACGAAACGTCGGGAGTAAGAAGTTTTAGTGATGGACCACGGAAACTTAGCCCGGAAATTTTAATTAATAATGATCGATGGTAATAGTTGAAAATATTTGATGGACCTGGACTCGAACCCGGATCTCGTTTGTACTAGGCAGTTGTGATGATCACTACACTACGATCACTATACCTACAAGGACTAAACTACCACGCCTCTCGTTAGAAAAAGAATTTCAACTTATCTACACAATGCTGTCGTAGACTCCAAGTTTAGTTCTGTCCATTTTTTCTTTATTCGCATCATTTCGCCGATTTCAGGAAGAGTTCGAGCACGGTGTTCTTCTGCACTGAAGGGATCACCTCCCTCTTCACCTTAATTATATGTATGTGGTGTCGCTTCGTTCTGACGATTTTCATTTGTAGTTGATGGCGTTGAGGTTTACCCTGTATAGGTATTTACATAAATTGAATCAATATCTTTTTGATCAATTTGCGCTGTTGCTTAATGGATAAGGTATTAGCAGTACACTTAACACCGAGTTCCATGCCCACAATACTACTTCGTTTCCAAATCCAATGTTTATACATTGAATGTCATGCCTGCAATATTACGTTGTCTCAATACTGGAAAGAATGCTATTCACGCAATATTAAAGGTGAAAGAAACCTACTGAGGAATGCCATACCCGTAATATCACGAGAATGGAATTCTTTCCAACATTGTAACAACGCAATATTACAGGCACGATATTCTAAGTAAAACCCTTAGAATTATGACGTCATGCCTTTCGAGTTATTGTGTTTTACTAACGCGTGTTTCCTCTGTTTTGAGTATCAGTCCCTTGGCTGGTTGACGTCAGAGTAACAGTTGGGCTCTATGTGTTGTATTCTCATTTTTGTCTTCGCCTTCAGTCTTAACCTCTACAGCTCCATCCACGACGATGACATAAGTCTGATCATCTCGTACTTCTTCTCGCCGGTCTTTTCCATGCGTTGCCTTCTTCACCCATTCTGTGGAGAATATTCTCATTTGTTGTCTTATCAGTTCGTCTCATTTTCGACATTCTTCTGTAGCATCACATCTAGAACGCTTCGATCCTCCTCTCTCGCCGGTTTTCCCAGTATCGATGATTCACCCCCAGACAATGACTTTCAGAAAATTCTTCTTCCAATAAAGGCCTATGTTGACCCTGAATGCTCCCTTTGTCCGTGCTAGTCTACGTTTTATGCCCTCCTTGCTTCCTTTGTCGTGTGGTATTTTCCTATCAAGGTAGAAGAATTATTTGTCAACTTCTTGATCGCCAGTTCTGATGTTAAATTTCTCGCCAGTTTCCTTTCTACTACTTTTCATTACTTTTGTCTTTTTCCTGCTAACTCTCAATCCATAATCTGTACTCACTATACGTAATAGCTAAACCCGGACACTTTCAATGTAGCTCAGTCATTTGGAAAATTCAATGAAAGAATTCTTGGAAAAAACGACAATAAAGTCAGTACTCTGATTCGCGTTGCCTTGTGGAATGAAAGGAAATGTCGTAAATAAATGTTTTCTCAGAAAAATATTTCTTGTAGAGACAGTGCTTTTAGTATATTTTGTTTGTTCTTTTTCTGCAAAAAGATCGCGGGGTGCAGTCGTCCCTGAGACACGCCGTGCACTTAACGGACTCTTCCCTTTCTCTGGTCTGCCTACTTGTTCTTCCTCCTCCCCCCTTCCTGTCCCCCTCCTCCTACCCGTTTCACCTTCTCTTCCATCTTCCCTTTGATCATCTCCATTTTCCTCGCCGTAGCATATCAGAGTTACGAATTTAAAAATTAGCAGCTAAAATTTTTTGGTAACGTTGGCAAACGAGCAGAATGTTACTCTAACAGAAAACTAAATAAAATAACGAAGCCAATAAACACCTACGTCACGAAGTTTTGATTTCAACCGCTGGCAACATGGTGGACCTAGCAGTTCTAGCACTGTAATTTGCCGGTATCCGTGCTAACTATTTTAAAACTAAAGGAATGCAGAATGGAATGTGTTGCATTCGTGTTTCATTTAGGCCACATACCTGATCGATACGCAGTGCAGCATTTCATTTTTCGATGTTCGCTTATTAGTATTATTGGAGAGTTCAATACGTTATAGAGAATGTTAGCAGTAGAGGTATAGAATTGGAAACGTCTACTTCCTTTTACCACTCGTAATGGCTACGTACCACATACCATTTTTATGTTGTGGACATGTAAGGTGAAGTAGCTATCGACTCATGTAAGTTTCAGTGATCTTCTTGCATAATTTGTATTAAAAATCGGTACTTCGATTTTAGAGTTAAAGTATTAATACCATGATTCATCTAAGCAGTAGCAGCGCGCCCCTTTTTCTTCCTACTGCTGCAGAATATTGTGACAGCAAAAGTCACACTAGACGTAGGCATCAGTAACCATTATCATGCAATATGCGCAACAGTTAGCGGCAGAGCAATTAAAGTAGACAGCTGAATGAACTCGCAATACAGATTTCCAGAGCACAAGATACTGACATTATAAGAACGAGACGGTGAGCTTGTACACAGGACGACAAATTACACAGGGTTGGAGCCATCAACGAAGAGACGAACCGCGAAGGCGCATAGGAGGAAGACAGTGAAGAGAATGGACAATATGACAACTAAAGACACACTGGACCGATTCAGATAATAGAACATTTATGTACGAAGGTAGTTAGTAGTACAGTATAGTCACTTTTAATCGGTCAATAGACACATATTAAAAATTATAAATTGGCGGTCAATGGCTCCACAATGCATGAATTGCAAATATTAAATCATATCGACCGCTTAAGGGCACTGAAATAAATTCAACGGCAAAGTTGAAAATTTGTGCTGGGAAGGGCTTCGAAGCCGGATTTCGCAGTTCGGGCCAGCAGTAACAACCAATTAGGCTCTCCAGGCACGCTTTCCATCCAACCCAAATTATCAGCTTATAGGACACCACGGTCGTAGTGCCTGCTACCCATTAGTTCTTCCTGCTCACAGCGAAGACTGGTTTCGGATGAGCTTGTGGGACTTAACTACGGGGCCATCAGTCCCTAAACTTACAAACTACTTATGAACTAGCTAAGACGAAAGACGGCACAAATATCCATGTCCGAGGGGGGGAGGATTCGAACCCCCGATCGTAGTGACCGTGCAGAACGTGACTGGCGCGCCGCAGACCGCTCGGCCACTGCGGCGGGCTGGTTTCGGTAAGGCATCGAGCGTATAATCGATGATAAATACCGTGGTACTTACCGCTGGGCAAAAGAGGAGAGGGAAATAAGAAATCATTTCTCTAACCTGTTACTTATGTTTAAACCTCTAACTATTAGTTATTAGCAGACTTCAAGAAAGTAGGTGGTTATCAGGGTGATCAAAAAGTTAGTATAAATTTGAAAACTTAATAAATCACGGAATAATGTAGATAGAGAGGTAAAAATTGACACACATGCTTGGAATGTTATGGGTTTTATTAGAACAAAAAAAAAAAAAAAAAAACAAAAAACAAAAAACAAAAAAAAAACAAAAAAAAAAAAAAAACAAAAAAGGTTCAAAAAATGTCCGGCATATGGCGCTTCATCTGATCAGAAAAGCAATAATTAACATAACAAATTAAGACAAAGCAAAGATGATGTTCTTTACAGGAAATGCTCAATATGTTCACCATCATTCCTCAACACTAAACAGCACTGTAAAGCATGTCCGGAGTTATGGTGAGGCATTGGCGTCGGAAGTTGTCTTTCAGCATCCCTAGAGATGTCGGTAGATCACGATACACTTGCGACTTCAGGTAACCCCAAAGCCAATAATCGCACGGACTGAGGTCTGGGGGCCTGAAAGGCCAAGCATGACGGAAGTGGCGGCTGAGCACACGATCATCACCAAACGACGCGCGCAAGAGTTCTTTCACGCGTCTAGCAATACTTTCTGTTTTGTTTTTTGTTCTAATAGAATACCATGTCATTCCAAGCATGTGTGTCAATTTTTTACTATCTATCTACATTATTCCGTGATTTATTAAGTTTTCAAATTTATACTAGCTTTTTGATCAAGCGGTATATTATGTTTGTTACCTCAGAACCTTCGACTGTGTGAACCGATTTTGATTTATTCTTTTTTTTATTTGAAAGAATGTACTTCAAGGGTAGTTTGATGAGAGTTTGGTTACGTTCTGATTATGGAATCCATGACAAAGTAACGGAACTCTTCAATTCTTAGGAGCAAATTAACGATACTTGGTCGAATCTTTTATAAGCTATCCGGATATTTTAGTCACCTACCGTTGCGTCGTTTTGGTCAAGTAATTCCCTGTTCAAAACGTTTTTCATGTAAAGCCGAATTTTGGAAAGTCTATTTTTGCGCTCTTCACAAGTCTCTTTTGAAATTTTCGTCCAGGTAGATTTCCTCTGCTGAGATAGGCGTTTCTTCCTGACTTCGTTTGTTTCATTTAAACGGCGCTGTCTGATATGAGCAGAACGTTTAGTAAGTCTACCCATATACAGAAAAATTAGTTAGTATACTTCAGATTCACTAAACATAAACGAAATAAACAAAAATTTTAACAAAAGAAAAGCCGACTGAAAAAACTATCCCAAAACAAATTAAAATGTACTAAAAAGTAAAATAAATAAATAAATATTTGTGTATTCTTCTGCAACTTAATAATCAACTTACTTTATCTACTCATCAATATGTAGGTACGATCTATGTGTTTACTACGCAAGAAGGTAAGTAGGTACCTACCCACTTTTAACTCAACACATAGCTATGTATAATAAACAATGATCGAAATATTTTTGTAATCGGTGTCAGTCAAGGAAACACTACAATATACGTAGCAAAAATAATGCGAGAATATTGAGACCGAAGTCGGATCGTATTTTTCCTTGGCTGACACCGACTCCAAAAATAACTATAATTGTAACTACATTATATAATCGTAATAACTTGATTGACTTTTAAGTAGTCTAATATTTTTTATTTCATTTTACTTAGAACTCTAAAAATATTTTGATCATTGTTTGTTAGTCATACGTATGTGTTGAGTTAGATTTCAAGTGTGTAGGTACCTACCTATCTTCTTGCGAGGCAACACATAGATCGTACCCACATACTGATGAGTAGAAAAAGTAAGTTGATTATTAAGTTGTAGAAGATTACGCAATTATTTTTTATTGTTATTGCATATTAATTTCTTTTGGAGTAGTTTTTTGAATTCTATTTTTTTTTGTAAAAAAAAATTCTATATTTTTAAAATGCGTTTAATTTCAAAAGATTGCATGTAAAATTAATACAATACAAAAAAACAACAGAGATATTAAATGGCCATTGTAATACGTGCGACATCATCTAGGAAACAAGACAGCAATAAATGAAATGAAAAATGAAAATACGGAAGTATTCGCCCCTATTTTATGTGTATGTTTTCTGTAGTGCACCTGTGTGCGGCGTGAGAATTGTAGCCCGTCGGCCGGTGTGTGTGTGTGTGTGTGTGTGTGTGTGGTGGTGGTAGCAATCGCGCGGCGAGCCCTGGCTTTATCGCGCCTCTCGCGCTCTCTCCACTGCTGCGGGGAGTCCCCTCACAATCGCGCGCCTGCCCTCTCCCCTCCTCCCCACTCCCCCCCCCCTCTTCCTCCGACTCTCCTCTTCCGCTCGGCGACGCACGCACTGCCGCGGGTCTGGGCAATCCGAACAAAACGTGCGCGTTCGCAATTTACTGCGCCCCGCTGTGAACACAAGTGGGAGGCGCCGCTTCCTCAGGACTACCGCCGCCCTCTGCCCGCCAGTCGTGACGTCACGCTTCCGCCGCCAGATGTACGGCCGCTGCCGGCATAATTAGCACCGCCGCGGCTCGCGCTACATCCTGACTCCCTGCCTCTCGTAACGAAGCTTTAGCGGGAACAGCTGACCTTAAAGACGGATACCTTCCTCCCAACGACGTCACCATCAGCGGGCTACGAGGGGTCAGGTTGAGAAACAGAATCTACTATCTGCACCTGAATATCACGTTTACTGCCTGCCAGAGGGTTCAGCTTTCATACTATTTCTCTACTAGTCTTGAGTAGTTCGCGAACGAACTAGTTCGGAGAGGCGCTCTCACAGGCGAACTACGCGAACTGGTTCGCAGATCCCTCGCCTCTTAGTTCGTCCGCTCCTTTTCCGAAGACTGACGTTGAACAGCGAGAGGACGCGAAAGCTCGCAGAATCGCGTGATTCCCTTCTGCCAGTTACCGTCATTTCGAGCTGAGACGCAGCTGAGCTGTAGTTTAATAGTTCACTGCCACAAATTTTCTTTTCTAAGGTATTCAGCAGTGTCTAAATATAACCTTCATTCTATAGTGTAAAGAAGTAAAGAGAACTCAAAACTTAACATTGTTTGCATTTATAAAAGTGCATTTTTATTCACGAAAATAGACGCATTTAGCATATTTTGTAGGTAACGTTCCTTCAATGACCTATTAAATAAATAAATAAATCCATTTTAAAAATAAAATACTACGAGTACCCTGTATGTAATGTAGTTGAATACCATTGTATCACCCATTCGTGTAAATAACTGGTTTATTTTCTTAAGTATTTGATGTCTAATTGCCCAAAATACGGGTAATAGCACAAACTTGGGTAACACTGATCGTTATATAAAAAGCTGTAATAACAAAACTAAGAGCTCTTTCAGTAGCGTTAACAAAAGCCAAAGAGAGCGGACGAACTAAAAAGAGCGACCTACTTAGCGGCCGAGCTAACTAAACTAAAATATGCGAGATCGTTCGCGAACTAAAATACGCGGGATCGGCCGCGAACTAAAATATGTGCGATCTGTCGCGAACTAAAACATGCGATACCGGTCGCGAACTATTATGCCAGGCGTATCTCGCTTCTTAGTTCGTAGGATTCTTTTCCGAAGACCGACGGGCAATAGCGAGAGGACGCGCAGCAGAATTAAAAATTACGTGTTTGCCTTCTGCTGATGAGAGCCATTTCGAGGTGAGCGTCTGCCTGCTGGATTACACAGTTAAGTGCTACAAAATTTCTGTTTTGAAGTATTCTGAACTCTGCAATATCTAATAAATTCCATAATGCCAAGATAACTCCAAACTTAAACGCGAGAAATTATCCACAAACTGTTTCTTTTGGTTTGCGTGACGTCGTTAGCGACTCAAGCAACAAGCGGATGAAGCAGCTAGGTGGGGAACTTCTCCCTCCACCTGCATGCGCAGACGCTCAGCCGTCACTAGGAACGGACGAACTAAAAGAACGAACTAGTTCGTGGCAGAGCCACGAACTAAAGTGAGCGCAAGTCTATTCTCTACCGTTCCATTCTCTAATAGCGCGCGGCAAAAAGGAACAGCCAAATCTTTCCCTTTTCGATCCGATATGTCTCATTTTATTATGATGATTACGTCTTTAGGTGGGTGCCAATAAAATGAGTTCACACTCGAGGAGGAAGTTGGTGACGGACATTTTGCTAATAAATTTCGCCGGAACACAACGCATTTCTTTTAATGATTTCCGCCCCAACTCGTGCATCTTTTCTGTGACAGACTCTCCCTTGTATCGCGATAACATAAAACGAGCTGCCTTTGAACTGTCTGTTTATTCTCTTCGCAGTGGTGTTTTCGAGCGCTGTAAGACGCTTTGTTGCTCACCGTCGGAGGTTATAGCCCTCCCTCGGGCATGCGAGTGTGTGTTTGTTCTTATGTAAATTTAAATAGTTTGGAAGACTAAGGACTGCTAACCATAGTAGTTAAGTCCCACAGATTCACAAACATTTTGTGTACCTTCCGTCACTCCCTCTTGTGGATTTCCCAATGCGCTGCATTACTTCAAAATAATGCGGAAAATGTAGTGTAGGCAGGTTCTTTAGTACAAATATTGTACCTTCTTAGTGTTCTGCCATTGAAACATAGCCTTCGGTTCACCTTCCCCACGATATTTTCTATGTATTCTTTCCAATTAACGTAATTCGTAATTCTAATTCCTAGATTGTTGTTGCACTTACGGCCTTTAGATTTGAGTGACTTATCGTATAAATGAATTTCTTTAAATGATCATATGGATAAGTTCAATTATTTACGGTCAGCTGCCAGTTTTGCACCATGCACTTATCTAAATCGTTTTGCAGTTTTTTGGTCATCCAGTAATTTTACTAGCCGCTAAACGACAGCTTCATCCACAAACAGTCTAAGAGAGCTGCCCAGATTGTCTCCAAAATCGGTTATAAAAGGTAAGGAAATAATGGTACAGTGAATAAAGCACGAAAACTGTTTAATGAGCAGTTTTAAACGATTAAAATTCATTAGTAAAATTTAAAGTAAGTACTATTGTCTATGGTCGAAAATAGACCAGCCATGTTAACAAATAACAAACTCAAATTTATTTATTTTAATGTTCGATAAACTAGATACAACCAGGGACATAACAGTAAGAATGTCCACAGCGATAACCGCAAAGAACGTAATACTTGTAAAAGAAGTTCGTAAGTGAAATGACTAGATTAGGGGAAACGCAGATACCAATAAAAACGGGAATAATTGTAAGCAATGGTTTATGTAAAAAAAGAAAACTGGACCTGTTTTCAGTTTACAAAAGTCACATATCGATACAAAACTGCATGATTGTGGAGTACACTGAAGGTGGCTTAAGCTAAAAATTGAAACGCGTCTGGCTACGATGAAATCATTTCAGCAAGAAAACGTTTTTATTTTCTTAAACGAATATTTGTGTGCTTGCTGTGGATGATGGCCACAAAGACAGACTTGTTATTACGAGGTGCCGCGCTCTGGTACCTGCGTGTTTACGAGTGACCACCCCGCATATGTGCCTGGCAGTGTACGTAGAACCACATTCAGACTATTTCTCTTCCGTTTCACTCTCGAACACCGTGCAGGTTCAAATGTTTCTATAGCTTATGGGACTTAACTACGGGGTCATCAATTCCTAAACTTACAAACTAGCTAATACTAAGGACGGCACAAATATCCATGCCCGAGGGGGGATTCAAACCCCCGACCGTAGTGGCCATGCAGGCCGTGACTGGAGCGCCTCAGTCCCCTCGGCCACCGCGGCACACCGTGCAGGAAAAGAAACATGCAAATTTCTCCATGCTATCACTTTGTTTTACTTAATGAGTTGCCCTCGATTGCTACGAGCTGTGACGTTTCTGAAAGAAAATCGCGAGTCTTGTCTCACAGTTGGGACGACATCCCACAGGCACGCAATTTGAATACAAGCTGCTTGTGCGGAATTTGAAATCAATTTGTGGTCTCCTGTTGATGGCACTCATTACTTCGTCTAAATAAACAGCTAGTTATCTTTAAGCAGAAAGAAATTGTATGAATATGGTTTTCTTCGATATAATTCACAGCGTTAGAACACGGTATGAGTGCCACGATCCTGGTACAACTCGACGTCAGTGACTAGTCTGTGTGTGATCACAACATTACTTGAAACTTTAAACACACACATACAGCTGCCAATACACACGGCCTGACAAGAAAAGCGACGAACCCAGAAGGAATGGATGGAGGTGAACGGAAGAGCATGTCCCTTTAGTGAAGTGTTGAAGTTGTTATAATACGGGATGAAAGAGAGGCCATTGACAGTTGCAGTGGAACGTTATCGCCGGGTCAGTGGGCTGTCAGGCTCACTCAAACGGTTCGCCGCGGTGGAATAGCTGTGCGTCCTAAGGCGCCTTGATACGGTGCACGCAGTCGTTCCACGTCGGAGGTTCGAGTCCTCCCTCGGGCATGTGTGTGTGTGTGTGTGTGTGTGTGTGTGTGTGTGTGTGTGTGTGTTTGTGTGTGTAAGTCTAGGGACTGATGAGCTTAGCAGGTTGGTTCAATAGGTTTAGAATCATTTGAACATTTTTTCTCCGTGATCTTGACAGGATGTGCCCTGTGTCGTCGGCGCCATCAAATACTAATAAGATGGTCGTTATAGAGAAGCGCGACACGTCACTGAACATGATGCGACGCCGTTGGCTCTCTGTCCATGCCTTCCGAGCACGGCACCACTCCAGACATCGACACGGGTGATCTGTTGTCCATGGCAACCGACGCATGGGCCGCTAGGATACCGCCCAGAAACACCACGGGATGTTTAAGGCCTCCAGTACATGTTAAATCGCGGATAGCGGTGTCATGGGATCTCGGATTGCTTGGGAGCACCATACAACGTTCCTCCCTCGTGGCGGTGTTTGTAGGTCGATCCGAAACTTCAAGACGTGATGGGATATGTTCATCCATCCACTATCCTAACATCGGACCACTGACACACCTGAATGGCCACATACCTGACATATTCAGAATATGAACACCCCGATTCAAAGATTTCCACGATGCGGTCTGTGTGCAAAGCATTGAGTTGGTGGATAGTTGTCTAATACGCCTCGAGGCATCGTGGGTGCTTCGTATTATTCGTAAACCTGTTCCTTCTCTGTCTGTCTAATGACAGCTGACTCACAGCAACTTCACAACAACACGAAGGTGTCATCACCAATGCAGTCTGTTCTACACACTACAGAGCCGTGTAAATCTGACCATTTACTCACATCTTAGTGGTATGCATGTGTATCGCAATGGATCAGTATTGGACCACTTGTAGATGCGTAACATTTTTGTCAGGCAGTGTGCAAATACAGGGTGTCCAGCAAAGGACACCCTGATTTCAAAATTAAATATCCCGAAAACAAAGATCGATAGAGGAATGCAGTAAACGGTATGTTTATTGTGAAAACTGTAAGAAGTTTATACAGCAGTTTGAAATAATAGTTACAAAAGCTGCTAACAGATGGCGCTGTACGCTGTACACCTCATATCAGCATACATCAGTGAAATAATCGTATGAAAACACTATTTGCAAACAATCACATCACATGTTTTCAAAATGTTCACCATTGGCACTACAGAGGTGGCGCAAACGAAGAATGAAATTCGCCATCATATTTCGTAGTGTCTCAACCGAAATAGATTCACATGCCACAGAGATCGGCGATTCAAGCTCGTCCAGCGTGGCGGGATGCTTCGAGAAGACCATGTCTTTCACTGTGCCCCACAAAAAAAAGTCACAGGGAATCAAATCCGGCTAATATGGAGGCCAATCCATGCCTGCACCAGTAAATTTGGGATATTTCAAAGCAATGACTCGATTCCCGAAGTATTCCTCAAGAAAGCGAAACACTTGTTCGTTCCGATGTGGTCGGGCTCCATCTTGCATAAACCATTCAGTACATGGTCGATCCTCTAACGCTTGCTGTGTGGCGACAAATTGTTCCAAAATTGCAACGTAACGTGCACCAGTGACCGTTTCTCGAATGAAAAAGGTCCAATAATGCCTCTGCTGCATACTGCAGCCCACACAGTAACTTTAAGAGAATACGGTGGTTTCGCTTCACGCCAATATGGCTTTTCGGAACCCCAAAATCGCCAGATTTGCTTATTCACGCATCCATTCAGGTGGAAGAGTGCTTCATCTGTAAACGAGATGAAGCCAACATCAAATCCTTTACTATCAATCATTGTGAGCATCTGATTAGCAAAGGCAACCCTTTGTTGCACAGATCGTACGGGTATGGCCTGGTGCGTTTGAATTTTGAATGGAAACATGTGTAGACTCTTTCTCAGTATTTTCTGCGTGCTGGGACGCTTCAAACCAGTCTCAGATGCAATTCTACGGACGGATGACATTGGATTTCACTGAATAATCCCAGAAACTGTGGCGATATTTTCAGGTGTAACTGCGGTTTGCTTGTGGCCAACATGCCCCACTAGATCATCAGTTATGTTGCCTGTTCGTTGAAATTTTGCGAAGAGCGTACGAATGGTTTTTGCATCAGGTCCTTCTGGAACATTAAATCGTGCTAGAAAACTTCGCCTTGTTGCCGTAGGACTCTCTTATAACCTGTGGTACTCTAGCACTAGAAAAACGCGTTGTTCAATAGTGTACATGGTTTTAATCTCTTCTTTCGGTACGGTAACCTCTTTCACGTTTCAGTAGTGGAACTGATGACTCTGGGCTTCGGATCACTATTTATACTAGGCATTACGTATGGCGATTACAGCGCCATCTGTTAGCAGCTTTTGTAACTATTAATTCAAACTGCTGTATAAACGTCTTACAGATTTGACAATAAACATACCGTTTACTGCATTCCTTTATCGGTCTTTGTTTTCGAGATATTTAATTTTGAAATCAGGGAGTCCTTTTCTGCACCCAGTACTATATTATATAGTATAACACGCTGACTGCTGCGTAGCTTAGTCGCAGAGAGCTTGGCGGCGAAAGGAAAACGTTCTGGGCTCGAATCCCGTTGCGGCACACAGTTTTGAGCTGTCAGGAAGTTTCATATCGCCGCACAGTCCACTGCATAGAGAAAATACCATTCTGGAAACATCATCTAGAATATTCCTTCTTCCAGGAGTGCTAGGAGGGCAATCGTACGTTATTCAATAACGTAAGAGTATCAACACGTTTTCAATCTGAAGTGCCAAATCCTCTCTGCTCAAGGTACTTCTGATAGAGAAAAAGACAGACATTCTTCACGCCTGACAGTATTTATATTAGTCATCAAATGATGGATGTGGGGTTTCGATGAAGTGGTTAAAGTAGAGTGGAAGGAAAAGATACTCGTTATTTCATGATCAAACTTCACTCTGGGACTTGGAATCAGATTTCTGTACCAAAGTGTAAAATACTTGGCGAAAGGCAGATTTGACATTGACACATCTGTAACAACATTTGAAATGTAATTTGAAAATGTAACTAGTGTGGCTTCTGATATCTAACGTTGAATATCAAATGTTTTTGAATGGAAAAACGCGGCTTTGATGATGTTCTCTGTCACTTTGTTTTAACCCCTTCATCCAAATTACGCTTCTGCACTTTGAGGACAAACATACGTATTGACAGTTGTGCAGGATACGTGTTTTTGCTTTCTTATAATTAGTCTGGAAGTGTTGAATTAAAATATGATGTTACATTGACATCGGATCACGTATAGTTTTCCTCTTATTCTATCTGTATGTTGTAATTTTGTTTCCCTCTATTAAATTTTTAGTTACGGTAGAATGCAACGTATTGTAGGGTAATGTAATTGACGACTGTTTTGTCCTTATTATTAATATTAAGTGCTGTTCTTAGTGTGCTTTCCTGCAGCTTCGAGCGTTCCACGTCAGTTGTAGTGTCCGCCTCTCTACCTCGCAATTCATTAAAAGGCCTGTGACATCAGCAGATCGATAAAACGAGACTTAACTAATGTTTATAGTATTGTGACCAGTTGAAAGACGTCTGAAAATATTGCTTTGAGTATTCAGTTTTATTTGTTTCAGCATATCATTGATCCGAGGTTTGTAGCACACCCTATAAATCACTGAGGGCATAAAAAAGGACAGTTGGTCATTATTTCCATAACGAACACAGTACTTATACTTGCTGGATCCGGGTCTTTTTCGTTTCGGAGAAAAGTAGTCGTAATGTTTTATGCAGTAAGAGCACAATGTGGCATGTTCAGACTCCGGACTGGACGCCAAAGTACAGTGTAGGCGCTGAAAATTCACTGTTGTACCTGTCCTAGCTTTGTGCAGACGGTTCTCGTTAGTTCTCTCTTTCAAGAAACCCAGCCTACCGATCGTTATATTATCCCATAAATTTTGCTACGCCTTCGAGCACTTTGGTCTGTAAGAAAGGCTGCGTGAGGCTAGTGCAAAAGAAAAACAGGCGAGCGGGGGCTTACAGGTGGCGTAATTGACGGTCGGACTGCCGGCGGCTGTTGCGAATAACGAGGCTGAGCGGACAGCTGGGCCAAAGCAGAGACAGCCAGTGGGATGCCGGGGCCTCCTAATAGCCGCGTCTCTTGCCATTCTGACGGGAAACCCTCGTGTCGCCATGCAGACGCCTGTTACGTGAGAGGGGTCTCCTGTTACGTCAGTCAATTGGCACATACGAGGTAAGTCTTGTGTAGTTCGGGAACGAACTAGTTCGGAAGAGCGCTCCCACAAGCGAACTACGCGAACTAGTTCGCAGATCCCTCGCCTCTTAGTTCGTCTGCTCCTTTTCCAAATACTGACGGGGAACAGCGATAGGCCACGAGAGGGCGCAGAATCGCCTGATTCCCTTATGCCAGTTACCGTCATTTCGAGCTGAGATGCAGCTCAGCTGTAGTTTCATAGTTCACTACCACAAATTTTCTTTTCTAAGGTATTCAGCAGTGTCTAAATATAACCCTCATTCCACAGTGTAAAGAAGTAAAGAGAACTCAAAACATCGTTTGCATTTATATACAAGAAATTATGCATCAACCATTTTCTCTCGCCTGCATTATACTGTTGACGGCTCGCGGGGATAACGTCGTATAAGGTAACGAACCCGTACAGAATTAATTATCTACAAAACTGTTGTTTACTGCCTGTCGTCAGAATGTAAAGGTCGAAATCCAATGTCATCAATGTCGCTAGCGTGAAGATCAAAAATTTCTTCTATTTCATTTGTTAATACAAAATCAATTTCTATTATAAGTATGAGGTTGACCGGACTGGCTTAACTTTCGATGTAACTGAGGTGGCCGTCTCTCCGAAACAAAGGACTGGACTCGCCCAGAACCGAAGACAAAAATGCGTTTCTGCGCGTGGGAACTTGGTTGAGAGGGGGCGGTTGACGGATGACTTCCCTCAGCACCTGTTTGCACAATCTCCCCAACGAACAAACTTTCAAAATTATTATTTTTACATACTAATATGTAATTGTTTGTGATATGTAACTTGATAATTAGAAGAATGATGAATATTTAAAGAATTATGATATTAAGCACAAAAAATGAGTAAATACTTTCTCACTCAGAGCTCATGATTATTTTTTGTATGTCTAATTGTTAAGCAACAAATTAGAAAAGTTTCTTTTGTTAATGTTGTAGGTATATTCTTTGTGCCATATAATACTTGACCTGTACCATAGTAGTAATATTTTTTGTTGATCACTTCCAAAACTTTATAAAAATTAAAAAGTCATGTATAAAACTGCATTTTTATTTACGATAATAGACGCATTTAGCATATTTTCTGGTAATGTTCCTACAATGACCTGTTAAATAAATAAACAAATCCATTTTAAAAATAGAATACTACGAGTACTCTGTATGCAAAGTAGTTGAATACCATTGTATCACCCATTCGTGTTAATAACTAGTTTATTTGCTTAAGTATTTTATGTCTAATTGCCCAAAAATGCGGGTAATAGCACACGCTTGGGCAACACTGATCATTACATAAAAAAGCTGTCATTACAAAAGGAAGAGCTCTTTTAGTAGCGGTAGCAAAAGCCAAAAAGAGCAGACGAACTAAAAAGAGCGACATACTTCGCGGCCGAGCTGCGAACTGAAAGGAGAGTTACCGGTCGCGAACTAAAATATGCGCGATCGGTCGCGAACCAAACAATGCGCGATCTGTCGCGAACTAAAGTATGCCTGCTAGATTACATACTTCAGTACTACAAAATTTCTGTTTTTAAGTATTCTGCACTCTGCAATATCTAATAAATTTCCTAATGCCAAGATATAGAAATAACTCTAAACTTAAACGCGAGAAATTATCCACAAACTGTTTCTTTAGTTTTGTGTGATATCGTTAGCGGCTCAGACATGAAGATGGGGGAACTTCTCCCTCCACCTGCATGCTCTTACTTGGTTTTGATCATTCATGATCACCGCTGTATAAAAATATTAGACATCATTTGCACTTGAGAATAACTTGGAAATTCGAAAACCTCTAACGTCTCATCATTGCTTGTTTGTAAATGAGGCAAAGAACTATAAGTTACGTTGAATACAATAAAATGAGTAGCAACATCAGTAAGACTTAAACAAAAACGACATCTTATTGTGTGGCACACAACTTCTGACCATTTGCCTTGCCTTTCTTATATCCATTTTGATGAATGAAAGAAGTTTTGCCACTTCAATTATTTTATTGTGTAATTGAAATGTTCAAATGTTTGTATAGCTTATGGGACTTAACTAGGGGGTCATCAGTCCCTAAACTTACAAACTACTTATGTACTAGCTAACACTAAGGACGGCTCAAATATCCATGACCGAGGGGGGATTCGAACTCCCGACCGCAGTGGCCGTGCAGACCGTGACTGGAGCGCCTCAGTCCCCTCGACCACCGCGGCCGGCTATTGTGCAATTACTGTATGATAGTTATGCACGGTATTGGAGGTCAATAATGAAGTGTTCATAGTTTTATCACATAGAAAAAAAAGTGCATCAAGTGAACGTCAGTGTTATAAGTTGGTAGACTTATTGTGCATTTTATTTAAAAACGAAACAAATTTTACCGTTCTCTGACGAGATTGAGCTCTTTGTAATCGAACAGTGCACATTATTTGTTAATATGTAGTTTCGCGAAACTGAGGTACGGAGGAAACATAAACCAGCTATTACTGTTAATTTCAAAGTACACTTTTTTTTTATTTTTTTTTATTTTTCGCAAGTTTTCAATTCCGTCTTTGCAGTGTGCTGGTAGCTTTTTCGAGGCGGTGATACTCAACATTAAAAACGTGCTAGAAACGACCTACTTAAACGATTGAACTTAAAGTTACAGATATCTGTAAGCTTCATTTGTCATAGACAAGTAAATATTTTTGTATCCCCTCGTAATAAAAGTTCTATCGTATTGTATATCATTGTGAACTGGCATTTATAAAGTAATACATCTTCCGATTCGCCTCGCGGGGATGTCCCACTTGTCTGGTGAGCATGTTACGGATTACGCGGCCGCTCCCGCCGGAGGTTCGTCCACCATGAGGCACGGTTGTTTATGTTCGCCTTAGAATAAATTAGTTTATTTAGACTGCAGTGGGCCTTGTGTATAAGTCTTGGAACTGATGACCGTGGCAGTTTGGTCCCTTGGTTATGCGAACTTTGACCTTTTTCGCGATTTATTGACAACTAGCTGTAAACCCGGCGTTGCCCGGGTGTTTATTTATCCTACTCTCTCGTAGTCCACATCCCCTTCTCACTCTGCCTCCATCTCTTTCTCTCCCATCTCTCTGTTCGTTTCCACCTTTCCCTTTCTCGGAAAAGTCTTCTGCAATGTAACTTCTGTCATGTACCATACAAACATTTATGTACCCAGTGATATTCCTCTTGGTTTAAAAGTCATGTGTGCAAAAATTAATAAGGACTGGAGCAAAATTATGCTTTTGTAAAATTCCGTAAGTTAAGTACCCTTCACCATGCACCGAACGAAATTTTAAACAGACAGCGACATTGCTCTTGTTTTTAAGGTAGAGTGTACAAAATTTCTTCAATATCGGACCAAAACTATAGAAAAGCAAGGTCACATTGAAAAACGTACTTTGTTGTTCTCAAATATTCCAGTTTACGTCATACAACCCTTCTTCTGAGAATAACGAAAATAAAAAAAATTAAAAAAAGTAAATAAAAAAAAAAGTGTCTGTGAAATCGGTCAAGTCGTTCTCAAGATATGACGCGACCAAGGTATTTAGGGATCCATTTTTATGTTGCAAAGTACCCTCCCCAATGCACCGTATGAAACTTAAGGTAGACGGTGATCTTCCTCTTGTTTTGAAGGTCAAGAGTGCGAAATTTCGTGAAGATCGGAATGAAACTGTAGATTTTGTGAGTGCCGCCATGCACCTATCACAAAATACTTTCTTAGCTGACGTTTTCTACCTATAAACTACATTCCTGGCAAATATGAGCTTCATAGGTGAAGTACTTTTCGAGATTTCGTGTTCAGTCAGTCAATGAGTGAGTGAGTGTCCTTCCCCTTTTATATAGATAGAAATTAAGAAAACTGATTGCTTAACTTTGGATACAAGAGAATTAAGGGAGAGTTGCAGACAAAAATAAATAGTAGCATGCAACTCTGTAATGCTAACTTTATTTGATTCAAGGTAATGCCTGATGCGACAGTTTTACGGCATCTATAGCGAAACTGTTGTGAGCGGCAGACTACCTTTCGTTTCTTCATTTTTTAGGGGGGGGGGGGGGGGGTCAGTTACAAAAGACTTCATAAACGTCCGAAATTACATGCAAACTTCGTTGCAGGTCCCTAACTACACCCATTTTGCAATGATTGACGCATAAATCTGGGTACTGTCACGCGGTGGTCTCTCATTATTTATGACGTCATATCTCCTGAGCTATGTGTCGTATTTTTTGTTTTTGGGTCACGAACCTTCGTGGGCGTATGGTGAACAGTTCACCAAAGTTTCATTGCAATCCAATGAATTGTTTATGAACACATAGAGGACATACAGACAAAGAAAACGCAAGAAATTACTTCTTTTGTATTGAAACAGAACGCAGTATTACTTATTTTGAGGTAAACTGATTGTGTAGCAATCTCATTTAATAAAGAGTTTTTTGCAAGCCTGCTCCGTATGTAGCATTCTGCCCAGGGGCTTATTTCCCATTTCATTACAGCTTCTCAACGGGAATTAACAGAGTTTGATCGCGGAATGGTAATTGCATGTAGACACATGGGATATTCCACTTCGGAATCGTTAGGTAATTCAATATTCCCAACTCCGAAGTGTCAAGAGTGTGCAGATACTGGCAAATCTGAAGCACTGGCTGTCACCGCGGACACTGCAGTAACCGAGGGACCGCGTTCAGTGGTCGGAAGCAGCGGCTTCTGCGTCGGGTTGTCAGGCAGCAGGCAAGCCACGCTGTAGATAGTCCGAGATCCGGTATAAAACATATATACCCTCATCTGTTATTTAATTTTAATGACGTATATATGGTAGATAATGTTGGATTTGGAATAAAATAACCTTTCATTTGAAATGTAATTCTATTAAATAACGTATGAGGGTATATTAACTACGCTTACTTACCTCTTCATACTAAGCAACCCTATAGATGGCAGCAGGTGAAAGTAGGTAACCTTTATTTTTTCAGTTCATTGGGGTATATTCTCTCAGTTGATGCTTGACTTTCATAAATAACAGATGGGGGAAGTCGATCGAAAAAATTTAATGAAACATGTTATTGTTTAACATAATAGGCACCAGATTTAGCTAGGCAACCTAGCAGCGATATATCAATGTACACATTATCTACCATATATACTTGATTAAAATTAAATAAGAGATGAGGGTATATATTTCTTATGCCGGATAAGAGGTCAGTGTGCGTCTGCCAGAGCAGTCTGGCCTTGTGGGCTGTGGCAGCGGCGACCGACGCGACGCGACTGACTGTGGCGCGGCCGGCTGAGGAGCTGACGGTAGGGTTTGCTGACGCAAGTTGTCAGCAAGGCTCTGTGTCAGCAAGTGTTGGTATGGACTGGCTTCTCTGGAGCAAATGAACTCATAACCGTACGCAAATGACTATGTTAGACTAGTTGGAGACCATTTGCAGCAATCGATGGATTTCGTGTTTCTAAGGAATCAAGAAATTTTTATGGATGACATCGACGAACTATGTGGCAGGTCACATTTGTTGGCTTGAAGAGCATTCTGGCCAATTCTAGCGAATGAATTGACCCCCTCCCCCGATCAGCCGACATGAATTCCATCCAACATTTATGCAACCGCCGAAAGGTCAGTTTGTGCACAAAATCCTCCACCGGCAACACTTCCGTAATTCATATTCACAGAATGTATGACATTAACTGCCAATGTGTAAAGTTGAAAACGTGTACCCAGCCGGGATTCGAACCTGGGTCTCCTGCTTTCTAAACAGTTGCGCTGACCCCTACACCACTGGGGACACAGCGATCACCACACCTGCACGGAATTACTCAAGCACGCCTCCCGCCAGATACAAATTTGCAACCTTACCGTGCCCACTAGAACTCAAACTCGTAGTCACTTAGTACTGATTCTCGCAGGAGTAAGGGCCTAGGTTTTGTGTCTCGTTTCCGCCAGTTGTCCTGGGTGTCGGTGGCCGTAGAGAGACCGACACGGGGAAATAGGATGCACAGCGTGTGCGGGTACAGAGTCTGAGGTGACCAGCCAGTGGGACAGTAGAAACTAGAAACGCTAAGCTAGATTAGAACAAGTTGTATTTCGTAGAAACATGGTAATACTCAACTTTTACATAGTTCTTGACTGCAGACTAAGTGTAATGCTGAGACATAGGTTAACTAGGTAGTGGCCTGCCTACTGATGAGTCCTAGTGCCTGTCCTAATCCCAAGTGGCCGATGCAGTTCAATGGTGGCCAGGAGCGGAGTTGCAGCAGAGGGCGCTCGTGGCTGACGTCGTAAGAACGCCGCGCCGTGCTACGTGGCGCGCACTTTAGACTTGTGCGAGACCACACAAGGAGTGCCTCCGCAGTAAAGAAAGGATTATTGCCCATATCGGCAAATTATCCGAAAGAACAGACACCACTTTTGATCCTGCAGTTATTATCTATTCATATTCACGGAATGTATGACATTAACTGCGAATGGGTAAAGTTGAAACCGTGTACCCAGCCGCAATTCGAACCCGGGTCTTCTGCTTTCTAGACAGTTGCGCTGACCTCTACACCACTGAGGACACAGCAATCATCACACCTGCACGAAATTACTCAAGCACGTCTCCCGCCGTAATTACGTACGGATGCAGAGGCAGCGTGTCTTAATATTCCTGCAAGGGAGGCCGCGCGGACCGGCCGCGTGGTGCAAGGCGTCATCCTGTGGACTGGGCGGCCGTTCCCGCCGCAGGTTTGAGGCCTACCTCGGGCATCGGTGTGAGCGTTGTCCTCAGTGTAAGTTAAAGTAGTATGTAAGTCAAGAGACTCATGACGGTAGCAGTTTGGTCAAGAAGGTTTACAAACATTTGAACATTTTTCCTGCAGGAGAGTTCGAACGACTTGTTGACTCCATGTCACGTCGAGCTATTGCACTATGCCAGGCGAAAGGATGTTCGGCGCCACAATACGAGTATCGCCTGACTTTTTGTCACCTCAGTGTGTATGAACAAACGAGAGTGAGGAGATGACTACAGGCCGTCACGTGGAGACAGCGACTGCCTCCACTGGAGATAGTGAGCGGCGGGCGCGCAGGTGCTGCGGGTCCCCAGACGCGGCTTGGCTTGGCGCCCCTGAGAATTGGGCCAGGGGCGCGGGCGCAGCGGGAGCGGGAGTGCACTCGCCGCCATCGATCCCGCCGCTATTCCTGGCACAGCCGCGACCCACTGCGGCCGCGCTTACAGATGCACCAGCCGCGACAGGTGGCACACGGCCGCCAAGTGGAAGCCAACGCCTCACACACTTTCGCTAATAAGCAGTCAGGCCAGAGAGAGCCCCTCACCCTCACTTACACCGTGTCACCGTGTGAAGCGCTCCTAGCATACTAGGTACAAGCTGTAAACTCTTGCAAGATCTTGCGGCAGCGTGTTTAGACAATAAACGTAAACAGAGAGAAACGTTACTGGCGAATGTGTAGCAAGTCTCGTATGTTGTTGTTTTGTTTTGTTGGGTTGTACGCAAGTAGTACATTTTCTGGAAATGAGTTCAAGACCGGTAAACTTTCCCATAGCGACGGCTGCGTTAGCATAGGCCTTCGTTGTTGGAAGGCGGATACAACGCCGAAGAAAAAAAATTGGGGCTGGTTGCGACCGTAGCTTCAGAGAAGATAAGAAGAAAACCGCTATGCATATAGCATGGTTATGAGAGAATTAATGCCGGAGCATGCAAATGAATTCCGTAATTATGTATAATTTACCTGATGCTGCTATAACGTCAAGCTTTATAAACGAATATTTACGAGTTGCTGTGATTATGAGTGAAAAATAGTAACTTATTATGGTACAGGCTATTCCCAACGTCAATTCTGGCTCTTTGTTACACGCCTCTGTTAAAAATGTAATAGCCACTTTGTTCCATTCCGTAACTACAACGTCAGTAGTCATGATTTCACATTAGCGCATCAGTCGGTCGCCATAGACACAATTATTATTAATCTATTACAAGTTCGTTCATCGTTTAAAAGGGCTTAAGGAGAACCTATACACACTCTCGCCCGAGGGAGGACTTGAAAATCCAGCAGAAGCGGCCACCCAGTGGCATGATGCCTTACAACGCGCGGCTGCTCCTGTGCGACATTTGCGTTTAGTTTCGATAAAATCAAATGTCGATTGCCGCGCGGCAGTAGCCGAGCGGTCTGGAGCGCCACGTTGCGGATAGCGCGGCCTCCCGCGTCGGAGGTTCGAATCCTCCCCCGGGGATGGATATTTATGTTGTCTTTAGTATAAGTTACTTTATAAATAGTTCGTAAGTTTAGGGACTGATGACCTCGCAGTTAGGTCCCATCAGGTTTACAAACATTGGAACTGTCGATCCTCGTATGCATAAATCATAACGCTCGCCAAGTTTGCAGGCACGAACTGGGCGCAAAAATTGGCCGGAAAAGAAAATCAAGAAAAAGTGATGGTTTAAGAAATAACTGGATCACCGGAACATATACGCGAATTCTCCTACGTCATGTGCTCGTATCTTCTTCTTACGAGAAGAAGCCTTTCCATCGAACCGCAACTTGAAACACACGCGGTTGTCTCAGTGTCATGAAGCGTCATTTCGCCTATGTAGCGTCATTAGTAGATGACTACTAAGCAACAGCCGTGCCACGGATTACGTGTCAACAGTCGATGTGCTTCACACAACTGCCGACTGCACAGCATGCTCACGTTTAACAATCAAGTTCTCTCTGCTACTTGCAAGGCCGATTTAACCATGTGGATGTTCAGGGCTAGTAAAAATAAGTGGCCCTACTGACTACATGTAGAACTAACATAGTTCTGTAAGAGTACAATAAGAAAGTTACAGGCGTACACTTTGTTCTGTGACTTCAACTATGTCATGTATTAAAAGATGTAATACCTAACAGAACTTTCTAAGTACATACAATGTCAGAGTGGAAACCACTTGTTCACCTGAAGGTTCTGATCTACAGCCTCCCCTCGCCCACTGATCCCTAAAGGAAAGCGGAGTTCCGCGGCGTCTCGACATCGAGGTCATTACAGACGGAACACACACGCCGCGGTGGAGTGGCCGAGCGCATTGACGCGTTATGCTACGATGCGCGAGGTCGCTCCCTGTCGGGGGTTCTAACCCCCCCCCCCTTGGGCATGGATGTTTCTGCTGTCTTTAGTATAGGTAGTTCGTAAGTTTAGGGACTGACGATCCCGCAGTTAAGTCCCACAAGCTTAACAAACATTTGACATTTTTGAACATTTGGAGCACACACTTGCATGATTTCTGTTCAGGTTAAGAAAGGAAATATCGGCCACGCTATTTGTAAAAGATCGTCCTGCCGTTTACCTGGAGTGATTCAGGGAAATCATGGAAAACTGAAATCAGGCTGGCCAGAGGCAACTTTGCAGCTTTGATGTTCAGTGTTCAAATGTTTGTAATTCTATCGGACCAGACTGTGTGGTCATCAGTCCATAGCTTACAAACACACACACCCATGGCTCAGGGAGGACTCGAACCTCCGACGGCGAGCAACCGCGTGCTCCGAAGCGAGGCGCCTTAGGTAGCTCGGCTACTCCATTGCGGCTGCAACTTTAAATAGCCGTCTCCCGAATTTCGGTTCAGTGTGTTGTCACCACTGCCTCAGGCACCTCTGTCGCTCCCCCTTCCCCCTCCACGCCTAAGAACCGGCCCAAGTCATCCCCTTCAATATAGCCGGGCCGGCCGCGGTGGCCGAGGGGACTGAGGCGCTCCAGTTACGGTCTGCACGGCCATTACGGTCGGGAGTTCGAATCCCCCCTCGGGCATGGATATTTGTGCCGTCCTTAGTTATTTCATAAGTAGTTTGTAAATTTAGGGACTGATGACCCCGTAGTTAAGTCCCATAAGCTGTACAAGCAAACAACATAGCGTGGCTATTCGCTACGTCATTATAGGATCTCAAAGGCTGCCGAACGGGCGTTGTATCACACTGAGGGCCTCTGAGTTTTGCTGATTTTCGTTAAGTGAGGAATAGTCTGAAACTTTTAAATGTTTTCAAGTATTTGATAGGGAAATAAGTGAAATAGGAAACAGCTATTACAAGAACACACCACTCGTTGACACTTCAATATCTTGCGAGGAACGTCTTATTAGAAAGCTTATTTCGTAAAATGAACAGCACATTTTGGTGGCAAATTCATAAGAAATATCTATTCGGCTGACAAAATCAGTGAAGTATCTGCTTACAAATCTTGAAGAAGCAGCTCATAAATCGAACTGTCATACATTCCCATTTCGATATTCCGATGATGTTTTCTGAAATTATGGTTTACGATATGCTAATCCACTATCGAAATAGATCTGAGGATACCATTCTACTTATTGCAGCAATTGTCAGTAGCGTAGCTTACGCGCATCAAATTTGTTAAAAAGCTACTTAACTGCGGATACAACTATCTGGTCGACAAAATACCTAGCGTTATAATCAACCGGTGTCCTTCGATAAAAGCACCAAAAGGGACATAAAAGTATGACAAAAGCAATACTTTGAAACAAGTATACCCTAAACACTTACGTTAGTTTAAATCAAATGTTTGTAAACTTAAGAGACGAAGCTACTGAGGTCATCGGTCCCTAGACTTACACACTACTTCAGCTTAATCCGCCGGCCGCGGTGGCCGATGGGACTGAGGCGCTACAGTCACGCTCTGCACAGCCACTACGGTCGGGGGTTCGAATCCCCCCTTGGGCATGGATATTTGTGCCGTCCTTAGATTAAGATAGTTGATAAGAAGCTTGTAAGTTTAGGGACTTATGACCCCATAGTTAAGTCCCATAAACTATATAAACATTTGAACAGCTTAATCCAATTTATGCCGAGGAGAACACACGAACACACACACACACACACACACACACACACACACACACTTGCCCCGGAGCGGCCGACCAATCCGTGAAATGGCGCCTCAGACTGTGCGGTACACACTTAGCTGTATCCCTTGTCTTATAGTTCCAATTAATAATTGGTAGACTATTAATAATTTATAAGAGGATAATTAAATTTGTTATAGCTCAGGCTAAAATCAAAATACGTAATCTGCAATGGCCGCGGTGGAGAGCTCGAGCGTTCTAAGGCGCCTTGCTGCGGAGCGCGCGGTTGCTAGCGGAGGTTCGAGTCCTTCCTTGGGCATGGGTGTGTGTATGTTTGTCCATAGGATAGTTCAACTTAGTTTAAGTATGTAAGCCTAGGGACTGATAACCAGAATAGTTAAGTCCCATAGATTTATAAATATTCGAACATTTTGAAGTTGCCATAACTAATAAAACATTGATTTTGTTTTACTTACTTACTTTTTACATTTAATTTAATGTGTAGATAAATTTTTATTTATGAAACCAATTTAAGTAATGGATTTTTTTTATTCAACAACATTGCGATATACCAAATTTCTTAAAGGTGTGTAGAAAATAATTGAGAGAAAAAGAAAGTTCTTCTGGGGGAGAGGAAGGGGCGCAGAGTTATAGCTGTGCCCAAGGGCGTGATTTAACTTTTACATGTCATTTTCACATTGCGTATCATTTGAATGTAGGCGATATATCTTTTAATTTACGCAACTATCCATTAAAATTGTAACATCGTGAATAGTGCATGCAAAAGTCATCAAATTAGCAACTGCACTGCATGCCTGTGTATCCATGCTTGTGAGTTTCAGAGCAATCATAAAAAGCAAAAGAGTCGATCAAACGTTTCATGTTTCAGAAGAAGAAAGTGAGGAAGATTAGTGATTAAGGACCCGTCCACATCGTGAACATTGGAAACCAGGTTTCTACACTTCACAATTTATAACAGGCGCTTTAGACCGCGCGGCTGCTCCACCGCGGCTTTTAAATAGGTACACCCATTTTATTACATATTCGTATAGTATGTAAATAAATATGAATTTTTAATTTGTAACACTTTTTCGCTATGTGATAGATGGCGCTGTAATCTGCTATTGTAGCAGCAGTAACCGATCGAAGGCCTGTGGCCGGCCGCAGTGGCCGAGGGGACTGAGGCGCGTTAGTCACGGTCTGCACGGCCACTACGGTCGGGGGTTCGAATCCCCCCTTGGGCATGGATATTCGTGTCGTCCTTAGTGTTAGCTAGTTCATAAGTAGTTGGTAAGTTTAGGGACTGATGACCCCGTAGTTAAGTCCCATAAGCTATTCAAACATTTGAACATTTAAAGGCCTGTGGCAGATGTGTTGTCTTATATAGATTTTGCTGACCTCTGAGATGTTTACATATCTGTGTGTTTGCTTATATAAGTACGTGGTATCGCGTAACATTTCGCCAGTGTGGACGGCATTTGCTTAGTGATACATTAATCGTGTTAAAATGGACCGTTTACCAATTACAGAAAAGGTTTATATGGTATTTATGCATGGCTATTGTGATCAAAATGCCCAACGGGCCTGTTCTGTGTATGTTCTTCGTTATACCGGAAGACATCATCCAAGTGTCAGGACCTTTAGTCGGATAGTTACGTTATTTAAAGAGACAATAAGTGTTCAGCCACAAGTGAAACGACAAACCACGACCTGTAAGAAATGATGATGCCCAAGTAAGTGTTTTAGCTGCAGTTGCAGCTAATCCGCACATTAGTAGCAGACAAACTGAGCGAGAATCGGGAATCTCAAAAACGTCGGTGTTGAGAATTCTGAATCGACATAAATTTCAGCCGTACCATATTTCTATGTACCAGGATTTGCATGGCGAAGACTTTGAACGTCTTGTACAGTTTTGCCACTGAGCACAAAATAAATTGCGGGAAGGTAACAGATTTTTTTCACATTTTCTGTTGTGACGAAGCGTCATTCACAAACAGAAGTAACGTAAACCGGCATAATATGCACTATTGGGCAACGGAAAATCCACGATGGCTGCGACAAGTGGAACATCAGCGACCTTGGCGGGTTAATGTATGGTGCGGCATTATGGGAGGAAGGATAATTGGCCCCTATTTTATCGATGTCAATATAAATGGTGCAATGTATGCTGATTTTTTACGTAATGTTCTACCGATTTTGCTACAAGATGTTTCACTGCATGACAGAATGGCGATTTACTTTCAACATGATATATGTCCTGCACATGGCTCGTGTGCAGTTGAAGCGGCCTTAAATAGAATATTTAATGACAGGTGAATTGGTAGTAGAAGCACCATACCATGGCCCGTACGTTCACGGGATCTTACATCCCCGGATTTATTTCTGTGGGGAAAATTGAAGGGTTTTTGCTATCGTGATTCACTGACAACGCCTGAAAACGTGAGTCAGCGCATTGTCAATGCATGTGAGAACATTACTGAAGGAGAACTACTCGCTGTTGAGAGGAATTTCGTTACGCGTATTGCCAAATGCATTGAAGTTGAAGGACATCATTTTGAGCATTTATTGAAGTCATGAGGCAATTACACGTAATAACCCAGTAACAGCATGCGTTCCCATAATGTATAATAATTTCACAAAAGTACATGTATCACATTGTTGAACAACCGAATTAAAGTTCAAACGTACCTACGCTCTGTGTTTTAATTTAAAAAACCTACCTGTTAGCCACTGTCTGTCTAAAACTGTGAGCAATATGTTTGTGAATATTACAGCGCCATGTATCACAAAGCGACAAAAGTGTTCCAAATGAAACATTCTTATTTATTTACGTACTAGCGAGTATGTAATAAAAATGGGGGTACCTATTTTAAAAAATGCTGTTGACATCCGTCTGACCTATGGCAGCGCAATCTAGCGGGCCAACCATAGGGCCATCTCCAGAATGAAACTTTGCCTCTGCAGCGGAGTGTGCGCTGATATGAATCTTCCTGGCAGATTAAAATTGTGTGCCGGAACTGGGACTCGAACCTGGGACCTTTGCTTGTCACGGGCAAGCGCTCTACCGACTAAGCTATCCCGACACGACTCACGATGCCGCCCCACAACTTTACTTCCGCCAGTACCTCGCCTCCTACTTTCCAAACTTCACAGAAGCTCTCCTGCAAGGCTAGCACTCCCAGAAGAAAGGATATGGTGGAGACGTAGCGTCGCCACAGCCTAAGCGATGTTTCCAGAATGAAACTTTCACTCTGCAGCGGAGTGTGCGACAAAAGTCCCAGGTTCGAGTTCCGGTTCCGGCACACGATTTTAATCTGCATGATAGTTTCATATCAGCACATACTCCGCTGCAGAGTGAGGGTTTCATTCTGGAAACATGCCTTAGGCTGTGGCAAAGCCATGTCTCCACCATATCCTTTCTTCCAGGAGTGCTAGTCTAGCATGGTTCGCAGGAGAGCTTCTGTGAAGTTTGGAAAGTAGGAGGCGAGGTCCTGGCGGAAGTAAAGTTGCGGGGCGGCACCGTGAGTCGTGTCGGGATAGCTCAGTCGGTAGAGCGCTTACCCGCGGAAGAAAAAGGTACCAGGTTCGAGTCCCGGTTCCGGCACACAATTTTAATCTGACACGAAGTTTCATAGCACCATCTGTTTTCCCTCTTCACGCTCCAAAAGTTTTGTTCTTTGAAGTTTTTTGTCTGATACCTATTTCGTGAGATATTTGGCCCGGCCACTATCAATGGACCACCCTGTATATACAGGGTGTTTCACTAAGTGTGTAACTTATAAAATAAAAGGTGACGGGAATTTTTAATGCGGTAGGTCAACACAAGAAATGTTACACTTTCTGCGGAGCTATGAACGTAGTTTATTGTATCATTTTCCAAAGAGTTACAGCACAAAGATATAATTTTTTCTATCGTGCATTGGAATCATTGAAAGCAGCTGCGTCCAAATCAATTTAAACTACATTCCTATCACTGTTAGTTTGGGAGCTAGAACCCTTCAAAGTTTCAGGGGCAGATACCACAAACGCTGCGCATAATGCAATGCGCCTTCTAAATGTGGTGCGGCCGAGTAGTAACGTCGCCGGTGTCACGGAGCGAGAAGCTTCCTCGATGCGCTGTTAGACTGCCGACTGTCGCCGCACACGGCCGTATACACGACCACACAAACAACCTGGGCTCAAGATACCACAGTTATTGACATCGGATAACGATGGCATACACGAACAACGAGTACGTCGACATGTTGCTGATGCTCGACCGACACGATGCCACTGAAGCAGCCACGGCGTATGCCGTGCGATATCTTAGGCGAAGAGCCCTGGCAGCCATTACGTTCTTACGTGCCGATCAACGACTTCGGGAAACAGGCCAGCTTGGTAATGCGCCGCACTAACAGAGGAAGACCTGAAAGAAGTGAGGAGACGGAGGTGTTTATTTTAGCTGCACTACACCACGATCCTCATGTCAGCTTACAAACCGTTGCTGCAGTCGCTGGTGTCAGTCTCACATCTGTGTGGCGTATAGTACACGGCCACAGGTTTCACCCGTTCCGCCTGTCACTGACCCAGGAGCTGCATGGATGGGAACGATTTCCGTGCAAGAGTGACATTCTGTGAGTGGGCCATGCATAATTTCACGTTGGTGTCTTTACAAAGTGTTATGTTCTCTGATGAGTCCACGTTCACGAACTATAGTACAGTGATTCGACATAACATGCACTACTGGGCCGCAGACAATCCTCGGTGGGTACGACCTGTCGACCGTCAACGTAGGTGGTCTATTAACGTGTGGTGTGGAATTCTTGGGGATGAAATCATCGGTCCACACTACTTCCCAGGTACACTGACAGGTGAGTTATATCGCGCTTTTATAGCCGACAGTTTGGGTGGTCTCCTTGAACATGTGTGTCCACACACGAGAGTCGATATGTGGATGCAGCACGATGGTCACCCAGCCCATTCTGCGTGTGCTGTTGTGGACGAACTAAACAACAGGTTTGCAGGAAGATGGTAGGGGCATCATGGCCCTCATTCATGGCCCGCAAGGTCGCCTGATTTAACACCAGTAGATTTCTTTTCGTGGGGATATCTAAAGGATCGTGTTTATGTCACTGAGCCCACATCCCCAGATGATCTAAACCGGCGCATCGAGGACGCATGTCGCTCCGTCACACCGGCGATGTTACATCTCGTCCGCAGATCCTTTCGACGGCGCATTGCCTTATGCATTGAGGAACATGGACACACATTTGAACATCTCATGTAAATCAACTTCCCACTGCCATAACATCCATCACCCACCACACAGCCATGTAATATGTACAGCGTGTAGTATCTGCCCCTGAAACTTTGAAGGGTCGTAGCTCCGAAACTAACAGTGATAGGAATGTAGTTTAAATTGATTTGGACGCAGCTGGTTTCAACGATTCCAATGCACGATAGAAAAAACTGTTGTTCCATTAAAAAAATATATCTTTGTGGTGTAACTCTGTGGAAAATGATACAGTAAACTATGTTCATAGCTCCGCAGAGAGTGTAACATTTCTTGTGTTGACCTACCGCATTAAAATTTCCCGTCACCTATTATTTTATAAACTACAGAGGCAAACACTCTTAGTGAAACACCCTGTATAATGACAGGTGGATTGGTCGTTGAAGCATCATAGCATGGCCCCTACGTTCACCGGACCTTACATGTCCGGGTTTCTTTCTGTGGGGAAAATTGAAGGATATTTGCTATCGTGATTCACCAACAACGTCTGGAAACATGCGTGCGCATTGTCAATGCATGTGAGAACACTAGTGAAGGCGAACTAGTCGCTGTTGAGAGGAATTTCGTTACACGTATTGCCAAATGCATTGAAGTTGAAGGACATCATTTTCATCGTGTACTGAAGTCATGAGGTAATTACAGGTAATCACGCAGTAACAACATGCGTTCTCATAATGAATGATAATTCCACAAAAGTACATGTATCACATTGGAACAACTGAAATAAAGTTCAAACGTACCTACGTTGTGTGTTTTAATTTAAAAACCTACCTGTTACCCACTGTTCGTCTAAAATTGTGAGCAATACGTTTGTGAATATTACAGCGACATCTATAATAAAAAGTGAAAAAAGTGTTCCAAATAAAACATTCATATTTATTTATGTACTAGACGAAAATGTAATAAAAATGGGGGCACCTACTTACAAAAAATGCAGTTGATACCCTTTTGACCTATGGCAGCGCCATTTAGTGGGCTAACCATAGCACGATGTTTTCCCCGTTCAAGCTAGAAAAGTAGATTTTCAGGTAGAATGGGATAGGAACGACGATGGAAACAGGATCTCATTTGAGGAAGTGGAGAAAATGGTCAGTAGATTACAGTGCAATAAAGCGGCTGGGGTGGATGAAATTAAGGAAGTTTGATAGTGCCATCTGTTTTTCCCCCTTCCAGCTGGAAAAGTTTTATTCTCTGTAGTTTTTTAGTCTGATGCTTATTTCGTGAGATATTTGGCCCGGCCACGATCAATGGACCACCATATATAGTTTGGTCGCTGTAGCATACAACCATTAGCAGAAACGCACAAGACTTGTGTGGCCCCCTTGGCCGCCTGTGCTGGTGACGCTCGTGGCTTTCGCTGGCCTCAGCCCTGCCGCCTCATCGGGTTTCAGGCCGCGCGCCGCTGATCCCGCGATTGCCGCGAACGCCGCCGCCGCCGCTGACGTCGCCGGCAGGGCCGGGGTTATCGGCCGTCCACCTGCCACCTGCCACCGGCCACAGCCGCGCCCAGCGCCGCCATCACAAGGACCCCGGGACCAGAGGTCGTACTCCTTGGCCCACATACAAGAGTCCCGTGGGAACTGAGCCCGTGTTCGGTCCTTGATCATAACCAGAGCATCTCAGCTGCCCGTGCTCACTACCGTCCGATTAGAATGAGTCGCCAGCTGACAGCTACCGCGCTGGAGCCCTCTCCTCCAACCTCACGCCCGAGTCGTCCACCGTTGCCTAACTAAAAAATGTTCAAATGTCTGTAAATCTATCGGACCAAACTGCGTGGTCATCAGTCCGTAGCTTACGAACTACTTAAACCTAGGTAAACTAACCTAAGGACAACACACACACACACACACCCATGCCCCAGGCAGGACTCGAACCTCCACGGCGAGCAACCATGCGCTCCGCAGCGAGACGCTTTAGACCGCTCGGCTACTCCACCGCGGCGTTACCTAACTGCCACAACAGCTGCTGACTTACGTTCCCTTGTCTTGCTCTCTTTCTTGTTTTGTTTCCGATTCATAAGTATGTCTTTTTTCATTTCATGTTTCATCACTGTGATTACCATGCAAAAAACCACACATCCTAACGGTGTTAGCGAAATACGTACCCACACTTTGCACTACCCTCACGCTACTCGATCCTTTCGAAAAAGGCGCGATTTAACGTCTTTTATACAACTACTATACCACAGCGATGACCTTACATTAAAAGAGTTGTGGCCTTACAACCCTTACAACCCTGTCGTTACGCGATAAATCAGTCAAACCTTAAGGTCGTAAATTCTAACAAATTCCTAGGAGTTACAATTACGAAGAAGTTTGACTGGAGAGAACACACAGAAAATATAGTGGGGAAGGCGAACCAAAGGTTACGATTCATCGGCAGAACGCTTCGAAGATGCACTAGCTGCACAAAAGAGACTGCCTACAGCACACTTGTGCGTCCTCTCCTGGAGTACCTTTGCCCCTTGTGGGACCCTCACCAGGTGGGACTGACGGAAGACATTGAGTAGGTTCAGAGAAGGGCAGCTCGTTTTGTTTTATCACGTTACGGGGTGGGAAAGCGTCACGGAAATGTTGCACTAATTGGAGTAGAAATCATTAAAAGAAAGACGTTATTCATTGTGGAGTGATCTGTTTGCGAAGTTTCAATCACCGACTTTTACTTCTGAATGTGAAAATATTTTGCTAGCACCCACCTACTTAGGGAGACATGACCATCCCAATAAAGTAAGAGAAATCAGATCGAGAACGGAACGATTTAGGTGTTCTTTCTTCCCGCGTGCTATTAGAGAATGGAACGGTAGAGAAAAGTTATGAAAGTGATTAACGAACCCTATGCCAGGCACTTGAATGTGATTTGCAGAGTATGTATGTAGATGGTAGACGGTTCGAATCCTGTTGTGACAGATTTTTTATTTCTCTCTGTTGTGTCGAATACTTACACGATTTTAATTACTAATGGAAGTTTGTAGGAAAAGTGCACGTATTTTTGTTCATTCGTAATTTTCTATATTTTGTAGAAGTTATTAATAATGATGGTTTCAATAAACAAAACTTAAGTTACATTTTTTACAGTATTGGCTTCACTATTAGTTGACGGCGGTAGTCTTTAATAGTTCAAATTGTGAAGAGCTGCGTCACTGTTTTTGGAAAGTCACCCACATAGCTACTAATGTACTAATTTCTTTCCAACCTACTCAGCCATCGTTTTAGGTGAGTACAAGGTTTTCAGCTCGTCTACATACACATAAACAAAAACTGGCACAACACGTGGAATTAGAGACCCCAAAATATTTTATGTAACTGGGCTCGAACCACCGACTCCATGGTTGTGAGGCCACATCGCTACCACCTGAGCTACACAAACAGTTGCTGCAACTGTTTTAATTATCGGTACTTACGTGTACTTTGCAAAACTTCAGAGTCAATTTTCTCGAGACTTTTTGAGAACTGCGTTGAATAGCTTTCACTGATGGTTATCTGAGTTCTGAATTTCACATACCATAAATTTACAAAAATTCTAAAATCCTACACCTATGTGGACTCCTCGCGAGTGACAGAGTGATACACCTCTTCGGACTGTAACAGAAAGAAAATAACGATACAAGAACAAGGAAGAATCAATCGGCAGAAGTCAATGAAACGAAAGCGAAGTGTGTCCCACAATTTACTGTGACTCGAGAGAATTCCGCAGCAGCCTCATACCAGCGCGTTGTGAATGTGGGGCTCAACACTGCGGACTCCCGTCCGATGCTGCGTCAGAGCGGCCGCTGATTCTTCAGGTCTCTATAATGACCCTGGACTGTCCGTAAACTTGAACACAGGTCAGGACGCGCTCAGTCCTTGAAGTTCCTACTCGAGAGCACCGAATGTAATTTTTTTTCTTGGAGTCCGGGGGATATCACCTCGTAAGTTTGCGTTCTCCCCTCTCCGAAAATAGGAGAGCGATTAAAACACAAGCGGCCCTAAACAGCCAATAGTCGGTGCAGCCACTTTCCTGTCTAGGGAACTCTGAACTCCGAACACCGACTTCGCGATGTCACGCTTACATGGCCGCGAGAGCATTCCCCGCCGGCCGCGGTGGCCGAGGGGACTGAGGCGCTCCAGTCACGGTCTGCACGGCCACTACGGTCGGGGGTTCGAATCCCCCTCTCGGGCATGGATGGATATTTGTGCCGTCCTTAGTGTTAGCTAGTTCATAAGTAGTTTGTAAGTTTAGGAACTGATGACCCCGTAGTTAAGTCCCATAAGCTATACAAACATTTGAACATTTGAGCATTCCTCGCAGTAACGAGTCCAAATTATCCAAATTCCATGCGGCTCGTGGGGAAACCATCGGTATCCTCCACTGGCCAAATGTTTTGCGGAGACCGCTAACGGGGTGGTACAGTTTTACCGCCCGTGAACTGACAGGCCGTCTTTTCGGGGCATTCCTGCCCACTGTAAGGTGACGAAAGACTCGTAGGAGACCACCGGCCACCATCTCATATGCAGGGCTGCAGCAAATATGAGGTTCCCAGATGTAGCGTTTGTGCGCCAGTTTCCAGTTTCAATTAGTTCCAAAATTCTAAAACTCCAGTCCAGTAAGCCTTACATACGTCGCGGAATAAAATAACAAAATTAAGATCATATAGACGTAAATCATCCCTATTCACAATTCATGAAGATAACTCTGCTTGTTAAGGAATTTTTTATTATTTTTGCATACATCCCCACGTTCGGATCGGTCGGGAGAAAAGTTTTGGAAGGTACAATGTTTGCAGGTAGTGTTAAGGGGTCTTAAAAATACGAAATTCCTGTTGGTGTTGTGGTATTCAGTCCGCAGACTAGTTTGATGCAGCTCTCCACTCTACCCTGTCCTGTGCAAGTCTCTTCATCTGAGAATACGTTCGGCAACCTACAGCCTTTTGAATCTGTTTACTATATTCGTCCCTCGGTCTCTTTCTACGATTTTCATCCCACACGCTTCGTTCTAATCCTAAGTTGACAATTCCTTGATGTCTCAGAATGTGTCCAACCCATCTATCCCTTCTCTTTGTCAGGATATGCCCGAAACTCCTTTTCTGCCCGATTCGGTAAAGCACCTCCTCATTAGTTATGTGATCTACCCATCTAATTTTCATCATTCGTCTGTAGCACCACATTTCAAAAGCTTCTATCATCTTTTTATCTGAACTCCTTATCGTCCACGTTTCACTCTCATACAATGCTACACTCCAGACAAATGCTTTCAGAAAGGACTTCCTAACATTTAAATTAATATTGGATGTTAACAAGTTTCGCTTCTTTAGAAACGCTTTTCTTCCCTATGCCATTCTGCATTTTATATCTTCTTTACTTCGGCCATCAGAAGTTATCTTGCTAGCCAAATAACAAAATTCATTTACTACTTTTATTGCCTCATTACCTAATCTAATTCCCTTAGTATCGCCTGAGTTTCTGACATTGCATTCCAATACCTTGTTAATGTTCATCTTATATCTTCCTTTCAAGACACTGGCCATCACATTCAACTGCTCTTCTACATCTTTTTGCGGTCTTTGACAGAATTACTATGCCATCAGCAAACCGCAATGTTTTTATTTCTTCTTCCTGCACTTTAATGCCCTCTCCAAATTTCTCCTTCCATTCCTTCACTGCCTGCTCAATGTACAGATTGAACAACATTGGGGAAAGGCTACAACCCTGTCTTACTCCCTTCTCAACCTCTGCGTCCCTTTCTTGTCCTTCGACTCTAATAACCGCTGTCTGGTTTTTGTATAGGTTGAATATAACTCTTCACTCCCTATATTTTACCCCTGATACTATCTGAATTTGGAAGAGAGTATTACAGTCGACATTGTCAACAGTTTTCTCCAAATCGACAGATGCTAAAAACGTAGGTTTCCCTTTCCTTAGCCTATCTTCTAAGATAAGTCGTAATGTGAGTATTGCCTCCCGTGTTCCTACATTTCTCCTAAATCAATACTGATCTTCCCCGAGGTCAGATTCCACAAGTTTTTCCATTCGTCTGCAAATGATTCTTGTTAATATTTTGCACCCATGACTTATTAAACTGATGTCCTGTATAATGTACCTCGAGAAACCAAATTGTGATTCACGTCAGAGGAATTGGCAGAAGTCAGGCGTTCTCCGTAGACACTGGAACGAAGCACGGTTTGTCTCGGTGTAGGGAAGCGAAGCTTATCGCGTCGCGACCTGACGCCAAACATGAGTTAGCGCCGGCGCCGGCGCCGGCGACGCGCGCGAGAACCGCGGCAGTTTGCGCTCAGAAGGCGCGCGCACGCGCGAGAGCGGCTGCGAGGCGCCCTATCCGCTGAACAAATACTGGCGCTCCTGCAGCGCCGCGGCGCCCGTGTTATTCAATTAAACAGACAGCTAGCGGAAAACAAACAGCGGAATTCGTTTTATTTACTCTGCCAGCGAGCGCTGCGAATAATTACCGGGATTGCGAGGGATGGCCGCGGACCGCAGGCCGCGCCGCGCAAAAATACCCTGAAGCGCGGGCGCGCGTGTCATAACCGCCGCTCTGGATACAGCCTGCACGATGTCCGGGGGAAAAAAAAGAAAAAAAGTTCAGCCCCGTCCTCACGACTGGTGTAGTGCGCGGTCTTTTGACCAGAAATCCCTTTCTCGGCATTCTTTTGACCTCACAGGTAATCGTCGCGTGCAGCCGGCACCACGCAGTTCAAAGCAAGCCAACAGCATCGGTCAAGTTCAGTGGAGTAAGCTCTGAACGAGATACTCGTACTGCCGGGTGTGTACATTGTTTGTGATATTCTTGGCTTATGGCCATTTCATATTTCTGGCCGCTGGCCGTTTCTTTGCTAGCATCGTACGTGTCTTAGACGCGGAAGAAAGACAGGAGTACAGCATATGTTGTTCAAATGTTCAAATGTTCGTAAATCTATCGGACCAAACTGCGTGGTCATCAGTCCGTAGCTTACAAACTACTTAAACTAAGGTAAACTAACCTAAGGACAAACACACACACCCACGCCCCAGGAAGTACTCGAACCTCCACGGCGAGCAACCGCGCGCTCCGCAGCGAGACGCTTTAGACCGCTCGGCTACTCCACCGCGGCCAGCATATGTTGAAATGTGGGGTGGGGAGCAGTAGCATATGGCATAGTAGGTGCTGGTTCCCATGGGAAAGCCCGCCTATGTTACTGGTGCTCTCCTCGCATTGGCTGCTGCATTTCACGTCACGTGATTTCTTTTGAAATTAGTTTTGTTTATTATAGACTCAATATTAATTATTCAGAGCTGAGAATTTTTGATAAATATCTGTGAGGGACAGGATGGGTTTTGGCAGTTTAAAAAGTTGAAGGTGTCTTCTCTTATTGTAACAAGAGAAGAGCGATTTTGCAGAAGGCGCGCGACGGCCATGTTTTGGCTCTAAATAGAGCGTCAGGTGCCCTCTAGTCTCGCAACGCGCCGCAGTTTCAGTCTCGAGCTGACCACTATACGCTCCGCACCGCACCGGTCATGAGTAAAGATTTGTGTAATTGTGATTACAGTCGAGGTCTCAACATGAACTACGGGCAGCATAGGCCTTGTTGTATTAACAATAGTTGTTCATGTTTTATTATTCTGAATCTAAACGTAATAAATTGCATCTCTGACAAAAATCTCGCGAGTCGCTTATTATGCTTCCATCCTACCGAACTTATTTCAGCCTCACTTGTATGCTGAAGTAGAACCAACGACCTGTGTGCTGTCTTCTGCGCTGGGAACATAACTATAGAAGACAACAGGTTAGTCAGAACTCTATGTTTTCCATAAAGACTTGGACAGCAACTACGGCACCTCGTGCGTACTGTAGGGCGGTACAAACGCACACTGCTACGCAACATCCGCAAGGATGTGGAGGTTTTAGGGGATTTGTGGGAGGAAGCAGTGCTAACTTCTCCGTCCACAAATAAAACACTAGGAAGCTTGTACGTTCTGTCTCTGAACGTATGCTCGAGCACTCACTTGAAAATTAGTTCAGGGGCGAAATGTAACCTTCCGGCAAGAAGGTTGCTCGCGGAATGGTTTACACCTCAGAGACGCCAAACCAAAAACAATGCCATGTCTTTCTCTTGGGGTAACGTGAAACACGTACACCAATATTCTATTAATCCGAAGGAAATTCTCCATAGAGATGCGAAAAAATTATTCTAAAGACATAGAGTGGTTGGCCAGTACTTACAAGGAAAGTACTTGGGCTCGAACAAACACATAAACACCAAAATCGTATGAAAGATAATGTGAAAGATCCCTTATTGCACAAGTGACACTCCCGCATCTGCAAAACTCTGCAGTCGTCCGTTAGAGGCCTCTGCGTGTGCCTTGCCACACTGCCCTTTGACATGTCGGTTCGCCAGTAGGGACGGTGCAGTGTGCCTCCGAAGTTGCGTTTTGTGATATCTGTGTGGTGAAGCGTCAGATGGAGCGGCGATTGATAATCAATCCTGCTAAAGTATTGCGATTGGTTGAGATGTAGTTACGAAGAACCCTTCTTCGTGAAGATGGTATTAGTGTAGAAGATGACTCATTCCCACGCTTTCTCGTATCTGTTATGGTACAGAAATATGAGCGTAAGTTAGATACTGTTGTAACACCAACACATAATGATGATAATAGGGATGATAATGACAAACAACTCATTGCAAGCGGTAGTGCAACGGTAAGTGCGGGAGGAGGCGATGGAAGCAGTGGCAGTGAATACCAACAGTCTTCCGAGAAGACGGTTAAAGTTGCAACTATCATCACGGCTTTTGATGACAATACGCTAGAGAACATGTTCGATGATTATGACATAAGTTATAGTTAAGATATTTGCATTACGTATGGCGTCTAAAATTACATCTACAGTGCCATCTAGAGCATCATTGCAGAGTTTTGCATAAAAACGACACCCACCAGCACATTGAGGTGTACCTAGAGATCCTGTAACAAAACGTTCATACAGATATGTTTGTTCGAGCTCATGTACTTTCCTTGTTAGTTCAGCTCATGATCTCCAACAGTCAGACAAAAAGACGGAATCGTACATCAGCTTTTGGAAGTTATACCTTCGGAGGTCGGAGAGAGGAGGGAGCAGGAAGGGGACAGAAAGGAAGAATTTGAATCTAGGCCTTGAAGTAAGGATGGCGTGAAGCTGCAATACCTCTGACTTCCCCACCTGTCAACCTCACGCCATCCTCGCATCACGGCCTAGATTGAAATTCTTCCCTTCTGTCCCCTACCTGCTCCCTCCTCTCTCCGACCTGACGAATGTACAGGCTTGTCTCCTACGTTTATTTCTGGCTTTTACGTATGACTGTCAGCCGTACTGAGCTAATCTCTATATCTATTTTGAATAACAGACAATAGTTTATCGGCCAGCCTTTGTATTTCAGCAGATCTCTCTGGCACTGCAAGCTGCAATCACGCTGTCATCTACCTATGACAGAGAAAACGTGGAAAAATGCATTCTGGCACAGTTCTGTCCTATAAAATTATTTATTTGCGATTGCTTTCAGTCACTGACTGTATTGTTACGGGGGGGGTGTCATTGGTAAAATGACGTTGGCACAGTTTAAAACAAAGATCGCACAACTTTAGCAACATATGAAGTTTATCACAAAGGAATAAATACTCGTCTTGGGGCTTTGGAGAAGCACAATCCTCCAGACTGACCAAGTTGAGATATTTACGTTCCCTTGACAGTTGTGATAATATCTAAGTCTCAATCCGTAAACAAGTGTTGAATCACTGTATTCAAAATGTTTGTTAAGCTTAAGGGAGTTAACTGCGGGGTCATCAGTCCCTAAACTTACAAACTACTTATGAACTACCTTATACTAAAGACGACGACAAACATCCATGCCGGAGGGGGGATTCGAATTCCCGTCCGTAGCGGCCGTGCAGACTGTGACTGATGCGCCGCAGACGGCTCGGCCACTGCTGCCGGCTGAATCACTGTGGATCGCTGTATCAGGTGACTCCACATTTTCCACGGAACGAAGCGATGAGCTAAGGGCGATGCGAAACACTCTGCGGTCCCACAGGTGTCCAAGTGCGCTTCGGCACAGCGCGCGGTCGACGGGACGCTAAAACCGTATCTGGCTTGCTTCCTTACCTTTTTATCTGTTTGTTATAAAATGCGCAGAATTGGACAGTTCCACCTGTAAGCGGGAGGCCAGCACACGCTTTTGGTATCGGAGTCTCTTCTAGTTTGCATAATTTTTAATTCGCTATCAAAAGACCCCTCCATGCCCACTTAAAGGTACTAAGGAAACGGTTTCCTGGAAGGAATTTTCATACGCTGTATTAAAATGAAAATAATTCTCCGTGGCCTGACAGATCACCTGCGTGAACCGCCGACTAACAGAAAGTAGGGAAAGAGGGAAGACTGCAGCAACAGCGATGAAAACTAACCACACCGGGGCGAATACTGAGGTATTTCTGTGTGTAGGGTGGATCCAATTCCGAACCCTGTGCGAGCGTGTGCACAACAACAGCGACACGCCGACAAATACAGTAGCCAGAATTTCCACTTGTGACTACCGCTACAAAAAATGAAATCGTATTACATTAAAAATAAAATAAGACTGTTCTTTTTATTTTCTCGTAACCTCGAGAACGTACAGATCTGAGCTTCCTTTCAGGAGGACAGTCATATATGCTATTTGTGGAACTTTAACAACGTTCAGCGAAAACTATTACATTGGACAGGCGCTCTTTCCGTTCCGACTAATGAAACATTTAAGTGTGCCCCGTGACTCGGACTCGTTGAACCTCGTAATGCTAGTCATCTCGGCAGCCGGGAGCAGAATGGGTCTGAAGCACGATAGCAGTGCATTTGATGGCAACCAGATGGTCGGTGCCAGCAGCATGGCTCGCCCCATCTCCCTGCGATTCTCACCTGCCAGCATTTAGAGAGAGAGAGAGAGAGAGATAGAGAGAGAGAGAGAGAGAGAGAGAGAGAGAGAGAAAGAGAAAGAGAGCAATCCGTCAGAGTTGGCGGTCTTGGGCAACCACGTGCTGGCGACGGGAACATGTCGATTATCACAGATTGTAAAATTGGACAGTTCGATCACTGTGCAGTTGATCAGTCGTCAGTTCAATCCTGGTTAACACCCAACGTTCCGTGGGGAACCACCTTCTCGCTGTTTACACAAGTTCCATCCCGGTTGATCGCACAGAGAGATTAAAAAGGGTACTGCATAATAACTCCTGGGTACCAGACTACCAAAACACTAATTAAGAATGTTTTCCCAAGGCAATATTTTCACCACATTACTGTAATTATGCTTCTTATGTCCACTATTGCAATTAAAGCGTCATTTCTTGACCGAGTATGTTCGTGCATTCTATGGTACTTGTTGAAACTAGTACAGGACATGACGGGAAGTATCAAATGAAGTATGTTTGACGACGACAAGGACTTGCAGATGTCTGCGTGACATATGCTAAGAAACGATGTACTGCGGTTGGAAATGACACTGCAGCCAAATTTGTGATTCTTAACATAACATACAATTATACTCACATTCCGAGAAACGCTGATACTTGTCTTTTGGCATAGACTGGTGTTATGTTGAAAATAAAGAGGAAACTGCCAGTGAGACCATCTAGGCAATGACGGCTTAATAACCTGCACGAAGACGAGATTTGACGTGTCCGCCCTGACCAGGCGCAGAAGAGTGTCGACAGCGAGCCACGCTGGGAACCCAGCCAGCGTGTGCGAAGAAGACCAGGAGGTTGACAGTTGGCTGACGGTGCTTCTAAAGAAATAAAACGTCATATACTAACAGTATTCTATATTTGCTGTAATTAAATATTATTGACATCTTGTCATTCATCACTAAAAGACTAACTAACATAGGTAGAAATGATCATCAGAATAAAATAAGAGAAATCAGAGCTCGAACAGAGAGATTCAGGTGTTCTTTCTTCCCGCGCGCTATTCGAGAATGGAATGGGAGATAAATAGTATAATTGTGCTTCGATTAACCCTCTGCCAGGCACTTAAATGTGATTTGCAGAGTATCCCATGTAGATGTAGATGTAGATGTAGAAACTCTCGTAATACATTTCTCTGGAAAGCACCTTCACTCACTAAAATTCTTGTTTCGACAGCAGTTCCTTTGCCTGATAGATTTTCCAGTAATCAAGTCCAATAAACGCAGGTGTATTTTTAAATAAAAAAGAATCTTTTGTAAGGAGCTTTACTATTATATCCTTCATAATTAACTACAGTTAAGTGAAGAATGCTCTAACGAAATAAACGATCTACCTATCGAAACTTGTTTTTAAAAAAATCTGATTATAAAAATAAAATACACTTACAATAATACTACCAAAAGAAACTATAATTCTTATTCTCTCTTTAATTTTATCAGACTCTTGACGTCTAAATATTAATACTCTCCATTACAAATCATAACAACTGACCAACGCAAAATCGTCTTTGTCATTTGTGAAAGTAAAGCAGTTTGGTGCATCCGAAGCTTCATTTGAGATTTGAACAGAGGAAACTCATACGAAACTGTTATTTGACACAGAATAAAGAGGTCTCAAAAGGAAATGTAATTCGAAAGTTACTTTTGGAATCATTCATTATCTAGGAGTGTAAAAGAGAAATTTACAAGAACTGGAATTACAAAGGCTTTGTCTACTGAAAAATCCACAACTGCTAGCGTCGCTCTCAAGTTCTGAAGCGGAGTAAAATGCAGCGAATTGGGGACCACATTCGCTCTTGCAGTTATAAAAAGTACTCGAGATACAATGCTCTCCTGTCTTTTTTTTTAGGTTATTTGGTTAAATGCTCATATGTTTTTCAGAAACTAGACTCCGTGTGCCATCGGACAAAACAAATCGTTTGGTACCTGCACGTAGAAAACTTCCGTTGAAAAACTTGAGACTTTTTAGGTAAGTACGATGAAAATAATCCAGTGTATTCCGAGAAACTGCTTTTGACACTAATTGTGATCATTCGGCATAGTTCAGCGGAACGCAAATTCACTGGACGAACCTCAGCCAGAACAACTCTGTCGTCTATAAAAATTCCATAGTTGTTTGGAGCATGAAGCCCATGAAGGCTACAAATTGTCTCTAAGTAGACGAGGATAACCATTCCCAGATGATAGTCAGTTTAGCTTGACCAGAGGCGCCAGTACACTCCCAGTAAAGCCTTTATGGATCCGGCACTATCTTGCGCCTATGTCCACGGTTTCGTGGGGGTCTGCGCCGCACTCTTAACTGTGTGATCAGTTCTTACCAAGTGAGAACTGGACTCAGATGAAGAGGTCACAGTTTTCTACTCGTCTAGAATCTAATGGATGGGGTCGTGAGTCCAGTAGAGACGCTTCGGGCGATATCGTGCTGTCAGCAAATGCGTTAACACCAATTCGTGCAGCACTGTCTAACGGATGCGCTCTTGGTATGTTCGGTATATAGTTCTGCGATTATCTGACACAGTGCTGCTACTCTGTCAGCATCGACAGCTCTTCCGCTGCTCTCTGTCGCTAAGAACAGGCAGTCAGCCACTCTGTTTATCCGTGGTGGAAGGTAATGCCTGAAATCTGCTACTCTCGGCAAACCCTTGTCACTGCGGATGTCGGAATACAGAATCCCCTTACGATGTTCGAAATGCACTGTCCCATGCGTGTAGCTCCAACTACCAAACCGCGTTGCAAGTCTGTTAATCGGCAACGTGTAGCCATAATCACGCCGGGAACGTTTCCACAGGAATCAACGGAGTACAACGGCAGGTCAGCGAATGCGCCGCCCTTTTATACCTTGTCTACACGACACTACAGCCATTTCTATTCGTGCACATAATTCTCCCACGACTTTTGTCACCTGACGGTACTTCGATCTGGTTTTTAATATTGCACAGATACTTCCGCATGGGAAGGTGTCGCTCAGGGCGTTCGTAATATGACATATTAAACAATGTGACTTTTCTCGACTCAGTTCATTAATTCTGCAGCTTTCAAACGTAAGGTTAGTGAGCGATCCTCTTACATATGGTTGCATAACAGATGGCAGCTCCTCTTACGTGTCGTAGCCGCGGTGGAGTGGCCGAGTGTTCTAAGGCACCTTGCTGCGGATCACGCAGTTGCTCGCCGCCTGAGGTTCCAGTCCTGCCTCGGGCCCGGGTGTATGTGTTGTCGTTACTGTAAGTTTAAGTAGTTTGTAAGTCTAGGGACTGATGACCAAAGCAGTATGATCCAATGAGCACTGAAAGAAATCCGCTAAATTTCATTTCCACCATAAATCAGTCAAATGTGAAGGCCGTAAATTTAACTAAATACCTAGGAATAACAATTATGAACGTTTCATTGGCAGAATACTTAAAAGATGCAACAGTTTTACTAAAGAAGCAGACTACACAACATTTATGCGTCCAATTTTGGAGTAGTACTTGCCCATTGTGGGATCCCCACCAAGTAGGACGAACGGATGATTTGGAGGAGGTTCAGAGAAGTGCAGTTTGTTTTGTATTATCGCGATGTAGGGCAGAGAGTGTCACGGAAATGATGCATGTATAGGGGTGGAAATCATTAAAAGATAGGCCATATTTAATGGCGAAATTCTTGCACCAAATTTATTTTCCGGATGCGAACATATTGTGTTAGCAACTACCTACTTAGGGAGACATGATGATCGCAATAAAATAAGAGAAATCAGAGCGGAAAACAGAAAGGTTTAGGAGTTCCTTTTTCCTGCGTGCTATTAGAGTATGGAATGGTTGATAAATGTCATAAAAGCGGTTCGATGAGTCCTCTGCCGTGCACTACAATGTGAGTTCCAGAGTATTAATGTAGATGTAGAAAAGTTTCAAAATATCATAGCATAACAGGTGACCATTCGGTATAATCAGAGTATTATCGAGTACAGCCCTGGTAATTCTGGGTAACATCAGCGAATAAGACTAAAATTACTGCGAATACGCTAATATTTCCTCGAGCAGTAATCTAAGAGATGACAGTACCTAAGGTCTCGATACCACATGTCTGACCCCTTACCTCATGGGCGGGAACATAAAACCTTCCGATACGCACAAAGAAAAAACTTCTCTTCTCCGTAGAGCTCTTAAAAGCTGCTACCATTATGAATAATAAAAGTTTCAAATCATGTGTTTACCGCGGCGGAGTGGCAGAGCGCATTGAGGTGCTATGCTCCGATGCGTGAGATCGTTCCCCGTATGGGGTTAGAATGCCCCCTCAGGCATGGGATGTTTGTGTTGTCTTTAGTATAAGGTAGTTTATAACGAGTTTAAGTTTAGGGACTGATGATCCCGCAGTTAAGTCACAGAAGCTTAACAAACATTTGCACATTTGAACATTTTTGATACGTCTTCAGGTAAAACTTCCGGGCTGATAGGCCGTGGTCCAGGTCTAAAACTTCCTCCCGACGTTTCTTCAGGTAAAACTTGCGGGTTGATAGGCCATGGTCCAGGTATAAAACTTCCGATGTTTCTTCAGGTAAAACTTCCGGGCTGATAGGCCGTGGTCCAGGTATAAAATTTCCTCCCGACGTTTCGTCTCCAACTGCGGGAGACATCTTCCAGGGTCTTCCGGCAACTGCCACTGTGGTCTGAGGAGCTCTCGCATTTATAGAGGGCAGCAACATACGTGTCGTGAGGCTGACTGTGTGGCTATCTCTGGATGACGCCGTCGTTTGTCATCTTGTTGGTGCAATGTCCACATATTTTATCTAACTTCAGACCTTCTTCTTCCCTATTAAAATTATTCCGGTGTTTGTGAATCTCTATTGCTTCTTTATACACGGGTGCATGGTAATGCGATGTTGTAGATAAAACGCTCGTTTCATTAAATTTCATTTCATAGTTCCCATGTTGAAAAACATGTTCTGCTACTGCCGATTTTTTCGTGTGGCCCAGTCGACAGTTCAAAATGTTCTAATGTTTGTAGAGCTTATAGGGCTTAACTACGGGGTCATCAGTCCCTAAACTTACAAACTACTTATGAACTAGCTTATACTAAAGACGGCACAAACTTCCATGCCCTAGGGGGGATCGAACCCCCGACCGCAGCGGCCGTGCAGACCGTGACTGACATGTCGCAGACCACTCAGCCACTGTGGCCGGCAGACGACAGTTCCTTTTATGTTCAGTTAAGCAGGTGTTGATGCTTCTTTTAGTTCAAAAATGTTTGTATAGCTTATGGGACTTACGCTACGGGGTCATCAGCCCCTGAACTTACAAACTACTTATGAACTAGCTAACACTAAGGACGGCACAAATATCCATGCCAGAGGGGGAATTCAAACCCCCGATCGTAGTGGCCGTGCAGACCGTGACTGACGCACCGCAGTCCCCTCGGCCACCGCGGCCGGCCTTTTAGTTGTTCCAATATATAGGCCTACTTGACCATAGCTGCAAGGAATTTTGTATACCCCAGGTGTTGCTAAGGGAAGACGTGCGTGTTTTACTGATCTCAAGTATTCTTTTACGAGAAGACAACGCCGGCCGTGAAAGTTTACATTGTATGATTTTTTATAAGTGTTTTCTTATGGGTGCAGATAAATTGATCAGTTGCTACTGTAAAAACGTAATGACACGATCGTAACAAAATAAAGATTGCCATTGGAAATTATCAATGTTTCGAGCCAAACAAAGCCGTCGGGTGTTGTCTCGTGCTTGGGTGGGCCCTAATCGATTGCAACAGCCCCAGAGTCGGCACCTGCACGCCGTTGACTGTCGTGCTGTCTGCCGTTAGCTGGGGCGGCACGTGCTGTGGGGTGGGGTGGGGTAGTTTTTTCGGTAATTGGACGCTGACGCTCCGCAGCGCAACTTTTCGCCGCCGTCGCTTGGCTGTGTTGCGCGGCCCACCTGTGTGAGCGCCTGCCTGTCTCCATCTCCCTCCCTCCCTCCCTCTCTCTCTCTCTCTCTCCCCCTCTCTTTCCCCTCCCCTTCACCCCCTTCCATCGGTATGGCTCCCCCTCCGTCGCCCGCCTTCACCGCTCCGGCGCTCCTGCCGATTCTCGCTTTACTTATTCAGCGATGCTTTTAGGCCGTCCAGCTCTAAGTGCATTAGCTCGTTGCACAAAGCCGAATAAAGACGCCTCATTTCTGAGCGCTGCGCTCCGGGAAACTTCGCACAGGGGATTCATCCATACATCCGCTGCCGCCGCACATTGTGTGCTCCAGGCGAAGGCGCAGGCGCCAGGTACTCGGCAACTCTCACACGTCTTTCTGTCTCACTTTAGCTTTCTTCCCCGTGGTAGTAGCTAACTACGGCTCGGAGACTGTTCTGTTTAAAATACACTTATGAAAAAATAACTAGTACACTCGGGAAGACGACGTCAATTTTGATCCGACGACGGCAGATGCCATCTGGGACATACTGGCTGTAGTGGTAAAAGCTTCAACGCAGCGTAATTACATGGTAGTTAATGCCATCTGCTGCAGTGTTACCTCTGCAGAAACTGAATTTCTACAGGACCGTGTATGGTAAATCGGTATAGCACCGCCACTACAAGAAATCTTTATTTTGTTGTAATTTAAGTAAAATTTAGTCTTCTCGTTTGATTCTTCCCTACAATTAAGATGACGCAAAGAGAGGCCCAGTTACTCTATTCCTCGTGCGTTTTCTTCTTTGTATAAATATGCTCGGACTCGTAATAATTCCGGAGAATACTTTTCGGACAGATAGGAGACAATAATTGTAAAGAGCATTTACTGCCCAGTAACTTAACAGGAGATTTATAGAGGAATACACTTCTTTATTCTTCTAAAGTATACAATATGGACTCCAACTTGAGACAAACCAACTCGTCTTACTACAGTCTCCAAGAATACTCAACTAACCAAATCATATCAACTCATCAAAGAAAAGAGATAAGGTTCATAGAACATGCAAATTACAAAATGTTCAAATGTTTGTTAAGCTTAAGTAACTTAACTGCGGGATCATTAGTCCCTAAACTTACAAACTACTTACTACTATACTAAAGACGACACAAACATCCATGCCCGAGGGGGGATTCGAAGCCCCAACCGTAGCGGTCGTGCAGACTGTGACTGGCGCGCCGCAGACCGTTTGGCCACTGCGGCCGGCTTGCAAATTACATACTTATTCCTTGACCTTGAAGTTCACTTACATTGAAATTTACTTAAAATAATAGTTTTCATCAAAAAATAATTGATAACTAATCTGAAATGGTTGAAGGTAAAAAATCAAAAGAAAATATTTCTCCACAAATGGTATTTAAATAAACTATTTGACATTCTTATGTCGGTTAATTGCGTTGTAGTGCCACTTGTTAGACTACACTGTGTGTACCGTTTAATAGGGAATGTTGACAGCCATGAGGCTCAGTGTGATGTCAGCGTCTGCGCCCTACCAGAGAGAAGCACTGGTGCTTCCTACAGCCAGCTGAGCGGCTTTCAGATGGGACAACTGTGGCCTTACGAGTGGCGGGAGGCTCCTTTCTGCCGAACTCGGCGTTGACAAGCTGCGTCACTTGTGCATCGGTGCTGGCTGCAATCGTCACGTGAACCACCTTGCATCCGCGGGAGCACAGACTGCGCCAAGTTGGTCGTATTGTAGCGGCAGCTATGGCAGATCGTACAGCTGCCATGGAAGGGGGGTAAAGGTAAAGCAGTCAGCAATCCGAAGACTGGTTTGAACACCACAGTGCTTTTACTAGGCATGGTCCTGTTTGGAGGCGGTGAGGTGGTAAGCCGTTGCCTTCCTCCGCCCCTCGAACTGACTTAGCCAGCGCGTTATAGAGGAACCTGCAGTAAATGTGGATTCCGAACCACGGTGCTACTCGGTATTTTTCACATGAGCAATACTGCCAGAGGGGAAAGAAATGGAAAGTGATAGATAAAAACCCTAGGACCCTGCGGGGATCGAACTCGCGACCTTTGGATTTGTAGTCTGGCACTCTACCACTGTGCAATCAAGGGTGTAGCCAGGAGGTGTCACTTTCGGTAAGTGGACTGTGTAACTGTCAAAAGTGATGTTGGCGACAGATACGCATCTGACTACGAGAAATAAAATAAAAAAATGGTATCTGATGTGCAAATGAATGAATGGAGCTGTCCTAATTCAAACTCAAAGATGAAATTGGATACAAAGGTGGTCATCAAATAATTAATCCCCCCTATTCTAAAACTTATAAACTAACTAAATTAATGAATGGGTAGTGAAATAAGAGTGTATTTTAAAAAAGACTGTAAAACACATTTAGTAACACTAAAGAAATATGAATGTAAGTTATTACCAAACAATAATCTTTAGCAGAGAATTATTACGTGAGAAACCAGTAAATGGCAAAGTGGGGAAATAGGGCGATGCTTAGCGTTCACGTATAGCAATCAAGCAACTTCCTGTACGTTCGTGCTTCTCAACAGAGGTGTCGCAAAGCCCTTTGCGTAATGTCGATTTTTAGGATTCAGTATTAGAAATGGTGAAAACTAAACATTATATGATTACTCAGCCCATAAATTCGTTTTACCAAGGCAATAAGTCAGATGTAAATTTGTTCAAACAGGCACAATGATTTCGGTGAATTTTTTACACACAAACTAAATGGGAATCCGTAAGTCCTAGTAAATTCAGTATTCCAGAATAAAACATTCACTCTGCAGTGTATTGTGCGCTAATATCAAACTTATTGGCAGATTAAAATTGTGTTTCAGAACCGGGACTCGAACCTGGGACCTTTGCCTTTCGCGCGCGGGCGCTCTAGCGAGGAGAAGTTCTCTCGCAGGATAACTTCTGTGCAGTTTGAAAAGTAGGAGTACTGGCAGAAGTAAGGTTGTGACGACGGACCGCGAAGCGTGCCCGGATAGCTCAGTCGGTAGAGCTCTTGCTCGCGAAAGGCAGAGGTCCCATGTTCGAGTCCCGGTTTCGGCACACAATTTTAATATACCAGAAAGTTACAAATGCAGCATTAATTCGTAAAGATGACAGAAACATGGAAATAACTGATGACTTTTGAAAGTACAGAACTGAGAAAAATACTTGGATCAGCGAAATAAACTGAACAGTGGAGCCGGCCGCGGTGGCCGCGGGGACTGAGACGCTCCAGTCACGGTCTGCACGGCCACTACGGTCGGGGGTTCGAATCCTCCCTCGGGCATGGATATTTGTGCCGTCCTTAGTTCAAATGTTCAAATGTTTGTTAAGCTTATGGGACTTAACTACGGGGTCATCAGTCCCTAAACGTACAGACTACTTATCAACTACCTTATACTAAGGACGGCACAAATATCCATGCCCGAGGGGGGATTCGAACCCCCGACCGTAGTGGCCGTGCAGACCGTGACTGGAGCGCGTCAGTCTCCTCGGCCACCACGGCCGGCCCGTCCTTAGTCTTAGCTAGTTCGTAAGTAGTTTGTAAGTTTAGGGACTGATGACCCCGTAGTTAAGTCCCATAAACTTAACAAACATTTGAACATTTTGAACAGTGGAGAACAGGGAAAAGTACATAACTCAGTCAGTATACACACAGCAGTGAGTGTGAAAACTAGACTCAGATAGTACGGTCTTAAGAGGAGGAGAGGGGAGACCAACGAGAATAACGGCAGTAATCAAATTGAGATGAAAAAAAGTCTCAATGATGTCCCGACAATTTGGCACATTTTTCCTGTGAAAATTCAATTAAAATCATCTAATATTTTTGATAATTTAACTGTTCAAATAGACAAAGAAACACGATAATCATAGATAAAATATTAAGAGTGTTCGATTGTGAAGAAATGAAGCCTTTATGTTGCTCCGAGTGCGCTCACGCTGCGTAGCTCCCACCTCACCTCTGAGACCCCGAGGCCGACGGCCCACGAAGAATGACGGGGAGCGGCACAGTCGTCAGTGCCGACAGACCACGAAAATAAATTTAAAATTCCCGACACAGTCTTGACGCTGCGGATCACGTTAACTACCAATTTCACCGCGATTACCGAAAAGGAATGTGTCATACACCTAGCTCCAGCAACCATTACGCGCTCATGATCTCTTAATTCTCGCTCTGCGACCAAAATCATGCAAGAAACCTTTTCACGTGAATCAACGGAGTACAAATGATAACTCTGCCAACACACAGACCTTGTAAACCACGTGCACACGAAACTATCGCAGTGTGTCTCTGTGTATATCGCTACGTCAAGACTTTTCTCACATAAGTGTATTTCAGCTCGACATTCCTCCACTTCTCGGAAAATTACACCTAAAATCATGACTGATCCATAGATAACTGAAGACGAGCGTTTATCATCGTGAGTGGGTCAGCAAACGCGTATTTTCATAGAAATTGAGAAAAGACTGCTACGTCTGCCCCTTACGAAAAGTAGGGAGATACATTGAAGAAACCAAGGGTTGCTGAGAGTTTCAGAGAGAACATTAAGCAAGGATTGACCGACATCGGCGGAAAGTAATGCAGTTGAAGAATTCGTAGTTCAGAGACACATAGTAGTAAAACCGCAGAGGCTCTTATAGGCAGACAGACAAGACTTAATAAAAACCCTTGGATAACACAGGAGATAATGAACTTGATTCAGGAAACGAGAAAATATAAAAATCTAGCAAGTAAATCCGGAAAACGGAGTATAGATGACTGAAAAACGATGTTCACAGGAAGAGCATATAGGTTAATGAGGAGTGCCCATAGGAAAAATGTAAATCCTTGGAAAAAATGTATAAGTAGCGGAAGGCCAGTAACGTGGTGCGTTAGATCACATGGCTAAGTAAGTGGGTTATTTCTGTAGTTTTATGATGTATGCAAATATTTAGGAGAAAAGAATAATAAAATTATTAATAACAAAGCGTTTTATATTATACAGGGTGTCCCAGCTATCTTGTCCACCCAAAATATCTCTGGAACAATAACAGCTATTGGAAAACGACTTTCACCGGTATCAATGTACGACTGGGGCCCATGAATGTACATATTTGGAAACATTCTAAAACGAAAGCAAATGTGTTTTTTAACACAAACTTATGTTTTTTTTTTTTAAATGGACACCCTATATTTTTTCTTCAGCAATCCATAGCATGACAAATCACATAAACAATGGCGATGATTGCATCGAAATATTCCAATCACATCCCGAGATATTGCGACGAGAACTTGACGCTTGAAAACCCCGAAATACGCTGGTAGCGCACGTCCTGAGGCTCAGGCGTGAACCCCATGCTGCCCGTAATCGCGATGTGATTGACGCGTAATCGCACTTCCATACTTATCAAGAGGTCCGAAACGAATAATACGGTCTGCTGCCATCAACTCTCATAAGCACATAATGGTTTCCCTCTTGCACGTTTTATGTGTCTACGTACACAATATGAACCAGTACCGATCGGTGTACACCAGTCAGGTTGTCTTATTTATCCTGCACGCCCAAAATAAGGTTTATCGAATGCGTTAAATGACCCATTGTGCCTTTCGCGCACTAGTTCATCCTGGGCCTAGCTCTACCTAGACACGTGTCCAACGTAGTTCTCACTACAGCCACAGTTACTACTTCGCCTTGTTTGTGATTTGCGACCCATGCAAACTCCTGTACTCCACCACCCTCCGAGCATCCCATTTGTTGTTGCTTTGGCGTGCAGTACACCGCTTGCCAGTATAGTCGTGCATCAGAGTAATCTAGTGACGCCACGGAGGTAGTACACATTGTGAATAAACGTTGTGTCGTGTAACTTATACTGTATTATGCACATACATGAAAATATGGTAGAAATACTGCTGATCTATAGAGAATGTATGTTGACGGGAAATAAGTTATTAGAGTGCTTGTTTGTTTATAGTACTGTTAGAGAACATTATGATTATTACGTTAATATGTCTGTTTTCTTCCCTACTCTACATACCTGTACTGTACCTTGTTGTAGGTGGGGGAAATTCTGTTCAGGCAGAACGACTGTACAGAAGACGATTCCCTGACAAGCCACCGCCTTCGGGCCGGATGTTTAGTCGTCTCATATCTAGTCTACGTGAAACGGGAAGCTTAAATATAAGACCTAGACATCGTCCTAGAACACGCACAGATGAACGTGCTGAAGTTGCTGTGCTCGCTACCGTCGCTGTTTATCCTCACATCAGCACACGTCAAATTGAATGTGTTGAACGTGTAGTTGGTGTATCGAAATCAAGTGCACAGCGTATTATTCAACGTCATAAATTTCATCCTGACCATGTTCATTTACACCAGGATCTTCATGGAAATGACTTCAGCAACAGGGTAACATTTTGTCGGTGGGCTCAGCAAAAAATTCTGACTAATCCAATTTTTTTCGCAGATGTTCTCTTTACCGACGAGGCATCATTCTCCAACAAAGGTATTGTCAGTATGAGGAATATGCATTATTGGTCCGCAGAAAATCCAAAATGGCTCCGTCAGGTAGAGCATCAACGTCGGTGGAAAGCGAATGTTTGGTGTGGGATTATTGGAGATACCATTATCGGACCTTTCTTTGTAAATGGCGTCCAAAATGGCAGACAGTACTACAGATTTATACGACACAATCTTCCTGTTCTCTTGGACACCGTACCTCTGAACAGGAGAATGGTCATGTGGTATCAGCATGACGGATGCCCTGCTCGTAACGACTTAAGAGCACGACGACTTCTGAACCATAAGTTCCCTGGTAGGTGGATTGGACGTGGTGGCCCTGTTAGGTGGCCTGCCCGATCTCCGGACCTTACACCGCTGGATTTTTTTATTTGGGGAGCAGTGAAGGATGCTGTTTATCAACATGAACCAACAATACCAGAGGACATGAAGCAACGCATTATTGATGCTTGTACAGCCATCAAAGAGGAAACAGTAGCACGAAGTAGAGCATCCTTCATCCGCAGAGTGACCCTTTGTAACAAGCCAATGGTTATCACTTTGAGCATGATATGTGAACGATATGTTTAGTATGTAGTGCTGGTATCACAGTGCAAGTTTCTAGAAAGGGCCATTTTACTCAGTGATGTTCAGAAACATTTGTTTGAAACAATTTGTCATGTAACGCATTAGATAAACATAACATTGATTATTATGTGACAATAAAACGAATTGGTTAAACATGTTTACATTCATCTTCTATGTCTTACCTGAACTTTCCAAATCAAAACATTTTTACCTAAACAACGGTAAAACCTTTAGTTCACTTGCTCGTTTCACTAAAACCATCAACATGAATTTTACTATTATGAGTTAATGAGTCACTGTCACTTGCGCTAGATTTACAGTAAAGTCTTAACGTTGAACGGCATTACCTTTTTAGTAACGGATTAACGATAAGCGAAGTTAACTTTGTGACTAATGTTGCGGTACACAGATATGTTACAGAACCGCATCACCCCTAGGCTATGGGATAAATACCTGCCGGAACGTACGACTTTAATGCAGGATGGCAGCAGACCGTATTATTCGTTTCGGACCTCTTGGTAAGTATGGAAGTGCGATTACGCATGTCAATCACATCGCGATTACGGGCAGAATGGGTTCACGCCTGAGCCTCAGGACGTGCGCTAGCAGCGCATTTCGGGTTTTTCAAGCGTCAACTTCGCGTCGCAATATCTCGGGATGTAATTGGAATATTGCGATGCAATCAACGCAATTGTTTATGTGATTTGTCATGCTATGAATTGCCGAAGAAAAAATATAGGGTGTCCATTAAAAAAAAAAAAACATAAGTTTGTGTAAAAAACACATTTGCTTTCGTTTTAGAATGTTTCCTAATATGTACATTCATGGATCCAAGCCGTACATTGATACCGGTGAAAGTAGTTTTCCAATAGCTGTTATTGTTCCAGAGATATTTTGGGTGGACAAGATAGCTGGGCCACCCTGTATAAAGTATAGTAATATAAAACGTAGTGTTTTATATATTTATAGTATTTATTATATATGTATTTTGGAACATGTTCGGAAATAACGAAACGAATCGCAATAAACATGAATATTAATTATGACTGATAACTTGTATATACACTTTTTATATCTTTATAAATAAGTATTTTCTGCGGTATATTGACTGCTAGATGAAATAGTTATCTCAGAGCAACGTTCGATCCTCCATTAACTGTGTTGCAGCAAAAAAAATAAAAAATAAATAAATAAAAATAAAAATAAAAAATAAAATAAAAAATGATGGAAGAGCTATATGATATCTTTGTATGTGTGTATCAACATTCAGAGTCAAAATATCGAAAAAATAAAATAAAATCAATAGTTGCTAGATATTAAATTCTTAACACGATTTAGTTGAACATATTTTACATTCGAAGCATAACAGCTAAGATACTGCATGTAGCGCCGCTCTATAGCGGCGCCCGATAATCTCGCCAGAAGGAGATTATGGTCGATGGCGGCTAAAAGATATGTCTGCCAAGTTTGCTGCCGAGCCGCCGTCGGGGGTTCGATTCCCCCCTCGGGCATGGGTGTTTGTATTGTCCTTGCGTTAGTTAGGTTAAGTAGTTTGTAAGCTAGGGACTAATAACCAAGTTGTTGAGTCCCATAGAATTACAAACATTTGATTTGCTGCCGAGCGGTTGAAGGTACCACGTTACACGTCACACACACAAAAACACACACATACGTGGCCGTTATTTTTACAGATTTCTTTGAAATTGTACAAGGAATGAAAAAAAAAAAAATTAAACACTAGAGAGCACAGTGAAAGAGAATTTTCTCCTCTAAAAATCCATTTATTCAATTTTTGTCCCAGATGAACGGTTCAGACAATGTTAGCTATTAAATTTCGAGATGTCAATAGGACATCGCAAACAGCCTACTTTTATTGTTACTAACATTAAGTAGATCAAAATCGCAATGGAATGCATCTGTTATATCTTCCTCACTTTCACTAATGATAGCAGTGTCTACATCAAATCTCAGCACTGATTTTCGTTCACTCTGAATGTCGTGTGTCAGTGTTTAAGGGTGAAAAACTAGTGTGGTCCTAAGCGCCCATCACGAAAGGTAATGATCGAGAGGAAAAAGCACAGGCAAAGTTGAATTTCCTTTGCCATGTTAGTGTGGTGGTCGATAAGGAGAACGCGATCAACAGCTGAAGCATGAGATTACTCTGACGGAATACGCTGGTTTTGCTGAAGACCGTATAATGACACGGTTTCGTTTCCCCTGTATTATCGAAAGAAAATTTTGCATTTCTATATTACTTCTGCATGTAAAAATAATTATCAATGAAAACCAGAGAAAAAATTTAAGTACATAACTTTCAATTTTTTTTTTTTTTTTTTTTTTTTTTTAAGACAGAAGATAGTAACTTCTCTTGGCTTGTACTTCGTAGCGATAGCATTTTGCAGACGAGAAATGTATCTTTTTAGTGGCCATTGTTACGTGGATTTTGTACAGTCAGGTAAATATATGTGCTGTGCGCGGAACTTACTTTTATAAATAAACCCCACCTCTCACTTAAATTCTCATTTATGAATTTTTATTATTAAGTTTGCCTTTTCCTCCCTCCGCCCATAATGCTTTCCTTCAGCCTTGTTGCATCACCGCAAGAATGGATGGCACTGTTTCAGTTAATATTGAATGGTGATATTTCTTGTAGGCTGCCACTCTTTAGTTTCAAAATTTATTTCATACTATTATCATTTACCGGCAATAGAATCTGCAGTCTATTTTCTTGTATATTTTTGGAAGTCCGATGTGTTTGACTTACGTAATGTTCCTATCAGAATTTTATCATGTCACTTTACGGTCTGCTACACGAGTCGTAGTTTGATATTGACGAACTGCCATCCACTGTCGGCGAGTGGTTGTTATATTACGAAAATTTCGTTTTACAGCCAAATTTCAACCACCGATGGATCTGTTGTAAAAAGTAACTCAAAAAATGTTTGTAATTCTATCGGACCAAATTGCGTGGTCATCAGTCCGTAGCTTACAAAATACTTAAACTAAACTAAACTAAACAACACACACACACCCATGCCCCAGGGAGCACTCGAACATCCACGGCGAGCAACCGCGCGCTCCGCAGCGAGACGCTTTAGACCGCTCGGCTACTCCACCGCGGCTTAAAAGTAACTGCTCGTCGATTCTTTTGTTATGTACTACCTGCACAACACTCCACCGTTAATTAGCTTGCCATTTCATTTACATGCAAGCAATAATTTTCCTACATTTTTTCCCGTAATTTTCTGATTGGGATCTCTCATAGCTTCTAACTTCAAACCTCTTCCATCTGTAGATTTGTTAATCTCAAACATTAATAGCCAGGCAGGAACATTATAACGGTAAAAAACGGGCACAGCACCAAACGGTGTCGCACGGTCAACAGTCGGACCAGCGGCCTCAAGTCGGAATGTCAATGCCAGGGGGACTGCGGCGCGTCAGTCACGGTCTGCACGGCCAATAGGGTCGGGGGTTCGAATCCCCCCTCGGGCATGGATATTTGTTCCGTCCTTAGTATAAGGCAGTTGATAAGTAGTTTGTAAGTTTAGGGACTGATGACCCCATAGTTAAGTCCCCGAATGTCAGTAGGACTCCGGAACACTACCCACACAGAGAGCAGGCATTCCTCGGGCCGTGCAGGTGTGTCACCTGGAAGCGCCACGCCCTCCGCGGCCGCAAACAGCGCGGCACTCAGCGCCACTCAGCGCCGTGTTTATTGGCGATGTTTGGCCGGGCGCGGAGAGGTCGCTGACCCCGGCCACCACGTGGCGGCCGCGCGCCGCGCACGCGCACTGCGCAGCCGCAGCCGCCGTAGCCGCTGCCGTGGCCGCGCTCGATACGATACGATGCGATGCGAGGCGAGGCGAGGCGAGGCGAGGCGAGCTGCGGCCGGGCCGACGCGCGCCTCTTTACGACGCGCTCAACAAGTGGCGGCGCGCGACGCCGCCCCACTGCCCTGCAGCAGGGCGCGGGGGGTGGAAAGTAGGGCGCGACTGCAAGGCATCTTCCCGTCGGAGGTTCGAGTCCTCCCGTAAGCGAGCGCGCGCGTTTTGTGTGTGTGTGTGTGTGTGTGTGTGTGTGTGTGTGTGTGTGTGTTTTCTTCTTAGCGTTAAGTTATTTGGCCTAGTTTAAGTAGTTTGTACTTCTATGGACCGACGACCGTAGCAATTTGGTCTCCTATATTCACAAAGATGCGAACATTTTGCATTCGGAGATTGAACACAACTAGTGGAATCGGCAAAGCTTAGCTATTTATATAAATAAACATCAGTTGCCGTATATATGTAGGAGCATCGCTTAAAAATGACTCAACCAATTTGTTTGACATTTTTTGGTTAGCTATTTTTTATTTGTATTCGTAATTCTCAGGACTAGGAAAATTTTTGTAAGATCTTCCGGAAAATTTGGCAAAAACGTTATAGTGACTTTTTCAATGTGTTTTGAAATGTAGTCAACACTGTAAATCACGATTCAATGGAGACGGATAATTCTTTTTTGTCTTGCTACCGTACCAGCTTACAGGACCCTATTATCTATTATTCTTAAATTAGTTTCCAGCGTTACTGCTCGTCATGTTGTAGCGCCCTCTCCTGCCACGTAACTGGTCATGTTGTGTCCGATTCACCTCTGTTGCTGACTCACTTTGTAGTGGCTGTGATACAGCGTTGTTTCCAGTATAGTATTGCAATCGGGAGCTTGTTGACATGGCGTTTACTTACGGAAAGGCAAAAGCCAACAGGCGGCGGGCAACAAGGTGGCATCTGGAGTAATGTTCAAATGTTTGTAAACATAAGGGTTCACACTGCTGAAGGTTTTGTCCCCCCTCCCCTACACACACACACACACACACACACACACACACACAACACACGAACACACGAACAAGGGACCATTCTAATCTCGGAAGCAAGCGGCCGAGAGATCAGTAACGTTGCACCTCAGACCGCACGGCCATTCATACGTTGCGTATCGGGAGAGCTGTCCCCCCACCTCGACAAACACAGCATTCAATGTTTGTAATGGTTTCTCTGTTTGACTGATGTAGGGTCGTTTGAGGCAGTAGGAAATCATAAAGGACGTATCTGACCTGAGGAAAGTGTGGTCAACACTGTGGAAGACGACCGCCGTGTCAGCACCAGGCAGTTGACCCGCCAGTACAGGATAAGATGTAGGGCCGCGTGGAACGTTCTCCACGACTGTTGTTGCTGCCGTCATCACTTATACCGTGTGCCGGGATTTCTAGCGATACCATTTCACATCGGGGGCTGTTTTGTCACTGGTTTATTCGCCAGCCACCTACGATTCCGGGATTTGTGCCATTTATCCTGTTCGACGATGAGGCCACCTTTATGCGGATTGGTATCCTCAACTTTCATAACAGTTATGTGTGGGATAGTATGCAGAACCCCCAGGGGAAGGTGACAGCGAATCTTCAGACGTACCCCAGAGATCTCAGGCGTTCCCCAGGCGATGTTACAGGAACTTTTCTTTTCACAGTATATATAAGTTACTTAATAGAAAATATAGGAAGTTTAGTGAGGCTTCTCGCAGATGATACTGTAGTTTACCGAGAAGTAAAGTATTAGCCAAATGCGGAATGGTCTGAATCGTATTGACGCATGATGTAGGGAATGACAATTGAGGCTCATCATAAAAAAGTGACAAGTGTTGCGCTCATATAGAAAGTAAGATACTTTATTATATAACTATGCAATAGAAGGATACGCACAGGAAGCATTTACTTCCATAAAATATATGGGAGTAGACATAAGGGGCGATCTGAAACGGAAAGCCGAAATAAAATCAGTCGTGGGCAAGGCAGATGATAATAATAATAAATTCGTTTTGCTTTTTGGCCTGGCGTAAGTCTTCAATTGGACGCCACTTCGGCGACTTGCGTGTCCTTAGCCTACGCAGTTACTCAATCAATTGGGGAAAGGGGACGAACAGGTTGATGTGGGATCCGAACCACGTGTCGTTTTTGGTGACTACTCACATCGTTGAGAGGTGAAGAATTTGTTAAAACGCAGACTGAAAAAAATCCGAGGACCTAGTTGGCTTCGAACCCGCGACTCTTCGGATTCCAGTCGAGTGCTTTTACCCCAAGACCACCGGCCCCAACGATAAGGCAGGTGCCAGACTGAGATTCATCTGAAGAATCCTCAGGAAGTATAGTCCGCTAACAAAGGAAGTGGGGCACGGAACTCTCGTTTGGTCGTTGCTTGAGTATTGCTCATCAGTGTGGGACAGTACCAGGTAATCTTAATAGAACCCATAGAGAAGATACAACGGAGAGCAGCACGCGTCTTTAGGGGCTCATTTAGTAATCTCGAAAGTGTCACTGTGATGATTAAGCAACTCCAGTGGCAGACGCTGCAAGAGACGTTTTGTATCGTAGTACGCGCCTTTCTCAAAGTTCCAAGACGGATAAAAAATGTCCAAATGTTTGTTCAGCTTAAGGGACTTAACTGCGGGGTTATCAGTCCTTAAACTTACAAATAACTTATGAGCGACCTTATACTATAAGACGACACAAACATCCATGCCCGAGGGGGGATTCGAACCCCCGACCGTAGCGGCCGTGCAGATTGTGACTGGCGCGCCGCAGACCGCTCGGTCACTGCGGCCGGCCAAGACGAATCGTTTCATGAGGAGTGAAGCAATGTAATACATCCTCCTATGTATCTAATGTTTGTAAATCTATCGGACTGAACTGTGTGGTTATCAGTCCGCAGTTTACAGACTAGTTTAACTAAGGTAAACTAACCTAAGGACAACACACACACTCATGCCCGAGGGAGGGACTCGAGCCGCGGTGGAGTAGCCGAGCGGTCTAAGGCGCCTCGCTGCGGAGCGCGCGGTTGCTTGCCGTTGGAGGTTCGAGTCCTCCCCAGGTCATGGGTGTGTGTTTGTCCATAGGTTAGTTTACCTAGGTTTAAGTAGTTTGTAAGCTACGTACTGATGACCACGCAGTTTGGGCCGATAGAGTTACAAACATTTGAACATTTTTTGGAGGGACTCGAAACCCCCTGCCGGCCGCGGTGGCCAAGGGGACTGAGGCGCTTCAGTCACGGTCTGCACGGCCACTACGGTCGGGGGTTCGAATCCCCCACCCCCCCTCGGGCATGGATATTTGTGCCGCCCTTAGTCTTAGGTAGTTCATAAGTAGTTTGTAAGTTTAGGGACTGATGACCCTGTAGTTAAGTGCCATAGACTATACAAAGATTTAAACATACATTTAACTCGAAACCCCGACGGCGAAGGGCCACGCGCACCGCAGCATGGCGCCCCAATGCGCACGGCTAATCCACCGCGACTCTTATGTATCTGTCGTGAAGTAAACAGAAGGAGAAGATGGGAGATATTAGGGTCTACACGGAGGCTTACAGGCAATCATTCTTCCTGCGAACCGTACGCGAGTGGAATACGGGAAGTGACAGTGGTACGGGGGGTACCTCTGCCAGACACCTCGAGGTTGCTTGCCGAGTACGAATGTAGGTGTAGATGGAAAAAAAGTCGTGCTGTGTAATCTGTTGTGTTTTGGAGTTGCAGAAGTATAAGGACGTAGTGGTCTTCCGCAAACTCGGAGGTATTTAGGGACAGCGGTGCAGCGAGAAGAGGGTAACTGGGTGACAAGTTGTTAGTAAACCAGGCCAGGCCAGGCGAGGGCGGCGGCTGTGCTGGGGTGGTCGCCCGGTGAGTCAGCCGCCCCGCCGGCGCGGCTATTCCTGTCCGTGAATAACGGCGTCGGCGTCGGCGGCGGCGGCGGCAGCAGAACAGCCCAGGTAGCGGCGGCGGCGGCGGCATTAGCCAGCCACCTGCGCGCCCCATATTGATTGCTGGCGCTCTAGATCAATAGCGAGGAGCGGCGGCGGCGCGTCCCTCCAGAGCGGCGCCCGGCTGGAAGCTGGAGCCGCAGCTGGAGCTGGAGCCGCAGCCGGCCCGGCCGTATCGACTGCCGCCGCCGCCGCCGCCGGTAAACACGCTGCAGCTGCCCGGCGAAGATCACAACCCGCCACCTTCGCCTCTCGTGGGAAAGTACAATGACATATTCCAGAGGGTCTCAAACTGTGCTTCGTCTGAGCACTTGGTGCTCCGCGAAAAAACTCAAGGTACTCCGCGAAAGAACTCAAGCTGCTCCGCGAATTGTAAGGATTTTTTTTTTTTATAAATAAATAAATGGAACAAAGATTTGAATCTAATGAAATTACCTTGCTTCGACAATAATACTGCCGTGGATTTTACCAAATGCAGTAGGCTTATATATGTGAGACATAAAATTTAATGCACCGCCTTTAGATCCACTTTTTAAGGGAGCTCCGTAGCCGGCCGCAATGGCCGAGCGGTCTGCGGCGCGTCAGTCACAGTCTGCACGGCCGCTACGGTCAAAGGTTGAATACCCCCTCGGGCAAGGCTGTTTGTGTCTCCTTTAGTATAACGTAGTCCATAAGTAGTTTGTAAGTTTAGTGACTGATGACCCCGCAGTTAAGTCCCTTAAGCTTAACAAACATTTCAAGATTTCGATCTCCGTGACACAAAAAGTTTGAGAGCCCCTGACTCACTCTATTACGAGCGTTTCTTATTTATAATCAGCCAAATACATAAAATAGTAATTATTCATTACTTATTCGAACAGGGAAAGTCCACATACACTGTGTGATCAGAAGTATCCGGGCACATGGCTGTAAATGACTTACCAGTTCGTGGCGCCCTCCATCGGTAATGCTGGAATTCAGTATGGTGTTGGCCCTCCCTCAGCCTTGATGACAGCTTCTGCTCTGGCAGGCATACGTTCAGTATGGTGCTGGAAGGTTCCTTGGGAAATGGCAGTCCATTCTGCACGGAGTGCTGCGCTGAGGAGAAGTACCGATGTAGGTCTGTGAGGGCTGGCACGAAGTCAGCGTTCCAAAACATCCCAAAGGTGTTCTATAGGATTCAAGTCAGGACTCTATGCAGACCAGTCCATTACAGAGAGAGGTTATGGTCACGTTATCACTTCGCCACAGGCCACGTATTATGAACAGGTGGTCGATCGTGTTCAAAAATGCAGTCACCATCCCGAAATTGCTCTTCAACACTGGGAAGCAATTGGGTGCTTAAAACACCACTGTAGGCCTGTGCTTTGACAGTGTGGCTCTGTTCTGGAGCCACATTTTTGGGATCTGAATATGGAACCTCTCTTGACGAATCTAAAGAACTGCGTCGACGTGCTGGAGGTGATAGCGTACACGGACGATCTCCTACTGCTGGTAGGCGGCCGTAGCCGCGAGGACCTCGAGCCTAGAGTGGAAAGGGCAATGTGATTGCTCTCAGCATGGTGTACGCAGTGGCGTAGCTATGTCACCAAGGGCCCCGGGGCAAAAAATGACATTGGGGCCCTCTTTAAACTAAAACTATACAGATGCAAAACTACTTCATCATCAGCCCCTTACCGCCCCCTGGAAGACAAAAAACCTAAATACTACAAAGCAAATTATTGTGTGTTATGCAGCAGACAATAATTAGGTAATCGTACTCTCTAATATAATTATAATTCTGAAACTTTGTTATGCCTTCACGCAAAAATTACTGGGTGGATTTGCAAGAAATGTTTCAGAGGGATAGAGTTGGATCTGGGTAGGACATACAGATAAAACGATCCCATGGGATAGTTTCTGAAGTTGCTCCAAAATTAGGTGAATGAGTCGCAGGCAGAAGCTAGTAAAAAATAATGGGTAAGTATTACTCAACCACGAAAACATGGTCCCCTGCTGCGAAGCAAACCGGGAATAGTCGAGTCAGGACGCGGTGACAGCAGACTGTCAGTGCCGACAACTCACTCTAGCTAAACTACTGCGCTGTTAGCTCACTGCTTCACACTGATCAGCCTTATTTCGTTGATAGTCCAGTCAAAGAAAGAAAATAGGGGAAATATTCGTGTAGGATGGTTTCAGCAGAGGACTTTGCCGGATTTTGTTGGATGAAACACTTTGGATTCAGCCGTGCCCATACCAGGGTTCATGAAATGTTCAAATGTTTGTCAGGCTTAAGAGACTTATCTGCAGGGTCATCAGTCCCTAAACTTACAACTACTTATGAACTTCCTTATACTAAAGACGGTACAAACAGCCATGCCCCAGGGGGGATTCGAAACCCCGACGGGAAACGGCCTCTCACATCGTAGCATAGAGCCTCAATGCGCTCGACCTCTCCGCCGTGGCCCAGGCTTCATAAAGCATACGTTAGTGTCTGACCATGAAAAAATAATAAGTCGACATCTTCGCTTATTATCGTGGCAGAGGGGTAGAGTAGGGTGACCATATTTCCAAAATAAAAATATGGAACACAAATGTTGCCTTTACCTGCAGCATTAACGCACACCCCAGAGTCTTTCACCACGCTGTCTTCTTGGAATGAATTCATTAATCACTGAATTTGTTTAGTTGGAAGACTTGCACACGTCATGTGACAGCATTACTTAAAAAAAAATTGAAGAAATCATAGGTTGCCCAATAATGCTTTAAAATTGATATAACGATTTTGGGCAACCTATGCTTTTTTGCATTTAAAATAAAAAGGATCTCGCCAAAGGTTAAAATATTACAAACTTATGAAAGAATTCCGTCCAAAATCGTGCTTCAATCCATTTGAGTTTAAGCTTATTTCTTTCATTGCTTGATAATGGCTATATTTGTTCTCGGTATGGTTAAACTAACATTACTTAAAAAATTTTAATTGAAAATACATGGGACGGTTAGTAAAATTCGGGACAATATACGTCCCGTATTTAGTCGGGACAACGGGGCACTAAGACTAAATAAGGGATAATCCCGTAAAATATGGGACGTCTGGTAACCCTTCTTCTAGCACGAATTTCAGGGTGCAGTTGGTTACGGCACTTCATTGAGATCCATGATTAAGGAGCACACCCTTGAGGGAATTCATTACAGAAACAGTTGAGTTCCCATAATAATACCGTTCTGTAATAATAGACTGTAAGTTAGAGACTTCATATTCAAATGTGGTCACGCTGTTTATTGTCAAACACACTGCTAGTAATTCAGCCCCATTCACTGTTATTTCGCAACTATTGGCAGCCATGGGAACTCCTACTTCAACGACAACATGCTAACGGTGGCAGGGTGCACATCTTAGCGGACAAGCAATAGACCTCGTTACGTTTATACTCTGAGGTGGGAATAATTTTTGGATTTCACTTCGTGCTTCTGAGGTTTGTTGGTCAGGGTTCAAAAAGTTAAAAGTCGAAACTCTTCATTCAACTAAAATACCATATACAGTAGAAAGTCGATTATGCGAAGTAATTGGGGGACATGGATGTTAGGAAAACCGATTATTGGGATAATCGAACTATACACTTCTGTTTGCCAATAAGGAGTAATGTTCAGTAAATATATTTATTCAGTATTTGATGTTCGCGACCCTTCACACTGTGCCGAGCAACATGCCTCAACACTTGGCAGGCTCAACCGTTGCTGTGAGCAGCGTGATGCTGCCGCTACTTCTGCTGCTACGCTGAGTAAATTGTACACAGCGACTGGAGGCTTGGCCGGTCAGCAGCGCCCCCGAGTGTCCGTGTGAAGGCCCATTAGAAGCAATGTTCCGCCACTCGGTGGCCCAGTGCGGCTAATTTGGTTTGAGGGGAGTGGGAGGTGATGGACGGTAGTGTGGGAGAAATTAAAAAAAAAATATATATATATATATATATATATATATATATATATATATATATATATATATATATATATCTCGAAGATCTATTGTAACTTTTTTCGAACGTCGGTCACATAGGCCGAGGGGCCCCTAGAGCTCGAGGGCCCCGGGGCACTGCCCCGCCTAGCCCTATGATAGCTACGCCACTGGGTGTACGACCACCAAAGTCCACATTGCTCCCAACAAGTCAGTCTACCTACTTCTGAAGGGACATTTGCAACTGAATCCACCAATCAAAATCGACGGCGTACCCATCATACGCCGAAGACAAGCTCGCTACGTAGATGTGATCATCGACGAGAAATGGAGTTTCGCAGCTCACGTGGACTCAGTTGATGAAAGATCCTTCGCGGCACTCCACAGTTTGGCTGGGATCGGGCATTGGAGGTTTCACCTCCCGCCCGACCTCATAAAATTGTATTACTAATTAAAATAAGACAGTCTAGATAGCAATTTGTTGCGTTTATTATTGAGCAGTTGGCGCCTGCTCCGGCCATCGCCACCGTCCACCAACAAGGTGCCAAAGGCCAGAAGATGGTTCTGTGGAACCGGAACCGGTTGCCAGTAATAAACGAAACAAATTGCGATCTAGACTGTCTTATTTTAATTATTATAATTTTTAAGATCGCTGTTCCAAAAACAATGCTTTCAAAAATTACAAATTGTATTAGAATAGCATTCTCATGTCCATCGTGGGCTACTGATCACCAGTCTGGGCCCACAAGGTCACAAGGGTTGCGCCCACCGTGTTCGTCAGGAGAGTGCAGAGGAATATCCTGCTCCATTCTGTTGGAGCTTACTGCACGACACCCGGTGGAGCACTCCTCGTCTTGGTAGGGCTATACCCCCCTTACATAAAGATCAGGGAGCAAGCCGCTTGGCAGAGGGTCAGAAAGGGTGAGCAAGAAAGAGTGGAGGTCATCATGGGTTTGCAGAACACAAAGTTAAACAACCATTAAAAGGAGGGGATTGGAGCTCTGGCAGCAACTGTGGGACACCAATGACATTGGAAGGAGGACCTACCAGATCCTGCCGGATATCTAAGAGAGGCTTTCCATGAGCTTCTTCAAACCTTCCAGAAGCATGCTACACTTCCTGATGGGCCCTATCCAGCATATCTTTGCCAATTTAGGGTACAGCCGTCACCCGAGTGTGAATGTGGAGCCGAAGTCGGCAGTCCAGAACACATAGTTTTTGAGTGCCCATATTCGATGGCGTGGCGCGAGAGCTGCGTGAACAACTGCCCAGCAATGTCCATACGATCTTTTAAGATCTGAAGACACTTTCGATGTCCTCAATCGACTAACTGATGAAATCTCCAACAAAATCAGAAAAAAATTATGTACAGCCTGATAACTGACCACACCAACCAATTGCGACATCTCGACCCAATCATGACCATTCCAATCCGATCATGACATCTACCCAAACATGACAGCCACCAATGAAGAGAGCCAAAGCCTAGCCATGCCGCCGGAGGGCAGACTGGTCGCTGCCACTGGCTGATGCCCGCTGTCCTCTGGGTCTGTGTGAAGGCTTGGCCCAACCAAATACGACTTTAGGCGTAGTTATTAGAGAATAGATAGTTGTAGTGGTTCTCTTAAATTTTTGGTGAATTGTGGTTTTGGGGGACTGCAGCGAAATAATAAGTCTTGGCCGCCTGGTGCCAGGGGCACGCTCACTGGGATTGTCAGCACTGGCACAACTATGACGCTGCAGGAAGTTGTCGTCTATAATAATAAACTATATGTAAGTGTAGTAATGGCTAGGGGGTTAATCTAAATTATGTAAGTAGCTGTAAATTTTCAAGTTGAATTATATGACCAACTGTAATTATTAGATATTGGGTTATACGTATCATGTTAAATAAAGATTTTAAAAAACAACAATAAGGGGTGTAAGCCGCCTCCATGAAAAACACGGCAACACCATCAAACCACAGCCTCCGAATTTTACTGTTGTCACTACACATGCTGGCAGATGATGTTGATCGGGTATTCGCCATACTCACACACTGCCATTTGATCTGCACTTAGAATACCGTGATTCGTTACTCCACACAACGTTCTTCAACTGTTCAATCGTCTGATGTTTCCGCTCCTTACACCCATTTTTCTCGGTACATGTACTCTCTACGCTCATTATCTATTCCACGAGCTCCGCGTTTTTCGTTTTAAATGTTGCATGTTTTGTCATAGCGGTTAAAAATTCAAAAGCACAGAATTGCAGATTTATCTCTATGGGTTTAGGTACATATGTATGTTTAGGAAACTTATTTTATACTTTTTAATCGCACTTAAACATGTTTTGTTAGAACGTTTTTTAAAATATTTTTTTCTGCGTTTTAGACTTGTGCGAATGAAATTTATCAATCTATTTGTAGTTCCTTGATAAGATTACAAGAAACATGTAAATTTTGGCTTTGTTTTTGTAATATTTATCTGAGTTAATCATCATATTGCTTCTTCCCCGTGAAAACTCCGTGAACGTAAAAAATAGAAATATTCGAGCTTATATGGAGATTTATCAGAAAAGCTTCCTACCGCGAAACATTCCTCACTGCAATTGGGACAGGAGGGAAATAGCAGTACTCAAAGTACCGTCCACCACACCCCAAATATGAAACGGAATTGAAGTGTTCCGACCTGTATTGAAAATTTCAAACCTATAACTCATCAGTAAGACAGATGATCATCATTTCCTGCTACTAATTTCAAATTAAACATTTGTTCTCGCAGTGCGCAGCCCAGTGGCACGACAACAACTGAGGCGGGCAATCTCAGCGGCCAGCACGCCGGGTCGCGCAGCATACAAGCAGCCCCAGGCATCCTCGTTCGAATGACCCCACATGGTTCAAAACCAGGATATCTTGTTCGTTCGCTAAAGTAAGAAAGGAAGGAAGATTAATGTTTAACGCTCCGTGGACAGCGTGGTCATTAGAGGCGGAACTCACGCTCGATTTGTTTGGGTACGGATGGGGAAGGAAATGGGCCTGGAGCGATTTAGAGAAATCCCGGATAACCTAAATCTGGATAACCGAAGGTGGATTTGAATGCGAGTCCAGTGTATTATCGCTGCGCTACTCGGCGTGTTCACTCGCTGTCTCAGTCATTCGCAGAATAGGACTGTACTCAATCTTCAAACGAGTTTCGGGGTTGCAGCCAGTCACCGTTTAGTGCAGTCCACGATATTTAGCGTGGCCACCTGCCAGTCATCTTCAGGTGAGCCACTGATGGCCGCAGGAGACTTGTCACGTCCATTACCGCACGGTGCCTTTCAGCTCGTGTGTTAAGATCTGGGGACAGACTGTCCACCCTGCCTACCGCGCTGCGCCATCGCCGAGTGCGGGTCGTCATGTCGCGAAAAGAGCTGTTGCTTAATTCACAAGGTGTTGGAAGGGTGCAAAATTATTGTGACTGGGGACAAATCACAAGAATGGTCCGACAGCTGAGAATTTAGCGTCCACTTCTATTCCGTATACACTGCCGGCAATCCAAAGTGAAACACCAAGACGGCCGTAGAGGGCAAATCCAATTTATTTGGGAGGTAACAGGTTGTACAAAGATCGCTTGTGATGTACGGAAGAGGATAAATCCGTATTGAGCCATGCCGTGATTGCTGGCTATAACCACAGCGACACACCTCGCGACTGAATCAAAGGATGTGTTGTTGGCGTACAGCAGTTTCACGTTGCTTTCACACACTGCCAGAGCTGAACTGGCATGGGTCGCGTGGTACTGGAGTCCACGCATTGCCTTTACACTAATCAGCCAGCACTGCATCTGTGAAGCGTGTGGACAGGTTGTGTTCCCGTACCTCGGGAGCTTGCCGACGGCTACACTGCATCTAGATGATGCGTGGCATGCGATGCTCAGGGGCTGATCGCCTGGCCCCACCTGTCACCTATAGGTCACATCTGGTCGATGACTGCTAAACGATTGGCCCAGATTACACCAGCCGCTACTGACCATGTCAGCCGTGGTAACAGGTAGCAGGAGCACGGACTGCTGCTAGCCAGCAACACATTCCGAGCGGCGCGGTTATAGCCAACAGTGGCTGCACCACTCAGTGCTAATTTCACATCTTCTTCCCTCCACATACGGATGCATTTTCAAACATTTGATCTTTATGAGGTTGGGGTGTTCGTTTGGGATAGGAGGACTAAACGACTGAGTTTATCAGTCCCCCGGTGGGGAGGGGAAGGAGTGAGGATAGGAAAGGACGGGAGGGGGAAATAAAATGCAGTCCGGGAAGTAAACAAGGAAGGAAGACTGCATTAGCTCGGGGCCCCGTGCTCGCCACGCACGTACTCACGAAAGAACCGTGAGCCCCCTGGGGATTGGGGGGGGGGGGGCATTTGATCTTTGTGCAACACATCTTCTCCCAAATAAATTTGGTGGCGGTATCTCCGGTTCTTCTTGGTGTTCCACTTTGGATGTGTAGAAGTGTACTCGTATGCATGTGGATGTCTTTTCACTTAACTTTCGGCCATCGGAATAGGTACTTTTTGCAGACAAAACTAGTGTTACAATAAATCCCATTAGAGAGATATCAATAAAAATTCATCTTAGTGATCTATTCCAAGGAACCATAAAGGTTTATCTGAAATTGGACTCTCCATGAACTTTTTAGAGATATTTTACTCAATTCTGTACCAAAAGCAGAGTGGAACAAACAACTGTTGAAGCACATTAAGAAGAATCAGTAAATAGAGTAGAATGTCGCACAGTGTTGGTTGAAAGTTAATTGTACCCAGTTACTTTTTATTTGTTTATAAGACGTATACCATTGCTTATTTACATGGGCAAGAGGTAATTTTGTAGGTTATATATCCATAGTAGAAAAAACCGTTTATTAACAATAACGTATGTGCTAAAGAAGTTTAGGTAAGTTGAGGAATGCGAACGCTTATGTGATACATGAAGTGTGCGTGTATTGTGTGAGTGTGCTTAGTTTCCGGAAATATTTGTTATTTTACTTTCAACTCAGTACTTATACTTTACAAATTCATGTTAAAGAGAACACAAATAACCTTCTCTCCACGTCCTTTTAAGGTTGACTTGTAGGGAAATAATGAATGTCGGTGACAGGTATTGGAGGTGAAATGGGCTGTTGGCTTGATTTCTTTCATCGCTGATAGCTGATCATTTACCCGTTCCCACGTTTACAGTAATTCACCTGCCTTTCTCTCCTCACCATCATCACGATAATCATCGTTAGGTAAGTGTGCAAACACCTGACCGATCCTACCAGTGTTTCGTCAGCGCTCACATAAATGGCACTAGTTGCACCCCCAACTATTTTACAAACAGCAATATTCTTATCAACAAGAATGACTTTATCAGTGGTATTAAAACCAATCACATTCATTTATTTTGACAACTCTGATGCCATTGTAAAATTATAGTCAAGACAGTAAAAATGATTTTTCACCTCTGTCAATATAATAACTGCATAAATAAAGGAATTTAGAGACTAGAGTACTTCTTCACAAAGCATGCTACCACTCTAGACAGCATAATGTTAGTAACTTTTGCCAAAAGGCTGCAGAAACATCTGTATACGTTTACCCGCCTGCGCACAATTACCCTCTGTTATCTTGCATGTTGGTGAAAACTTGGATGGAAAGAAGCATATGGAGATTTTTCAAATAATTAAGTTCGGCTACTTTTGCACTTGGTACAGCTAGCGTTTGAAACAAAAGCAGTGTCTTATGTAATAATTTTGTGGGATAATTTGCCACGTAAAAAGAATGCATTACGTACACGAAAGCGAGCAGTAAGAATAATATGCAGTTTCACTCACAGTCACCATCTTAGTCCCTCTTCAAGGAGCCAGGTATCGAAACTGCGCTCTTACCTGAAACACAATAAGAAATACTCATCTTTATTCTCCATTATAAAAGCTATCAGTAGTTCAGTAATAAGTTTAAGTTTTATTATTTGCCTCATAACATGGAATGTGTACACATAGCAAATCAAGTTTTATATCTAATGTAAAATAATATCTTCTGAACAACAACTTCTGTTCTAAGGACGAAGAACTTTTATTTAAAAACTAGTGACCTGTAAAAATATTTTATGAATAGTTACAAGAATATGCTAAACAATCATATCACTAGTTATTATACCTCTCCTATAAACTGTTTCCATATCTTTTCGACAAACGAATCGTTTAAATAATCTATAGTACATGTATGTACCTAATTAATTAACAAACTAGCTAATGAATGCTCAATTTGTTGGGTTTTTGACATGAAGGGATTAAGAAATTTACAGCTACCGGTATTAAAGGACACCCTTTTCAAATGTGCTAATACTGACAGTTGCACAACATGGGCCTGAAGATAGTGTTATTTGAACACCGCAGTTAAATAAATAATTGTTACACAACTGATGGTAGTTTCTTCCACATTCATATTTATCAGCCGGCCGCGGTGGCCGAGGCGACTGAGGCGCTCCAGTCACGGTCTGCACGGCCACTACGGTCGGGGGTTCGAATCCCCCGTCGGGCATGGATATTTGTGCCGTCCTAGTTCGTAAGTAGTTCATAAGTAGTTTGTAAGTTTAGGGACTGATGACCCCGTAGTTAAGTCCCATAAACTATACAAACATTTGAACATATTTATCAGCTGTAGTCGTAACAAACCGATTATTCTGTGATCTTCCAAAAATAGTGGAAATTATAGGGTACCAAACATTACTGAATTGCTATCAGCTATACCGATTTATCAGAATCTCCACCCAATGTATTTACACAGATTCTTGAATAACTAAGCTCCGAAAGGGTGTTGCTTTGACGGGATTTTTTGTTTGAATTGAGAATGATAAAAGACCACGGAGGTATTATGTTTAGAAGAAAACAGACCTGATTGGTTGAAAGAGACGATGGGATTGTTTATGTTTGGTTGTCCCGATGTGTGTTGGCAATTGCAAATATGAATCCTTCAGTCTCATTGTGCTCCATGGTCCTTTTACGCCGGATTAAAACAACTAGAGAAAATATTTTGTTGATAGAAGTGAGTGTGAAATGCTAATGTAACGATCGTATGAAAATATTTCTTTTAAAGTAGATAGTATTCTATGAGTTTCTGTCTAAATACAATGAAAGGCAAGAGAAAAACTATCGCAGAAAGTTGGACTGCTCATTCGTGAGAGATTCAAGTGACTTTAACCAATCCTGAATCCTTCAAAAGATAGCCTGCGTTTCGAGTATGTTAACATTGTAATATCTAAGTAAACTAAGTGAACACTGAAGCCCTGTATAGCATGTCGAAAAACAAGAATGCGGCTACTGGAAAATATACGGCTGTAATGGAAGCAAAGACTGCTTTTGTCGTGCGCGAGATTTGCGGTCGAGTAAATACTTCATATATTTGCAGAAAATGAAAAGCTGTTTCTTTTTATAACGTACCTACAAGAAATGATAGATAATCATTTAGTGTTACATGATTATCAACTATTTACGAGAGCTTTCTTTTGTGTGTGAGCCGAAGTACTGGCCTCAAAGTGGAGACTGAGCTAATTGGTTAGGTGATGAATTGGCAGAGAAGTGTGGAAAATATACTCGCTTATTAGCCATTATATTTCTAATGTTAGCCCACTCAATACGCAGAAAACTTTTAGAAAGTTTGGGGGGGAAGCAGTGTTGTGATAAAAACCAAACCCGTCGTTCCAAGAAATCCGCTAACACATTATCTGTGTTTTGAAATCTAATGAAATGAAATAAAGCCAGCGTATTTGGAAAATGGACGAGCTGGTAAACAGGAGGCTGAGAGCAAAACGTACAAATTAGAGTGTGTCGGTTTTAAAGCTAATAAACAGTTGGATAAATAAATGAAGTTCGTCACACTGTCGTGCACAGAAAATTCCGACGCGACCTTAATGTAGTTAATGTGTTGCAGCGGTGGTTGCGCGTAGTAAACAAATGCCAACTGTCACCCCTGCCGGTTCACCGCAGATAAAAAAGCTTCCAAATAATGTTTTTCTGTTGATACAAACATTTCACGCAAAGTTACATATCAATGTTATTTAGATTACGAATCATATCTTGTCGTAAGTAAATTGAATTCCAAAAATAATAAAAATAAAATAAATAAATAAATAAAATAACTAAAAAAGGTGCGCAACATATTCGAAGTAAATTCTAACAGTACCTGCCATAATTACTTCTGAAAGACAGCCTCCGTGGAGCTTCTTCTATATAAAAGAAATATAATAACGCATAAAGTATATGTTGTACTTAAAGATTTTATTAAACATGTTAGCGAAAACAGGTGAACGGCTCTTTCGGGGCTATTAACTGGACACGCGTCTTGTGTGTGTGTGTGTGTGTGTGTGTGTGTGAGAGAGAGAGAGAGAGAGAGAGAGAGAGAGAGAGAGAGAGAGAGCACTGTACCAGCACCAATTTCATCACTTTATCACTTTCTCTTTACAGTTAACAAGCGCTGAAATTCTGTGATGTATTTCGGACAGTCCACGAAATTCACTTATAACGTTTCAAAAGTGAAATTTTAATCACTGTTGCTAAATATAATGAACAGACAAAATAAAGGTGACTGTTGTGTGCAATATATTGTCTGTTATCATCCATAAATAACTATAGATTATAATGGAGTTGAAGAACAGATTCGCTTTGGAATTATATACAAAATGCTGAGTCACCTGAACGGGTCTGCTATTTTTTATATTTCGAAGCAGTTTCTCACATTGGTTTGAGGGCGCGTGTGGTACCGCTCTTGAACAGTAAATCATCGAACCGAACAAAAACAATTATAAAGTGTAAAAACAGAGAGGGAAAAAGGTGCAAGGTTGAAGTTATTACAGTTCACAATAATAATTATTTGCTTCGAAATTAATTTATTTTCAACTCACTGAAATGAAAGAAAAAAATAAATACATTTTAGTACAAGAAATCTGAAACAAATCTTTCTGTTTGTGGATAATAGTAGTTTGGTTCAAAACTTCAATAAAGAATATAATCCCATAACACGAATGATGGAGTAGAAATGAAAATTATCTTCCGTAAGATCATAATCGTTTTTATTGAGTGAGTGGAAAGGAATAGAAAACATTGCTCAAAGTGATGAGTGAGAGAGAGTGGTGGTACTTGCTCTTCTGAATTCACTTTAACATAGCAGTCATGGGAATACTAGGTCTCACATATTTCGGGGATAAAGTGCTTGACTGCTCTGCCCTGTAATGACAATGACAATGAACTTAAATACAGAGTGTACATTGTTATTTTTCGCAATGCGTTTTTAAGTACAGATATAATCGGTGTGACTCTTTGAGATAATGAGCAACATGTAGAGATGTGCTCGCCTCCTGTAATCACTTTGATGATAAAGGGAAATGTTTGTTAGAGAAAGAAAAAAATTTCTTTTGAGATCATAATAGAAGATGTAACAAAATAAGCCGGGAGAAACATTGTGCGACAGATAAATGTTCTTAAGTTTCAAAGTTTTTGATAACTTCAAATATGCGTCTATTTACGAGGGGGAGTTGGAAAATATGTTTCCCCTGTTGACTGTGGGCAGACTTGTGAAAAAAAAAAAAAAAAAAAAAAAAAAAAAAAAAAAAAAAAAAAAAAAAAAAAAAAAAGAATGAGACATTAAAGATAAGCAAAGCGCTTTATAAGCTTAAAAAATTCAAATTTTGTTAAGCTTATGGGACTTAACTGTAGGGTCATCAGTCCCTAAACTTACAAACTACTTATAAACTAACTTATACTAAAGACAACACAAAGTTCCATGTCCGAGAGGGGACTAGAACCCCCGACGGGGAACGGCCTCGCGCATCGTAGCATAGCACCTCAATATGATCGGCCACTCCGCCGCGGCCGCGCTCCGCAGCAAGGCACCTTAGAACGCTCGGCGACTCCACCGCGGTAAGACGTACACAGCATAACATTCGATTAAAGAAGAGTCTGCAAAGTAAGGTATAATCCATTTAACACGAATCTCAGACTCTTCATGTGTGATGGATAGTAAAGTATCTAGTAGTGGAAGTAGTTGTAGTAGTAGTAGTAATTCTGTGACGATTCAGTATTGTAAAATGGTCTTCACTGGACTGATTGTCCGCCTCATATATCTTTCTATACATCATAAAATAGGCTGTATGTGTGTATGTATGTATGTTCCACATCTCCTCGTAAACTACTGGGCCGATTTCAACCAAACTTGGTACAAATATTCTTAAGGTCAGGAATAATTTGCTGTGGTTGCAAAAACACATATGATACATGGTTCATACGATATCACGTCACAAACAATAAAAACTGCCACATCTTGCGACGCTTGATAGCGTGATTTTATTCGTCAACTATTTGACAATGAGATCACTTAGCGACGTGTAACAAACTTTGAACATAATTTCAAATCTTTGGGAAACTTTTTGGAACTGACAACACCCAACAAAATGATGAAAGGAAAATAGTTTATCGCTTACAACTTTTCCTATGTTCATTCATGGAAAACCGCCCCATCACGCATCAGGTTTCTCTCTATTACTTCTCTATTACTAACAGAATGGGCAACAGATTTCATAAAGGAACTTTTATAGCAATTAAAATATACCTGCAAAATTATATCATTGTGCAACAGAAACATCAATAGATATGACATAGTAAATGCCGGCCGCGGTGGCCGAGGGGACTGAGGCGCTTCAGTCACGGTCTACACGGCCACTACGATCGGGAGTTCGAATCCCCCCTCGGGCTTGGATATTTGTGCTGTCCTTAGGATAAGCTAGTTGATAAGTAGTTTGTAAGTTTAGGGACTGATGACCATGTAGTTGAGTCCCATAAGCTTAACAAACATTTGAACATTTGACATAGTAAATTATTACTGCGATAGGTAAAAACAGTCGCAGCGAAGTGGCCAAGCGCATTAAGGCGCTATGGTACGATGCGCGAGGCCGCTCCCTGTCGGGGGTTTGAATCCCCCCTAGGGCATAGATGTTTGTACTGTGTTTAGTATAAGTTAGTTCATAAGTAGTTTGTAAGTTTAGCGACAGATGAGCCCGCAGTTTAAGACCCATAAGCGTTTGTTTAAAAAAAAAAATCGCAAATTTTATTTTCGTTTCTAATATAAGACTGAAAAAATGCATATATATACACGCGGAATACCGAGTTTAACGGCTAATATGTATATCATAGAAAAATTACGTCGTCCTAGTGCTCTTGCCAAGTCATAGGGAACACAGTTCCAACCGTTGCGACGATATTAAAAGCTATGGTAGTCATAGGAACTTCCACACCTGTGAACATCTTACACTGATCGCCAAACTACGCATAAAGTCCAGCGGAAGAATAAATGACACTTCAGGGGTCGATTATGCGGGGAGAAAAGGAAGTTGGTTTCTCGTGTTTGGCAAGATGTAAGCGACACGTATTGGCCTTCCCTCCTCAGCGCCGCAAATGGCCCTTTGGAGGGTGGCACTCTAAGCACGTGTAGTGTAGAACGTCGCGCGGTGCGCTGTTTGCTCAACTTTCTGCTGAGAGCCAAGTGGCGGACAAACAAGGCAGGTACAGACGCCGCGCCGTCCGCAAACAGCAGTACCGCTTCACCGGGACCACTTCTTGCAGCAGGAAACTGCTAGCCGAACTTTGTAGCGTAGTACTCGAAACGACGACGGTTAAGATCCGCATCCGGCCATTTAGATTTAGATTTCCCGCGATTTCAAATGTTCAAATGTTTGTAAAGCTATGGGACCAAACTGCAGTTGTCATCAGTCCCTAGACTGATGTTCAAATGTTTGTATAGCTTATGGGACTTAACTACGGGGTCACCAGTCCCTAAACTTACAAACTACTTATGAACTACTTACGAACTAGGACGGCACAAATATCCATGCCCGAGGGGGGATTCGAACCCCCGACCGTAGTGGCCGTGCAGACCGTGACTGGAGCGCCTCAGTCCGCTCGGCCACCGCGGCCGGCCCCTAGACTTACAAACTACTTTATCTTATGCTAAGGACAGCACAGACACCCACGCCCGAAGGGGAGGACTCGAACTTCCGGCGGGAAACAGCCGCGCACTTCGCAGCAAAGCGCCTTAGAGCGAACGGCCACTCCCGCTCCACGACTTCCCTAAATGGCTCCAGGGAATGGTAACTTCGAGCCGGCCGCGGTGGCCGAGGGGACTGAGGCGCTTCAGTCACGGTCTGCACGGCCACTACGGTCGGGGTTCGAATCCCCCCTCGGGCATGGATATTTGTGCCGTCCTTAGTCTTAGCTAGTTCATAAGTAGTTTATAAGCTTAGGGACTGATGACCACGTAGTTAAGTCCCATAAGTTTACAAACATTTGAATATTTTGGTAACTTCGATAAGGTATTGGCGAAATTCCTTCACCATCCTTTAAATAGCCCAAACGTGGGCTCAGTTTCTCATGCCGTCGTGATTGATGAGTCGCTAAATCGTGTTTTTCTCGCAAAGCACTTGGTCATTGTGGGTTGCAGCAGACGGCCAGTCTGACACGTGCAATACCGCCTCGACACCGCTGCTCGTTCCTGTCTCACACTACGACAGCAGCGCGCAAAACGGTTAGCGACCACACTGTTCAAGAGATAAGTTCACGGCTTGTAGAAAGCCCATGTTCAGGATCTTGTTCCAAACCTAAATTCTGCTATATTTGCAATTAGAACAATATCTGAAATACGTGATTTTTTTAACACGAAAAGTAGTCTATTACGCTTACTTTCACTCACTTATGACGTACGGCATTATTTTTTGGGGTAACTCGCCTGATGCAAAAAGGATATATCTGGCTCAGAAACGGGCGGTTCGAGCAATATGTGGTGTAAGTTCACGAACGTCATGTCGACCCGTTTTCAGTAGTCTGGGAATTTTGACACTGGCGTCACATTACGGTTTTTTCTTTAATGTCGTTTGTTGTTAATAATATCAGTTTATTCCCACGAGTTAGTAGCTTTCACTCGGTGAATACTAGACAGAAGTCGAATCTACATTTGCATCACACCCCTTGACACTTGCGCAGAAAGGTGTACAGTATTCTGCAGCATCCATTTTCAATAAGCTGCCACAACAACTACAGAATCTTAACACTAACACACTCGCTTTCAAATCTAAATTGAAGAGTTACCTCGTGGCTCACTCTTTTTACTCTGTCGAGGAACTCCTAGGAAAGTTAAACAATTAAGCTAATTTATTTTTTCTTTATTGATTCTTTTCACTTTGTCTTAAGATTGTCGTGTGCATAGGTCTACTTAAAAAAGTTCTGTTTTCATTCTTGTGTTAAACTTCATGTATTGACTTGTTCCATGACCACGGAGTCTCACTCCTAAATTAGGTCCTGTGGAACAGAAAACCATATTATTATTATTATTATTATCTGATTAATGCGGACAGGAGGGGTTACATTAATTCGCTATATGATTTAAGTAGGTTGTAACAAAAACACATCACATTCCTCAGTCTTAAGTTTCTTAACACCTTGCAAGAGTGTTTGTTTATGATACTGTATGTAACCTGCAGTCAATAAGGCTGCGTCCCATCTTCTTTCGCTATTTTTATTTTTAGCATGAAATGTCTACTAAACTGCGGACGACATGATTTTTTCAGTAAGACTTAGTATAAGTACCTAGTACAGGGAAGTTTTCTTCGCACACTTCGAACCAAACAGTTTAAAGATCGCCCTCACAATTGTTGCTGACGTGAAACTGACGCAGCGGAGGCAAGAAATCAACAATGAAACTAAACACACACAGAAAATAAATTGCACAATGTTATTGTAACGCCGGAGCGAGAAACATCAGGTACAAATGAGGGGCCCTGTGGAGAAAGGGCACATGGCACCAGTGTACGTTGTATCAGGAAATGGGAATTAAAAAAATGTAATTTTGTGAACTCCTGGTGTGATACCAACATATGTTATAGTAACTAGAGGTGTTTTGCGGGTAATATTAAATATTAGGCGACTTTATTACCATTTAAAGTACGGAAAATGAAAGCCTTGACATGTAGACACTTTACATAGCACGCCATTAACAGTCAAACCCCTCATCAGTGTTTTCCTGTTCCATTGTTTATTAACCTCTTTCTGTCATTATCTTTCCACTCATGTTCTTTAATTTTTTTTTTTTTTTTTTTTTTTTTTTTTTTTTTTTTTTTTTTTTTTTTTTTTACATTTCATTTTCTTCGTGAGTAACATTAATAGGCAACGCCTACTGCCACCATCTTGAAAACATATGAACATTTGAGAAAGGCTTTCTGATTGGCTTTCCGAAACCAAGTCAACCAATGAGAAGAATCGACTCATTTGATACAGAGATACTATTGGCATACCGATCGAGGTGGCGCAGTGGTAAGACGCTGGACTCGCATTCGGGAGGATGGTGGTTTAAATCCACCTCCGGCCATCCAGATTTAGGCTTTCCGTGATTTCCCTAAATCACTCCAGGCAAATGCCGGGATGGTTCCTTTGTAAGGGCACGGCCGATTTCCTTCCCTCATCCTTCCCCGAAAATCCGAGGGTAAGCGTGTGTGTATGAGTTTTCTCCTCAGAACAAGTTGCAAGTCTAGAGACCGATGACCTGAGCATTTCGGCCCCATATGTTTATAAACAGGTAATACGATGTTCAATACAGACGTCCTCTCAAGATGAAGGACTTACTTCAAACATAATTAGTCGCGTTAATTGTAGCTTAGTCATTCATGTTACCATCATGTATTCGTTTCAAATATTTGACCTGTTAACGTAAGCTCTTTTGTTTAGCCAAACCAGCTAGCCTTGCTAGCGGGGTAGAAGCTGTGCTATTGATCTGCACGGTCCCAAATCCGATCGCGCTCCTCTGTTCCGGAGCCGAGTGGGAGACTTAGAGGCTCAGACAGTTCTCTTGCGATCTGAGGTGTAAATTTCTCCATCACCGCTATCGGGTGGAGAAATGTAGGGTCCCCCTGAATAGGTCAGGCGTACACTACACACAGCAAGCGGTTACTACTGTACTGGACTACAGGGCAGCACTTGGCACAATAGATCAGAGGAAGAAAATGTTGATATACTAATCGTTAACAGTAGGAGGGTCTGTGGGAAGATCCTAGAACTGCAATCACTTGTTGGCACAATGCTCATATGATACTAGGGGCGGAGAGCTAGCTCAAACCAGATGTCAATAGTAATGAAATCCTAAACACAGACTGGAACGTACTGAAGAGGTGGCGTTTTTGTAATGATATGTTGTTGTTTATTAAGCTCAAGGGACTTAACTGCGCAGTCATGTCCCTTTTTTGTAATGAAAAAGAATACGATTGTATCGAGTGACATTAGTACATATTCGGAGTGTGAAATAATTTGAGCGAAAGTCAGCTTGAAAAGTGGCACGAACGTGAGCATTGGAAATTTATATTGACCACTTGCTCAGCAGCAGTAGTGGCGGAACAACTGAGGGAAAACTTGGAGAATATTTTCTGTAGATTTCCTAGTCATAGTTTTAGGTGGACATTTTAACTCACGGATATAGACTGGGTGACAAACGTGATTGAGGCAGGTGGCAGGGACAGAGAATCGAGCAATGTTGGGCCGCGGTGGAATGGCCGAGCGCGCTGAGGCACCTGGCTGCGGAGCGCGCGGTTGCTCCACGTCGGAGGAAGGAGTCCTCCCTCGGGCATTGGTGTGTTTTTGTTGTACTTAGCATAGTTTAAGTAGTTTGTAAGCCAAGGGACTGAATAACCGCATCAGTTAAGTCCCATAGATTTATAAATATTTGAACAGTTTTGAGCAATGTTATTGTAAGTGCTGCATCCTAAAATTACCTCGAGCAGTTAGAGAGCTACCCTTAGAGGTAACGTGTTACACCTGCTCATGAAAAATAGACCCGAAATTTTACACTGAGCGTAGAACAGGAAATCATCGTCATAAGGCCGTTACAAAATCAATGAATACAGCTGTAAATAGAAATTTTTATAAAGGTAGAAACACCTTCCTGTTTGGCAAAAGCGACAAGGATTTCGTCTCTAACACAACGATGGTCCAGTGCCTTCATCCCATCTACAAAATGACTCTCCTGGCTGTAAAATAGTTGTCAACTTTAGCTATGAATTCTTCGTTTGAAGTGAATATTCGTTCACCAAGAATAATTTGTGCAGGAGGTTAGCGTAGTATTTTCCAGTAAATGTTTGCCCAGTGGGTATAAAATCTACCAACAGAATCCCCTTTACATCCCAGAACACTGATGCCATCACCTCCCAAGCCTTGGTTGCGGAGAATCAGCATGTTTTCACTGCTCTGACTGTTGTTTTGTCTCTGGGGCATAGTAATGCACCCCAGTTATTATATGTGCTCACAAACCGGAACAAATCATCTTGTTCTTCTTCTCTCCTAAAACGGGCCATACATTGTTTTTCCGATGTGTCAATTGCCCTGCGTTTTTGATCCACCGTCAAGAGTCGCGGCACCCATCTTGTAGATAATTTTTTCATTTCTAATTCTTTCGTTAAAATTCGATATACCCTTTCAGATGACATGTGGCAAGAGGGAGAAATTTCACGCACTTTCACTGAGCACTTTTTCAATGATTTCTGGAGTAGTGACACATCTTGGCCGACCATTGCGCGGATCATCACCTAAGCTCTCTTGACAAAATTTAAATTCAATCGTCCACTTGGAAACTTGAATGTGAAGGAGTCGAGTCCTCCAGTGTATTCTGGAAATAAGCATGAAAATACTTTGCTTCCATGTATTTCTGTACGAAGTACTTAATCACTGCTCGAATCAGATATTTTTTCCATTTTCGCAACTCACTACGCGGGAACAGCAACAGAGCCACGTGACCGCTACAACGCTCTTCCAAGAGCACTCACATGGCACGTGGGTCGTGTTTATAAGCAACAGTCCAATGGATACCACGTGAACAGCTCGTTGCGCTAGCGTTCTCGTCTCGTGGTGATTGCGAGAACTTTTCAAACCACTGTCGTTCAAGCAACCATTTTTCTTACGAACCATACGCGACTGAAACAGGAGGAAGTGGCGATGATATGCAAGGTATCATCCGCCACGCACCGCGATGTAGCTCGCGCAGTGTAGATGTAGAACTGCTGTGAAATATGTGGGCAAAGCTTATTACTTCAATTTACACTCTGTGAAGTGTTATAATTTGTTATATTTGATGTGTCACATATTTTGTCTATGATCAGTATTTTTATGCAGAAATTGCAGCGGGATAATTGCTCTCTGGTTACTTCTAAGCCTGTGTTTATAGCTCTGTAGTCTTTACTTGATGATATTTAAGGCGAACCGGTTTGTAAAATAATAATTATTGCAGAATATTGCACAATTTTCTTGTGTTCCAATCAATGAGTTAAATATTGTCCAAGAACCGACGGAATAGTCAGTCAATACAGTTTGTGCAAATTCCTTAGATGACACAGTGGCTATCAGGAAAGAGTAGCGAGCCAAAGGAATTTCATAGAAACCCTATGAAAAAAAAATACTTTTACAAAATTCTGTATCCATGGTTTGAATAGAAATACACTTTTTATTTATTATTAAACCAGGTTACGGCGACGTTGAGGAGTCAACAGGGGTAAGATGAAATTACGAAAATGTTCCAATCAATTTGTTCTTGAATGTTTTGTGTGTTTCATTTCATTCATTACTTGTGTCTGTGTTTATTTTATAATAATTACAGGCTCTTGATATTTTAATGATGTTTCAGAAGTAATAATTATGCCACGATTGTCTCACTTTTAATACGTATTGTTAAAATTTATGAAGCTGGTTAGCTTCAAGCATTCTGTTCACGATCGCCGCGTTATCAGTTTAGTAGACGGCAGTTCCAGCACGAAATTACCGCTATTCTTCGGATATGGATACATTTGGAAGATTACCAGACTACTCTTCAGTTTAAGCGAAATTACCTACACAGAGATATTTTTTTCATTTTTTTTTTTTTTTTTTCATTCTGACAGATTCTTCCGCCTGTACTTGCTACAAAAGCGTTATTCCAAATGAAAGCACAATTTTGTGTATGTTCTACACGCACCTGCGGCTTGTCGAACATACATAGAGTAGTGCTTTTCGCTTATTATGCGGTAAAATCCATGCAATACGCTTTTACATCACCCGTAGCTCATGCAGAAAAATTTCCGAGTGTTTGAGTTAGGATTTTTTATCAGTTTATTTTATTATATTATTATTTTTTAAACTTTTAATTCACTATGTGTTAGGTTGGAACAAGAGCATAGTATGTTTCTGTCTGATCTCATATAAATCGATTTGCCGGATGTTTGCATTTATTATTTCATTGTTAGAAACTAAATTACTTGATTTGTATTTGAATCCATGCTTGGAGGCGACCGTTGGTATAATTTGTGAGAAGAAAGCAGCGATCGGTCGCAAGGCAAACTGCTCATTACAAATCAGCAGTGTTTGAGCTACAACAGAAAGCTCAAGTCAAAGTAACGGTACGTATATCAGTATCACAGCTTTAATAAAAACACATGTGTAGGTAATGTTCCCTTTTATTGCCTCTACCATTACAGTCTGTTTCGTGCTCTTTTCAAATGGGAAGCCCGTATTTAACTGTTTTTCTCAACGGGAACTACACCGGATTATTCTCCATCACTTTTACATCTCCCCGTTATTTTGAATTAATTTTAAGTTCCGTATACCCCTCGTTTTATCATAAATTGTAATGTTTATAAGTGATTTATGGCCAACACAATCTGTTGTTTATCTTTCCCGGATAGGTATGTCCATGGTAACGTACCGCAAATGATGTATCCACGTACATTAAAAGCATTCTTATTCGAATTGTGAGTTCCGATTTTATAATTTAACTGGTTCTGCTTATAATTTTACTTATGAACATTTTATGCTTCTATTTTGGCACACATACATGCCCTCCACCACCTATGGGTGGCTCTGCTGTTTGTACTCGTTTTTGATTTCGTCATCTTTATAAAAACAAAATAAAATTTAAATATGCTTTTAAAACATAGCTTTTAAGAAAAATAACTTCACATAATTTTATAACTGTGAATATGTAATAAATTTTACCCACAATTTCTTTTTATTCTGTACCAGCATTTTAAAACGCTTTCGGTTTGGACATTAAAATTTTTATATCTATAATGACCTAGATCGAAAAGTGAAATTTCATAAAAAAGATTTTATGTTCTTATTTATATTTCGGCAAATCGTTTTATAGTAAAACAATTTTTACCAGTTTGATGTAGAGAGCGCTAATGATCTTATGTCTGGACCAACTGTTGACGTCCCAGTCTACTGTAATACTTTTTATAAATCTGTCGTACGTTCCACTTCAAATGTACCTGAGTAAGTTCTGATCACTTCTGCCGACATACAGAATGTTCATTTGTTATAAAAATTATTAGATGTCATATACCATTAAGTATATGTCGATAATTTATTCGATCAGTAATTTTTATCGTAGCTGAAACTCTGGCGATTTATCGCTGTTTTCTTCTCACAAAGTAAATGAGATTGGAAGCTATATTGCTTCTCTGATCGTATCTTCACATTTTTTAAGTACAACGACTCAGGTTAATGCAGTTTAGCTGGACCAGCCGGCTTGTCAGTGTTGTGAAGCACAGCGCGCAGATAAAGCTGTTGTCCCGTAATGTCGCTGATGCGATGTGCGCGTAGCGCAAGCAAAACCATCGCACTGACGTGTTTTACGGCCCACTATAGATTTGTAGTTTTATAAGTTTTTGCAAACAGTTTGGACCAAAATAATAATCGAAATAATAAAATATTAATTAATAAGTGTCTGAAACCCTTGTAGGAAAAAAAAAAAAAATAGGTATTGGCGGGTTCCGAACCACTGACTTCAGCGTTACAGTCCAACACATTGTCCACTACACTTCAGCTAACAGTTAGAAATTGCGTTCTTTAACCTCATACTATTGATGGCCGTTGTTAACTGATGGCATTTGTAGACACTAGATTATCATGTATCGTACGAAGAACGACGTCTTTTTGTTAATTCTTCAGTGCACCATTGCTTTAAAATGACAACGTGTAAGTTACAATAAGAAAATCATCAAATACGCAACGCAAGATGGCGTATGCCAGAAACAGTTCTGGGCGAGGAATGTCACGTGACGTCTGCGAACGGCTGGTTTTCGTTAATTTAATGGAGGGTGTCAAAACTCCGTTATTTTTGCAAATATCTGTCAAACGATACGAGATATGAAAAAAATAACATAAGGGAACAAAGTTGTAGAGAATTTTCTCCTCTACAAATTTGTTTATTCAATTTTCGCGTCAGATGAACGGTTTATTTGCAATTAAAATTACATTACAAACGGCTTTTTTGTATTACTAACGTGTTTCTTGCCCGAAATATTTCCAAAAGCGAGTTCCGGTCTCTGGTAACCAACAATTATGTCTGCAAAACTTGGTTGAACGGTTCCACCTAAAAAGTGGGAACACGTTACAGCCAGACAGACATCGTCAAATCGCCGTTATTTTTGCAAATATCTCTGCAACGATGCAAGATACGAAAAAAACCTAATAGAGCGAAGTTGTAGAGAATTTTCCCCTCTACCAATTAGGTTATTCAATTTTCGTGTCAGATGAACGGTTCGTTTGCAATTACAATTATGTTACAAATGGCTTTTTTGGCATTACTAGCGTATTTTTTGTACGAAAAATTTGAAAAATGAAGGTTCTGGTCTCTGGCGGCCTACAATTATGTGTGCAAAATTTGGTGCTGATCGGTTGAACGGTTCGTCTTAAAAACAGGGAACACGTTACTGACAGACAGGCGGACAGACAGACATACATACATCCCAAAATCGCCATTATTTTTGAAAATATCTCTGAAACGATACGAGACATGAAAAAAAAAACATAAGAGAGCAAAGTTGTAGAGAATTTTCTCCTTCACAAATTCGGTTATACAATTTTCGTGTCAGATGCACGGTTAAGCCGTTATTTTGATTTAAATTTCGAGCTTTCAAAAGACGATCGCAAAGGCCCACTTCTAGTGTTACTACCGTAACCTAAAGTGGGCCAAAACATATTCTGCATTATCGTACTCGACTGTATGTAGACAGCTTGGCTTCCGGTTCGTGTGAAACGAAAACCAGAAAGAGTCCAGGAGACGCGGAAAAATACACAGTACATTGTTTAGAAAAGGCTTATTCTTACGTTGAATGGAGTATGGGCGAGAGCGCGGCGCCTGTGGTTTTTAAGAGCCTAGCATTAATAGACGACTCGCTCCGCCTCGTGCTAATTTGACAGCCACCTGAGAGCGAGAGTAATGCCCAATTGGCGCGCAGGACACAAGTCGTCGGCGGCAGCCTTTGATCTGCCACCCGCGGCAGCTGCTAAGTAATCGGCGGCAGCAGGCGCACTAATAGGTCCTCCAGCGCCGGCCGCCGCTTTGAGGCCCGCGTGGGAGGACAACTTTATGGTAATGGCCGAGCAACAAGTTACCGCAGGGGGAGGGGAAGCCACGCACCGCCGGCGAAAAACGCGGGTCGCCCCTCCCTCCCTCCCTCCACTACAGCACAAGGACGCGCTTCCGGTAGCAGTAACATCACACGGCACGAGACAGCAAGGGGTGCTGTGTAATTCACCACCCAAGTAGGAGGGACGGGGCGTCACTACAGCGTTGTTATTTGAATGATCCGGCACTGGCGGTTAAAGGTTACATTTACTGTACGACGAATACAAAGCCACGGCCGAGACGTCACGTCGTATTCCCACTCATCAGAAAAAAAAAAAAAAAAAAAAAAAAAAAAAAAAAAAATAAGGAAGTAGGATACCGCGGCTTGGTTACACGCTCTTCTGACTGCTATGGCAACAATCATATAAGTGCTCTAATTCCTTTTACTTTGATTTTTTTTTTTTTTCGTGTCAGAAGCATCATGTGTACAGAAGTTTATAAAGGTATAACATACAGAGATTACTTACATACATGTAAACTACGAACTATAAACAAACAGACAGAAATATTATATACATTTGGCCCAAAAGCGGGTTACGTCGACAGCATTTGGGGTTGGCAACATGAGGTCCTCTAAGGTGTAGTGTGAAGGACATTCAGGGCAGTTATACATGTACTGAGTCGTCTGCACGTCTCCACAGTCACAGAGGTTAGATACAGTAGAATATCCCCTCTTCACAAACTTATCTCTTGACCATGCAGTGTTGGTGCGTAGCCTGTTTAGTGACTTCCAAACCGTCCAGTCCTCATTGTGGCCTGGTGCCAATTCTTCCTTTGGTTCCATCCAGTGCCTTTCTCTCGATCTCTTCCATCTGTCCACTCTACATCGGGGTTGGTCACTGAGGTTGTCGGTTACTCTGAGAAAGCACCGTCTGGATTTCAGGCGTCTGGTGGCTGACTGAATGTTGTGGAGGAGGTGGCTCTCAGACAACTCGGCCCTCGCTCTTTCACTGTAGGCTGCAGCTTCTCTACGCACGGCAGGAGGTGCATTGCCAGCAAGGTGGTAAGGTGATATAAAAAAAATGTTTGTACAGCTTATGGGACTTAACTACGGGGTCATCTGTCCCTAAACTTACAAACTACTTATGAACTACTTACGAACTAGGACGGCACAAATATCCATGCCCGAGGGGGGATTCGAACCGTAGTGGCCGTGCAGACCGTGACTGAAGCGCCTCAGTCTCGTCGGCCACCGCGGCCGGCTAAGGTGGTATAGCTTGTCGTTTGGGGTAGGTTTCAGACATCCAGTGACGAGCCTGCAGGTCTCGTTCAGAGCGATGTCGACCTGTTTGGCGTGGGCTGAATTATACCAGACGCTGCTCGCATATTCGCTGCTGAGAAGCAAACTGTTAGTGCTGTGGTCCTCACTACCTCTGGCTTTACTTTGATGATTAGCATTTATCCCTGTCAGCCGAAATGTTTTCGTAGCGAAACCACCATAATATTTTCATTTTGTGTCTGCTGGGTGTTTGGTTTCTCGCTGAGTACACCTTGTCTTTGTTAATCTCTGCCGCCAGCTAATGACAAAACGATAACTAAACGCTCTATGTGGTAGCAATTCAAGTCAAGAAAAATCGTATGGTGTTCCATTTTCACTTTCCAAATATTTGATAATATTAAATGTAGCCTATTAAAAGTTTTACTAAAGTATACTTACGTTTATGTTGGTAGTTTCAATCGAAACCACAGTAGCACAAGACACTTTCGATTATTAGGTTATGTATATAGTGAATTCTTGAATACATAACACATTACCGAATAACATTGTAAATCGGTGATATAAATTTCAAATACTCTTACATATATTTTTTTTTGTAAATTGTTCTGATGTTTGCTCCATGAAGGTAAAAAATATGTTCGAATTATTTTAATTCTATGGGACCAAAGTACTTTGGTCATAAGTCCAAAAATGAAATGTTCAAATGTTTGTAGAGCTTATCGGACTTAACTACGGGGTCATCAGTCCCTAAAGTTACAAACTATCTATGAACTAGCTTATACTAAAGACGGCACAAACATCCATGCCCGAGGTAGACAACTGGACAATGCAAAGGCATGAGTTTTGCTGATCATCGAATCGATGATGATTTCAACAACTCAAGTAGTAACAGTGAAAAAGGCGTATAAAAGTTGGGTAAGGAACGTGTGATTAAATTTGTTGATATTTTACAAGCATACAGTGTAACCTATGACAGTTAGATCAGTTTTTTACGTCAAGAACCTATGACGTGTACACGTAAACTGCAGGATCGTATTAAAATATGCACCAAGGCTGGGATTAAAACTCGGGTCTCCTGCTTAGAAGGCAGTCACGCTACCCAATGCGACACCGTCAAACACAGAATAATTTAAGCTGAATAAAGAGGTATATGCCAGAGCATCTTCCGTTCATTGCGAAGGTGCCATTCCAACTTAGATTGGCAGAGCCTCTGCAGTTCTGTTAGAGTGCAGTGGAGTGGATGTTGGAACACCACATGCTGTGAGGCGAAGGCGAAAACTTGTACTGAGGAGAGACGAATGCTAGGGGGAGTCCTCGCCGTTGTGCGAACACACAGCGCCAGGATAGCTAGCTGCCTGCTGGCAGGACACTGCGTAGAGATCTCCATTATTTACACGGCCAATCTGAAAGTAAAGCTGATTTGTGTCCAAATGACAGAACAGTGTGGATTTCACTGAAGCAGGGAAGAAGGAAAGAATATTAGCGTCTAACGTCCCGTCGACATCATGGTCATCACAGACCGAGCACACGCTCGGATTTTTTTTTTCTTTGTAAGATTGGGGAAGAAAATCGACCGTGCCCTAAGGTAGGAACCATCCCGGAATTTGCGTGGAGCGATTTAGGGAAATCACGAAAAACATAGATCGGAAGAGCCGTCCTCTCGAAGGCCTGTGTTACTGTTACAGTGAAAACCCGTTTATAGTTAGAACACATTCTTACTAGTTAAAACTATTTTATACTCAGCCACTTCGTCAAAACAATTTTTGACTAGTTAAAACCAGTTGAAATTGACATTCGATTTTGACCAGCAGTAAAATTCTATATCCATAAAATCTCGGGCCAACTGCCGGATGTCAGTAACTTCCTGCCACGATATTTCGGCGCAGAGTCTTCTGGCCATCTTCAGGTGAGTACCGCCGAAGTACTGGCGAAGACGCACTGAGCTGTGCTATTTATGCCCAATTCAGCCGACATTGCGCATGCGCGTACCTAGCGTGCGCGTTCACTACAGCTACGTACGCTGCTCCGAGCGCCCTCCGTGGTGGAGGCTTGCCGCTTCGATATCAGATCGATTCTCATCGTCATTCAGTTGCAGGAAACTACGCCGACTACGAAGTTTTTCAATGACAGGATTCCATGCAGCATTTATTTGGAAACCGCTGTTTCGATTAATAAGAGTCTCACTGTCAGACAATCTTATTTCCACAGCTTCATTAATAATTGAGCTCCAAAAGTTTGATGTGTGGGCCACAATTTTCGTTTCATTGTATTTCATTGAATGACCTGTGGAAATACAATGTTCGGCGATTGCGGATTTGGTGGGTTGGAGTAGCCGAGTATGACGCTGATGTTCCACGATGCGGTCCTGCACAGTGCGCGTCGTCTGCCCTATATATGACTTGCTGCACTCGCACGGAATCCTGTAAACACCTGCTTTACGTAGCTCCAGATCGTCTTTGACAGAACCCAGCAGCGATGAAATTTTAGGAGGAGGGCGAAAGATGACTCTTACTTTATGCTTTTTTAGTATTCTGCCTATCTGTGATGAAATGTTCCCAATATATTGGAGATAAGTAGTCGATTTGAAAGCCTCTTCTTCTTCTTCCTTGTTCTGTCGTTTGGAGGCGTGCATCGCTCGATTTACTTGCTTCCTTGTGTATCCATTATTTAGGAATACTGTCTGCAGGTGTTCCAGTTCCGTGTGAAGGCTGTCGGCATCAGAGATGGTATGGGCTCGATGGATTAGAGTCTTGAGGACGCCCATTGTTTGTGCTGGATGGTGGCAACTAGTAGCTTGTAAGTACAAATCTGTATGTGTGGGCTTCCTGTATACAGAATGACCAAGTGAGCCATCACTTCTGCGCCGCACGAAAACATCTAAAAATGGCAAACAACCATTTTTCTCGATCTCCATAGTAAACTTTATGTTTTCATGTATGGAGTTCATATGATTCAAAAAGTCTTGGAGACGTTCCACGCCATGAGGCCACACTATAAAAGTGTCGTCGACGTATCGCCAAAACACTGTTGGTGTCGTGGCAGGAAGTTACTGACATCCGGCAGTTCGCCCGAGATTTTATGGATATATCTACACGCCGGGAAAGCTTTAAACATCACATCAAGCAACTCTACGGGGAGGAAGTGATGGAGTGTATTCGAAGATTCGACAAGTTACGTGAGAAAAGAGCGAGACTATTGAGCTCATTTTTTTCTTATTAAGTTGCAGAGACAGGGGAATAATTCCAAATTTTGCCAAATTTGTGCATTTTATAAATACCGCTGCTGCAAATAACATCAAGCGCAAAGCAAGCATGGCATTGGTAAGAGAGAGGATTCGTTTCAGTCGGCGTGAGTTGGATGCTGTGTCTAAGGACATGTACCATCTGCACTTAGAGGTGGCAGCAAAATTATCTTCCCTGTCTTGGGACTGGGTGGATGGTGTAACGTGGTTTAAAGCAAACTGGAGCCATGACAAAGCTGTGACGAGGCAAACTGCCAAGATTGACCGTCTTTCTACACAGAAGATGCAGGAAGTTCCAACTCGACGATCCGTCATCAATTTGACGGGGAAAACTATAGATGACGTCACTGTATCTGTGCTGGCTCCAACACCTGTTTCACCGCCACTAGTGGACTTTGTTAGCTCCATCGAAGAAGCTGTGCGCCGTCTTCCTACAGATGAAGCGGAAGAAGTTCGTCGAGAGTCTTGTCGTGTATTGACGAGAGCCACACCGCCGAAGAGCAATATTTCGCCTATGGAGAGGGCTGCCCTCCGTACCTTACGAACAGATGTGGATACAGTAGTACTCAAATCTGACAAAGGAAATGCTACTGTTCTCATGCCACGGGAGGACTACATTAATAAGATCAACGTTTTATTATGTGACTCAACGTATCGCAAAGTTGACAAGGATCCAACAAACCGAGTGGTGCGAAAAACAGCTGAACTTCTATCAAATAGTTCTCTACCGAAGGAGGTCATAAAGAGACTGAAACCAAGCAGTTCAGTTCCACCTAGGCTATATGGACTGCCTAAGATGCACAAGGAAAGTGTGCCATTACGTCCAATTGTGAGCAATATTGGAGCAGCCACTTACGACCTGGCTAAATACTTGGCATCTTTGCTCAAACCTGTAGTAGGCAAGTGTCCACATCATATAAAGAATTCCAATGATTTTATCAGCAGACTTCAGTCACTTCAGCTGCAAAGGAACGACTTGTTGGTCAGTCTTGATGTGGTTTCACTGTTTACAAAGGTGCCTCTTGTGGACTCACTACACCTCATTGGCAACATGTTTGGTGAGGACATTACAGCGCTATTTGAGCACACGCTCTCCTCTACATATTTTTTATTTAACAACGAGTTTTATGAACAATCCGACGGAGTCGCCATGGGGAGTCCTTTGTCTCCCCTGGTGGCCAATCTTTTTATGGAAGATTTTGAGGAGAGAGCACTTGAGTCAGCTATTTTTAAACCAACAGTGTTTTGGCGATACGTCGACGACACTTTTATAGTGTGGCCTCATGGCGTGGAACGTCTCCAAGACTTTTTGAATCATATGAACTCCATACATGAAAACATAAAGTTTACTATGGAGATCGAGAAAAATGGTTGTTTGCCATTTTTAGATGTTTTCGTGCGGCGCAGAAGTGATGGCTCACTTGGTCATTCTGTATACAGGAAGCCCACACATACAGATTTGTACTTACAAGCTACTAGTTGCCACCATCCAGCACAAACAATGGGCGTCCTCAAGACTCTAATCCATCGAGCCCATACCATCTCTGATGCCGACAGCCTTCACACGGAACTGGAACACCTGCAGACAGTATTCCTAAATAATGGATACACAAGGAAGCAAGTAAATCGAGCGATGCACGCCTCCAAACGACAGAACAAGGAAGAAGAAGAAGAGGCTTTCAAATCGACTACTTATCTCCAATATATTGGGAACATTTCATCACAGATAGGCAGAATACTAAAAAAGCATAAAGTAAGAGTCATCTTTCGCCCTCCTCCTAAAATTTCATCGCTGCTGGGTTCTGTCAAAGACGATCTGGAGCTACGTAAAGCAGGTGTTTACAGGATTCCGTGCGAGTGCAGCAAGTCATATATAGGGCAGACGACGCGCACTGTGCAGGACCGCATCGTGGAACATCAGCGTCATACTCGGCTACTCCAACCCACCAAATCCGCAATCGCCGAACATTGTATTTCCACAGGTCATTCAATGAAATACAATGAAACGAAAATTGTGGCCCACACATCAAACTTTTGGAGCTCAATTATTAATGAAGCTGTGGAAATAAGATTGTCTGACAGTGAGACTCTTATTAATCGAAACAGCGGTTTCCAAATAAATGCTGCATGGAATCCTGTCATTGAAAAACTTCGTAGTCGGCGTAGTTTCCTGCAACTGAATGACGATGAGAATCGATCTGATATCGAAGCGGCAAGCCTCCACCACGGAGGGCGCTCGGAGCAGCGTACGTAGCTGTAGTGAACGCGCACGCTAGGTACGCGCATGCGCAATGTCGGCTGAATTGGGCATAAATAGCACAGCTCAGTGCGTCTTCGCCAGTACTTCGGCGGTACTCACCTGAAGATGGCCAGAAGACTCTGCGCCGAAATATCGTGGCAGGAAGTTACCGACATCCGGCAGTTCGCCGGAGATTTTATGGATATATCTATACGCCGGGAAAGCTTTAAACATCACAGTAAAATTCTAGTTGTAACGAAGGTGATCAGTATTGACTAGTTTTAACTAGTAAGAACTCATTATAACCAAACTAGACAAAACTATGTGGTAATTATTCAGCAATCAGTCGTCATAAATATAAATTCTTTATTTGTTGGCAAATCGGGATTTCGACCACTGTGTGGTCATTATCAATGCTAAAATAAATACAAAAGGGCCAGTTAGAATAACATGCATGTCAGATTATAAGCTAATTGTACAAGTTATAGTCAATGATAAAAATACATATACATTGACTATAACTTGTACAATTAGCTTATAATCTGACATACATGTTATTCTAACTGGTCCTTTTGTATTTATTTTAGCATTGATAATGACCACACAGTGGTCGAAATCCGGATTTGCCAACAAATAAAGAATTTATATTTATGACGACTGATTGCTGAATAATTACCACAAATAAAATACAGTCGTGGAGCACCCAGTCCAATATGGAATCAAGCCTGATAGACAAAACTAGTTTACGCTAAACGTATTTAGGGGTAAATATTAAAACTAAGAGTAATTACATGTTGACTCAAATCAATATTTGTATTGTTACATACAATATTTGTTGAGAATATTGATCAGACATCTAAGGCATTAATAATAATTGCAGCATTACTTACGAAAGTGGAAACAAAATAATCATACAGTAATAGTACAGTAATTTCTCTTAATAAAAGAGAAACATGTCAAAAATTGAAAAATTAAATGTCGATTGTCTGTTATTGCAAGGTAAACTATCGTGACATTTTGAATTATAAAGGTCTCCCTTTTTTTTTTTTCTAAAAAAACACCTTTGCGAAATACATGCCTTATTACTCATGCAACAAACAAATCTTTGTCACGTCTTCCAGCAGCAAGTATTTGGACATTTTGTGTTCGGATCTGGAATAAAACTTTTAATTAGTTTACTTGAAAGGCAATTGGTACTTAATACATATTAAAATATAGGCCTACTACAACATAATTATTAAAACTTGAAATACTAATTAATTACTTGAACGGTTAGCAAAATTTCAGAGCATTAAATCAATGAACTAATGTATATATCTGTCATTTTTTTTCTTAATTATTGAAATCAAAGCAATATTATATACCTGCAATACAGTTTGTCTAGTGTCTCATATTTCGTTCCTATCTTGTGCAAGCCAAGTTCATCTTTCTGAAGAACCACTCCAATAATATTGGGGATATCTGCTTTTGATCCGTTGACAACAGTAATTCGCATAATCACATTGACACTGATTTCTACAGGGACATGTATTCAATCTGAAGCCATATTCATTCTCTTGAACTGTTTTGTTAGTTCTTGATTAGCGTTTTGTTTAACTGTTCGTATTTGAGATTGTCGATTCGTAATAGCTTCAGCTTCTTGATGTTCGTAACAAGCAGGAATTATTTGTGGTTCTGCACTCGTACTAGCGACGGCTTCTGCATCCTCTTCACTGCTGCTGTTGGAGACTGTGTACTTGGACAGGGTAAAGTTTCTGCATCTTTTTGTCTGGATGCAGCTGTAATCTGTCCATTGCTAGCAGCCCTAACAGTTATCGCCTCTGAGTCGTACGGTAGTCCCAGTTCATCAGCTGTCTCATTTACTGCGCTTACCACATTGATTTTATTTACAGCCTCTTTAAGATCGTCTGCATCTTGTATCTCCTTAATAACATCTTGCAAACTCGAAGTTATAAGCCCTACTCGTGGTTCTATACCAACAATAGCTTTGGATGGTGTTTGCTTGATACCAGAATGAGGTGCTCGATTTTTTTCTGTACAGTACAAAGCGAATACCGTTTGATCAGTTTCTAATATTGTCTTGCATCCAAGAAATCAACATTGTTTCGGCGTCTAGGTTGGCGCATTCAACAGAACCTTTGCATTGGCTGTGCCTCGGTTTCCCGTGAACCAATTTCCACTTCCATCAAAATACAGCCTTCTCGTTTACAACAGAATTAACGAATTCCCTGCCGTTATCAGAGTGTGAATACAAGGAGCACCGAATGTCAAAAATATGTCTGCTGAATGATGTGCCAGTTCCTCTGGCCTCTTGGTTTGTACTGCAAGTGAGAAAACAAATTTTGTCTAGTGTATAGAGTATAGAAAAGCATAAGCTGAAGCTTATCAAGAAACAAGTATTAAAATCAGACAAACAAACTGACAATTTGTGTGGCATTTACTACCCATCATTCAGAAACTGTCGCCTGCAACTCACTTTCGAGCTAGATTATAAAGCAACGTATTCTATTTGAAAAATTGTAAAACTCTTTAGCCTCTTGCTTTTAATATTTACCCCTAAATAAGTTTAGTTGTAACTAGTTTTGTCAAGTTTAGTTAGAGCGCGTTTTACTAGTTAAAACTACTTGATACTGGTAGCCTTCGTTGCAATTAAAATTTGCTGCTGGTCAGAAGCTGATGTCATTTAAAACTGGTTTTAACTATAAAAATTTTTTGACGAAGTGGCTCACTATAAACTAGTTTTAACTAGTGAGAACACGTTATAACTAAAAAACGGTTTCGACTGTAACTTTACCACTGCGCCACCTCGCTCGGTAGGATTTTTATTGAATTCCAACGATGAATGACTCATTACTTAACGTATTGACGAAGGCACAGCTCATGTCACTGCTTCGTGTATCTTTTCTGTTTAAAAAAATCGCGCCCCAACTACTACATTTGCGATTAAATATGAATTAAAGCAGGAGAAATATTGTAGATGTTACCTATCTGCATATTCCTTCTCACAGTGCAACAATTTTATCTCTACTTTTGAGAAATTCTGTTTGGTACAAGACTGTTCATAACACAGAAGTGTGAATAATATTCCTATAGAACCAAGAAACGAGCCAAGCCATCTTTGCAAAATCAGTGGAGGAAATGACGCAGCATTACTTCATACCTTACAGGATAATCGAGTTTCCCCTGCATTAAAAAAAAATTACAACAAAACTGTCTCGTGTACATAACAAGATCGAACATACAGCAGAAGGATTTCTCTCTAATATTTAATGAAGAAAAAGAATCATCTGTGTAGGCAAGAGCAGTTAACAGTAGTAATATTTATAAGAGTAGATATCCTGAACTTGAATGTTTAAGGTGTGTATTTTGAGTGTAAATTTTCCGCCGAAGTAAATTTCAGTAGCAGAGAACATTAATAAAAAATAAAGTGTATTAAAAGGAACACCGGAATATGTTGAACTGCTTTTAGTGGTTCGTTGAAATCAGGGGAATATTGTTTTAATTTCTGTTCGCCTGCCTGTTCCGCATACTCACTGGGAGGTAAACTCCGAGATTTCCAGGAACAAGTTGGGAGCGGTCGCTCGAGAGTAAACACACATTACTCTCCCCAGTGAACCTTATAGCGCGTATTTTTCCACGTGCAGTAACATGAATAAACAACGAGTTGCGAATCTCTCACGCGCGGAGATAAATAGGGAGGGAACTCGCGATCGTCCGGCAGCGCAGGTTCCACTAGAGCGAGGCCTAATCGGGTCTGGCGCGACCTACACTGACTAAGGAAGGGAAAACTGTAACCGCCACACGTTATGAAAGTTTCTGCTGCAGCCGGTTCCAATCGATAGTGCTGAGGAGATTGTCGTGTTCGATATATTTGTATGCAATGCGTGGTATAGTTTCGTGCACTTCGTTATCTACTGAGTGTACGTATAGCATCTTCGCAAATTTTCATAGAGCGCTTAAGACATGTGTCTGACGACCAATCAACTTTGAGAATAATATTGTTATTCGTCATTATGATCGGATTTGAAATATATTTCGTATTGTAAGTAATATAAAAATATACGTTTAGTATTGATGCTGGCCAAAATATTCCATTATTATAAATCTACAAGTATAATGAGCGTGTGATTACGAGGATTATAGATGTGACAATTCGCCATTCTACTGTTCGCTTTTTCCATTTTGGCTTCTGTATAACACAATCGATAGATAATAAATTTAAGCGATTACTTTCTCTTTTTTAAATATATTTTTATTTTGTTTGGTTGTGTGGCCATCTTTCGCAGCAGCTGTTAAAGTTGATTATAAGTGGTAATCCGTCTTATGCTGATTCTGGTGTAAAATAAATCTCTTAATTGCAGTCCGCGTAAGACGCATTACCTCTTATAATCAATTTTTTATTTATTGTCCGGTTTTAGAATGTAATTTAGTTTACATTTTCCGGTACCCCAAGATTATACATTACAATATTTCACATTAATACGAGGCGCGTCTAGAAAGTAAGTTCCGTTTGGTTATATAAAACGAACGGGTACAGATACAAAAAAAAATAAATAAATAAATAAAAAATATTGATTGTACACAAATCTACAACTGTTAAACTACTTTTCTACATAGCTTCCGAAATTTTGTAGGCAATTGTCATAGCATGGCACAAGGTTTTGTGTGCCTTTTTCATAGAATATTGCCGCCTGTGTATTCAACCATGTGCTAACATGTTCCTTCACATCCTCATCATCGTTGAAGTGTTGTCCACCAAGGACAGATTTTAGGTGTAAGAAGAGGATTACTGTCAAAAGATTTTTTTTCACGATAATGCCTGACCTCACACACCGAATGTGACCAAACAATTCTTACGGAAATTTCAATGGGACCTGTTTGATCATCCTCCATACAGCTCGGACCTCTCTCCTAGCGACTTTCATCTCTTCTTACACTAAAATCTGTCCTTTGTGGTCAACACTTCAACGATGATAAAGAGCTGTTACCACATGGTTGAATACACAGGCGGCAACCTTCTGTGAAAGATGCATGCAAAAACTAGTGGCACGCTATGACAAGCGCCTACAAAATTTCGGCAGTTATGTGGAAAAGTAGTTCAAGAGTTGTAGAATTTTGTGCAATAAAAATTTCTTCTATATCTGTGTACAATTTCATTTTATTACCAAACGGAACTTACTTTGTGGACGCGCCTCGTATTATTACATTATTATTTATTAAATATTATTTTTATTTTAATTCTCCATTTTTGTCTATCTGCCCATAAATTTTCTTCTATATTCCTTTCCCGGATAGACGTCGGAATTCCATGGATCCATGTAGTGGGTGGTCTCCCTCTTTTCTTTCTTCCTGGTGGCTCCCATTCCATTATCCTCTGTGCTAGTCTTTCCTTTGACATCCTTTTTGTGTGCCCATACCATAATAGTTGTTTTCCTTCTATAAAAACTGTAATTGAATTCTTAACATCCATTTTTGTTCCTGATGACTTCATTCCTCATTTTTTCCCGCCTAGATATTCCTGCAGATCGTCTCCAAAAGTCGATCTCCGTTGCCATCAACCTCTTTTCTATTTGCAATTTAAGTGCAAATATATAAGCAAGAAAATTAAGAGTTTAATTTATTTACACAGAAACAACGCACGTGCCACCAATCATCAAAACTGTTTTTAGACAAATATTTGAAAATTCTTGCTAGTGACCGTGGATCTTGCTCCTAACTGGTTGTAGACTTGCTTTGTCATTCCTGTATATTTTACTATTCTATCCTTTCTGGTACTAACATTAGTAATTACCTTTTCTCCCTAGTGACCTATAATTTACCGTAACTATTGAAACTGAGGATAATTATAATCATTTGGTTGCACACGTGTGTATTTTTCCATGATGAGATTGCATCTTCAAATTTTTAAATTGTTTCTTTATTAACGGTATTACAGAAACTTCAAAGAAAGTTTTTAAGAGAGCTATTTTAAATCTTCAGTAAGTAATGAAAAACATTTTTTTTCTAGAAGATTAAAATTTTGTTTTGGACCGGGACCCTAACCTGGGACTTAATCCTGAACAATGTTCAAGATGCGTAAACAAATGTAAATATCTGTAGTTTTTATAGACGTTAAATGACATTACACTCAAAATAGGTTGTTTTGAGATATAATTCATTAACGCGGCAGTGGGAGAAAGAGATGTCATTTATTTCGGCGCGTTGGTCCATAAACATTTTACGTTAATGACATACACTTATGACTTCATCCACTAGGAACGCTGTTTTCCGTTACTTGGTTTGGCAGCCAGAGAACCTAAGTATGTGTATCAGGTCCGCGGCTAAGCAAAACGATACCAGCCGCTGAATTAGATTGAGGAAATATTATAGGTTCGTAGCATTTTAGTTTTACATGTCGGTATTATGGTTGCTGTGGGTCCATTGTCCTTTTTCTGTAGTTCACTGGTGCTGTTTGAGTTTACATGTCATTTGTGTATTTGGAGATATTAAGCTGGGCTCTGGACGCAAGATAATGGAGCGCAAGTGGAAAATCGGAACATTCCCGATATATTGTTCTGTTTGAGCTAAGTACAGGGCTGACAGTGAGAAACACTTGCACCGTATACGGGCACAATCCTCCTGGGCAAAAAAATGTTTTTTTTTTTCTTTTTTTTCGTTTTGAGGAGGATCGTTGTTGACTTTAGTGAGTCTCCACGTTCAGGAAGACCTCTGGTGTTTCAGGAAGACAGTTTAAACTCATTAATTCACAGTGACACATTCCATTATATTCAAGAACTGGCAAATGATTACATCTGTGATCAGTGATTACAACTGTGATCATTTCACCAAATTATCCTGCTATGGGGAAGGTTAAAAATTGGCTGTATGAATACCGTATACTCTATGCAACACAAAATGACTTGTTCGTCATTACTTTGCTTCTGACCAACACCCATTTCTATCCCGTGACGAGAAATGGTAAACGTAATGAAAAGAAAGGAATGGTTGAGCCCAACCGAAGCAGCAACTCTCCGTACAAACACCTGCACGAATGATAATGTTATGCATCTAGTTAAACAAAGACGGTACGGTGCAAACATGCTGATGATATTTATTGCCAACAACTGAGACGTTTTGCAGACACAATACTAGAACAGCGATCACGAAGTGACTATAATGCCCGTTCGCATTCTGCTGCAATGACAAAAACGACATCCGGAAAATGGGAATGGAAGTAATTCCACAGCCATGTTGTTCACCTGATCTTGCGCCTCAGAAGTTTCACTTTTACGCTCTCTGACTAACAACTTTGAAGAAACTACCTTTTCGGATGAACACACACTTCGTGCGTGGAGACGAGTTCTTCGCCTCAAAGCTACGAAATTTATACGGACTTGATAGTTACCGTTCAATTTTTTCATTTAACTAAATTTTACTGGGCGTTAATGTAATGTTAATATTTATCTCTTTTCTGTATGAAACTAATTGTTTGCATTTTAAAGCAATGGAAGATTTTTATGCGAAAATATGTTAAGAAATTTGTTTGTATCCAGAGATTTTTGTTGAAATTTAACTATATATGGATAATTTGTATGGAAAAAAGAAAACATTCTACTCTTACCTCCTTCCTGCTATCAGTGTGCTGTTTCCCTCCTTCGTTGACGGTTACTGATGTAAGTGATTCGGAGTGTGGTAAAAGTACAGGTTAGTCTCTAACTTTATTTTTGTGTTTCCTATTTGGTTTATACGCTCACGTCTCATTCCTTCACAGTTCAGGTCATACATTTTCATTTTAACGTTTATTTTCATTTCAGTAAGCTTGATGTTCGTTGAAGTGGACAATAACTGCATACGAATGCTAGGCTATTGTGTTTCCTACGGTCAAGCGTTATTCGACCTAACTCAGAATCAACAATTTAGCTGGAAAGTGTGCGAGTTCGGTGACACTCCCCGAGAACAATCACGCTGCCTTGAGTTATCGCTCACACACCACAACCGCATCTTCCTTATTTTTTATCACAGACTGAAGAATGCATGTACTGTGTTTTCTAATTTTGCGACCTACTTTCTTTCTTGGCTATTTTCTTTATTAACGTGCATATCAATGTCTTGACCGATCACCGCCAAATACAGAAGCAGTAAGCGTATATAAATAGAAAACTTTATTCAAAAACTGAAATTTTCAGGTAGTCAGTTTATTCATTCCATCTAAATTCTGTTAAGGAAACCAAAACATTACAAGATGCAGAAGCGAGAAGTTATTGCCGGCTGACTGTTGTAAATAACGAAGGAGAATATGTTGTTGGTAACTTATATCTGTATCACTTGTATCTTTTATATTTATTAAACTCACAGAAAAACGTTGCGAACTTGTACATCAACCTATTACATCGCAGTTTGGCTAAAGACGCGATGGTGATGCTGTCTTGAAATGGCTTAGGCAATGCGTGGAATCCGGCCTTTCGGTATCTCGTTGTCTTCGCTCCAGTCACGGCTGAATCCACTGTTTCACCGGTGCGTCAGTCCGCTTTTGTGGTCAGTGGAAAACATGCTGCAGTTAGTGGCTTGCGGCGGACTCAGTAATTTCATCTACAAAAACATTTTTCAGCGCGTTAGCGATCCATAGTGTGGGTTGTAAATCACTGTGTGTGCTGTAAAAGCAAGCGAGGCAAGTTAAGCACAGTACTTTAGTATTTGTGGAATCAAATATAGTTTATCTCTGTTACTGCAACAGTATTTTGCCGACTAGCTAACTCGCTTAGAGGGAAGCGAAGCCAGCGCGCCGCGGATAAACATCAAAACATCGTTAACTGTTTAATCAGCTGAATAACGCCGATTCATAAATATTGTTACCCGGTCGGCGTAACAAGAAAAGCCACGCGGAATAGCTTCCTCGCGAGCGAAACGAGTTTTTGAGTTACGGCTTTTCGCGCTATTCGGTTGATTCTACTTCGCTCAGTAAAACATTTTGTGTGTTTCGCTGCGCTTATGCGGAATGTCATCACCGTTGGCAGCTAGCATTCCCTGCCAAATATTGGCCTCGTTATCAGACATTCCGATAATATTAGGCAGGAGTATGCGTGGAAAACCCCCGCGGGCACAACAGCGTTCAGCGCATACGAACTACGTGGCTGCAGCCGTTGTGGTCTGCGTAAGCAAATGAGTGAACCACTAGTAGACGCCATTACTCCACGGCAGAGTCTACAATTAAGAAACACACCACCCCTGAAATTCGCTAAAAACGCAAGAGCATTATACCTGCAAGAAGGAATACTCGAAAGGAAAAAAAATGTATATGTCAATAATGTCTTTGCAATAACTGACGCCGAGGTGGAGTAGCGGTCGGAGGTTCGAGTCCTCCCTAGGGAATGGGTGTGTGTGTTTGTCTTTAGGTTAGTTTACCTTAGTTTAAGTAGTTTGTAAGCTACGAACTGATGACCACGCAGTTTGGTCCGATAGATTTACAAACATTAGAACATTAACTGACTTTTCCGCCGGTTCTTGATAGAATATTTGGTTAATTTTGCGTGATACACAAAATTCAGTTTTGTAACATTGTACAATATTTACTGATTAATCGGTTTTTGGCTGATTGGGTATTTATTCATGATAACGTATTTTGAAACCAAGGGCTAAGGTAGTTGCGCGTACATTTCATTTTATTTATTACATCACTAATACTGGTTCTTATTTTGCGAGAACATTCACAATTACTGGGAAAAAGTTGCCTTAAGTTCATATTACAATTTCTTTCTTTTGTCCTGGATCAGGTATATTGTTTGACATCAGTGTTAACTTTATATTCCCAATATCCTCAAGAACTTTTTCCCATGTTTAGTTCTGAATTCATATTCGTTTCATCTAAGGTTTTCTTACACCGCAAACTGATAACGACGCATGCTTTCCAATGAGCACAGCTAAAGTTCCGTGTCGCTCTGTATCTCTGTCAGGACTTTATTCTGGCGGAAAGGCTCGGAAAAGGCGTTTCCGGACCTCCAAGACTTTTTGTTGTCGTTGTTAAACTCACTGTCAAGTGCCGGCAACGGAGATTTAATGTAGCATTAAAACGCAATCTAACTACAATATACAACGGCGGCGGCGCACCAGCGACCAGGGTAATGTGTTAGCAACGTGTTGAGTTGGCAGCGGCGAATGGTGTGTGTGTGTGTGTGTGTGTGTGTGTGTGTGTGTGTGTGTGTGTAGTATCCTCAAGATAATCGGAGCTTTGTTCTGAATTTGTGACTGGTAGCTTACACATCCGCCGTCGGGCGTTCGAGTCCTCCCTTGGGCATGGATTGCTTGTGTTGTCCTTAACATAATTTACTGTAAGTTAGTGTTAAGTAGTTTGTCAGCCTAGGGACTGATGGGCAACATAGTTAAGTCCCTTAGGTTTAAATCTATTTGCACTTATTTTTATTTATTTATTCAAAATGTTCAAATGTTTGTTAAGCTTACGGGAATTAACTATGTGGTCATCAGTCCCTAAACTTACAAACTACTTATCAACTACCTTATGCTAAAGACGGCACAAATATCCATGCCCGAGGGGGGATTCGAACCCCCGACCGTAGTGGCCGTGCAGACCGTGACTGGAGCGCCTCAGTCTCCTCGGCCACCGCGGCCGGCATTTATTTATTTATTTTTTGCTTACACATCGTCTTTTAGTTTACGACTGCTAATAGATGAAAACTTGCACGAAGACTTATGGATTTATGCCATGTGTGTAGAGCAGAGCCGTAGCGGAGCAGCTGAGCGCATTGAGACGCTATGCTACAATGATCGAGGCCGTTCCACGTCGGGGGTTCGAATCCCCCCTCGAGCATGGATGTTTGTGCCGTCTTTAGTATAAGCGAGTTCATAAGTACTTTGTAAGTTTAGGGAATGATGAGCCCGTCCCATAAGCTCTACAAACATTTGAACATTTGTGGACGTGAACTAGGGAGCAAAGTCACTGTGCTATGGCCGGACGATGGCAACTTTTATTTATATTAAATCAAGTGGTGCTGAACAGAATTGGGAAGAAAAGAAATTTTTGGTACATCTTGACTAAGAGAAGGGGTCGATTGGTGGGACATACTCTGAGACATCAAGCAACCGGTTTTTATTTTTTTTATTTTTTGTATAGTCTATGGGACTTAACTACGGGGTCATCAGTCCAAAAGTCAAGCAACCGTCAATTTAACATTGGAGGGAAATGTGTGTGTGGGGGGGGGGGGGGAAATCGCAGAGGGAGACCAAGAGATGAATACAGTAAGCAGATTCAAAAGGATGTAGGCTGCCGTTCTTATTCAGAACTGCTGAAGCTTGCACAGGACAGGGTAGCGTCGAGAGTTGCATCAAAACAGTCGCAGGCCTGAAGATCTCAACAACAACGACAAGAGCGTCATTGTATTTGACTGTGAGAACCTGGTTGTACTCCGGCGTTGGTGAGATACGTATCTGTCACTACATTCTGTTAGTTCCTTCTCTTCCTCTCCTACTCCCTCCCTTCCTCCTCCTATCCGCCCATCACCACCTCCATCTCTCGGTCCTCCTCCTCGCCCCTAACTATGAAAAACTAGATACATCTACCGTCTTTCGTAGAGGTCAGTCAAACGGTGTCTCATTCTATTGCAAACTACCCAGGTAGTGTTCGCTGCTTCTAAATCCTGGTGGAGATTAGCTATCTCCATTCTCGATTTCGTCGAAATCCGACCAGCCTTTTCAGCGTGAAGGAGTAACAAACAAACATTCTATGCCAAAAAATGTATAGGTATCGTGTTTTAAAATCCTCACTTAAATGAGTTTCATCGCGAGTTATCAAAAATTGTAACATGTGATTATGATGGCTGTGGGAGATAAGATGAAATGGAGGGCGGTGTGGCGAAGTGCGTTTTGGTACGTAGGAGTTCAGAGATAACGCAATGCCTTCGGTTTGTCACCTCCAATCTCCAATTCCTTCCCTCTAAGCTGGCGACAATTTCCGTTCTCTAAAGACCCAGCGCAGTTAAAATGTCTGCAATTCAATTTCAGGTACATTACACATCACCAAGAAAGAAAAATTTTCTAACTAATTTTGGTCTATATTTCCGTAGTTGTCATGTAAACAAAGTATTACGACAGTTGGCATGGACAAGCATTGTTTGATCACTGTCTTGAACTAATAACAGATTAAAGCTGACCGGTTCCAGAAATCCTTTTGCTATGATCAATCTCTATGCAAAGCGGCATTTGACTTGACCAAGATAAGGTAAAGCAGTCATCTATCTGAAGACTGGTTTGAACACCACAGTGCTTTACTAAGCACCCGTTTGAAGTGAAAGGTCGCTGTCTGTTTTGTTATCTAGCAGAAGCCGAACATATTTAAAATTAATTTCTTTTAACAATGTAAACACTAAAATCCTTTGACAATTGCACAAATCTCCTTGTTCGTTTATGACAGCAAGCACTTTGTCCATTGTTGGCCATTCGCTACGGGGAAAAAAAAAACATTCATCTACTTTTCTTCGCATTGCATTTTTGTCAGAGTCATCAACACTTTCAAGAAGGTTCCGTCGTGGCTTTTCCCCCCTGTTTTGCTGTCTTAAAAGTGTGTGTGGTTTTGTGCTAACTTATCACACGATGCACTGAGGAACGACCAATTCCAGTACAGGCAAGTGATTTCATAACAATATCTCCATTGACTGTTCTGGATGCAACAGCTCCGGTTTATACACATTAAGAGTCATGTCTTTCTTTGAAGAACTTAATGATTTCTTCATTGGTCCCTTCCACGGTGGACTCAAAATGGAGGATGACATAATACGTTTACTCCTACGTGATACTATGGAGAGAGAAAAAGAGACACAGAGACTATGAATGCTGAAAGTGATTACAAACACCACTATTCAACTACTGGTTCTTTAAGATGAAGTTGATAGCTAGCTTCTAACATCACCGCCATATAACTACACAGACACACAGCGACCGTACACCTGAAACTCGAGCGAGCACCCTTTTTTGTCCACCCCTTGTGACGCGCCTCTGTGCGTATCTGGTTTCAGCGAACGGAGTATAGATTCAAAGCGACGGCGCATCCTGGCATATTTTACATCAACAACATTGTGAGAGGTGAAAGAAGCGATAAGATACAGATAAAAATGCTTGGACTGACATGGGACTGAAATTGCGACCGTCGGTTCGTGATGGCACTCTACCGCTGAGCCAATTTTTCACTGAGCGACACTTCATTCCATACAGACATAATTTCAGAAATGTGTACTTTTTAATTTTTTTTCAATTTTAATCTCAATAAAAATGGCAATGATACCTTATGTTAGTGTTGCACTTCTGTTTAAAGTAGATTTATTTGGTTACATCGCTTTTACCCGTGCGTTCTGATTGCTAGTTTCGACGAAATTAAATCGTTATCTTCAAATGACACTGGTTACTGGTTTGTCAGACACACACTTACGACATATTTTAGTTTTAGATGTGACGTACTAGTTGAGTGTCTTGTCATATACAGGGTGTTACAAAAAGGTATGGCCAAACTTTCAGGAAACATTCCTGACACACAAAGAAAGAAAATATGTTATGTGGACATGAATCCGGAAACGCTTAATTTCCATGTTAGAGCTCATTTTATTACTTCTCTTCAAATCACATTAATCATGGAATGGAAACACACAGCAGCAGCCTTCACTTTGTTACAGGAAATGTTGAAAATGTCTCCGTTAGCGAGGATGCATGCATCCACTCTCCGTCGCATGGAATCCCTGATGCGGTGATGCAGCCCTGGAGAATGGCGTATTGTATCACAGCCGTCCACAATACGAGCGCGAAGAGTCTCTACATTTGAACCGGGGTTGCGTAGACAAGAGCTTTCAAATGCCCTCATAAATGAAAGTCAAGAGGGTTGAGGTCAGGAGAGTGTGAAGGCCATGGAATTGGTCCGCCTCTACCAATCCATCGGTCACGGAATCTGTTGTTGAGAAGCGTACGAACACGTCGACTGAAATGTGCAGGAGCTCCATCGTGCATGAACCACATGTTGTGTCGTACTTGTAAAGGCACATGTTCTAGCAGCACAGGTAGAGTATCCCGTATGAAATGATAACGTGCTCCAGTGAGCGTAGGTGGAAGAACATGAGGCCCAATCAAGACATCACCAACAATTCCTGCCCAAACGTTCACAGAAAATCTGTGTTGTTGACGTGAATTGAGGAAGTACAGTACATATTAACAAAACAATTGGGTATTTTGACAATTGTATGCACGAATTATTTCAATTTACATTTAAAGAGAAATACTAAAATGATCTCTAACATGGAAATTAAGCGTTTCCGGACACATTTCCACATAACATATTTTCTTTCTTGTGTGTGAGGAAAGTTTCCTGAAAGTTTGGCCGTACCTTTTAGTAACACCCTGTATAAGTATACACAGTGTAATTTCATATTATTATTAATTAATAAATGTTTTACACAGTCTCGCAGTTGGCTTCAATACGTGCACTTCATGCCATTTTCCCAGTGTGATTATATTTATATAGTAAAGACAATGAACAAATTGTTTAGGAAATTCTAAAGTTTAATACTTTATCTGCTTTTGTACGGGTCCCTACAATGCCGGGTCCGCCTGCACGCCCTAACGTTATGCCTTGTGATGCAAGTGCACAGCATTCGGCGCTGTGTGGCGACAAGTGTGATATGTCTTGGAACTGGCCTGTGTATTAGAACTGTGCGACGTGCCGGATCTTAGCGTCTGCCGCTGAGTTACTCAAATACAAGTTACGACCCGCCCACGCAGGTGCAATTCTACCAGTTCCCTAACTGCTAACTTTTGTACTTCACAGGACTTCACTAAACTTCCCAGGCTTGAAAGTTAAAGGTATAACAGCGGAACGGGAGTCGTATTTGGATAGCTCGTTTGTTAGAGATATTACTCGCGGAGGGGGAAGAATGGGTTTAAGTTACATTCCGGCAAGAAGTTTCAAATAGTACACTTCACTGTAGAGAGAAAATTCTGGTAAATGTTTTTGTTCGCAAACCGGTGCTTGACAGTAACGATATTCCGAGTCCGAAGTATAGCAATTCTTCATGTTTATTCTTAATCGCGATCTTTGACTCACATTGACGTAGGGTCTGGGTCTTACTGTTTGGAGGAAATATGAGTTCTTGATCTGCGAGAACTCGCGCCATTAAAAGTGACGTGACTGAGTGTGAGCAAAATGCTAATCGCGCGAACAAAGAACAGTTCTAAATCAACTTAATACGTGTAAATAAATATTTAATATTGATTTTATAAGAAAACACGTTTGAGTATTTGAAAATAACAAAATAGCGGATGTTTTAAAATTACTGTGGGCAAAATACTCACAGCGCGAATGCTCACGGACTTATTGTCTGCGTTTCAGTGATTTACATGCGAAAAAGTGCATGGTTGGGAGCGTGTATTGTGCGATCACTTCACAACTGCCGGCCGCGGTGGCCGAGGAGACTGAGGCGCTCCAGTCACGGTCTGCACGGCCACTACGGTCGGGGGTTCGAATCCCCCCTCGGGCATGGATATTGGTGCCGTCCTTAGGATAAGCTAGTTGATAAGTAGTTTGTAAGTTTAGGGACTGATGACCCCGTAGCTAAGTCCCATAAGCTTTACAAACATTTGAACATTTTGAACTTCACAACTCCCGACGGCATAACGCGAAACTCTGTTTACGGCGACATGGCGCCGAAGGCGTTCGAGAATACTCGACACTAGAGTTAGGCAACACGATTCTTTTTTATGAATCGATTCTTGCGATTCAATCTCACACTGAGAATCGATTCCTACGATTCGTTCACGATTCTTTCTGGTCTGCCATGGCAAGATTCTTACAGAATGCCAAAGAAGAGACAATGTGGGTACTGGACTTTTTAATATTTATGGTGCATAAAGTTCAGACTTAAAATAATAATGAAGCAAAGCCATTCGATTCAGCTATAAAAATTTTTCGAGAAAATAGTCTTTGAAGGTTTGCAAGCGGATATAAATACATATTACACTACCAATTGCTGTCATCATAGCTCATTTAGTAGCGTTGTAGGTTTAATGAACATAGGTCACTTATTTCGAATCCTGCTGTAACCTCATAATTTTTTTCGTTCTGTTTGAATACTTTGGCCATTTAAATATAAATTTCATTAAATCAATGATAATTAACACATATCTAATCGTTATGAAATACTAATTATACAAAATCAATTAGTTTAAGGAAACACGTCTATACAAATACACATTAACATTTCTTTGGAGATACAAGAAAATCAAATTTACTAAAATGTTTCTTTTTTGTAAAATCGGTTTCTTTCAGGAAAGCTGAACATAAAAAACAAAAGTGGTAAAAAAGATTTTTGAAATGGCTTTAAAAGATTTAAAACAGCTTTTTTATATAAAAAGAATATTTTTGTAAAATTGAGTTTTTACAATAACTACAACTATGTAGATGAACTCAAAAAGCTTAAACCTCTCTAAACACAAAATATAATACAAATCGTTTCAGCCATTTCCGGGGTACGTGAAATATAAATGTGTAAGAATTGCTCGTTTAAATACATAATATGTAAACTGTATAAAAGACGTATAGTCGTATGTATTGACAGCTGTGTATTTCGCTGCGTTTTGTTTCTGTCATCTGTAATTCGTGAATAGGCTAATAATTAACGAATCACGATCTTCGTTCTGTGCTTCCTTTATTCACACGCTTTCTGGCTTTCAGAATCATTCGGCACGATTCGCCACTTGCTACTGAATCGTTGGATCTTGGAATCGTAACGAGGCACGATTCTTTTGAAGGACGATTCGTCCCCCCTCTTGACTTCTCTCCGGCATTCGTAATCATTCGGCACGATTCGGCATGATTCGGCAGTCGCCTTCGAATCATGAATCGTTGGAATCGTCGCGAGACAAACGATTCTTTTGAACGACGTTTCGTCCGGATCACGATTCGATTCTTACTATTTACTATTTGTATTCGTTGAAATGAACGACTCATTCATGAATCGCCACAACTTTACTCGACACTACCCGATCCACGCACGTGGCTCCGCATTATGCAATCACATTATTGTCATAGTGCGGTTTCGTATTTTTAGCGTCTGCGGAAATGGTTAGGCAACGTGTAATACACATAATCAGATAGTATGTTCAGATGGAAGAGTTGAAATAACTAATGTTCTGTTTTCGTCAGTTATTGATAAATGAGGGCTCTCCAGGCTGAATGGGCAACCTACAGCAGCGTGTAATAAATATTATAAAAACGTCGATGCTGCCAGAGGAGGATCTCTTCCTGTTAGTTATCAAATCGTACACCAAAATTTATATCGATTTTAATTTCTTAAGCTGTAGTGTGTGCGCCTGGTCAGGGGGCTGAACGCCCTCTGTAATAAAAAAAAGCTGAGCCAACCATTCTGCGAACAACGATGAACAAACTAAACGAAAGACCGCGAACCATAGATCTACCAGATGAACATAAATAAATAAATAAATAAAAAGGTTGCACAGTGGTAGAGTGCCCGACTACAAATCCAAAGGTGCGGGTTCGATCCCCGCCAGGTATTAGGATTTTTATCTGTCACTTTCCACTTCTTTCACCTCTGGCAGTGTTGCTCAGGTGGAAAATACCGAGTAGCACCGTGGTTCGGAATCCACGTTAAACTGTAGGTCCCCCTATAACTGGCTGGGTAAGTCAGTCCGAACGTCGGAAGAAGGCTACGGCATACCACCTCCAAACAGGACCATGCCTAGTAAAGCACTGTGGTGTTCAAACCAAAATTTTCGAATTGTTCACTGCTTTACCTTACCTTAAGCTTTAGTGTAGAATAATGTATTAACAGCAAATGTATTTTGATCAGCTACATGCCATATTCGAGTCATTAAATTAGGAAACAACAATTTTATTTTAATATCGTACGATTTTCTGTATACGAATGAAAGAGTAGAGAATATACTACGGGTTCGCTTAGATTACTCGTTTTCGCAGAAGAATATAGCAAAAGCGAGTGTACCGTTGTTTTGTAAGTGTGCTGCTACATTGTTTGACAGTAAAGAACAGTTTTATATTCTGTCATTTTTGTACGGCCGCTGCGGTCCGGGGTTCGAATCCCCCCTCGGGCGTGGATGTTTATGCCGTCTTTAGTATAAGCTAATTCATAATTGCCCCTTGTGGGACCCTCACCAGGTGGGACTGACGGAAGACATTGAGAAGGTTCAGAGAAGGGCAGCTCGTTTTGTTTTATCACGTTACGTGGGGGAAAGCGTCACGGAAATGTTGCAAGAATTGGGGTGGAAATCATTAAAAGAAAGACGTTATTCATTGCGGCGTGATCTGTTTGCGAAGTTTCAATCACCGACTTTTAGTTCTGAATGTGAAAATATTTTGCTAGCACCCACCTACTTAGGGAGACATGACCATCCCAATAAAATGAGAGAAATCAGATCGAAAACGGAACGATTTGGGTGTTCTTTCTTCCCGCGCGCTATTAGAGAATGGAACGGTAGAGAAAAGTTATGAAAGTGGTTAATGAATCCTCTGCTAGGCACTTTAACGTGATTTGCCGAGTATCTATGTAGATGTAGATGTAGATAAGTAGTTTGTGATTTTAGGGATTGATGACCCCGTCGTTAAGTCCCATAAGCTCTACAAACATTTGAACATTTTTTTTGTACGAACATTTGAACATTTTTGAATTTTTTTTGTACATGGATAAGTGAACAGAATGCACATGTGTTTTATCACGAAGTTCAGGTTAGGAACTTTGTTGCATTTTTAATTGAGCGCAGTAATAGCGCTCATGCTTCATTCGTAAAAACCAATAGCAGAACACGGAACAGTTAGCAGGGCCCTATCGATGAACGGGTAGTAGCTGAGGGAGACTTGGGTACGAGGCTGGTAATTAGGCAGTGGTATGTGGAAAACTGCCTGCACACCTCAGCCAGGCCTTGAGCAGCGCTGTAACACGCCGGTGACAGGAGCGCGCCACTTGTGAGGAGAGGCGGCTGGCCCGGTCGCCGCCCCCGCCGCCCCCGCCGCCCACGCGGGCCGCGGCCGTGACCGGCGCGCAAGGTCGCCGGGTCAGCGAGGCGGCGGCGGCGGCGGCGGCGGCGGCGGCGGCGGCGGCACAACTGGGTCACAGCCGAGGCACTCACACACACACGAGAGCGACCCACTCTGCACTCGCCGCGCAGTCTGCTTCGCTGCAGTCTACATCCCAACACTCTAGACACTGTACCTAGTTCACGATACGCCCATTCTATGATCCGTAAGTTAATGACACGCCTTCGACATAACATTGATGAAATGGATAACTCATGTAGCATTTCTCATCACGTGCGAAACACATTTTCCTAGAAATCGAGGAAAGAAACTTTTTTATGACTGCTGCTTATGCCCCAAAAGTCTGCCATTTTCAATCTTTCTCAGACCAAAAAAATCGCACTGACGCGTTTTACGGCCCACTTCAGAGTTGTAGTTTTATACGTTTTTGCAAACATAATAATCTAAATAATAAAAAAATTAATAAGTGTCTTAAACCCTTTTTACGTAATTAAAAAAAATTAGGTAGTGGCGGATTCCGAACCACCGGCCTTTAGCGTCACAGTACAACGCCTTGTCCACTACGCTACGGCGATCAATCAAAAGGTGTACGTTTAATCTCACACTATTAATGGCCGTTGTTAACTGATGCTAATATGGCATTTGTAGACTATTATCTTTTATCGTACGAAGAACCATGTGTTTCTGTTAATTCTTCAGTGCGCCATTGCTTTGAAATGACAACGTGTAACTTGCAATAAGAAAATCATCAAATACGCTACGCAAGATGGCGTATGCCAGAGAGAGTTCTGGGCGAGGAATGTCACGTGACATCTCCGAACGACTGGTTTTCGGTAATTCAATGGAGGGTGTCAAATGTCCGTTATTTTTGCAAATATGCCTCAAACGATACGAGATATGAAAAAAACCTAACACAGCAAAGTTGTAGAGAATGGTCTCCTCTACAAATTAGGTTATTCAATTTTCGCGTCAGATGAACGATTTATTTGCAATTAAAATTATATAACAAGCGGCCTTTTTTGTATTACTAACATATTTGCCAGAAATATTTGAAGAAGCGAGGAGGTTCTGGTCTCTGGTAGCCAATAATTATGTCTATGAAATGTGGTGCCGATCGGTTGAACGGTTCGACCTAAAAAGTGGGAACACGTGTCAGATGAATAGTTAAGCCGTTATTTTCATTTAAATTTCGAGCTGTCAAAAGACGATCGCAAAGGCCCAGTTTTAGTTTTACTATCGTAACCTAAACTGGGCCAATACTAGATTAGGTAAACAAGCGCAACCGACAGATATATTAACTGGACAAAAATCGGGTGTTGTGTGAATGTGTGTGTTTGGGAGGGTGGGGGGGAGTAGCGTTGGAGGCTGCCTGTCATCAAAGGTGACACCAAATCAAACGAATGCATGCGCGTACAGGTCTACCAATCCATGCGCCCACCTCGACACTCCTCGACAGCCAACAAAGAAGTGATTGCCCCTAACTGCACCCAGCATTTTCATTTTTCTCACTTACATAAAATTTAAAAGAAAAATAGTTTTCTTTTAGCATTTAGTTTTAAAATTAAAAAAAAGAGGTTGTGAATTAAGTAACCTCGTCAATTTAGTATTGGGGTAGAACTTGCAGGGGCAGACCAGGAGACAAGTACAGTAGAGCGGGTTCAAACAGGTGTGCGTTTCCATCTTTATGAGAGTCTAGCAAACCCGGCAGTGCTTGGCAGTTGCTAAATGTTTATGGCCATTAGGTACACATACTACACTCCTTCTCTTAACCTGACCCCTTTACTTCCACCAGGTCTGTCCCTACTTCTTACCTTCCATCTTACTCCTCACTGTATTATCTAGCTGAAAACCCGGCGTCCCTCGGGTACTTCTTTTATTCCACCCTTCAGTTACTCCACCTTGACCTCTCTCCTGTCTCTGTCTCTGCCTGCTTACCTCTGCCTTCTCCTCCGTCATCTCCTCCTCTCCACCACCTCTTCCCATTCTACCACATAATACTTCACTTCCATCTCCTCGTACTCCTATTCCCGTCCATCCAACCATCCATCCCCCTACTTATGTCATTATCGCCCTAGCTTCAAAAAATTTTGAAAGCTAAGGGACCGAACCGATGAGGTCGTCGGCTCATAGACTTACAAACTACTTGAACTAAGTTATCCTATCAATTAAACAGAAACACACAAACACACACACACATGTGGGAGCGGCTATGCAATCCGTGGCAAGGCGCCGTACACCGCACGGCCAATCCCACGTGGACGGACATCGCCAGTTGGGATTTTTTGTGATCCCTCAAACGCTTTTGATTGTGTAAATCATGGGATTCTTCTAGATAGGCTTAAGTATATATATATATTAATGACTTGCCATTCTACATTCACGAAGATGCTAAGCTAGTTCTTTTTGCTGATGATACAAGTATAGCTATCACACCTGACAAACAGGGATTAACTGATGAAATTGTAAATGATATCTTCCAGCAAATTATTAAGTGGTTCTCTACAAATGGATTCTAATTAAACTTTCATAAATCCCACTATATACAGTTTCATGCAGTAAATCGCATGACAGCATTAATAAATTTAGATTTTGAATATAAATCTGTAGCTAAGGTAGAATATTCAAAATTTTAGGTGTTTGTATTGACGAGGGACTGAATTGGAAGAAACACATTGAAGACCTGCTGAAACGTTTGAGTTCAGCTACTTATGCTATCATTGCAAAATTTGGTGGTACACATCTCAGTAAATTAGTTTACTATGCCTATTTTCATTCACTGCTTTCATATGGGATCATATTCTGGGGCAATTCAACATTGAGTAAAAAAGTATTCATTGCACAAAAGCGTGTAATCAGAATAATTGCTGGGGCCCAGCCAAGATCATCCTTCAGACATTTACTTAGGGATCTAGGGATCTTTACTGTAGCTTCACGATATATATATTCACTCATGAAATTTGTGATTAACAATCAGACCCAGTTCAAAAGTAATAGCACTGTGCATAGCTACAATACTAGGAGAAAGCGTGATATTCACTACTCAAGGTTAAATCTAACTTTGGCACAGAAAGAGGTGAATTATGCTGTCACAAAAGTCTTCGGTGACTTACCAAGTAGCATCAAAAGTCTGACAGATAGCCAACCAGTATTTAAAAAGAAATTAAAGGAATTTCTGAATGGCAACTCCTTCTATAAGGTAGATGAATTTTTAGATAAAACTTAATTTTTTAATAAATAATAAAAAACAAACAATAACAAATAAAAAAAAATCCTTAATATATTGATTGTCATGTATAGAGAATATTAACTAAACTGACACGTTCCACATCCTTACGAAATGTCGTGTGTATGACCTATGGAGCAACTATTAATCTAATCTAATCTATTTCCTCCACTCCGCTGTCTTCGTTCACCTCCTGCTACCCCTGATACGAAAGATTGCATATATATGAGCCAAATTTCTTGGAGATCGGTCAAAGGGTGTCTAACTGTTCAGTGACGTAACCTCTGCCAACCACTGTACCAAATCCTATGTAGACAGTGATGTTTGTGTTGTTTTGTAGGTCAGGTGTGCACAATCTCATCGACATCGGAACAAATCTGTAGATTGGTGTCGGGGTTTGTTGTTGTTGCGTCTTCCGACGTGCGCTGTGCGAATTGTTACGTACTCAGTGCCTTTTCTCTTGTTTCGGAGGTCAAGTGCGCAAAATTTAATTTTATCAAAATCGGTTGAATGGTTTGTTAGGGCATAAAGTACGAATGTAATCCGAGGTGGCGATGAACATATTACAAAATTAGTTATTTCGATTTTTAAAATTTTTCAGGCCTTCCTTTGGGGTTTTTATTTCTTCTTTTTTGTAATTCACCCCTGTATTAAACCGAACAAAACAAAAACCAAATTTATTGAAATACGTCAATCCATTTCTGAGGTTTGGCGAGACTAAATCACTGCTACTGATTTTTATATATATACAGGCGAAGAAGTGTACACAGGACCGAGTAGTGAAGAGAGTTCCATCAGATGAGTCCAAGGACTGAAAGAGCGCAACTATGGTGGAACACTGTAATAAAGAAGTGCGTATTCGTTTAAGTTTTGCATGTTATTCATGCTTCCCAGGATGTTTTTTACGAAATAGGTAAGCTCTATTTAATTACCAGTCCTTGTTCTATTCAAATTTACCGCAGAGGTTCCATCTTTTGAATATGACAAATAGTAATGCGTCCCAATATGTATGGGCGAGGAGAAAGATATCACCATAAACTATACAAGGTACTTAGAGACCTCCAGAAATCTGAAAACACGAATTCGAAACAGTTCGTCCGCACAGTATACACCGTCTCCTTCAGCATGACAACGCCTGAACACACACGAGCACTACGGCATCCAACACAATGGGTTGTCTTACATCGACCATACTGCTGTCATGATCGACTTTGACGCTTCCTATCTTCTTAAAGGATAGAGGCGAAGACTTCACATTGACAGCGATGAATAGCTGGTGTAAGCGGAGGCCAGGTTGTGGTTCTGTCAAAACACACCATAATGGTGACGCTGTCGACAAACGTGTCTCCCATTCCGAGAAACGTGTTCGTTGCTATTATGCTTATGCTGAGAAATAAATACACAGACATGAGGAACAAATAATCTGATTTTTCAATAAAACAAATCTGGGTATTAGGCCACGTCAATTTGTAAACATTTAGCAATGAATTGCCGACGTTTCGATCACTGTGCAGTGATCTCTGCAGAGCGCTTAACTGTTGGTTGCTGATGAATGTATACCCTTATAGAACAGTTAACCTTGCTGAAGAGGATCACAGCGCAGAGGTCGAAACGTCAACAATTCATTTGCTAAGTGTTTAAAAAATGACGCGGTCTAACATCCAGAATTGTTTTACTCCAAATGACACCGGCCGTGGAAGCTTATGAACTTAAAACATTCAGAATGTTTATAAAGTTGGTTTTATTTTAAAATGTTTAAGAGTTTTCACATTAAAAATTAGGAACCATCACTTTTCAGCACGCCCTCGTAAGATGGTAAGTTCGTTGGGATGTAAGCACAATGGCGAAGTTATTTATATCACACTGGTGTGTATCTGTATCAGGTGATGATGATCAAAGATTGCAACTACTGACGGAAATGAAGAGCAATTAATTAGAAACTAAGTTTTTATAATGACGTCATCCCTAGCATTATCCACAGCACTGTGCGTTGACACGCGATCCCCAAGTAAACCCATCCCTTCGCGTTTGTAGCGGAAGATGGCGGCAGCTGATAATCGCTGTACCAGCAAGAGCCCATTTGAGCTGCCCCGTTTCCTGTCTCGAGATGTTTATCCACGACACTGCCCGGTCTCGTAAATGGAAGCCTCGACAGTGTTGTTTTATTTGTCCTCACATACGACCAGTAGTCGTGTACAGCCAAGTCAAGCGCGTTGCAGCACTGCCGGCTCACACGTAACACCCGTGCACATCACTGGAGCACTGTCCGCTGACTTGTGTTGTGCAGAGTCAGCGCTATTTCGGGCCTTTGGAGCTGTTTGGGACGCGCCATCTAGACTGGGCTCAGCTGCTGGCAAGGCCAGGCCAGGCGCATTCCTGCTGCCGCGTCCCTCTGCGCTGACGCAACTCCCGACACTCAAGGTCTCCGGGTAGCCTGGCCCGCAGGCGCCAGGGAAGCCCTGTCAGCTCTCCGTAGCAGAACGCCTCACCACGGGAGCACCAGCTGACAAGTTTGCGTGCGTGCGTGTTCTTTCAGGCATCACCAGGGCTGGGCAAATGATACTCGCGTTCGAACATGTTCGGGATTTCCCGATGCAGCAGAGAAGTCGATACATTATCACCCACACTCGAAGTGATGGGTGCTATCGACAAGGGTTCACAAATCGAATCCGTATTTCTTGATTTCCAGAAAGCTTTTGACACCGTACCTCACAAACGGCTTTTAATCAAATTGCCTCGGTTTTGGATATCGCCCCAGATTTGCGATTGGATGGGGGATTTCTTGTCAGAAAGGACACAGTTCGTAGTAATCGATGGTAAGGCATCGACTAAAACAGAGGTGATATCGGGCGTTTCCACAGGGTAGTGTTATTGGGCGTCTGCTGTTTCTTATTTACATAAACGATTTAGGGGAAAATCTAAGTAGCTCTCTTAGGTTGTTTGCAGATGACGCCGTCATTTACCGTCTAGTAAAATCATCTGAAGATCAAAACCAACTACAGAACGATCTGAATAAGATATCAGTATGGTGTAAAAATTGGAAATTGACTCTAAATAATGAGAAGTCTGAAGTCGTCCACACGAGTACGAAAAGAAATCCGTTAAACTTTGTTTACAAGATAAATCAATCAATCAATCAATGTGAAGGCCTTGAACTCCACAAAATACCTAGGAATTACTATTACTTCTGACTTAAATTGGAAAGAACACGTAAATAATATCGCGGGAAAGGCGAACCAGAGACTGCGTTTTATTGGCAGAACCCTTAAAACATGCAGCAGAACTACAAAAGAAACTGCATACACTACGCTTGTCCGTCCATTTTTATAGTATTGAAGCCCAGTGTGGGATCCTTATCAGGTGAGTTTAACGGAGGACATCGAAAGAAGGGCAGCTCGTTTCGTATTGTCACGTTACAGGGGAGACAGTGTTACGGAAATGATACAGGATCTGGGATGGGACTCATTACAACAACGGCGCTTATAGCTGCGGCGTCGGCTACTTGCGAAACTCCGATCGCCAACATTCTCCTCCGAATGCGAAAATATATTGTTGACTCCCACTTACATCGGTAGAAATGATCATCAGAATAAAATACGAGGAATCAGAGCTCGAACGGAGAGATTCAGGTGTTCTTTCTTCCCGCGCGCTATTCGAGAATGGAATGGGAGATGAATAATATATAGGTGGTTCGATGAACCCTCTGCCAGGCACTTAAATGTGATTTGCAGAGTATCCCATGTAGATGTAGATCACTCAGATAATAAATGACTGGCGCTGTGTATCTGCCAATGATACGCAGGAAATTTTCAAGTTAGCGGGCTGTCGCTTTGCTCAGAACTAATTTCATAGAAAGTACAAGTACGTGAGAAGTAAAAGAATGTCAACACTATGAAAAACTGCATATTTTGTTTAAAACAGTGCATACTGTACGTGACGTGTCTGGTGTCACTGCAAGCTATGATCCATCGATAAACAAAATATCTGCTACTAGAACAGAACTACTGCACCTCATTACTGATGGCTACAGTCAATGGGAAAAAATGTGAATCCTTCATAAGTAGAAATTACATTTAATGTGATTATAAGAGATAGGTTGCAAATGACCATTCCATTCCCTGTTCGTACCGTACAGTACCAAATTAAAATGTTATCACCTTTTAATCGCATTGAAAACAAGATTAAAAGAGATGAAATAGGGAAAACATTAAAAAATTAATACCCAATAACGAAAATAAGTCATGTAAAGATAAACTGTAATTGCAACCTCGGAATAAACGGTGCACGAATTACTCTGTACGTAGTATCAACAGGAGACGCTAGATGGCAGCACTATAATTTTTAATCGTAATTGCTATCGTTTACTTATCTCCTATATTCGCTACTGTTTTACTTATGGTCTGCTTCCTAGAAGGTGCTATAGTCAGAATTTCGCACTTATTAATCCCAATAGTACATTAATGACACCCTATCTTCGTTATAAATGGTATACTGCACAGCACAGAAAAGATTTATGAATATCATCCTTGTAAGTCGTAGAGATAGTACCTCCTGACATTGCTATATAGCGTCGTGATCGAAAGTTCGAACATTTCCCGAGATATCCCGAACCGTGACGTAAATTGTTCGAACAGTTCGAGCCATTATTGACAGATGTGAAGCATTGATTTAAAATTTGTGGTGCGGCCGGGAATCGAACCAGGACCTCCATGCTTACTAGGCAGACGTCTTAACCGTTAGACTACCACACCACTAACGATTACGGCGCCTTGGAATAGTCTATGTACGATTTCCCTCCACAACACAAACTTTAATTCAGCTTCTTTGTTCCAAAGGTAATTGCCACTACTGCCAAGGCTCTCCATGCAGCGGAATAGCACCTCAGCAATGGACATGGTGGAACAATCCTGTTATGGTGATATAAATATCAATTAATATGAATAAATAATCCCTGACGGATTTACGTCTCAAATATGTCAAAGACATTATTGATAGATGTGAAGCATTGAATTCAAATTTGTGGTGCGGCCGGGAATCGAACCAGGACCTCCATGCTTACTAGGCAGACGTCTTAACCGTTAGACTACCACACCACTAATGATTAAGGCGCCTTGGAATAGTCTATGTACGATTTCCCTCCACAACACAAACTTTAGAACAAAGAAGCTGAATTAAAGTCACAGGTATTCGGTATTCTCCTTCTAACTCTCAGTCCATTTTCCATTTCCTCCGTCCATCTCTCTGATGTCCTTTCTACCTTCTCTTTGCTGTCCTCTACTATCACCACATCATCTTCGAAACAACCCGACCATAAAGACAGGACCTGCACTTCTTCCGTCGACACTTCCATCACTATATCGAACAGGTATGGTCTTGGTGCTATTTACTTAGTGTACTACTTGTGCGAAATCCGTTTCAAGTGACTATGGTTTGCCCAAAGTGGGAACTGGGAACTTATGATTCGATTCCCTGTCGCACACAAATTTTCACTTGTCACCGTTGAATTACTTAAATTCACTGAAGATAATCCTTTGCATCGTTTCCTCCTCCCCGTTCCCCTCTCCGCTCCATAGAAGGCATATAGCTTGACTGATGAGTTCGCCTCTCCCACCGCACTTTTAGCAACAGTGTAAGATTTCACCTTTTACAAGTTCAACGCCTTGAAGGTGGCATTTAATAGACGTCAAACTGACAGGACTTGTACTAGAAGATTGTTCGCGAGAAATGTCGCCCAACACATATCGAAATTAGACAGTAATATGGCCAACGAGCTTAAATTTCATAGAGTGGTTGACACAAGAGTTACAGTGCTGCAACCAACGTAAATTCTAGCGTCATTTTAACAGTCATCAATCACTGACAGTAGATAGTCTATGATTATGCAGTGTGGAAATTGACGTGCTTTAGTTGCTGAATCACGTATTTTTCCCTGAAGTTTACTTACGAAAATATAAATTAAACATTCCTAAGTGAGTTCAGATTTCATCTGGATGAAACATTAAACATTACTCCTTAAAAGGCAGGTGTGAGGAAAACTCTTAAGAAGTCTCCGGCTATCTTGCAATTTTAATCGCTCTTGAAAGGAATACAGGGAAGCAATAATTGCATGCTTCCTTTGAAAGATAAGGAGCTAATAAAGAGATGGGAAACAAATATGACAGAGAAAAAACGATTTACGGCTACAACCAGCTACATTAACTTTACTCTCTTTGGAGTAAATAAAAGTACAACACAAGTGATGAGAGACGTTATTTGTCCAGAGCAGTATTTAATTTTTCACAGAATATGCAAAAAAATGAGTAAATATTTATGAACAGCGCCCAGAAAGTAAACTTTTAACAATTCCGAAGATAATACTCTTCTGAAGTAGTCAGTGGCACATGGTAAGTTAAATGTGTGATTACACTGCTCTTTTACTTTATCGTAGCTATTAATTCGCTATAATATTAATAGATTTTACTCCAAAAATCGCGGACGTCATTTTGCCTCAAACATGGTGGAAGTATGGCCCCACTACCAAACTTCGGCTCTTTCGGTACGATCGTGAGTGTCATTGATCCTTCGGCGATATTGTTATTCGTGGAGCATTTTAGGAAAGGAGTTTCAACAAATACAGTCTACTCATTAAAGGTGTGATCAGGAAACGCATTCAGGTCTCAAAATAAAATTCTCATTTTATTGCAGGTAAAGTTACTAGCCTTTGAATATGCCTAATATCACTAGTTATATGCACGTGCTTCTCAACAGAAATTAAGGAAGGGACTTAAAATACCGTTGCTTATTAGGGAACCATGTCTCACATAGTACAAAAAAAATGACGCTTTTAGTGAATAAAAGCAATAAATTAGTTTTTACTATTCAAAGATCCAAATATAATTAAACATATCTAAATAAGCAAAGCTATTTTGTTAAGTTTCTAAGACAAAATCATTAAATCCGTATATTGCAGCTTATACCTTGGATACCTAAAGATAAAATTGCGGTGCTTAGTTGTGTCGGTGACGTGACCTTCCAATAATACTTCTGCCAATGAGCTAAAACTAGGAACATTCCAATTATCGGCTCTTCGATTATCTGCGATACTAAAAGCACCACGCTTAGATTCTGTGGTGTACTACGCAGTACTACTAGGCAGAGCATATCTCTTATTTTTTTCGTGGAGTGATTCTAATTAACTAAATCCTTTCTCTTACTCAAAGCTACTCTCAATGTGCCTGTGAAAATCTCGTACAAATTCGTATAATAATTTTAGAGATTAGCGTGTTCAAACGTACACACAGACATAACAGTTTTCTATAAAACTTTAAAATTAAGATAGCCTTTCTTTCTCTAACCAGATTTTTAAGTCATAAAGTCTCTATGTTGCCGAAAGATACATTCAGCTTACCTGTGAAAACTCCATGAAAACTGGTCAAGTAGTTTTAGGGATTAGCATGTTGAAACAAGCCGGCGGAAACAACGGATACAGGTAAACGAGATGTTGTTTCTCCGTGATCCGATTTGAATAAAATAATGGCTGCACGCTGTCCGAAACTGCGCTCAAGCGACTAGATATAACTCTGAAAAATCATTTAGTAGTCTCAAAAATCAGTGTGTCAAATTATTATTTGTACTAGGACTTACATGGTTTCTTAACCACGTTTATTTCTCCACTTTTCCTTAATAATGCCGTAATTTTATCTATTTCAGCCCCACGTATATGTTTCATCTAAAATATATCTTCGCAGTCAAATATACGTCCTTCTCCTGAAGTGTGATGTATCTTGGCTGTATCACATTGCAGCATTTTTTTACGCTCAAGTATTTAGTCTTATTTCACGTTGTATTAGAGAATCAAAACAGGCTGAGCTTCTAGACAGTTTGTGCTACTGCTCAACGAGCCGTAATTGTAATGGAGACGACTGTGAGTGTTTTCAACAATTCGATAAACTCTGTGAGTGACATTCACTGGAGGAGACGTCGAAAACAAATGTTCCAGACGTTCATCTTTCACACACATACTGTGCGTGGCTTGAATCACGCTCCTCATTCCTCTTGCTGCTCCACTCGCAACTACAACGAGAGAACACCGATTATCCGTAAACTTTCGTACGAGTCTTTTTCTATCTTACTTTGTGTTACGCAAAATTTATGTAAGTGGCAGCGGAATCGTTTAGTAGTTTCTGTCCGAAATGGCCTTTCTCTGAAGTTTCTCAGCAGTGTTTCGCCGGATGTTCATCATCTCTCTCGCCTTGGCCCAGCCTTTCCCATTTTTAACGGAATTTATCGATAAGAAATCGAGCATCACACCTCTGATCCAATGTGGTGTGCATTCCAAACACTCAAAAATGAATCTTTAAAGTGGTCTAACGAATTTGTTGTTCAAGCGCCATTTTCGAACTTTTGAAACTGAATTTTTGTTAATCCTAGGTCAATTCACCTGTAAAGCAATGTACACGAGTATTGATAACAGAACGCAAATCAACTGAAAATTAATGTTTAAATTCAATACCGGTAACGTTTTTATTTTTATTTTTATTTCAACAAAGAAAAAAAAAAGTGTGAGATTGCTACTGTACACTGGCAACACACTTAATCGCACAACAGCTGCAGAATCGATTCCATTTGGGACCGTGTACTCGATGGCTGCAATAGGAGTATTGCAAACAAGCAACTCTATTTTCCTTGTTTACAAGGCACTGTCATCGTTTGATGAAACAGTATCACAGCGGATATCCGCAGGTTTACTCACAGACATCAAAATCGGCGCAGCCTCTGATCAGAAAAGGCAATATTACAGCTGGTATCCACGCAGAGTGATATGCGCTCTAGTGAACAGCCCACTGAACCCATTCCCAAGCTCCAACTGGGAGGCCGTTCCGATACTAAAACCTGAATTGGCTACCCGGAGTAGTCGTTGTGCCAAAACTTCGGTATCACAGCAACATTTGACGAATTTAGATTATATGAAGAATTACGGTGCATTCATAAATAACAAATGCAGCTACAAATAAAGAAAACCTTCTTCATGGTTATGAGATTGAGGGTTATCACATATATAACTCCCATTGCATAGTATTTATCTCGATTAATAAGCTCAACATTTTTATTGTAAATTAAATGTTTTTACGTTGGTCAGATAAGTGGCGTGTTCTTCAAGTTCACTTGTGAAGTAACGGTAAAATTCTCGGTTGAAGGGCGAAAGATCTAGGGTTGGAAATTCTCTGTGATCACACACTTTTTTCACTATGAGTTGTAATCTAGCCTTCATATCTCAAAAATTTGAGAAGTATCCAAAAACGACGCGGTTCGGATTCAACGTAAAAATGTGAGTGCCTTTTTCCCTGTTGGATAACAGGGGTAGGTTAGGGACATGTTAGGCTTCGAAGAACCGCTCAATCAAATGCCCCCATCAGGTCACTTATCCACACGAATTTATTATTATATTTGATTTAGAACAATTCCTTGGTGCTAAATTTATTTCACATTACAATTTATTCCCAAATTTGCGAAAGGCATAACCGTCATTTTAAAATTTTTCGTGTATATAAATTTATTGTAATTTTGCTGTGTATTATATATCAGTTGCTGTGCGTTAGACTCGCTAAAACTCAGAAAAGATTTACACCTACTGATTTTTTTTTCGAATGTTTGTAGATCCATGGCAACAAATTACTGTGGTCATCAGTCCTCGGGCTTACAAACTGCGTAAACTAACCTAAGGACGACACATACATCCGTGCGCGAGGGAGGACTCGAACCTCCGACGTAGCCTAGAAACACGCGGAAATTTTTCCTCCTTCTAAACTACCACTTTATAAAAGCGATGAAAAATACAGGCGTAATTTAGAAGAAGAGGGGAACCCAAAGAATTAAACTGAAAAATCGAAAAAAGAAAAGGAAATGAGTAATTTTTTAATGAGGGCATCACCACTTGCGATTAAATTCGAATTTTAGGCGCTGCCATAGTGGTCAGCCGACTGCAAATAAAATTTTGCATGATTGAGCTTCAAAACAAGAGAAACCACATTGTGTACATAACAATTCGCACGGTGAGTACTTTACGAGAGACTTCGAAACGAATCTACTGATTTATGCCTGTCTTGAGAAAAAGTTTGCAGACTTGATCTTCAAAACAAGAGAAACATCACAGTAAAGATTTCGTACGGTCCAGGGCCTAAGGAACCTTAACACAGATTTTGACACCGTTCACCGATCACCATGAATGTGGCAGGTTCTGTAATTATTCACATACAGTGGAGGGGAGGGGGAGGGGAGGGATGAACAGAGAAGACAGGAGGATAATGGGGGAGCGAAGAGGAGGTAATGACAGAGGTAGGGGGTGCGTAGGTGGATAGAGGGGAAGAGGAAGGTGGGGGTAGACAAAGAGGAGAGGGGGGCACATGCCCCAACTCAAGTGTGGGATATAGTGACAAGCCTAAGAGCAAAAAGTTATAAAAACAGGCACAGCGATGGGGAAAGTGATGGTCGGAGAGGCGAATTGCGTGGTTATGGTATATCGCCCCAAATTTGCGATTGGATAGGGGATTTCTTGTCAGAGAGGACACAGTTCGTAGTAATCGATGGTAAGGCATCGACTAAAACAGAGGTGATATCGGCCGTTCCACAGGGTAGTGTTATTGGTCTTCTGCTGTTCCTTATTTACATAAACGATTTAGGGGAAAATCTAAGTAGCTCTCTTAGATTGTTTGCAGATGAAGCCGTAATTTACCGTCTAGTAAAATCATCTGAAGATCAAAATCAACTACAGAACGATCTGAATAAGATATCAGTATGGTGTAAAAATTGGCAATTGACTATAAATAATGAGAAGTGTGAAGTCGTCCACATGAGTACGAAAGGAAATCCGTTAAACTTTGTTTACAAGATAAATCAATCAAAAGTGAAGGCCGTAAACTCTACAAAATACCTAGGAATTACTATTACTTCAGATTTAAATTGGAAAGAACACGTAGATAATATCGTGGGAAAGGCGCATCAGAGACTGCGTTTTATTGGCAGAACTCTTAAAAGATGCAACAGAACTACAAAAGAAACTGCATACACTACGCTTGTCCGTCCATTTTTATAGTATTGCAGCCCAGTATGGGATCCTTATCAGGTGGGTTTGACGGAGGACATCGAAAGAGTCCAAAGAAGGGCAGCTCGTTTCGTATTGTCACGAAACAGGGGAGACAGCGTTACGGAAATGATACAGGATCTGGGATCGGAATCATTACAACAACGGCGCTTATCGCTGCGGCGTGGGCTACTTGCGAAACTCCAATCGCCAACATTCTCCTCCGAATGCGAAAATATACTTGTTGACTCCCACTTACATCGGTAGAAATGATCATCAGAATAAAATACGAGAAATCAGAGCTCTAACGGAGAGATTCAGGTGTTATTTCTTCCCTTGTGCTATTCGAGAATGGAATGGGAGATAAATAGTATAATTGTGGTTCGATGAAACCTCTGCCAGGTACTTAAATGTGATTTGCAGAGTATCCCATGTAGATGTAGAAGGAAAGGGGTGTAGGGTGGATGTCCAATGCCCATGCACCTTTAGCATTGACGGGTTCGCTGTTTGAGGTACTGCGAGGTATTTTGTGGGCTGTTGTGACATTCCCGTGCGCTTTCTACTTGTTGCCACTCTGCGCGCTTCTGCCATTTCCAGAGGCATCGGAACACTTTGCTGTCGCGGGACTGGGCGGGCCGCATCCTTCAGTCAGGTAACGAGGCGCGCGCTTTGTGCAGTCGCCAAATTACGCAAATTGCGCCGCCACTTTATAACACAGCGGCGACAAAGAGAACTTAGCGCGGTCCGGTGATTGACGCCGGTGCCAATCGGAGCGGAGAACTCCGGCCGGAAAATAAAGTTTCTGCGAGGCTCGGCGAAATTATAGCGCCGGCAGGGGACCTAATTTATTTCGCCGTCGGTTTCGTTTGCAGTCCTCTTATTAGCAGACGCCCGTGCGTTTCGGTCGTCGGCGGAGCGCTCGCGTACGTCCGCGGAGAAACATCCGTAACGCGCCTGCGGGATGTCAAACGGAGTTTTTAATGAAGACTGAACCGTTGGACCGACGTGGTCGCCTGGGAGCCAGTGGACGACATTAGCGATTAACGTAATTTGGAGGGGGGGGGGGGATGTGAAGTTTTTATTGGGCGTACGACCAGGATGGGTACACAGTATGTATATGTAGTTTGTCTGGAACCGACAATGACAGATGCAAATTTTGTCTGGTCTGGATAGACTCTACCAATTACGTTAACGAGCACTGCTGATATCGGAAGAAACATTACTGCCTGAAACATGGTTAGCCGTCAACAGATGTGTTCCTTTGTTCGCTGCAAACTACACAAAACGTTTCAGCGAATGCGCACATGTCTCTCTCCAAGCGTCTCCAGCTGTTAGCTCTGAGATTAGTCCGAGGAGGCGAGTAGTCTTCTGACAATCCCACGTCACATCGTGGTAAATACTTAGTCTCAACCATTCTGCTTTAAAAAGTTCTTTTTTTTTTTTCAAGTTGCAGCCGCTGTAAAATTTTTAAAGGAACCCATTTTATTGCAGAAAATGTTCCCTTATTTCAAAACAAAAACTCTGTTTCTTATAACTGTACGATAAGCATTTTCTAATGACTGCCCAGTCCGCTTGTACAGAAGTCGGCATGCGGTGCAAGTTCGTACGCCGGATATGAAGCCAGGACCTGTAGAACGCAATGACATCATCTTATTAAACTCTGAATTTTGAACAGAATTTCGATATCTCATGTGAATTTCATACTCTGAAATGTATGGCATAGAATCAATCATTCGCAACAGATATGCAATATTTATTTACCTCTACGAATTCTTTAAAATAAGTTGCTATACTTTAGCTCTTTTGATGCAGAACAGTAAATGTGACGAACAGCGAAAATGAAATAAGTCCTTAATAAAGCGTAAATAATGAACGGAAAGCTATGCAACGTGTATTGTTCTCCGATTAGACTGCTTAAAATCAGTTGTTAAGTCTCGTAGCGGACACAATACGGTCTGTCAGCACAATTTGCTCTTATCGTCTTCAAACATCGTGGTTTTCCAGGATTATCTCCCCACGAATAAAGGTTTTCTAAAACGGGTGAATTCCGCATCTAGATAAATGTCTACAGAATAAATAGTTAAAATTTGAGAAGTTAGCTATGATTAATTATTTAGAAAAAACTGCTAAATATTGGTTTTTGTAATTTTGTGTGAACCTCTGGACATGATTAATTATTTAAAAAGAACGCTTGGTTTTTGTAATTTTGTGTTAACCCCTGGATACGGGTAACGGACAAACATAATGACAAATTTTAAATGTTTAATATATATTTCCGTAAGCAAACTTAAGGGAAAAATAAGTGTTTCAGCAAATAAAGCACGTCAATTTCCACACTGACAAATGAGAGACTGTTTAATCTCAGTGACCTTATCGCTGTTAAAATGGCGCTGGTGCTTACGTTGGTTGCTGCAAAGAGCGCTGTAACCCGTGTGTTAGGCACTGTATGAAATTTCAGCTCGCTGGACATGTTGCTGTCGAAGTTCGATGTGTGTTGTTCAAAATGTTCATATGTTTGTAATCCTATGGGACTCAACGACTTAGGTTATCAGTCCCTAGACTTACAAACTACTTAAACTGAGGACGAGAAATACACCCATGGCCGAGGGAGGACACGAACCTCCAACGGTGTGTATTCTGAATATTGTCCTTAGAAAATACAGTAAAAATTTAAACTATTTGAAATCAATAAAAAGTGCAGAAGTGCCCATCCGCTTCTGTTCGTTAGAGAAGAACAGACAGAGGAAAGGGGAGTGGGAGGAAGGGTGACGTTTAGAATGGACAGCCTCTGACGATAAAGTTCGGTGTTTGGTCCAGTATCATTAAGGTAGGTGAAGTATGAACTACAGCTACCTTACTGTCGTTCTTAACAGTCACCTCCCATAACTGTGCGCTGCTGAGCTCTTGCACCCATGTCCTGGGAACTTTGCACTAAGTCTTCCTTTGGGATGGAGTTGAAAAGCCTGGTCATGTTTCGTTTCAGGTCAGGAATATCGCGAAATCTCTTTCCTTCGAAAGCAAGTTTGAATCGAGAAACTAAGAAAAAGTGTGGTAGACCGAGATCCGGCAACTACGGTCGATGTTCAAGTTGCACGACCACGCTCGCCCACACACAGCCAGATCCTGAACAAAAACGGGGTAGTGCAACTCCAACATCCACCATACCCGCCACATCTCCATCCGCCGGACGTCTTGATCTCGCTTTGAAAGGAAAGAGAATCGACGAAATTCCTGACATCCAACGACACGTGACAACGCTTTTGAACACCGTCCCAAAAGAAGACTTGGTGCAAAGTCTCTAGGACACGTATCGAAGAGCTCAGCGGTGCATATTTAAGGGAGGTGACTATTTCGAACGATAATAAAGTAATCGTTCAATTCAATTCAATTGTTTGTATGGTCTATGGGACTTAACTACGGGGTCATCAGTCCCTAAACTTACAAACTACTTATGAACTACTTTACGAACTAGGACGGCACAAATATCCATGCCCGAGGGGGGATTCGAACCCCCGACCGTAGTGGCCGTGCAGACCGTGATTGGAGCGCCTCAGTCTCCTCGGCCACCGCGGCCGGCAATAAAGTAATTGTAGTTCATAGTACGTCTACGTTAATTTTACAGGACTATTCACCGAACTTTATTGTCGGAAATTGTGTTTCAATTACCATACGTATTTAGCAATTTGAAGGTACTGCTAGGTTTGCTAACACCGTATAATAACTACTGTCCACCCAAAGTGCAGCAGCCTGAAGCGAGAATGCAAATGAGGTGAAATTTGCAAATTTGCAACGTGCGTTTGCCACGACGAGAGATGCCCGCGATTAGCATTTAAGGGTAAGTGTACTGTATATACGATTCACGGGCGGAACTAGCGCCAAGTGCTAGCGCTGTGTAATGGGGAAAACAGACGTCTACGGACGCACTGAAATTATCCTTCCGTGCGGTTCTTCTTTGTAAGCAGCATCAGTATTTTCAAAAAAGACAGAGAGCGTCTTTCGAACATATGTCGGAATTGGACAGAGGAAGAATAGTTGCCTATACGGATTGCGAATTACTCTTCAGAGAAATAGGTGGATGTGTTGGACGTAACCACGCAACTGTGATGCGGATCAATACCGCCGGATGCAGGAGGGAACGACTAACCAGCGGAACTGATTTCACGCACCTAGTTGCACCGAGAGCCGTGGTGAGAGAATAAACATGTGCACGGCAGTAATGGATCACTCTACTACATCAACAACATTCTTCTCCGAATGCGAAAATATACAGGGTGTTACAAAAAGGTACGGCCAAACTTTCAGGAAACATTCCTCACACACAAAGAAAGAAAATATGTTATGTGGACATGTGTCCGGAAACGCTTAATTTCCATGTTAGAGCTAATTTTAGTATTTCTCTTCGAATCACATTACTCATGGAATGGAAACACACAGCAACAGAACGTACCAGCGTGACTTCAAACACTTTGTTACAGGAAATGTTCAAAATGTCCTCCGTTAGCGAGGATACATGCATCCACCCTCCGTCGCATGGAATACCTGATGCGCTGATGCAGCCCTGGAGAATGGCGTATTGTATCATAGCCGTCCACAATACGAGCACGAATAGTCTCTACATTTGGTACCGAGGTTGCGTAGACAAGAGCTTTCAAATGCCCCCATAAATGAAAGTCAAGAGGGTTGAGGTCAGGAGAGCGTGGAGGACATGGAATTGGTCCGCCTCTACCAATCCATTGGTCACCGCATCTGTTGTTGAGAACCGAACGAACACGTCGAGTGAAACGTGCAGGAGCTCCATCGTGCATGAACCACATGTTGTGTTGTACTAGTAAAGGCACATGTTCTAGCAGCACAGGTAGAGTATCCCGTATGAAATCATGATAACGTGCTCCAGTGAGCGTAGGTGGAAGAACATGAGGCTCAATCAAGACATCACCAACAATTCCTGCTCAATTGGGCCAACTGGCGGTGAATCGAGGAAGTACAATACATACAACAGTTGGGTATTTTGATAATTGTCTGCACCAGTGGCGTAACTATGGGGGGGGGATGAGGGGGATAGACCCCCCCCCAGAACCCGAAACGGGGAGGGGGAAGGAGAGAGAGAGGGGGGGGGGGAAGAAATCGTATAACAGCAATCTAGTAAAGGTAAAGATTTGAAATTTGTGGTGTTTTACCATAAGCTTTCATTGGAAGGGAGTGAATTTGTTTCTTCAACGGGAGTGGTAGATGGTAGTCTGTCTGAAAACTGACTAAAATTTAGCTCGTCAAGCAGATCTATTCCCCGCCCCCCCCCTCCCCCCCCGCCAAAGCCAAGTCCTAGTTACGCCACTGGTCTGCACGAATTATTTCAATTTACAGTTAAAGAAAAATACTAAAATGAGCTCTAACCTGGAAATTAAGCGTTTCCGGACACATGTCCACATAACATATTTTCTTTCTTTGTGTGTGAGGAATGTTTCCTGAAAGTTTGGCCGTACCTTTTTGTAACACCCTGTATTGTTGACTCCCACTTACATAGGCAGAAATGATCATCAGAATAAAATACGAGAAATCAGAGCTTGAACGGAGAGATTGTTTGTTCAAATGTTTGTATAGCTTATGGGACTTAACTACGGGGACATCAGTCCCTAAACTTACAAACTACGTATGAACTAGCTAATACTAAGGACGGCACAAATATCCATGCCCGAGGAGTGATTCGAACCCCCGATCGTAGTGTCCGTGCAGACCGTGACTGAAGCGCCTCAGTCCCCTCGGCCACCGCGGCCGGCTCGGAGAGATTCTGGTGTTCTTTCTTCCCGCACACTATTCGAGAATGGAATGGGACATAAATAGTACAAAGGTGGTTCGATGAACCCCCTGCCAGGCACTTAAATGTGATTTGCAGAGTATCTCATGTAGGTGTAGATATAAATCACGAGTGGTATAACAACAACGACGGAAGTACGGCGTTCTCACCAACGAAACCCGCTTGTGCCGAACCAGCTCGACAGCGGCGTCAGAGCGTGGAGTAGCGGCGGTGGGAGGGGAGAACACTGGGCTCAGCTCCTGTGGTCTGGAATGCTGTTTGGGTTCCACTGCCCGCTCCACGCCTCACTAACCTCTGCTGACATACGAACCATCCGGCGGTGCAGACTGTTGTTGTCCCATACGTGTGAACCTCATTACTAAAGCACACTGCGCCAACACACTGTTTCGCGCGACAACAGTTCTTTGTTGTGCATCGCCTTGAATTGTTGCCTTTGCTTCCCCATTTATCTTTCACTTATCCAAATCGTGTAGTTGATGATTTCGGGATGACGGATACCGGAAACTCCACACTCTGCTACCGCAGATTAAATTTGGCCCTATGTCTACCCAGCATGTACTGCTACACCCCAACAACACGACCGGAGGCTGTTTGTTTCAATAGCAAGGTGTCTAACAGTGGTTTAGATACCGTTCATGGCAACACTAAGCAGTGTTTTCATCAACTTGTTCACCTCACATGGGGCGATGTTTTCATTTTATGGTGTTTGTCCAAAGCGTTGTCTCCCAAATTTTTTTTTTTTTTTTTTTTTTTTTTTTTTTTTTTTTTTTTTTTTTTTGCTGTGATATTTTGGATCCTTCTCGGTGTTTCACTGTGGACGGCCTGCCTAGTATTTCATACAAAATGTTCAAATGTTCGTAAATCTATCGGACCAAACTGCGTGGTCATCGGTCCGTAGCTTACAAACTACTGAAACTAAGGTAAACTAACCTAAGGACTACACACACACACACACACACACACACACACACACACACACACACATGCCGCAGGGAGGACTCGAACCTCCGACGGCGAGCAACCTCGCGCTCCGCAGGGAGGCGCCTTAGACAGCTCGGCAACAGCACCGCGGCTGTATTTCATACGTCGCCGGTTGTTAAAGTCTCGTGTATTGCCGTTTGAACGGCTACTAACGCACCAGCGGCGGTGAGTTGTGTGTGTTCACTGGTACGGCGAAGCCCGGTACAAAGCTGATCGTCCAAAAAGAGTATTGCGTATTCAAACTACCATACCTCGCTTCATTCTCGTACGATATCATTTTATCTGCATTTCAGAGACTTTTTCTAACATGAGGAACTTTCTAAGTATAACGTGCACAGCGTTGCCCAGCCACTGCTGGGGTTCAGAGGCCTTTCTGATACTCCTCAGTCGGACTATACGCGCTAATTCGGCAGGGAGGGCGAGGGGAGACGTCGCCAGCAACTTGCGCCTTTGCGCTGGTGAGGGCGCCGGCTGCTAGGCTACTCGACACTGTCGGAACGGAGGGATTAGCGCGAACGCAAGACAATACAGCACCTCACCTCACGCGCGTACAACGCCTTCGTAAAGGCGACATCCGCGCCTGACAGTTGCTTCTAGTTCAGTGAATATTTATTACAAGACGTCATATTTAGTATAACTAAACTTCAACTAAAGAGCAGGAAACGCCTTCAGAAAATCCTAAGATTAATAATAATGACGATAAGAATTTCGTGTGGCTCATTGGCCTGGTGCAAGATTTTCATTTCGACGCTACTTCGCCGACTTGCATGTCCCTAGCCTACCCCAATTATCCAACTGGGCGAAGGGGACCTACACCTTAACGTGGAATCCGAAGCACGTGTCGGTTCTGGCGACTCCTCGTATCGTTGAGAGGTGAAAGCTGGATTAAAACGCAGACTGAAAAGATCCGACGTCCGACCGGGTTTCGAACCTGCGACCTTCGGTTTCCAGTCGCGCGCTTTTACCCCAAGACCACTGAGCCCAATAATAATAATAAAAATAATGTTGCAAAACCCAAACTGTACGTGTTTAAATACAGCACGTTGCGAAATGAGAGGAAGTGGGTTTGCGTCCACTTACAAGATATGGACCTCTTTCGCATCTCCGCGTTTAGAAGAGGCTAGCTGAAACCTGACGCCGTCCACGTGCTCACAGATTGCACTCTTAGCGCACTCCCTCTCTCCATTTCTCTTTCCATCTCTCTCTCTTCACTCATAACTCAGTCCATCTACCCGTTTCTCTCTTTGTCCACCTTCTCTGTCCATCTGCTCCCTTCCCCTCTCTCTGTTCGCCTTCACTTTCCCCTTTCTCCGCCAGTCCCCATCTTGTGTCTCGTGTCTAAATCAAACTCCTCCTACACCTACTGAGTTCATCGTCTCCTCTACCTGTGAAAAATAGTATCACTCTGTTAACTTCCATGGAGATCGGTCAAGTGGTGTCTAATTGCAAGGTACCCTCCGACATGCACCACATGAAATCTTAGGCAGACGATGATGTTTCTTTTGTTTTGAAGGTTAAGCGGTTAGAATTTCATCAGGATGTGAATGAAACTGTAGATTCTGTCGTCGTTAGTAGGTGCAGTACCCTCCACCATCCACGAAACGTAGTTTTATGTAGAAAGTGACGTTCCTCTTGTTCTGAAGATCAAGAGTGGAAGGTTTCAGAAAGATCGAACTATAGATTTGTATGCAATACAAAGAAATAAGTCGCGGCGGCGTGGACGAGCGCATTGAGGCGCTATGCTGCGATCCGCGAGGCCATTCCACGTCGGGGTTTCAAATCCCCCCTCGGGCATGGATGCTTGTGCTGTCTTTAGTATATGCTATTTGTTAAGTAGTTTGTAAGTTTAGGGACTGAAGACCCCGCAGTTAAGTCCCTTAAGCTTTACAAACATTTGAACAAAGAAACAAACACATGGAACACTGTACTTATATATAACTATACGAAAATCTGGATTTCCCGACTACTTGCTTACCCCATACTCCTGTACTCGACGTTCCTCGGGTGTGTATTTTATTAGTTTGTGTCCTTCTTACTCTCTGTGCATCGTGTTCTGTCCCACACCGAATTTCAGTCTGTAGTTTCGGCTTCGCGTACCTCTATCCTTATGGCGTCATTTCTCCTGTACAATCGGACAAAAATAATGTAATTTTGCTGGAGCGTAGAGTGCAATATTAGGAAACTGCTAGGGAGATGTTTTGCGAATACAGTTGCTAGTAAAGACGTTGCAAATTAAAACGTTTACGTGAATGAGCGGTGTATCATACATCTCATTTATGACGTCATATCTCCTGAACTATGTGCTGTAGCTATTTTTCCGCCCTATAACAATTGTTACTTCAAGTAAAGGAAAATGTGAACTAAATTTGGTTGAAATCGATCAAGTGGTTTAAGATTAGATGTGTAATACTGTCGCGTGATGGAGCATTGTTCCCATATTTCACTGTTTATGACGTCTTCTGCTGAACTGTGCTGTACGCGATCCTTACACACACTGTTACCGTCTTGGTTTGCTGCTCTCAGAGTATGCTGATGCAATAGCTCCGTACTTAGCTATAATTTACAACCGATCACTCAGTGAAAGATCCGTACCCAAAGACTGGAAAGTTGCCCATGTCACTCCAATATTCAAGAAAGGCAATAGGAGTGATCCCCAAAATTACAGGCCAATCTCATTGACGTCAATTTTCAGTAGGATTTTGGAACATATACTTTGTTCGAATATTATGAACTACCTCGAAGAGAACGACCTATTAACCAGTAGTCAACGTGAATTCAGAAAGTATCGCTCTTACGAAACACAGCTTGCCCTTTATTCACATGAAGTGTTAAGTGCCATCGACAAGGGATCTCAAATCGATTCCATATTTCTGGATTTCAGGAAGGCTTTTGACACTGTACCCTACAAGCGGCTTCTAACGAAATTGCGTGCTTATGGAATATCTCTCCAATTGTGCGATTGGATTCACGATTTCCTATCAGAAAGGACACAGTTCGTTGTAATTGATGGTAAGTCATCGAGTAAAACAGAAGTGATATCTGGCGTTCCACAGGGAAGTGTTATAGGTCCCCTACTCTTCCTTGTGTTTATAAATGATTTAGGAGACAATCGGATAGCTCCCTTAGACTGTTCGCGGATGACGCTGTCGTTTATGGGTTTGTGAAGTCAACAGAGGATCAAAAGCAACTGCAAAGCGATTTAGACAAAATTTCTACATGGTGCGAAAATTGGCAATTGACACTAAATAAAGAAAAGTACGAAGTAATACACATGACCACTAAAAGAAATCCGGTAACTTGAATTACGCGATAAATCAATCAAACCTTAAGGTCGTAAATTCTACCAAATACCTAGGAGTTACATTTACGAACAACTTTGACTGGAGAGAACACACAAAAAATATTGTGGGGAAGGGGAACCAAAGGTTACGTTTCATTGTCAGAATGCTTCGAAGATGCACTAGCTCCATTAAAGAGACTGCCTACATCACACTTGTGCGTTCTATCCTGGACTACTGTTGCCCTCACCAGGTGGGACTGACGGAAGTCATTGAGAAGGTTAAGAGAAGGGCAGCTCGTTTTGTTTTATCATGTTACAGGCGGGGGGGGGGGGGGGGGCGTCACGGAAAAGTTGGACGAATTGGGGTGGAAATCATTAAAAGAAAGACGTTATTCATTGCGGCGTGATCTGTTTGCGAAGTTTCAATCACCGTATTTTACGTCTGAATGTGGAAATATTTTGTTAGCACCCACCTACTTAGGGAGACATGACCATAAGAATAAAATAAGAGAAATCAGATCGAAAACGGTAAGATTTAGGTGCTGTTTCTTCCCGCGCGCTATTAGAGAATGGAAAGGTAGAGAAAAGTTATGAAAGTGGTTAATGAACCCTCTGCCAGGCACTTAAATGTGATTTGCAGAGTATCTATGTAGATGTAGATGAAGTTCAAGTGCGCAAAATTTTATGAAGAACGGTCAAAACTATACGGATAAAATATTCGGATATACTATATTTTAAAATTACTAAAAATTTCCGGGCTATTATGTCGTGGTCTCGTGGATTTCTTATTAAAACCCAACGTTCGTCCCCCACTGCGGAGAACATTCTCAAGGGGGATCGTGGCACTTTTGGATGTCCGATTCACACCCTGGGTCGCTACTGACTGTAGCCAAATTCCGTATACAAGGGCTCGCGCGCAGTGGTGTGACTTCAGATGTTTTTGTCATGCGCGCGCAATTAGTCGTTGCCGATTGCCTCCCTCCGTTAATGTCGTGCCATGGTGGAAGACTGTTACATTTCTTCTTCAATTCTTCTTTTATTAAGGACGTCACCGACCGCATCGGTAAAATTTTGACGAAACGGTATGTTGCCGTCATTTACAAACCTACTCGGACGATACAGGATCACCTGAAATCGGCAAAGGATGCTCGCAAACCGCTGGAAAAAGCAGGAATTTATAGGATTCCGTGTAGCTGTGGGGACGTATACGTGGGTACCACAAAAAGAACAGTCAAAAAACGAATAGATGAGCACAAGGGGAACTGCAGAAGAGGAGAGATTGACAGATCAGCTGTTGCTGAACATGTTTTTCAACCAGGGGACCACCTTATTCAATTTGATAAGACTCAGGTTTTAGCAGCCACAATTGGATACCACAAAAGATTGTATAGAGAGAGTATAGAAATTGTAAAACAGCCCAATAATTTCAATGGGAGGGCGTGAAACTAAATGATATCTGGATTCCGGTTTTGAAGAAGAAATGTAACAGTCTTCCACCATGGGACGAAATTAACGGACGGAGGCAATCAGCAACGACGAATTGCGCGCGCATGTCAAACATCTGACGTCACATCACTGCGCGCGAGCCCTTGTATACGGAGTTTGGCTTCAGTCAGTAGCGAGCCAGGATGTGAATCGGACATCCAAAAGTGCCACGATCCCCCTTGAGAATGTTCTCCGCAGTCGGGGACGAAACGTTGGGTTTTAATAATAGATCCACGAGACCACGGCATAACAGCCCGGAATTTTTTAGTAATTTTGACCATTCCGGCCGTGAAAGTTTACATTTTAGTATACTACATCTACATCGATACTCTGCAAATCACATTTAAGTGCCTGGCAGAGGGTTCATTAACCACTTTCATAACTTTTCTCTACCGTTCCATTCTCTAAAAGCGCGCGGGAAGAAAGAACACCTAAATCGTTCCGTTTTCGATCTGATTTCTCTTATTTTATTGGGATGATCATGTCTTCCTAAGTAGGTGGATGCTAGCAAAATATTTTCACATTCAGAACTAAAAGTCGGTGATTGAAACTTGGCAAACAGATCACGCCACAATGAATAACGTCTTTCTTTTAATGATTTCCACCCCAATTCGTGCAACATTTCCATGACGCTTTCCACCCCGTAACGTGATAAAACAAAACGAGCTGCCCTACTCTGAACCTTCTCAATGTCTTCCGTCAGTACCACCTGGTGAGGGTCCCACAAGGGGCAATAGTACTCCAGGAGAGGACGCACAAGTGTGATGTAGGCAGTCTCTTTGGTGGAGCTGGTGCATCTTCGAAGCGTCCTGCCAATGAAACGTAACCTTTGGTTTGCTTTCCCCACAATATTTTCTATGTGTTCTCTCCAGTCAAAGTTGTTCGTAATTGTAACTCCTAGGTATTTGGTAGAATTTACGACCTTAAGGTTTAACTGATTTATCGCGTAATTGAAGTTCAGCTGATTTCTTTTAGTGGTCATGTGTATTACTTCACACTTTTCTTTATTTAGTGTCAATTGCCAATTTTCGCACCATGCAGAAATTTTGTGTAAATCGCTTTGCAGCATCATCCGCGAGCAGTCTAAGGGAGCTATTCAGATTGCCTCCTAAATCGTTTATAAACACGAGGAAGAGTATGGGATCTATAACGCTTCTCTGTGGAACGCCAGATATCACTTCTGTTTTACTCGATGACTTACCGTCAATTACAACGAACTGTGTTCTTTCTGATAGGAAATCGTGAATCCATCCGCACAATTGGGGAGATATTTCATAAGCACGGAATTTCATTAGTGGCAGCTTGTGGGGTACAGTGTCAAAAGCCTTCCTGAAATCCAGAAATATGGAATCGATTTGAGATCCCTTGTCGATGGCACTTAACACTTCATGTGAATAAAGGGCAAGCTGTGTGTCGCAAGAGTGATACTTTCTGAATCCGTGTTGACTACTGGTTAATAGGACGTTCTCTTCGAGATAGTTCATAATATTCTATGTTTTATATGAAGAAGAAAGAAGATTCTGGAACCAGCAGTGGCTTGTGGGTAGTTACTTACCACAAATGTTTTGCCGAGTTTTTCCAGAATATGTCGGGAAGTAGCGCACGGCCAGTCATTTGGGGCAGTGTAGGCGAGGTGTAGGCCGTGGCTGTGTGTGTGCGCGAGGCGTCAGGGAAAATGGAGCGCGGCCGTTGCAGAGGCGCTGCGGGACAAAAACGGCTGGCAGCGGCGGTGGCGGGCCTCAATATTGCAGCAGGCGTGAGGCGGGAGGCGGGAGGCGGGCGAGTAACTCGGTCATCAACCCAGGCCCGTAAAAACCGGACGAGCCGAGCCGAGCCGCGGCCGCCGTGGCCACCTCCAGGTGCGCCTGGGTCCAGCGCGGCGCCCCAAGGAACTGACAGCCCGCTGCGTTAACCAGCAGACTGTCCCTGCAGTAGACCAGCTACTCACGGCTCTGCGAGAGTCAGCCGTACAACTATTCCACTTGGAGGGCAAGTTGTACGAGACACGCGAAATACCCGTCTGAGGAGAATTTACACTACTGGCCATTAAATTGCTACACCAAGAAGAAATGCTGATGATAAACGGGTATTCATTGGACAAATATGTTATACCAGAACTGTCATGTGATTAAATTCAATTTGGGTGCATAGATCCTGGGAAATCAATACCCAGAACAACCACCTCTGGCCATAATAACGGCCTTGATACGCCTGGTCATTGAGTTAAACAGAGTTTGGATGGTGTGTACAGGTACAGATGCCCATGCAGCTTCAACGCGATATCACAGTTCATCAAGAGTAGTGACTTGCGTATTGTGACGAGCCAGTTGTAGACTACATTCCATTACCCTTGTTTTGCTTTTCTTAATGTTCATGCTACAATCTACTTTCAAGAAATTTGTAATTCCACTGAACTGCAATCTCAAGTGCTTTGCGGTCACTGGCAGAATATCATCGGCAAAACGCAAGTTTTTTATTTCTTCCTGAACTTTAACATCTTCTCCAAATTTCTTCTTGCGTTCCTTCATAGCTTGCTCTACATACAGATTGAATAACACTGGGAAAAGAATACAATCCAGTCTTACTCCCTTCCCAATTATTACGACCTTTTCATGCCCTTACACTCTACTGACTGAAGTCTGGTCTTTGTACAAGTAGTATCTGACTTTTTACCCTATATCTTGTCTCGGCCAGCTTCTGAATTTGAAAGATCACATTCTAGTCATCATTATTATAAGCTTTTTCCAGATCTACAAACCCTCAACACGAAGTTTGGCCTTTTCGGATTCTATCTTGTAAGATACGTTATACGATAAGTATTGCCTCACGTATTCCTACATTTCCCCGGAATTCAAATAGTGATCTTCGCCGACGTTTGATTCTACCAGTTTATACATTCGTCTGAAAATAATTTGGCTTAGAATTTTGAAACCTAGACTTATCATGCTGATGATTCTGTTCTTTTTCACTTGTCTGCACCTACTTTCTTCCAAACTGGGATTAGTACACTCCTGGTCATTAAAATTGCTATAACACGAAGATGACGTCCTACAGACGCGAAATTCTACCGACAGGAAGAAGATGCTGTGATATGCAAATGATTAGCATTCACACAAGGTTGGAGCCGGTGGCGACACCTACAACGTGCTGACGCGAGGAAAGTTTCCAACCGATTTTCCGTACACAAACAGCAGTTGTCCGGCGTTGCCTGGTGAAACATTGTTGTAATGCCTCGTGTAAGGAGGAGAAATAAGTACCATCACGTTTCCGACTTTGATCAAGGTCGGATTGTAGCCTATCGCGATTGCTGTTTATCGTATCGCGACATTGCTGCTCGCGTTGCTCGCGATCCAATGACTGTTAGCAGAATATGGAATCGGTGGGTTGAGGAGGGTAATACGGAACGCCGTGCTGAATGCCAACGGCCTCGTATCACTAGCAGTTGACATAACAGGCATCTTATTCGCATGGCTGTAACGGATGGTGCAGCCACGTCTCGATGCCTGAGTCAACAGATGGGGACATTTGCAAGACAACAACCATCTGCACGAACAGTTCGACGACGTTTGCAGCAGCATGGACTATCGGAGACCATGGCTGCGGCTACCCTTGACGATGCATCACAGACAGGAGCGCCTGTGATGGTGTACGCAACGACGAACCTGGGTGCACGAATGGCAAAACGTCATTTTTTTCGGATGAATCCAGGTTTGGTTTACAGCATCATGATGGCCGTATACGTGCTCGGCGCTGTGAACGCACATTTGAAGCGTGTATTCGTCATCGCCATACTGGCGTATCACCCGGCGTGATGGTATGGGGTGCCATTGGTTACACGTCTCGGTCACCTCTTGTTCGCATCGACGGCATTTGAACAGTGGCTGCTACATTTCAGATGTGTTACGACCCGTAGCTCTATCCTTCATTCGATCCCTGCGAAACCCTACATTTCAGCAGGATAATGCACGACTGCATGTTGCAGATCCTGTATGGGCCTTTCTGGATACGAAAAATGTTCGACTGCTGTCCTGACCAGCACATTCTCCAGGTCTCTCACCAATTGAAAACGTCTCGTCAATGGTGGTCAGTGACCGCAAAGCACTTGAGAGTGCAGTTCAGTGGAATTGCAAATTTCTTGAAAGTATATTGTAAGATGTACATTAAGTATATCAAAACAAGACTAATGGAATGTAGTATAAAACTGGCTCGTCACAATACGCCAGTCACTGCTCTTGATGAACTGTGGTATCGGTTTGAAGCTGCATGGGAATCTGTACCTGTACATGCCATCCAAGCTCTGTTTGACTCAATGCCCAGGCGTATCAAGGCCGTTATTACGGCCAGACGTGGTTGTTCTGGGTACTGATTTCTCAGGAATGTAGTGTAAAAAAATTAGGGGAGGCACAAGGGACGGCCTTCCGCTTCCGTCATCGCCGTGAATTTCCGCCCTTTCAATATTCAAACTGCGTGCCCATTTCGTCATATGCCTCGTCAGCATTACTTGCTTTGCATAAAGCGAAACAATTTCGCGATGCATGAAGCGGCGTTCATGCTCTGAGCATTTGGGCAGCGAATCACAGCTGCAGCCGGAATAACGGCTCTCATTTAGAACACTCACCACAGAATTGCCGGCGAGTTACTGACTGCTGAGAATGCTCGTTCCTTAGGCTGGCACTGGACTCACCTTCGGAAGGATAGTTGTTCAAATCCACCTCCGGCCATCCTAAATCACTCCAGTCAAATTCCGGGATGGTTCCTTTCAAAGGACACGGACGATTTCCACCCCCATCCTTTCACAAAAATTTGAGCGTAAGGTCCGTCTGTGATGACCACGCTGTCGACGGAACGTCCTTACGCTGGCTTTGCGCTACAAGGCAGTAGTACCAACTACACTAGAGACATTCCATGGTAAAGCTACATACCTTGCAACTGTACTGTGAGTCATAGGGAACTCCTGTCAAGCTGGCAGCACCGCTAACACGATGCCTCGGCGGGTCAACATACACTCTCGTCCGTAGGCGATCCAACTCCACAAAAACATAATAGGTAAATAAACAGAACGTTCGCAAACCATAACAGCCGCAGATCCTTCCGCCCGCCTGTGTTCGTCTGCTAACACTACACAGGCCCGGCCAGACGGCCACCTCGGCAGTTCCCAGCAGAAGTCAGCAGTCAGCGACTACGAAGAAGAAGCCTCTGCTGACTGAAGACCGAAGATAGTCCGACACTGACCGAGTGGAGACCATACTCCGGCAAAACTCGACGGACCTTCCAACTATCCTCAAATAACATTTGACCATAGTGTACGACGTCACACAAATAAACCTGTGTTGAAGAAGGAAACTTTAAATTATAACATTAACCTTAGTTTCCGGATAAATCTGTTATTTCAGTAACTCTAAAGTTAGTTAACAACGTCAAACAAGAGTGTCTTTGCCCCTATCTTGAAAGGCACATTACGGCTAAAAATGCGAAGTCAACACATTCATATTGCCAACGTCTCACCTTCCTCGGTTGACTGCGGCCTTAACACACCGCACGGCGCTGCTGTTAAGTTCACGGCGTTAGGACAAGGAGGTGTAATTTGTTTTTTATGGAGTCAGCAAGGGACGAACGCCCATCGGAATCTGCAACGAAATTTACCCCATAATGGGGAAAAGTGTCTCTAATTGAGAAGTGTGCGGTGGTGGTGGTGGTCGTGTGAGTTCGACAAAAACTGAAGCGCAGCCTGGCAGTGAGCGGACGGGCAGACGCCTCACGACATCCCGCGAAGCTGCAGCCAGGCGTGTAGTAGGCCTCCACCAGGGGCGAAGGTGCTCCAACACCACCGCCAAACTATGAAGTGGCTTGTCCGATTGCAATAATGTCTTTGATATTTGTGGTTTAGAAAAAATAGGAACAGTCCAAAGCAACAGCTGAAAAATCGAAATTCAAAGCCTGTTACCTCCTCTAAAGGCAACCCGGCACACACAACTGTTTGGCAGCTGCAGCCGTAGGAAGAAAGAGGGACGCACTACTACTCCTTTTATGCATCCTAATATTAATACGTGAACACGAATATTGATGAAAAATGATGAACAAAGTTTTAATCATATCTTTCTTATCTAAATATAAGAGTCCCTCTTTGTATGTGTGTGTGTGTGTGTGTGTGTGTGTGTGTGTGTGTGTGATTGTTTGTTTGAAATTTATACAGATCTCGAGTTTTATTCCGATCTAGATTAAATATTGGACACTTGATTATCAAAACAAGAGTGTACCACACAACAGACTGAGACACTGTTTTCCTTAATTATCAGAAAGTTCGCTGATATGTGAATATTTCCATGGTGAAAGTTTTAAAACACGCAAGTCAGCGTATGGTATGGCAAAGGGTGTATTTCATGATGTTTCACTGAAAGTCTTCACTGTCAGTGTTCATAGACATGAGGAGGAGGAGATCAAATGAAAACGTGGAATTAACGGAGAAAGGATGAGGAGATAAATGGGAGCGGGGCAGAAGAGATGGAGAGAGAGAGAGAGAGAGAGAGAGAGAGAGAGAGAGAGAGTGAGAGAGAGAGAGAGAGCCGCTAGCGTATGGTGTAAGTAAATACCACGGCAACGCCGAGTTTTCTGCTAGTTTAGAATATTATTGAGTTCATGCTGACCGAAAGATAAATGAGGTTATGGGAATAAAATAAAAACAAGGTGCGGAAACTCCTTGCTTCTTTTACTGATCTGTATCAGCTAACGTCTCTCAGTTTTGTTACTCACAAAAGGCGCAGCAACTAAAGTAATAAGATTAGTGTGGTGTCGCACAAGTACAAAGTGCACGCACGGCGCGGCGTTCTCACGACGACAGCCACGAGCGCCCTCTGCTGCAACTCCGCTTGTGGCTCCCACTGAACGACATCGTTCACTTGGGACTGAGATAGGAACCAGTAAAGACTTCGGAATCAGATAGGCACCAGTGAAGAATTGGCTATCAGTTAGGCACTAGGCAGGACTCTAGCTCAACTCTGTATCTGCAATACTGATCTATGTAAAAGTTAAGTATTTTATAAATTCTGTGCAATATATATATCTCGTTCTAATTTACTCTAGTGTTTCTAGTTTCTGGCTGCTCCCCTCCGTACCTGCACCAGCGTGCTATCTTTATTCCTGTGTCGGTCTCATTCCACTCGGCCACCGACACCTACGACGGAAACGAGGCACAAGAGCGGCGACGAGGCTGGGACACAAAAATTAGTGTTCTCACGCTCGGTGAATCCTCCCACCTCCAGCAGCACTGCCCCAACCTCGCCTCGCCTCCTACCTGTAACACCTGTGGCGGCCCCCACGCCACATACTCCTGTAAGTGCAAATCCGTCCCCGCCCCCACCTATCCCTAAATCACCATCCACGACCATCCTGTTAATCCTCACATGTACCCGAACAAATCATTGTCCCCACTCCCCACTGTGTCAAAACATCAATCCCTTTCAACGTCCCTATACCCTGAAACAGATAACCCTCGCTGCCTGCCATCTTCCAATTAGAAACCTCCACTCCAACTTCACCTTCTTCCGGCTAGTTACCTTAGTCTGAACACACCCTAATCTTTTTCTCTGTCTACCCTCTCCCACCCCCTCTTCTCCCCCGCAGACTCCTATGGCAAGCCCCTCCTATACCTTCCTTTTCCATAACATCCATCCCTCCCTGCCAACAAGCACCTTTAGATGCATACCCTCTTCCACCAGCGCATGGGCGCTTTCCTTCTAAACGAAACATTCCTTCAACCCCGTTGTCCCATCAGTACCACTCCCTACCTCCTCCATCGCACTGGCAGAGGAACGAGGCAGAGTACCTATCGGCCACCTCCGGCATCACCTTGTCCAGCTATAGCCTCTCCTTAATGATCTTACCGAGCACCTGATCCTCAGCCTGTTTCTCCCATCCCTCACAGCCACCCTCGTCACCATCTACATTCACAGCACTGCTCGCCTCCCATATGAACTCCTTTCCCACATCAATCGCTCCTTCACGACATGTGTGGTTGCCGCTGACTTCAACCTTTCCTCCCGTCAGCACACCAAACTCCGGCGGCGGCATCTGTTTGTCACCACCTCGCTCCGAGGCGTCATCCTTTCCCTACCCCGCCCATGCAACACCACACCTGACGTCGTCAAGGCGTCTCCCAACCTCCTTGGGCGCTCACGGCGGAGTCATTGACCTAATAGGCAGTTCCCACGCCCGTGTCCTGCTCACCATTGACCACCGACACTGCCCTGCCCGTATTCCCCATAGTAGGCCCCCTCCTATACTAGTCCACGACTATTCCCGTGCTGACTGGGATGCCTACCGGCGATCCATGGATACCTCTGTCGCCGGCTACCCCCTCCCCCTCCACAGACCCGCCGACATCGACCGTGCTTCCTCGCTCCTCCACTAGACCACTGCTGACACAGTCCAGGCCCACGTTCCCACTAAAGCCATCTACCCCCACTCTCCCACCGCAGGCCGAGGCCGTCCTCTTACGTGAATCCCGTCGACTATACCGCTCCTACTTCCAGACTCGTGACCGGGATACACTCATGGGCCACTGGCAACTCCAACGACATATCAGAAAGCTCTTGCCTGCGGAAAAACGCCGGGACTGGCGCCAGACTTGCATCCGTTTTAATTCTATGCTCCATCAACTCCTCCTAGTACTGGCGTGCCTTCCACTGCCTTACTGGCAGTCATTATACGCCCCACTACGCACTTCTCCATGACGACCGTCCCTTTCCTGACAATGACTGTAGGGCGAAACACTTTGCCTCCTACCTCTCCGCAGTATTTTCCATTCCTGACACTCCTGGCTTTGACTACTCCCTCTTCCCCAATGTCCATGAGTGCACTGACACCTCCTCTCGTCCTCTGCCCCACTCGCCCCAGCTTCCAGTATTTGAACCATATCTCCCCCTCAGAATTAAACACGCCCATCACCGTCCATGACATTATTGACACTCTTCGCACCAAATGCAACACCACCTCCGGTTACGACCGGCAAAACCTTTGGGCCTACCCTTCCTCTTTCCATGCCTCTTTGGCCTCCCTCTACAAAGTAATCCTTTACACTGGTTTCTACCATGGCCTCTGTAGAACCTCCCGTATTCTCCAGTTCCTGACAAACCCCCATCTCAGGCCTCATCATATCGTCCCACCAGTCTTACCTCCATGTTCAGCAAAGTCTTGGAAACCACCCACTCCCATTGCATTCATTCCTACACCAGTTCCTTCCCCTCTCTCAATGTGGCTTCCGACTTTCTTTCTCTGCCGATTATCAGCTCCTTCACCTCACCCACCTCCTCTCTGTCCAGCTAAACTCCCGTCGATCTGCTACCTTCGTCTCGCTTTGAGAAAGCCTACGACCGTGTATGGCATTCCGGTCTCCTTTCCAAGCTCCAGTTCTACGCCCTTCCTGTTAATTCTGTTAATTATGTCCACCTCATCGCTTCCTTCCTCAACCACCGCCCCTCTTATGTCACTGTTTTCAACTCCCGTTTGTTCTACCCCTCTACCAGGGTGCCCCAAGGCTCCGTTCTCTCCGCCCTCCTTCTCCTCATGTACTCTGCCGATATGCCCCAACCTCAGTCTCCCGTCCACCTCCTGCAATATGCTGACGACACCGCCTTCCTGACCCTTCCACTATCCCTAGCCCATTCCCAGTACTTGCTCCTGTCTCAACTCACCGAGTTTGCTGCATGGCGCAACCAGTGGCTCTCTTTGTCAATCCCAATAATCACAGGCTATCATTATAGGTCGTACCACCCTTTCCTTCCGCCTCCATGACTTCTGCCTTACCATCCATGATCGTCCTATCTGCCTCACCCACACCCTAAAGTACCTTGGCCTCACCCTTGGTCGATCCATCTCCTGCCCCCCCCCCCCCCGCCCAACTCCGCACCGTCCATCAGAAAGCGATGTCCTGGTTCAACGTCCACAAACTCCTCACCAGCTGGACGTGGGGATTCAACTCCTCCACAATCCTGTACACCTATAGATCCCTCATGCATCCTGTCCTTTGTAGCTTCCATCCCACCTTGGTTTTCTCTACCCCCACTTATTATAAAACCCTCCAAGTCCTCGACCGCCACGTCCTCTGCCTCTCCTACCGTAACCGGCTTCCCTCCCCCACGTGGATCCTCTACGACCTCTTCCCGTTTCCTCATATCCTGCAGTACCTTGAACTCATCCGGATCCTTTACATCAACCGTAAAATAGACTCCCGTATCCCCCTGGTCTACCCCATCCTCACGAATCCTGGTCCTCTGACTCGCCTCCACCACTGCATCCTTCCCTCCACCTGTACTCTCTCCAAATCCTGCCCCATCGTAACTTTCGCCACCTCCCCCTACCGAATGCCTCCCTCCCTCCTGCCATCTATCACTTCCACCAACCATGATCCTCTCCCTGTGGATGCAATGCCACTTCTCCCCTTCCTCTCCTTTTTCTTCCACCGCTTGGGTATCCCCCTCCCACCCCTGGAGACCCTACGCTCTTCCCCATCCTCTCCCACCCTTCCTCCCGTGCTCCCCACACTCCCCCCTCCCTACCCCTACGGGGTCCTCAGTGTCGTCGTTTTGAACAGTGCTACGTCCAGTGTCAGTGTCTTCAGTGCTCCAGTGTGTTTCAATCAGAGCGCCCACAGCCCAGGAACAAGTGTGGCCGCTGTGTATTTTAAGCAGTGTCTCCGAGTGTTTCTTCGTGTGTCCAGTGTCAGATTTCTCACTGTGGTTTTATCGCCACCATGGCACAAGGATTTTAATTGACTAGATGTTTTTTTATCATCTGTATACTGTGTATGTTCGTCACTTTTACATGTTAAAGTTTTTAATACTCCATGTTTTAAGGCCATATCATTGTTATTTTATATTCACTGACTGTTCCTTCGGTTCTTGACAGAATATTTGATACATTATGAATGGCCGGCCGCGGTTGCCGAGCGGACTGCGGCGCGCCAGTCATGTTCTGCACGGCCACTACGGTTGGAGGTTCGAATTCCCCCTCCGGCATGGATATTTGTGCCGTCCTTAGTATTAGGTAGTTCATAAGTATTTTGTAAGTTTAGGGACTGATGACCCCGTAGTTAAGTCCCATAAGCTCAACAAACATTTGAACATTATGAATGAAATAGACAAGATAGCTGTGAGATATTTTGCAAATTTATTGGTTTACGAACCGGTATTCGGCTGTTACGTCATCATCAGGTAAACATTACAAGTTTAAGTTTCAAAGATCTCAAATTTAACCAGTTACAATTTTAACATATATTCACAAAGCTTTCAAGTTTCTAGACATTAGACCTGTTTAAGATAAGGTACGTTTTGATCAATATTTTTCTGTCAATTTCTATTGTTTCACGTTATAATTCTTAGGGTAAAGTCATAATCTTTTATATTGTCACGTATTTTATCCATGTCAGGAATTTACACCACAACTTGAATCGCAATATTTCCCGCAGGTTAGTTACAAACCAAAACACTAGTCTCCTTTGAATGTTATATATCTAGCAAGTTGAGATCTTTGTAACTAAAACTTGTAATGTTTACCTGATGATGGCGTAACAGCCGAAAACCGGTTCGTAAACCAATAAATTTGCAGAATATCGCACAGTTATCTTGTGCATTTCATTCATAATTTTTATTTTAAGCTGACCATGTCCATTGTTTTATAAATTATCTCGACTGAAGAGCAGCGCCTAAGCTGCTGCCAGCCTGCTGGCTGTAAGTTTGCTAGGTTAGCACTGAAATAATGGCCGAGGGGACTGCGGCGTGCCAGTCACGGTCTGCACGGCCACTATGGTCGGGGGTTCGAATCCCCCCCTCGGGCATGGATGTTTGTGCCGTCCTTAGTGTAAGTTAGTTCGTAAGTGATTTGTAAGTTTAGGGACTGATGACCCCGTAGTTAAGTCCCATAAGCTACACAAACATTTGAAACACTAAAATAACAATAAAAAAACTTGAATAAGCGTACTTTTCCTTATTCGAAGTCACGTGGCAACATGATTATTCATCGATACATTTTTTGATTTAATGAACTCAGAGCCACGAGACACACTGTGACAGTGCACTTTTAGTACATATAGGAAAATACTCTGCAGAGGTTTGACGAATGTTCTTCATTTTCACGTTGACAATACAATTGGCGGTCGCTGTCGGCGGTCGCTTTCAGCGTTATTTGACATCCGCCCGGCGCTGTGTTGGCCTCCCCGCTCGCCGCGCTTAGAGTCGCTTTTGTGCCGCGACTGATGCAGCAGGCTACAGTTTATCCGCGCCCGCCGGCCGCGCCATTTTATGCCCATTATGCCCTTTATAAAGGGGACCGGCCGAATAAAATATTTGTCTCGCTTTCAGCGGCTTTTGTCATTACCGCTGCCCGCTTATTGACAGGCTGAATAAAATATGTACCGCGAGAGCCGAACTAAAAGTAATGCAAATGAAAACAGGGCGTTCGCTCGCCCCACTCGTGCAAACAGTCGACAGGCGGAGCGAACAAACGAGCCGTAGAGTCCCGCGAACGGCGTAAGTTACTGCGGCAAACAACGCGGCCTGGCAGAAGTGCATCCCGGGTATGCGCTTGCAAAAGGAATACCTGATTATACCGGCTTCCCAGAAGCAATAAACCCCAACCCGTGTTGCTTCTGTAGCTGTGGTGATTTTCGAACGGCAGTGGGGAGAAATAATTGTAAGCGCTTATTAACAATCTTTTCAGGCGTAACGGGATTATATGTACAATAATATGTCTGTCCATTTCAAACTGCAACGCAGTAAAGTAAAATTAAAAAATGAAGTTCTCCGTTGGTGAACACTAAGGCTTGTTTACCTAAAGCAGCAGTACTGATGCTGTGCAAGAGCTCAGATTTTCTTGTTGATTCCGTTTTGAGGTCAGTATTCCCAGCATCGCCGCGGGCTGCTCACTGTACACACTCGCTGCCATTTATAAACCTGCCTCAGTACGCTCCCTTTGATACTCGCTTACTTTGCGGAGGCTGCACTGACACTCCGTGAAACGCGCATGCTCTCGGCGCTTTCCAGTGTGATGAACTGCACGGCCTCGATCCGCCATTCCGATGAATGGAAATGACTGGGAGCAAGATCAGTCAGTATGATGGACGATGAAACAACTGCCACCAGAACTTCTGTAAAACACTTGCTGACTGCCTGGCCGTACGGGTGCTTTCACGGGCCAGCACAACGTCTACACTTTTTCTCGCACCTCAAGGAATTCGCGCAGTACGGCCAGCGACTTGACGACGACGAACAGCTGAAGACGGCTGCTACACGCTGCTTGCACTGACAGGAGACACAGTCCTAAAAAGGTAAAGCAGTCAACAATCCGAAGATTGGTTTGAACACCACAGTGCTTTACTAGGCATGGTCCTGTTTGGAGGTTATATGGCGTTGCCTTCCTCCGACCTTAGAACTGACTTACCCAGCCAGTTATAGGGGGGACCTACCGTTTAACGTGGGTTCCGGAACCACGGTGCTACTCGATATTTTCCACGTTAGCAACACTGCTAGAGGTGAAAGAATTGGAAAGTGACAGATAAAACTCCTAGGACCTGGCGGGGATCGAACCCGCAACCTTTGGATTTGTAGTCTGGCACTCTACCACTGTGCCATCGAGCCGCACGACCATACATAAATACAAAAGTCTATCCCATGAGATCACAAGTGTCTCAGTTCTTTCGGTGACTATATCGAAAAGCAGATTCAACAAGATTTTTCTTATTTTAATTTTAAATGGGGAAACTAAGTCACTGTATGAGCGTCGTACATCGTGAAGTGGCGTCGCAGGAGTATTTCCGGCGTATCGAAGCTTAACCCTTTACTGGCCAGTTGGAACTATAGGTCCCACTTACTTGTTTTCGCTATAAGTTCAGTGTTCCCACTTCTAACTTGTGCTACCATCTTTCTTACTGTGTGCTAACTACATGTAGCTTGGCAACAGGCGTGCGAAAGTGGTTGTATCTCTACGTCGTTAGTTAGTCAATGCAGAAGCGCAGTTTTCGCGGGAAAACAAGCCACTGTTTCGACCATAACAGCGTTTTTTGTATAGTGTGCTTCCCTTTTGTGTGTGAAGTGACGTGTGTTGTATTTGTCTGTTCTTAGAGTGCCCGACTACAAATCCAAAGGTCGCGGGTTCGATCCCCACCAGGTCCTAGGATTTTTATCTGTCACTTTCCACTTCTTTCACCTCTGGCAGTATTGCTCATGTGAAAAATACCGAGTAGCACCGTGGTTCGGAACCCACGTTAAACTGTAGGTCCTCCCTATAACTGGCTGGGTAAGTCAGTTCTTAGGTCGGAGGAAGGCAACGGCATATCACCTCCAAACAGGACCATGCCTAGTAAAGCACTGTGGTGTTCAAACCAATCTTCGGATTGTTGACTGCTTTAATTTTACTGGGGGAGATAGTATACGTGTATATTTGCTGGATATCAATGAAAATTACATAAATATTACATAAACTATGTTTCCCACTGAACGTGTATGAAGTGCAATCGGCATTGCAGTTATTCTTTGTTTCTTATTATTTAGAATGCCTGGACTCACGCCACAAGAGGTTTTGAGAATTTTGTACACTTTACTAGAAGATGTAAAAGATTCAGATGTCCATGCTGACTCTGATGAAGATTTCGAGTCACCAAATACTTCGCAGATTTTGAACAAAGATGGAAGCAGAAGTGAAGTATTCTGTCCATTGGCTGTGGCAAAGTACAGTAAAATAATGGGAGGGGTGGATCGATTTGAACAGCTATGCTGTAGGTCGTTGTTCATGGAAGTGGTGGCACAGACTATTTTTCTATCTTGTATATTTGGCAGTTGCCAATGTCTACATTGTGTGGAAGTTACAGAAGCAGACCAGCTAACATTTAGGTAGCATTTGGCAAGGCAGCTCATCTCCGGCTTCTCAAGTCGTAAGCAAAGAGGAAGGCCCTTTCATTTTCAGACAACAAAAAGAGGCGTGTCTGGAGTTCCAGATGAAATTCGTCTGGCGAAAGTTGTAACTCATTTGTCAACAAAAAAAGTACTACAAATGGAAGGTGCCGCCAATGTAGCATCAAAAACAAAGAAAAGAGGACAATAATGTGTAGCAACTGTCGTGTACCTTTGTGTGTAGCACCAGCTTCTCTAAGTTGCATAGTATATCACCTTAATGAACTCGATGGGTAATGTGAACTATATAAGTAAATCAGATGTTTAATACACTTTTGTACTAAAAAATAAAGGGTATACATTTAAAAAAAATTATCAAGTCCTGTTCGGTGGGAACAATAGTTCTCACTAATTTTTTTTGAACCCGTAGGCTAAACTGTCACTTTCAAGATTTAAACTATGATTTTATGTACGGCTTCTTAGCTCAATAAACTATTAATAAAAACTCTACAACTTCTGGAAATAATTTGGCCAGTAAAGGGTTAATGGAGGTACTAGAATTTGCCTCTTATTATAAAATAATAAATAGAAAGAGATTTTATTATATGATTACGCAATTGCAAAACAATCACTGCGGAATGTTACTTCCATGAAATATCTCCGAGTATGCTTACGCACCAATTTGAAGTGGACGAACACATAGAATTATCCGCAAGGAAGCGAAACGCCAGGCCGAGATTCTCTGGAAGAATCCTCAGGAAATGTAGTCTGTCCACAGAGGAAGTAGCTTACAAAACACTCATTAGACTAATACTTGAATGATAGGTTCCAAAAAGGTAAATCCAAGCTCGCTAGTAAATAATGTTATTTCGACGACGTCCTGCGATTTTTTTTCAATATTTTTGAATTTTATTTGTTTTATGATTAATAATATTCCAAAAGGCCTCAAAAATATTTAAAAAATTCCTGACTCTTTATTATCTAACATAACTCATGACTCCAATAGGGAACATCAGAACACTAGGTACCACAACTGTCAGTAGGGGGTGTGGTATTTAACTATGTAGTATGTGTTAATATGCTTTTATTTATGTTATTAATAGTATAGGCCGATTTTACATTAAATAAAGAGTTCCATGGAAATTTGAGTGCTCATGTGGCCAACAAACCGCCTTTCCATTCTGTCAGCCAGTTTTGCACCGCTGCAGAGTGAACAAGTGGCAAAGTACTGTGTCTTTTTCAGTTTCAAGATGTGCTGCCACCTTTCGTTTGTGTGTCGAGATGCTTAGCACTGCAACCAACATCTGAATATTGTCAACAGATTCATTTATGCCCCCTACAAGGGACGCAGGGACTGAGGACGCTAAAAATATTTTACACGGCTGTCATCTTGTGATGTCAACAGTTGTTGTATAAAATAATGTAAAGGTCATAGATGCATTAGGTCATTGTAGTAAAAGTTTACATATCAGTATCTGATATGTAAACTTTACTGACATATAAACTTTTACTACAATGACATAGTGCATATATGCACTTTACATTATTTTATACGACAACTGTTGACATCACAAGATGAGAGCCGTGTTAAAATATTTTTAGACCAGAAGATGATGACAGAGACCATCGAAAACAATATATTGCTTCCTCCTACATATATCTCGCGAGAAGAGAGAAGAAATTAGAGGGATCAGGGCCTATATAGAGGGTTGCTGGCAGATGCTTTGCCCAGAGAAACCATACGCGACAGGTACAAGAAAAGGAAAATATGACAAAATCAAAAGGAATTTATTATGGAACAGCCAGAATCGCTGATTATTTTTATTAACGCTACCGGCTCGCCACATTAAGTAGCCATCATCAAATCTTTCATTTCATGCACCACATCACAAAGGAAACCATTCACAAATGTACTTACTTGTTGAACACTATTGTTCGCTCTAAGGCACCAGACCAGTTGATGCTACCTCAGTGTGCTGAAACCGGTCATCAAGACAAATAAATAAAATTAATTCTAGCGATCTTGGCGTGTTATTAATTTAAAATAAAATGTTTGTAAATCTACGGGACAGAACTGCTGCGGTTATGAGACCCTAGGCTTACGAGTTACTCAAACTAATTTAAACTAACCTAGAGACAACACATAAACACTCGTGCCCGAGGGACGACTCTAACTTCCGGCGGGAGCAGCTTAGCGGTCGCTGACTAGGAGCCTAGAACCGCTCGGCTATTCCCACGCGGCTCAACCTGACTCTTTTGTACAAAGTACCCTCCTTTCCACACCGTAACGTGGCATATAGAGTAGAGATGCAGATGTAGAACCTATCAGGAAAATAGACGGCTTACTTGAAAAGTTCACTTGTGGCGCTTTTAATTACAGAAACATGTCGTCAACGGAGGATTGTAAAGAGATAAAGAGCTCCGTACATACGAAAAATAAAAATAAAATGACATACCATAGTGTATGGCGTCACTAGTTAAGGTAATTGCAAGGCACTGCGTACAAAATACGTCGTATGCAAAAGATAATTTACTAACGAAACTGTTACGATGACGTTGGATTCTTTCTTTCGAAGTTCCCAGAACAGACGTCAATTGTCTTGAAACGACATCATTGCCTTCATTACTACTTCATAAAAACTATACTGCCGAGAAATAGTATTTTAGGCGTATATTGTGAGTAAAGACGATTTACGTTGTTCCAATACGTCTAAATTAAGATCGATAAGATTTGATACAATAAACGCTGTTTCACATTTGAGTAGTGGGAGGATCACTAAAAGACTGTGTATTCTGCAATAAAAATTTAAGTACATGAAGAGCAGCTGTAAGTTTTGCAAAAGGCACCAGTTTATTTAAGTTGAGCTTCACCAATCTATCAGACACATCTTTGGAGTTTTCTAGACGTTGGAAATGCGCCAGAAACTTTTTGTATAGCATTGCATCTGAACAGAATGGCACCACTGTCTAAACGGGACGAAATTCTCCACTCGCTAGCGCACTGCAGACGGAGAACGGACGCAGGAAGCGGAAATAATTAGCAACGTAGTTCATAACACCTTCGCGGTGGCGTCGTAAAAAGCTGTGAACGGAACTCCAACGGAGCTACACGCTGGATGCGACGTATAATGACCAGGAGCATCAAGACGATGACACTGAATCATTACCGATGGAAGCCATGTCTCATTCCTCGGATCATTCGCCATAACTTCGACTTGGTATTTTATTTAGCAATTTTTTATTTATTTGTTCTGTTTTTATAGGCTACCGACCTCCGAAACAAAGAATATTCACAGTAGTTTCTACTACGTCTCCGTTCCTGCATTCTTATTCCTTTTTTGCCATTTACAGAATTATTATAAAATTGCACACTAATTGTTATATGTGCATGTTCATAACTGTTGTTTTCTATTTCATGAATTGCTGTTTTACAAAATACTCTATCACTCTTATTGTGATACTTGAGTCAATAAATATCTTTCGACTGAAGTAACTTCCATAAAGCAGCTTAGGTATGTCTTGCTAGACTGAAAAAATTGCTTCTCATATTCTCGGGCGTTTTTAATTTGATTTTTGTTGTTATGGTCTTCCGTCCGAAGGCTACCTACATTGCTACAGCTTCCCACGACATTGTATCCTACGCAACCACCGACATATTTGTTCCAGTAATGTAATCATACCAATCACAGAAGTGTGACAATGAACACTCTACAAGGCGACACAACGCTGTCACATACCCAGGGGTTTGAAATAATTAATGTAAATCTGTGTGTTGATGTGTTGTCTCATTCAATACATATGCTCAATACTGCGTCAGGGCGTAAAAGCTGTTCATATTTTTATGCTTGTCTGTTTGGACATCCTGTACTTAAACTTAACTAACTCTCACCCCACAGAATAAAAAAAATATCTACACCACTGTTCAACGTTTGTAAAGGAATACTTGATAATTATAATTCCCTTACTGGTTATAATTTTGAAGCGCAGTTCCTTCTGAAACGTAAATCATTCTCCTGAGAGCACTGTCTCTGGTGAACCTGAACTACCATTTCATCTTCCTCATTTGATCGTCTAGCGGGCACTCCTATAACTTCTCCAGAAAACTATACAGGACCAATCATGAGTTCGCAAGTCACATGTGAGGTGATTCCTTCCAATAATGATGGAAGTTCTGTCGTCCGTTTGTCGAAGGACTTGTTTCACAATGGACAATGTCTTTGTAAATACGATCAACAGGCATCTAGAGGGCTGCCGTTACGTGATTTGGTACAAACATGACAGCTACCAAGTAGCAAAGGTATTTGTGTTATTTCAGCTATTATGTGGATTATTTGACCGCCTATATTAAGTCATATTTAGATTTCTCGCCATCTTTCTTTCAATTTACAAATAAAATTTTGACAATGACTACGCACACCGCTGTGTTGCGTAACTAGCCGTCTGCAGTCTCGATTCACGAGCTATTCAACTAGTGAATACCGCAGCAGACAGCTAGGCGGCAAACTGTCGCATCCTCACTGATAACGTGTATTGTCGTGTTGGAATTTGTTTTCGTCAGCTTCAGATGAGCGAACCAGTCATCTGGCACTGCAGCGCCCTGTCATATGTTGCCTCATCGCCACCCGGACGCTAAATTCTAATTTTATTTTTTCCCCTAAATAATCTCCTCACCACAAGAAATACCAGTGAAACAGGTAATATGTCAAATAGCGGGATACCAATGCTGTATCAATCGTAATGGCGTTTTAATTAAAATTTTATATTTACATTTTTCCACCCGGTAGTCGCGAAGGCCAATGTGTCGGTTTAAATCGTGGCTAACTTAAGCAGTTTATAGGGCACGTATGATGTTTAAGTGAGGTGCCGAAAATATTCCACAAATTTTCTGTCTTATTAACACCACATTTCGGACATACTTTAACTGACAGTGTTCATGTCGCATTGTATGTCGACTTCATAATGAATAATGTGCCAAACCACGACAATATTATAATAAAATAAATTCCCGCCTCTGAGGTGTGAATTAGACATTTATTTAAAAATCACATATCGATTTCGTTCACGTGATTGATCATCATGAGTGCTGTAAGAACAAGTTTCATGAATCAGATAGTGAAAAAAGATAAAAAAAAGCACGCCAAAAACATTTCGACTGTATAAAGAAGTATACCAGATTTCGAGCCATGAATACTCTTATACTCCGCATAAAACATTTAATAGGCAGATCCATAAAACATATAAATAAAAATTCTTTCTAGTGCATGTTACAAGTTTAAAGTGGACAGCTGCTTACATTCACCAACGCCGCTTAGCTTGCAGGCAGATGTTCAAATGTTTGTAGAGCTTATGGAACTTAACTGCGGGGCCATCAGTCCCTAAACTTACAAACTACTTATGAACTAGCTTATACTAAAGACAGCATAAACATCCATGCCCGAGGGGGGGGGAGAAGTTTAGTAAACTATTGAAATTTGAAAAGGCAAGAAACAATAGATGTATAAGGAGTACACGACTATATAAGGTAAAAATATAACATTAAAAATACCTAGATTGAGCAGTTAAGATATCATAACATTTTTCAGCGCCCTCAGGTGAGTATCTCTTAAAGCATTTGTTAAAACATCAGAAGTTACTTCCGTTAACTGTTAAAGTTTAAATTTTACAGTATATCCGTTGCAATAATGAAAAATATCGATTCCATTGTTTCGTGACGATGGATACACAAGAGCGCAGGTGGGGGGGGGGGGGGTAAAAAATATTCAAATGTTTGTAAATCTGTCGGACTCAACTGCTTGGTCATTAATCCGTAGCTTACAAACTACGTAAACTAAGGCGAACTAACCTAAGGACAACACAAACATCCATGTCCGATGGGGGACTCCATCCTCCGACGGTGAACGGCCACGCGCCCCGCAGCATGACTAATCCGCCGCGGTGGGGGGGGGGGGGGAGGGAGGAAGGCGGAGGGTCTGAGACGTGTTGCCCACTCCCCCCAGGCACTCAGGTGAAGGAAAACATTTGGAGTAGTCGGGTGGTTTTCTTAGTATAAAATGATGTAAAAGAAGATATTTTAGTACCAGACCCAATTTTTTAACCGGGCTGGAGATGAAAGTATTTATGGATGCTTAAAAGTTGCCAGTCGTCTTGAAAAAAAAATAGTAAAAATACTCAATATCACCAGGCCTCTTGGAAAACATGTCGTCTGCTGCCGTGTTTATGAGAAATAATTTTATGTTTGTGAACAAGGAAGAATTAAACTAATTAGAACCCAAAGTGTGTGCAGTACAGACAGGGTTATGTGCAATATTATCTTAAGCAACATATGAACCGGCAGTAGAAGTGATGAGGCATTGCAGATTATGGCGCGTGGGGATGGTGGCGCCGTATCATGTCACGGACTGCGCATCGCTCCCCGCCGGAGAATCGAGTCCTCCCTCGGGCATGGGGGCATGTGTTGCCATTCTCATAAGTTTTCTAAGTAGTGTGTCAGTCTAGAGACCGATGAACTGAGCAGTTTGGTCCTCTTAGTTACACAAACTCTGAACTCCCTCCCCCCTCTCCCAGTATTACAATCCATAGCTCTACTTAATTGTACGAATTTTCAAGAAAACGTCCAGTGGATCACTTACTTTCATCGTACACTTATTCATTCCACGGTGTAGCTACTCCCGCTTCATAGTGTCCAACGTGAACCGACATTACATTCGCAGACTCTTCGGTCAAGTAAAGAAATTGAAGAGAATTGGGAGAAATTGAAGAATCACTTCATTCATTGTTGTTCATCGAAAAGTCTTTCCCATTGTTACAAAACAGGAGATTACATCTGGCTAACGCAGTGTGTTACAAATTAGCGAATGCTGCTCTGTGCACTCGCTGGTTTCATTGGCGCTAAACTGCCCTGAAATCTACACTGAATACTAGCGATACTATTTACCCCACATACACACGAATTCTAACCGCGGAAGAGCATCTGAAAACTTCACCGAGAATTTGCTACGTGGGTACTTTTTTTATAGTTATTATTTTTTTAGGTTGTCTGATGCAACACAGTATACGACGACTAATGCTTAACTGTACTATTGTGTGCTTACACTGCATCATAAAAAAAAATTGCTTCTTCTCTGAAGTCATCTTCACGGACCATCGAGCGCTCTTCAGGTACTTGGGCTGAAAAGACGACTTTAATTGGGACTTTGTTAGGTAAATCGTGAGAGAATTAGTGTCGACTGCCGGCAGATCAATTCAAGGTCACGCCTCTGGCAAGTCACTGAATGAAACAGCAATTCACACAACTGCTTTCTGCAAGTCAGGTTTGATATCAAAAGAACTTCCCGCCTGAATCCAAAGTGGAACTCTTTTTCCAAGAATGAAAAAAACCACTTTGGGGGAAGAACGTTGCAGAGTGATGCAGAACTTCAGGAAAAGAGACACATAAATATGCGCAATTTTTGGTACAACAACCAGCTGGTTATAGGGTTACAAAGCAGTAGTGATGAAGAGATATTTGAGATTGCGAGAAATGTCCAACAAGCCTTCACTCTGTGAAGAAGTCACAGCACTCGGGAATAACGTGTCGGCGATGAAAGGCGTGCAAAACAAACGCAGTAGGCAGACTCTGAGTGGCTGCATTGACGCCCTGGAATGGTTTGTTTAGCGCCTCTTGCAGCTACAACAATATTTGCACAGGTAAAATGTCATTTGCTTCGGCACTCTGCTGCGAATGCGCACAGCGCCAGCCATATTTGCCCCTGACGTTCTCGCCAATCTGTTTCGTCGCGTGGACATACAGTGAAACGGCATAAGTCTTAAGAAAGCGATTGCGGAAATGCAGATGGCGGTAGTCTCGCGAACAAAATGAATAAAAGGTTGGTGCGCTAACAAAGCTGCAATTTGACTCCAGTGAGTCATTTGGAAAGGTTTCCAAAGAGATTATGACCGCAAGGCGAAAATTAACACACTTTGAATGCGGAATGCTCGCTAGAGATAGAAGCATGTAACATTCCATTTCGGTAACGGATAGCGAATTCCATATTCCTAGATTCATAGTGTCAAGAGTCTGCTGAGAGCATTTCAGAGAATTTCATGCCTTATCTCGCAGCACGGGCAATGCAGTGGTTGACGGTATGCTATTAACGATTTTTCTGTGGAGTTGTCAGTGCTGACGACGAACAGTGCGTGACGTAACGGCAGAAATAATTGTGACGCGTACAATGACCGTATCCGATTGGACAAAGCTGGCCAGTTTGGCTCTGGCAGCAGACAACCGACTCGAGTGCCTCTGCTGACTGCATGACATGGCCGGCAGCGCCTCTCGTATGTTCGTGATCGTACTGCTTGGGCCCAGAACGACCGGAAATCCGCGACTTGTTCATATGAGTCCAATGCCAATTGGTAGGTGCTGATGGTAGACCTCACGAAGCCATGGGCTCAAGACGTCAACAACGTGCTGGTGGTGGCTTCATCACTGTGTGGGCTGTTTTAACAATGAATAGATCCAACCGAAAGGATAACTCTTCGGCTGCGTGGAGACTATTAGCACTCATTCATGGACTTCATGATTCCAAACGATGATGGAATTTTAATAGATGACAATGCTCTAATGTCACCGGGCCTCAAGAGCATTCTGGACAATACCAGGGTATTACTTGATCACCAAGGCAACCTGCAATGAATCACGTCCAACATTTATAAGACATAAGATGGCCTGTTCGTGTACAAAATCCTTCGCTGGCAACACATTCGCATAAAGGCTAATCTATGCCTCTTTAAGAACTTTAACTTTTTTTAACACTGTGTATGATTCTGCACGAGAATTAACGAGTGTTGATAAGTTATTTGTCGGACTAAGACTAGAAGTACTTTGAGTTGACGATTGTTTCGCGTTGTTCGATCGCGGAATGGACTTAGTATCTGAGCATCGTCAGTGATTACTGAGGTGGGGAGTTTGCTACCTTTCCCATAACTTTGTCTTAACATTGTCGTGTGCAAAGGACTACTTAAAAAATTTCTATTACCATTCTTGTGTAACAATTAATGTATTGACTTGTTCCATGACCATGGAGTCTCACTCCTCAATTGGGTCCTATGGAACAGAAAAAAAAAACAATAAAAAAAACAATAAAATAAAAACAATTTAATAAAACGACTTGTCATTCCAAGCATGTGTGTCAATTTTTACCTTTCTACATTATTCCGTGATTTATTCAGTTTTCAAAATTATACTGTCTTTTTGATCACCCGGTACTTTGTTTCTGCACTACACAGAAGTCTCTTAGCTCTTCTTCGCGGGCTTAGACGTGATGCACATAAATGATTTGTGCGCTAAGCGACGTGTCTCGGTGTGCTCTCTATGAATCCGGATCTAATTCAAAACCGCCATAAACGTCAGATGTGTGCTTTCTGAAATAAGCGGTTCTTGATACCTACTGCACCTGAAGTCAATTTGTGACATTCGATTCGTTACTGAGTCGTCTCGGCAACGAATTGGTTCTTTGTGAGTACCTCCGCGTCTCGACAAAAGTTACCTGACCTAATGACGAGTGTAGGGATTGGAGGGGTGGGGTGGGGTAGTGTTTCACGTGGTGGAGTACTTACAAAGGCGAGGCACTTGCAGGGAGCGGGAAGGCGGCCTTTGTCTGTGGGGAAGAGTGCGGCTTTGACCGCGAATGAGATTGCAGTGCGGTGGCGGGAGGAAGGGGTGGGGGCAACGCCGTGATGGCCGACGTGGGGCCTCGCCGACTGCAGACGTGTGCGCCGTGATACGAGCAGCACGCGAGCCGCCGCGCCGCCGGGTTAATACCCGGGTTGCAATCCCAGGCCAGTGCGCGTGTTCGTAATTGCGCACCAGTGGAGCGCCGGACCGAAATACGGTTGCTGTCCCTTAATGGAATGCGGTCTTAGAAAATCAGGCGATGCTGAAGGAATTAGATTAGGTAACGAAACAATGAAGGTGGAAGACGAGTTTTGTTACTTGGGTAGTAAAATAACATGCGATGGTCGCAGTACAGAGGATATAAAATGCAGAATGGCAACGGGAAGAAAAGCATTTTTGAAAAAGAGAAATTTGCTAACATCGAATATTAATTTAAGGGTAAGGAAGTCTTTTCTAAAGGCATTTGTGTGGAGTGTTGCCTTGTACGGGAGTGAAACATGGACGATAAGCAGTGCGGACAGGAAGAGAATAGAGGCTTTTGAAATGTGGTGCTACAGAAGAATGCTGAAGATTAGGTGGGTAGATCGCATAACTAATGAAGAGGTACTGAACAGAATTGGTGAGAAAAGGAATTTTTGGCATACCCTGACTAAAAGAAGGGATCGCTTTGGTAGGACACATTCTTAGACATCGGGGAATCGTAAATTTAGCATTGGAGGGAAGTGTGTGGGGTAAAAATCGCAGAGGGAGACCAAGAGACGCGTATAGTAAGCAGATTCAAGTGGATGTGGGTTGCCGTTCTTATGAGGAGATGAAAAGGCTTGCTCAGGATAGAGTAGGGTGGAGAGCTGCATCAAACCAGTCTCCGGACAAGACCATAACAACAACAACGTCCCTGGCTGCACACGCCTCTGTCGATTCTGCAACTGCCGGATGCCTCACTACTGTACCTCTGTCTGCCACTCGTTGTTCCGTGACAGCGGCTCACAAAGAAACACGAAAAACAGTATGCAACAAACTTTTGGAACAGTACAGGAACGGTAGAGATGATTTTCTTGTAAGAATTGTGGCAGGTGATGAAACATGGCTCCGTCATTTTTCACCAGAGATGAAGAGGCAATCAATGCAATCAATGCAAATTCACCCAAGGAAAAAAAAATCCAAAACCACACCTTCTGCTGGAAAAGTTATGGATACGGTGTTTTTTTCGATTCCGAATGACTCTTAGTTGTGGACATCATGCCACGTGGAACCACCATAAATTATGATGCATATGTGACGACACTGAAGAAACTTAAAGCTCGACTGAGTCGTGTGCGGCCACATCGGCAAAGCAGGCTGTGTTGCTGTTGTACTACAATGCACGGGCACATGTCGGTCAAAAAACCATGGAAGCCATCACAAAACCCGGGTGGACGACACTGAAACGCCGCCTTACAGTCCTGACCTGGCTCCGTGTGACTGTCATCTCTTTGGGAAACTGAAAGACTCTCCTCGTGGAACAAGGTTTGACGATGAAGGCGCCTCTTTCACAAAGCTGCCAAAACTTCGACGTTCGTACTGCTGCGAGGAGTCTCGTAGGCAGAATGCTTCGTCGGTGTGTCGAAATCTTTTGTCTCCCGGTCGGAAAGTCCATTGACTACCTGAGCTGGGAATCGTCGTTCTACCTAACACTGTCGCCGACTCTTCGATTAATTTTCTGGGTTCATATAACAACTCATTAGTCACTGAACAGTGTTCACTTTTCCGCTACATATTCACAGCAGTGTTCCTTGCGTTTGGGGCATATTGCTTCCACGCACAGATCAGTGGACCGCGATGTTCTGCCTCGGTGAGTGGGAAACAATAAAAATGAAGTGGTCGCCAAACAGGACTTATTAATAGAGAAACACGATATTTAGAAACGCAGTAAATAGATTACACTACTTGTTTATTTTAATGATTCTTCATTGCGTATCTTACACAGAATGAACTTTTTAAATTGTTTCAATGAAAAATCTTCAGTGTGTTCCGTATGTCTACCTAAATTTTGTAAATTACGTAACTATGAGATTATGACGTACTCATTTATTCCAGTGATGTGTCACTTTCTGTCTAGCACATAATGTAATTTTCTAACTTATATCTATCAAGAAAACTCTGCGTGTCAGTCGAAGACTGGTAAGCACACATAAATTTTGCAGTCCAAGTACCGAAATTCTTTTTAACAGACCTCGTACATAAAAATATTCCCGCACGCCTTATGTCATTCTAAACTACCGAAATCAACCGGAAGTGGACACATACATTCCTTCCCGTCAGGCAACAATAACTGTGAGGGGAGGGGTGTAAGAAACATCTATGACACATAATTCTGGACGTATGACTCATAAACAATATCTTATGGAACAAAATACCACACTATGTAAAGTATGAACAACGCGAGTTTACTGGTCCACTATTCGAAAACGGAAGTATTCAGAAAGTTGCAACAAATTTAATGTATAATTTAGAACCGTTAAACAACTATTTCTTGCTGATAAACCTGTAAAACGATGAAAGGAAACCGCGGCGGCGTGGCCGAGCGCATTGAGGCGCTATGCTACAATGCGCGGGGCCATTCCCCATCGGGGGTTCTTATCCCCCCTCGGGCGTGAATTCAAAATTCGGCCACGACCATTTCCTTCCAATATATGTTGCTGTCACAGACCGTACACGTCAGTCGGTAAGACTCAGCGGAGGAGCAGCGCCTATGAAGATGTGCAGCGCGATTCTGGGACGAAACGTTAGCAAGTGAAGAGAGTCGCGAGGTACACCTAACATACCTAAAGATTACCACCAGTATGGCAGTCGACTGTTAAAGCGATCGTTCTTTGATCAGTATTAGTGGGAACTGAGGAAACGGTTAGGACGACTGGAGAATGAAAGGAAGGATTAGAGAGGTAGTTGAGCTGGAGAAGGCTGGTAAAGTGTTGCAGCAGTCACGATATGGGTGAGGTAAGCGGTGTCTGCTGGAGCGGACGGTGGTGAAAGATGGCGGTGTGGAGTGGAGTGGGTCACGTGGGCAGCGTAGGGATGGGCTAAACTACGATGTTTCGATATCAGTGACTTCTGTGACTGCTACTTTTAGATATCTGTGATTCTTAGTTGCGATTTGTCACTGTTTACAATCGCACTGTACAAATCCTCGACATGTATCCCTCCGCACTCAAACTGCGATTTCGGTGACTCTGAATGCTACTTCTGTGATTTCTGCTACTGATATTGCTAGTTCTGCGATTTCTGCTACTGATATTGCTACTTCTGCGATTTTGCTACTTCCGTGATATCTACTACTTCCATGACTTATGCAATGTGTGTGGCAAATGCAATATATACATCATCCATAACAGATCCTCTTCCAACATGTAACCTCAAAACATACATTCCAGGCTTTGCTTCACAACATGTAAATGCTGCCGCCAGGTAAAATAGTGCCACTAAGTGTAAACATTTTCACAAAGAAAATTATCTTCTTGCTCATTAATTCGACGACATCCCTAAACAACACACGAGTGAAAGTACGACAGTTGGCCAACAAGTAGCACAAGGCGGAATATTAAATGCTATACTCAGTTGCTACTTGCGACTCTTAATCGCGACTTTTCACTGAAATCGCAGTTTGGACCAGTGAGGACGTTCGAGCTCACTGGTTTGAGCCGATGGCGTTTGACCAACACATACACAAAAAGCCACACATACACGAGGCACACGGCAGGAAGCTAGAAGTACCAATTTCAGCCAACAGATGGCAGCCGGCAAAGTCTAAACTGCGCCACTTAGTTGCTACTTGCGACTCTTAAACGCGATTTGTCACTGAAATCGCAGGTAGACTCTATAGCCTGCCCAATGCAAAGATATTAGTACAAACTTCGACCAACAGATGGCAGAGTGCAAACTGCTTCTTGCTACTCTTAGTTGCGACTTGCTACTGTTAGTGCTACTGCGCTTCTAAACTGCGACTAAAATCGCAGTCAGAATCCGTAAAGTTGCGACTGTGAAAAATGCTACTTCCAAATCACTGTGACTCTTAACAGATAGACGATTTTCGACCCATCCCTACTGCAGCGGCAGCGGCAGCGGCCTGGCGTATAGGCTCTCCAGCCAGGCGTCTGCACAGGCGCTGCGGTCGTCTCCCGTCACGCGCGGCGCACAGGCCGTCTAGTGAGACCCAAGCATTCCTGCGTGCGCGGCTGGCGGCGGCGGCAGCAGCGGAGGCGCTGACACACTGCCCCCTGCTAAGGCTAGGCGCAAACTGAGACGCGTATAGCACTCGCGGAGTGTTCGCCGCGGCGGATTAGCCGTGCGCTCTGAGGCGCCGTGCTCCGATTATCGGAAGAAAATGAAATTTTTCAAAATGTCAATGAGGTTGTTTTGCCATAGAAAAACTGAAGATTCCTTGAGCATGCGAAAACACTGCACTCGTGCAATGTAGTAGATACCGTTTAAATTTATGTTTTCGTGTCTGTATGAGAAATATCATTTCCCCCCTCGGGCATGGATATTTGTGCCCTCCTAGGTCGTAAGTAGTTCATAAGTAGTTTGTAAGTTTAGGGACTGATGACCCCGTAGTTAAGTCCCATAGACTATACAAACATTTGAACATTTGAACATTTAGAAATATCATTCTGGAACTTGCTTTGTGGAAAGCACTTCTGACGATTAATTGTACATGCCTTTTATCTTCTGACATACTGTAAAAATGTTCTTGCACCTTCACGCGTTGTTTATTATTTTTTTAATAATACTTTCAATAATATGACCCGAAAAGAAAGAAATGAAACCAAACGGCAGCATTAGCAAAATTAAACGGAAATCTACCGATTAAAAAGCCAGAACGCTAACCAATGGACCATCGAACAAGGTAGATGAAGTCCCATCGCCATCTGGTGACTTACACTTCCTGAGATTACAAAGGTATGGGGATTAACAATAACTTTATTTTCAGTAAACTTGGGGGAGAGGGAGTAGGCTTCTAAGGGCTAGTATGTCCGTCCGTAAGGTACCCCACTTGATTTTAGTACGCAGTTCCATTGTCAAGTAATTCACATTAAGGTTACATTGTAAACTCGATTACCACATCTTATTACTAATACATTTTATTCAGGTAACTAACGATCGTGGCACCTTGTACCTGTGCCTCGGGCGTGGAGCTGTCATTCCTAAGAATTGGATGTTACGTACTGTTGCCCTAAGTTAATCTATTTTATTGTGTATCTTCGTGGTTCTCTTCTTAATTGCCTCTATGATAGTGTCCCTATGGAGTTCCTGGTGGATGTCCACGTTCCTTGTGTAACGGTCAGCTCTGAGGATCCATCGTAACGCCTTATTTTGGATAACTTGCACTCGTGAGATCAAGTGGCACTAGCTAAACCCCAGAATGAGCTGCCATATAGCATTTTGGATAACACTGTTGTCTTGTATAGTCGCAATTTGGTATTAGTATTCAAGACTGGGCTGAGAAAGAACAGCATTAAGTTTTTGGCCATTGCATAGGTTATCAGTATGTTTGTCGAGAAACAGGTGCTTATAGAGGGTAACTCCCGGGTAAGTGACCGCCGCTCCCCATGGGATGTCCTGTCCATGAAGTCGTCAGTTAGTTGGCATCTGTGGCCGTTTCCTGGAGAAATAGATCGCCGTGGTTTTTGCTGCATTCAGTTGCACCTTATTCAGATTACACCATTCAGCAGTGCTGACTAGTTGTCGTTGGAGCCATGTTATGTTATCTTGTACATGTCTTCCGCTGGTTATAAAAGCCGTGTCATCGGCGAATTGTGCTATCTGGACTCCTTCCTCCGTTAGAATGTCGTTGGTGTATATATTAAACAGTATCGGCGGTAACACCGAAACTTGACCGCTTTCTGTTGCTTACGCCTTAATATAGCTGCAACACACGGTTGCATTTGCGACTCGTGAAGCTACTACTGCGATTTTCTCGAAATCGTTTAAGTGTTGCACCGTAGTCCTGACACATTACGTTGTCTCAACGTTCTGCTGAAAGGGTACAAAGTTTGAAGAATAATCCGTGAATCCGGACGTCGGTGCCTCACCTTGTTAGTCAGGAAAAACGAAATTTCCTACAAAATGATGATACAAGAGTTTCGTTTATTGACTGAAGCGGTGGACGGTAAAAACCGACGGTATGTGGCGATCCTTCTTTCCGTTGAGAATAACGGGCGTGTACCCAGTACATACTGTCCTTACCCTAAGCTAGTTTAAGTAGTCTGGGGACTGATGACCGCTGCTGTTTGGTCCCGTACTTTCACTAACATTTGAACATTTTATTGGGCCTGTCGTCTGGGCCGCGGTGGAGTGGCCGAGTGGTCTAAGGCGCCTCGCTGCGGAGCGCGCGGTTACTCGCCGTCGGAGGTTCGAGTTCTCTCTGGGGCATGGGTGTGTGTGTGTGTATTGTCCTTAGGTTAGTTTAAGAAGTTTGTAAGCTACGGTCCGATAGATTTACAAACATTTGAACATTTTGAACTTTCGTCTGGCCGTTTAGTAACACAGGTACTGAACACACAAGTCAAGTCCTCAGTTCTGAAAATAATCGAATTTACGTATCTAGAACAGCCGGTTACACTTAATATGAGTCTGTGTGCTAAATGTTTACTTTGAGAATGTAATCCACAAGAGTTTTAGAATGGTTTCGAGTTATTTTGATGCCTGCTGGAAGTCATTAAGTTTTCTCATTACAAACACTGGATAAACACGGGGTAACTGACGCTTCATTTTAGGCAAAAGCTAGCTTTTTACACTTCTCGATGTTTGAGGCATCACAGGTCTTCATATTAGGTGTCAAATCGTGATATAATCTTGCAAATATATTCAGTGATATGCCAATAATGCCTGAAAGAATAAAGATATGCTGAATTATTACGACATGCTTGATGCTGAAATTCTATTGTAGGCCAATATAATCAGAAAGTAGCTTCTGACGCGTTTAAGAGTCTATGTAGTCGAAAATGTTCAAATGTTTGTAGAACTTATGGGACTTAACTACGGGGTCATCAGTCCCTAAACTTACAAACTACTTATCAACTACCTTATACTAAGGACGGCACAAATATCCATGCCCGAGGGGGGATTCGAACCCCCGACCGTAGTGGCTGTGCAGACCGTGACTGGAGCGCCTCAGTCTCCTCGGCCACTGCGGCCGGCAATGTAGTCGTATATCCTGAACTACGTGCATTCAATAATACAGGTAGATAACGTCTGCAAAGTGTGTCTAGAAACAGCTGGTATCATTATCATCATCATCATTAGAGACTGATTATGTCTTTCAGCGTTCGGCCTGGAGCATAGTGACCCAAATAAAATTCGTCCACGATCCCTGTTCAATGCGAACATTGATGCCTTTTCTTCAAAATCATTCTGCACTGAATCTAAGTACTTTCTTCTTGGTTTACCTCGTTACTCTTACCCTCCGCTCCCGAGCCCATGAGTCTCTTAGGTAACCTTGCTTCTCTCATGCGATTAACATGACCCCACCATGTAGGCCTGTTCTCTCTAACTGCTTCATCTATGGTGTTCATTTCCAGTTTTTCGTGATTTCCTCATTATGGATATTCTCCTCCCATGGTTCCCACCTGTTAGTATCTTCAATCATCCTTGCTACTTTTATATCTGTAACCTCAACTTTATTAATAAGGTAACCTGTAACCACCCAGCTTTCACTCCCATGCAACAAAGCTGATCGAAAGATAGAGCGGTGCACTGCTAACTTAGTCTCTGTACCGACTTCCTTCTCGAAGAAGAGAGTTCAAAATGTTCAAATGTTTGTTAAGCTTAAGAGACTTAACTACGGGGTCATCAGTCCCTAAACTTACAAACTACTTATGAACTACCTACAACTAAGGACGGTACAAATATCCATGCCCGAGGGGGGGATTCGAACCCCCAACCGTAGTGGCCGTGCAGACCGTGACTGAAGTGCCCCAGTCCCCTCGGCCACCGCGGCCGGCGATGACGAGAGTAGAGCTTAGCAGAGCACTCAATGCTTTAGCTTTGCTACGTCTTGATTCCATTTCTTTCACTATGTTGCCATTCTCTGAAAAAAAAAAATCGTAAGTACTTCCTCCAATTTGGCACTCAATCTGCCTAAAATCTTTTCCACTTTTTGTTTTGAACATGCTGATATTCTTATCGTAGCCCTTACATCTCTGATCTACTTCTGAAATATTAGTTTGCAACCTTTCAATCGAATCTGTCATCACAACCAAGTCGCCCGCATATGCAAGACTGCTTATTTTGTTTTCACCTATTTTAATCTCACCATGTCAGTCTATTGTTTTCAGCAAATGATCCATAAATAGTATGAACAGCAGTGGTGGCAGGTTACACCTTGTCTTACTCCTCAAACTACGGCGACCCATTAGCTCAATTTACCGGCTGCTCTAACTGCTGCCTGACAATCAACGTAAAGGCCTTTAATTGCCAGCAGAAGTTGCCTCCTATTCCATAACTAATAGAACTGACAATAGCTTCCTCCTAGGAACACAGTCATAATCCTTTTATAGATCTATAAAACATAGATACAATTTCCTGTTCAAAATGAATGTTTCTAAACTGCTATGGTTATCAGTCCCTCGACTTACAAACTACTTAAATTAACCTAATGACAACACACACAGACACACACACACACACCTCAGGCAGGACCAGAACCTCCGACAGCGAACAATGGCGCGCTCCGCAACAAAGCGCCTTAGAACGCTCGGCCACTCCACCGCGGCAGTTGCCTGTTCCACTTATAGCACTTCTCCATTATCTGCCGTTAGCTAAAGATTTGGTCCTGACAGCCTCTAAGACGCCTAAACCCACAATGATTTTCATCCAACTTGTATTCAAGTAATTCTCGCACTCTCCGTTCAACAATACCTGAGAATATTTTGCCTACAATGCTAATTAAAGAGATACCTCGATAGTTGTTACAATCTTTTCTGTTCCCATGTTTCAAAATTGGTGTGATTACCGCTTTCGTCCAGTCAAACGCAATCTGTCCTGATTTCCACGCCTTCTCGATTATCTTTTGTAACTATTTGAGACCTGACATTCCACTGTATTTGACGAGTTCCGACTTTATTTCATCCACCCCAGCCACTTTATTGAACTGCAATCTACTGACCATTCTCTCCACTTCCTCAAATGTGATCCTGTTTCCATCATCATTCCTATCCCATTGTACTTCCAAATCTGACACATCACCGAATGTTTCACCTATTTGAACAACTCTTCAAAATATTCCCTCCATCTGCACAGGGCAACTACAGGATTCACTAGCATCTGAACATAATAATTGACCACTTAATGTGTTAATAATTACGCGAGTTATTAAATATCAGTTTTTTTACTCTGGAAGCAAGAGATGAGGCCCGTTATCTGTGATAATATGTTGTGTGGAACAATTTATACGGGTATGAAATGGAAACATCATAAAGAAACAATCGCAGGTAAGGCAAATGTCAAAATCGGTCCACTGCCAGAATACCCGGAAAAAGCAGTTACTGTACAGAGGAGGCTGCTATCAAGTTTGTTGTGTACCTCAAGTTTTAATATTGCTCAAATGTGTGGGATCCGCACCACATAGAACTAACAGGCGATGTGGAACGCATGCGAAGAAGGGCGGCATCAATGGTCACAGTTACTTTGGCTCATTGTGGAACATCTAGGAAATTATGAAAGACCTAATTTAGCAGATGCTACGAGAGAGATGCTAATTTTTGCACGAAATACTACTTTTAGAGTTTCCGGAACCAGTTAAGTGGAAATCGAGATACATTTTATTCATTGTAGTATGAGATCACCGCAGTTAGTTTCGTAAATTACATTGTAGAAAATACTGCAACCCGATATAAATTGTTTTTGTAAATTATTTTATTGTGCCATTAGTAGTTTCGGTCCTGAACTCATCGTAAAATGGTAGTGTTGACTTCTTTCTAGATCTAAAATTTGTGTATTCATGAAAACTGTCCTATACATATTATCAGACAGAGGTACGAATCCGTTTTTGTTACATGCTCATCTTAGAGTTGAACTACATACGAGATGATGTAGTTCAGTTCAAAGATAAGCATTGCGTGAAAAGGGAATTCATAACTCCGTCTGGTAATATGTAAAGAAGAGCTCTTCAAGAAGATGCAAATGGGAGACCTTGAAAGAAGTCAATACTGTATGGGATCATGTTCAAAACTATTACTGGCACAATTAAAAAATATTTAAAATCTTTCGCGGTGATTGACGGATTTTCTAGATTGTAATCTAGAGACAGTCTTAGTTCCTCTATGTATTGTGCACATTGAGAATGTGAAAGTAGGATGGATCTAAATACACTAATTAGAGGGTCACTAAAGCAATCATTCTACCCGAACTACAAACGCGGTTGCAACGGGAAGAAACCCCAACATTTCTGTATCTAACCATATCGTAAAACTTACTTACAATCGGTAATTTCGAAATCAGTTGTTGAGGACAAACGGACTTGCTTTATTTAGCACACTGAACAGCAACTGCTGTATCAGAGATGCACAACACTGCTGCGGAGGGAGGTTGTCATTTGTATGCATCACGGGAGAATGTGACCTGTTGGTGAATGACGCAACGATGAACGGCGTATTCCAGCGGATTATCTCATTGCAGAAGTAATAGAGAGAGAGAGAGAGAGAGAGAGAGAGAGAGAGAAGAGAGAGAGAGGGAGGGAGGGAGGGAACATAAAAATGAAAAGAAAAATGATGCGCAGGAGACCGAAGAACTGCATAAGGGTACCTGCTACAAAAGTCGCCTCTCCTGTACCGAAGGGCCAATGGTATGCAGAAATGTGAACTCTGAAATGCAAATCAGCTGACACAGGCAATGAGAGACATTTAGGATCACCGCACGGTGAAATTCGACCACGTCTGTCAACAACACCTTCATTAAATCCACGTCATGGCATGACCGTACTGCGACTGTAGGGAGATCCAGCGTAGCGAAGTCGTAACAGAGGTAATGCATTTCATAAGAAGAACTCTAAGGACAACTGGAACTTTTTACTGACGTGCGCCGGTTTCCTAGCTTAGAGCCACATCACCTGGTGCTCATATGAATTAAAATATGATGACATGGCAAGGAAATTCGCCGAAACGACATGTTAAAACCTTAATATCTCTAGAAATAATCGTCAAATTAAAAGTTGATCAAGTACCTATAAAAATTAAAGCTTGATAAATTACATCGCGCCTCTTTTCATGACATAGTATTTTTTTTTTTTTTTTTTTTTTTTTTGTTTTTTTTTGTTTTAACTAGAACAGTTGGGTGTATTTTCTTCGTGCTTATGATGCTGTGGCTTAAAGTTACGAAACACTTAGTGCCTCTACAAAATTGGTAAAAGTTATTTGTGCAGACCTTGAAACTTGAAAGTTAATTCCAAATTTAAAAATAAATTCCACAATTTATAGATGTTCTGAATTGTTTGTGGTTCATACTGTTCAGTAACGCCCAATCAGGCGGATTCCCTACTGTATCAAGGGTACCAACGATGAACATATAAGGCGTTCAAAACTATCATGTATTTCAGGGGATGATGGTACGCATAAAAATACGACAAAAATGTCTTACGACCATTGGTCCTACAAGGCATACTATCTGAATTATGAACACGAATTCATAGGAGATAATCTTGTGTTGTCATTCACGGCGGTTCATTATTTGTCCTCTTACAGACGAATGTCAGATAACTAACGTTAATTATAACCTGTGATGTGAAATACTGCGAGATGGCAAGGCATCACGAGCGTGTGGTGGCGAACATAGCGCCGTCGCTTGCACTGACGCTCCGTGGCGTAGCGCGGTCCGCAGCGCGCGCTGTCAGTGTGCACACTGACATTCGCTGGCTCAGTGCTGCGCAGTCACCTGTTCGTTTACGTTGTGTAATTGTACTGCAGTCTTGTTGCATCTGTTTACGTTCGTTTACATTTCTTCCAACTCCGGGTGTGTACTGTGATGTTTGGCCTACTTACAGGTCACGCTCAAAGGTCATTTTATTTCGATGTTTGTCGCGCAGTACAACGTTGTTTTCTCTCTTGCAGATACTCTGACACAACCTGGTAATGGATGCCGTTTATTCCACAAGGGAAATGGCAGACATGATTTTCTACTACGGTTCATCAGATAGAGTTAATCTGAGAGCCCGTCACCTGTAAAGTGAACGATTTCCAGGTCACAGGATACCAATTATTAAGCTTTCAACCGATTGTTCCAGCGTCTCGGGGAAAACAGGTTCCGTAGCGCGCAGCAAAGCAGACAGTGAAGGCCTCGTTCAGTTGGCACGCCTGTTGCAGGTGCAATGGACGGCGGTTCTTTGACCAGTGTGCGACCCACGGCAGCAGCGGAAGGCGTCGGCCATCCTCTGGTGTGGGCGGCACTTCAGGGCATGGATGTTTGTGTTGTCTTTAGTATAGATTAGTTTATAAGTAGTTCGTAGATTTAGGGACTGATGACCCCGCAGTTCTATATGCTTAACAAACTTATGAACAGTTTTTCCACAAACTGCCTCCAAGATTTTGTGTACTGATGAGGCAGGGTTTACACGAGGTGGCTTTGTAAATTTCCATAATCACCATGTATAGGCTGATGAAAATCCTTATGCGTTTCCAGAAACAAGGCATCAGGATGGATTGTCAATCAATGTACGGGTAGGCGTTTTTGGCGAAAGGGTATTAGATCGTTATCTTCCTGCATAGAGATAACCGGAGCTTGATATCACAGCTTTCTGCAAAATGTACTGCCCATCTTGCTGGACGATATGTGCTGTCAGGGTATACTACAGATGTTCGATATCCCTACTTAATGGATATTATACTCCGATGTACGGACCTGAAGATGGTGTAATGAAATGCCGAAACTGGCAGTGAAATAATAAATGTTGCCATTAAACTTACGGCTGTTGGTATCCCACTTCCTACATACTACAGATGTAGTTCACGTGTGGTGGCGCACCAGCACATTTTGTCTGCATTGTGCGTCAGCACGATGAGAGGACATTTTAAAACCGCTAGGCCGGCATGGAAAGTCGCAAGACTTGGCATGCTTCTTTTCCGGTCCTAAATCCACAACACTTCGGGTTATGAGGACACATGAAGTAATTGGTCTATGCCGCTCCAATAAATGACATGCACTAACTACACAATCGTGCCTTCCGCGTATCTCGACACGTTCAGAACCAACGCGGCGATTCGAAAGAGTGTGTGAGTCCTTACACCGAAGGGCAGATGCAGGTCATGAGAGGAATGGACACCATGTGGAGCACGTTGGACGAACAAGAGGTCATTTTTTTTTTCCACTCTGCAGCGCAAGGTGCGCTGGTACGGAACTTAGTGACAGATCGAAATAGTTTGCCGGACCTGGATTCGAGTCCGCAACCTTTTCCTTTCGCGGCAAAGCGCTCTGTCGTCTGAGTTACTCTGGTACGATCCTTGCCCCGTCTACACGGATTCACTTCCACCAGCAACTGGCCTCCTTTCTTCCAAACGCCACAGGCATTTTTTCTGCGAACATTGCAGGACAAGCACTCCTGAAAGAAAGAACATTATCGGGGCATGGTTTAGCCAAAAGTTAGGGAATGCTTTCAGAATGATATTTTCACATTACAGAGTGTGTGCTGGCATAAAATCTCCTGGCAGACAGTAGAGAGCCGCGGTGGAGAGGCCGAGCGCTCTAAGCCGCCGCAGGTTCGAGTCTTCCCTCGGTCATAGGTGTGTGTGTGTGTGTGTGTGTGTGTTGTCCTTAGCATAAGTTACTTCGTAGTTCAATTAGTTTGTAAACCTAGGGAGTTATATCCACGGAAGTTAAGTCCCTTAGATTTACATTTGAGATGATAACCAGCTGCTCGGGAAAGGCAAAGATCTCGCATTCGAATCCCGGTCCAGCACTCAGTTTCTAATCAGCCAGTTTCATTTTTTCTGGTTTTTATTCGTATTTTTAACACCATATATATTTTCGACGTCCTCGATACGGAAGGAAATCACACTGATCATAAATCCGATTCGTATGAATCATGAATTGAGACATCATTATACATTAGTTGTGAATTTTTTTTTTAATATTTAGAATTAGCTCTTTGTGTTTGTGTGTGTGTGTTTGAATGGGAGCCTAAATCTAGTTGGATTTCTGTATTATTCAGCAAAGAACTACTGCATGTATGCACTGACTCTATAAGTGCAATCGAAGGCCAATAAATAAATAAAAAAATCGCACTGACGTGTTTTACGGTCCACTTTAGATTTGTAGTTTTATAAGTTTTTGCAAACATTTTGGGCAAAATAATAATCTTTATAATAAAAAATTAATTAATAAGAGTGTCTGAAACCCTTTTAGGAAAAAAAAAATACTGTGTGGCGGGTTCCGAACCACCCAACTTTAGCGTCATAGTCCATCGCCTTGCCCACTTCGCTACGGCTATCAACCAAAAGGTGAGTTCTTTAATCTCATACTATTGATGGCCGTTGTTAACTGATGCTAATATGGCATTTGTAGACACTAGATTATCATTTATCGTACGAAGAACGATGTGTTTTTGTTAATTCTTCAGTGTGTCATTGCTTTGAAATGACAACCTGTAAGTTACAATAAGAAAATCATCAAATACGCAACACAAGATGGCGTATGCCAGAGAGAGTTCTGGGCGAGGAATGTCACGTGACATCTCCGAACGGCTGATATTCGTTAATTCAGTGGAGGGTGTCAAATCTCCGTTATTTTTGCAAATATGTCTCAAACGATACGAGATATGAAAAAAAACATAAGGGAGCTAAGTTGTAGAGAATTTTCTCCACTACCAAGTAAGTTGTTCAATTTTCGTGTCAGATGTACGGTTAGTTTGCAATTACAATTATATTAGAAGCGGCTTTTTTTGGTATTACTATCGTATTTTTTGTCCGAAAAATTTGAATAAGGGAGGTTCTGGTCTCTGGCGGCCTACAATCATGTCTGTAAAATTTGGTGCTGATCGGTAGAACGGATTGTCTTAAAAACAGGGAACACGTTACGGACAGACAGACAGACATACATCCCAAAATCGCCGTTATTTTGGCAAATATATTTTATACGTCACGAGATATGAAAAAAAAAACAATAACAGAGCAAAGTTGTAGAGAATTTTCTCCTCTACAAATTAGGTTATTCAATTTTCGTGTCAGATAAATAGTTTCATTTAAATTTCGAGCTGTCAAAAGACGATCGCAAAGGCCCACTTTTAGTGTTACTACCGTAACCTAAAGTGGTCCAAAAAGTCTAGTACAACGATCAATCGGTACTTTCTACCGTGCACTGAACTATGTTCAAATGTTGAAATGTTTGTTAAGCTTAAGGGACTTAACTACGGAGTCAAAAAAACAAAAAATGTTCAAATGTTTGTATAGTCTATGGGACTTAACTACGTGGTCATCAGTCCCTAAACTTACAAACTACTTATGAAGTACTTACGAACTAGGACGGCACAAATATCCATGCCCGAGGGGGGATTCGAACCCCCGATCGTAGTGGCCGTGCAGACCGTGACTGGAGCGCCTTAGTCCCCTCGACCAACTACGGGGTCATCAGTCCCTAAACTTACAAACTACTTATGAACTAGCTACAACTAAGGACGGCACAAATATCCATGCCCGAGGGGGGATTCGAACCCCCGACCGTAGTGGCCGCGCAGACCGTGACTGAAGCGCCTCAGTCCCCGCGGCCACCGCGGCCGGCCTGAATTATGTATTCAGATGTGAGTGCAGAATATAATAGCAGTGATGTAATGTCTCAGTTTCTAAAAATTTGAAAACAGACATTGATCTAACTTAGATGAATTCGTGTAGGCTAGTTGGTGAATTTCGGCGTGGTCCTCGTGCAGGTGGGTTGGTGCGCCTACATTTCGACACATACAGTGTTTTCCTGTCGGTTTACGTCGCCAGGCGGCTTTTTACGGCGCTTCGATACACGGGGGAGCAGCGGCTATAAACTCAAACTGCCGGCCCGCGCCAGGGAGCGGAGCAGCCAAACAGGTTCCGTATAATTAGAGCGGCCGCCGCGCCGGCGAAATGAAGACGGCCGGGCGCCGCGCCGCGACAACATCTGCGCATGCGCGCGCCTTCTTCTGCACGTGGTAACGACCGAACGTAACGGGCCGGCGCGGCGCGGCGTCTCCCGCGGGGCACTCGTTAGGCCGCGGGCGCTGTCCGCACACGGCGGCCGCTCGAGGTGCACAGACGACCGCCGCGCCGTGAGGGCCTAATTACAGATGCTTCTCGCCAGATAAACACGACTCACCGTGCAGCGGGAGCGATGCACCAGAAACTAATGTCGATTCCCCCAGGTCGAACGTCCGTGTCCTGCGTACATTCCCAACCGAAACGAAATTTATACTGGAAGCGCGATCGAGAAGACGGCCGTTCAAACCCGCTTCCGGCCATTAGTCCAGTTAATGAATGCATTCTAGAGTGCATGGAATATGCGAGAATTTTTGACTTCAGGACTTTGTTAGGGATAGTTAGGAAGTGAAAATACTAAAAGTCCCCGGCCGTGCGGGGTGCGCTAAAGCGGGGAGGGGTGTGTGTGGAAAGGTACCATGTTTTGGTTTTCCGCTTATATCTCGAAAACGGTCGGCTTTAGGAAAAAATTGTTCCAAATAAAAATGAAAGATAATTTCATTCCATTCCATGATGGTGGTGGTGGCGGCTGGTGCAGCAACAGTGTTGAATAATTAAAATTGTTCAGTCTCTGTTGCAATATTTTATTATGCAATGAAGCGTTTCGCGCTGTTAGCGCCATAGCAACAGAGGAGTCGCTGTCGCGGCAGGTCCACGTAAACGTGGCGCCCAATGACAACAATTGTTAAGGTTCCTCCTACACAGCTATAGATAGCTCTGTGGCTCCATCTCCGCCCAATCTGACGATGCGCTAACAGCGCGAAACGCTTCATTGCATAATAAAATATTGCAACAGAGACTGAACAATTTTAATTTAATGAAAGATAATTGACTTAGCTATAAAATTGTTTCGATACATATACGTTGAATTCCCAACGGTTTTCGAGATATACGTTATTGAAAATCAACAATTTCGGAAAATATCATCCTGAATTAGGTTCATCGCGATTTCTCTCAATCCCTCCAGGAAAATTCCGGGATTGTCCGTTTGAAATGGCATGACCGATTTCCTTCCCAAACCTCAGCAAAAATGATTCCGAGCGTACGTCTGTCTCTCTTTGGCCCTTCCCTGCACAAGCAGTGTCGGCACTGTGTTAAAAGCCGATTTAAAGGGTGGCCGGATGCCCTTCCTGCCGCCACCCCATGCCCCCCCCCCCCAGGAGGAAATGTGTACCCCAAATGTCTGCGTATAGTGTTATATGTGTGTGAAATAGTAAAGTGTTACGAAAGGTTCGCGAGTTGTGAAACTGAGGCTGAACTTGGGGACCAGCCCGGTATTCACCTAGGGGTATGTCGAAAACCGCCTAAAAACCATATACAGGCTGGCCGGCACTCCGGCCCCTTTCGGTAATCCGCCGGGAGGATTCGAACCGGGGACCGGTACGCCTCCCTGTCTAGAAAAGCGGTGAGTCAGACCGCACGCCTAACCGAGCGGGTCGATTCCGAGCATATGCTCCTTCTGTAAAGACCACAGAGTCGACGGGATATAAATACGTGATCGTCTTTCCTTCCTTCTTTCTCTTTGTTTCAGTTAAGTTGAATGTGCCTATATTAGTTACGAAGGGCTAACGATATATGACATTCTTTCCTCTGTTTTGGTCCATACTATCTCCTCCCGAAACAAGGAAATCAAAGAGCTTGCAGTGGGAGATATTTGTTTCATACTGACGACAATGTTAAAGAAGTGTATTGAATAGTATTTTCGGATATGGGTTTCGTATCAAAATATTATGAATTCACTCCGCTGTAAAAGTCCCCAGAGGAATTTCTGAACACCCTGTATAGCATCTTACTATCAACAGTGCTCCGATGGAGTTACCGACTGCTCTAAGGCACCTTGTTACGGAGTGCGCGGTTCCTCCTCCTCGCAGGCTCGAGATCTTCCTGACGCGCCTGCGCGCTCTTCTGTGTGTATGTGTGTGTGTCTGTGTTTGTGTGTGTGTGTGGTGTGTTTTGTCCTTAGGTTAGTTTAAGATGGTTTAAGTAGTTTCTAAGCCTAGAAACTGATAACCACATCATTTAAGTCCCATAGATCTACAAACATTTCGACATTTTGAACGTGTCAACAGTCATCAGCCGCGGCGGAGTTAAAAAAATGTTCAAATGTTTGTATAGCTTATGGGACTTAAATACGGGGTCATCAGTCCCTAAACTTACAAACTACTGATGAACTAGCTAATACTAAGGACGGCACAAATATCCATGCCCGAGGGGGGATTCGAACCCCCCGACAGTAGTGGCTGTGCAGACCGTGACCAGACCAGCCGCGGCGGATTGGCCGAGCGCATTGAGGCGCTATGCTCCGATGCGCGAGTCCGTTCTCCTGTCGGGGATTCGAATCCTGCTCTCGGGCATGGATGTTTGTGCTGTCTTTAGTGTAAGTTAGTTTATAATTTTAAGGACTGATGACTTCGCAGTTAAGTCCCATAAGCTTATCAAACATTTGAACATTTTTGAACAGTCATCCCAGAAGTTTTGATGCGTTTTCCGGGCTGTTCCGGTGTTGTTGTTTGTTGGGGAACTAACATAGGGAAAACTCAGAAGTCGTTAGGTCAGGCGACATGCGATACGGAAGTTCGTCGTTTAGGTTTGGCTGTAAGGTGGAAGCTTCGAATTCAGCAGTCAGTCGTCGAAAGAGCCACTACTGCAAGCTAAGAAGTACCCTGAAAGTTTTCTACACACAAGAAAAACGGATTTTCAGTTTTATCTGTGACACTGCCCAGAAAATCTTTATGTTCGAGGAATCTGTTTGAACTATGACAATTTCGTGACAACTTTTAGTGCCCGACACTCTCATACTGTGGTGATTAGCGCTTTCAGATAAATGGAAGTTTGCTTCGACGCTGAATATCAGCTTGGAGAGGGAAGAACGTGATTTATTACTTTGTCGCTATTTTATCAAGGTAATGCACTGGTTTTGCCAACCGGTGAGCACAGTACAAACTTGTCACCTTTTCGGCTCTATTTATACATAAATCATACTTTTCTATGTAATACTTTCGAAATCATAGACTTTGAAAACGTAGGAGACGTGTACTTCAGCCTCGAGGTATACAAGTAGTATATTTACCAGCTTCAACGTGTTACCAAGCGACCTTCAAATGATCTGTTACAAAACCAGAACAAAGGTGACTAGGTAAATACCTCAAAATACATTACAAACCAAGTCGTCATATCCGGTACACAGTAACTCGTCGAATGAAGATGTCCAGAGAATCGCTCATATTTCAAACACACACACACACACACACACACACACACACACACACACACACACACACACACACATATATATATATATATATATATATAGGGTGTTTCACTAAGTGTGTTTGCCTCTGTAACTTATAAAATAATAGGTGTCGCGAAATTTTAATGGGGTACGTCAACACTAGAAATGTTACACCTTCTGCGGAGCTATGAAAATAGTTTATTGTATCATTTTACAAAGAGTTACAGCTCAAAGATATAATTATTTAAAAGGAACAATAGTTTTTCTATCGTGCATTGGAATAGTTGAAACCAGCTGCGTCCTATCACTGTTAGTTTGGGAGCTACAACCCTTCACAAAGTTTCAGGGGCAGATACCACACGCTGTACATAATACATGGCTGTGTGGTGGGTGATGGACGTTATGGCGGTGGGAAGTTGATTTACATGAGATCTTCAAATGTGTGTCCATGTTCCTCAATGCATAATGCAATGCGCCGTCGAAAGGATCTGCGGACGAGATGTAACATCGCTGGGGTGACGGAACGACATGCGTTCTCGATGCGCCGTTTTAGATCATCTGTGGATGTGGGCTCAGTGACATAAACACGATCCTTTAGATATCCCCACAAAAAGAAATCTACTGGTGATAAATCGGGCGATTTTGCGGGCCATGAATGAGGACCAAGGCGCCCCAACAATCTTCCTGCAAACCTGTTGTTTAGTTCTTCCACAACAGCACGCGCAGAATGGGCTGGGTGACCATCGTGCTGCATCCACATATGGACTCGCGTGTGTAGGAATGTAGTTTAAATTGATTTGGACGCAGCTGGTCTCAACGAATCCAATGCACGATAGAAAAAACTATTGTTCCATTTTAAAAACTATATCTTTGTGCTGTAACTCTTTGGAAAATGATACAATAAACTATGTTCATTGCGCCGCAGAAAGTGTAACATTTCTTGCGTTGACATACTGCATTGAATTGCCCGTCACCTATTATTTTATAAGTTACAGAGGCAAACACACTTAGTGAAACATCCAGTATATATATATATATATGTGTGTGTGTGTGTGTGTGTGTGTGTGTGTGTGTGTGTGTGTGTGTGTGTGTGCTAAAGCATTGAAGCTAACATTTGCCTGCTTGAGGAACGTCTACAGTTATATACGGCTCATCACAAATTTTCAATTTCGCCGTTGAATTTTGTTTAACATATTGTAACAACAAGGACGTTATGTTATATATATATGTGGCGATTCTTCTTTCGGGCATGTCGGAATGAAAGGACACCAGTTTTGATCCTGCAGTTATTATCTATTCATATTCTCGGAATGTATGACATTCACTACGAGTGGGTAAATTTGAAAATGTGTACCCAGCCGGTATTCGAACCCGGGTCTCCTGCTTTCAAGGGAATTGCGCTGGCCCCTACACCACTGGGGACACAGCGATCACCACACCTGCACGAAATTACTCAAGCACTCCTCCCGAGAGATAAAAAAAATCACAATTTCACCCTGCCCACTAGAAGTCAAACATGTAGTTGTCAGAAAGAACAGTCGCCACATATGTATAACTGATGCAATATGACGATTAAGGGCAATGGTCCTTTCTTCAGTGAAGAAGCCCTGATAGACCCATACTGTTACGGGAATCAGTTTACCAAAACTACGAGTTTGAGTTCCAGTGGGCAGGGTGAAATTGGAAATTTGTATCTGAGCGGTGGCGTACTTGAGTAATTCCGTGCAGGTGTGCTGATCTTTGGTCCCCAGTGATGTAGGGGTCAGCGCAACTGCCGACAAAGCAGGACACCCGGGTTCGAATCCTGGCTTGGTGCACATTTTCACCTGTACCCATTCGCAGTTAATGTCATACGTTTCGAGAATATGAAAAGACGTTTAGATTGTTGTAATCGTAAATATTGGTATATTTTGATCAACAAGAACTTTGGACAGTGCAGCTACATAGACATGAGAGGTCTAGCAAGGAGACAAGGAATAAAAATGTATCAAAGAAATACGCAGAAAGTCTGGAACTCCTTAAGATTAGATTAGATTAATACTTGTTCCATAGATCATATATACGACATTTCGTAATGATGTGGAACGTGTCAGTCTAGTATGGTGTCTACACTTGACAATTAATATTTTAAGGATATTTCATAACATTTTCGTTGTTTTTATATGTTATTTATTATTTTTATTTTCATTTTTTAAAAGTTTTATCTAAAAATTGATCTACATTGTAGAAGGAGTTGCCATTCAGAAATTCCTTTAATTTCTCTTTAAAAACTAGTTGGCTATCTGTCAGACTTTTGATGCTACTTGGTAAGTGGCCAAAGACTTTTGTGGCAGCATAATTCACCCCTTTCTGAGCCAAAATTAGATTTAGCCTTGAATCGTGAATATCATCCTTTCTCCTAGTGTTGTAGCATTGCACGATGCTATTACTTTTGAATTGGCTCGGATTGTTAATACCAACTTTCATGAGTGAATATATGTATTGTGAAGCTACAGTGAAGATCCCTAGATCGCTAAGTAAATGTCTGCAGGATGCTCTTGGGTGGGCTCCAGCAATTATTCTGATTACACGCTTTTGTGGAATGAATACGTTTTTACTCAATGTTGAATTGCCTCAGAATATGATCCCATATGAAAGCAATGAATGAAAATAGGCGTAGTAAGCTAATTTACTGAGATGTATATCACCAAATTTTGCAATGACTCTGATAGCATAAGTAGCTGATCTCAAACGTTTCAGGAGATCTTCAATATGTTTCTTCCAATTCAGTCCCTCGTCAAGAAGTAAAAAGACCAAGATACGAAAGAGACCAAGAGACGAAATTTGATTGAGGTAACGATAATTATATTCGAACGGGAATCACCGCTGATAAAAGTCTCCGAAGGACTTGACTACCGTTTCTGGTGTGGGAAAATGAGTAATTTAGACGCGACAGATAAGTAACGGAAATCGCCGTGGTAGCAAAGTGAGAGCAACAAATGAGCGACGCTGGGCATATCGCGGCCACGGGGGAGCAGTCTGGACCCTGACGACCCTCATTTATGGCTGCGCGTGACGGAGTGGGTGGGCGCCTGATCTGCCCCCCTCCCCCCTCCCCCCACCAGCCGGCTCTCCCGCTCTCTCGCCCGGGATCGATGCCACCAAATCGATCGGTCGAGGCTCGTTAAGTATCGCTTCCGAAGATAGACTGCGCTCTAGTTCCAGTGAAGTGTGTTTGCTGAGGACTGAATAAAACTTTCCGCACAGTTTTTTAATTACGCTTGAGTGGGGTTCACGTTTTACATTAACATTAACGTCTGTACTCAGCGCGTATGGCGAAGCGTGCTTTACGCTCCCCTGTCATTTCCGGCTTTTTCCTGTTCCAGTCGTGTGAGGTACGCAGGGAAAATTACAGCCGGAAGCCTCCCAGTTGGCTATAATCCCTCTAACTTTATTTATCCTCATGATTTCTTCGCAAAAAATTCGTAGACTTAAGAAAGGAAGGAAGGAAGGGAGCGTGGAGTTTAACGTCCCGCCGACAGCTTGGTCATTAGAGAAGGAGCTCACGTTCGGATTTTTGGCTAAGGATGGGGAAGGAAATCTGCAGTGCCCTTTGCAAGGATCCGTTCCGACATTTGCCTGCAGTGATCTAGGGAAATTTTGTAAAACATAAATGTGTGGCGGGAGGTGGATTTGAACCACTGTCCTCTAGAATGTGAGTCAAGTGTGTGGACTAAAGCAGTATATTGGCTGCTCTTCGAGAAACACACGCCGTTGAAGGTTGACATAGCCTTTACCAGCATTTAGCGACAGTGTTGCCAACAGTTAAAGTGAGCTCTCCACCAGTTAAACTGAGCTCCCCACCCTAGAAAGCTACTAACAAAACTGCCCCTACTCTCATAATCGCCAAAATTTCCACTAATTCTTTTTTAAAATTATTATGAAAGAGAACATTAAGTATATTAGTAATTAGTTTCCTTTATTCTTAAGTAATAAGAAGTTCACAATCATTAAATGTAATAATAAACTAGCAATTCAAGAACATACAAAAAGTTCTTATAGTACTGATAGTCATTTAAATGATTCGTCTTCTGAAGAAGAATCACATTTGTTTGCATCACCATCATTGTCGGTTTCTGATAGGCAAGATTCCTTGGTATCGATTTGTTTTACTACGTTTGTTAGAATATCATAATCATTGCAGCACTTTTCTGCCAACTAAAAACCACAGCGTATTCTTAATATAGCAGTAAATAAATAATGCTGTTCCTGCTCTATTGTCAAATATGTTCAAATGTTTGTATAGCTTATGGGACTTAACTACGGGGTCATCAGTCCCTAAACATACAAACTACTTATCAACTAGCTAATCCTAAGGACGGTACAAATATCCATGCCCGAGGGGAGATTCGAACCCCCGACAGTAGTGGCCGTGCAGACCGTGACTGGAGCGCCTCAGTCCCGTCGGCCTCCGCGGCCGGCGCTCTATTGTCGACAGGTTCTTGAATGTATACTATTCCGATCAATAAAATTAATTTCCCTTGTACAACAAAGACTTCGTGAAAAAATATTCGCGTTGTCACGCCATTAACATTGCTGGGATTACGCATCCGTTGCCAACATCATTATCACGCAAGGCCGCCGGGATAGGAACTAAAATTACAAAAGAAAAATTGCTTACCTTTTTATTTTGTAGATGCTTATTTGAAAAATAAAAAGGTAAGCAATTATTTTGTAGATGCTCATTTGACATCCACCCCCATGAACCACAGACATTGCCGAGGTGGGGTGGCTTGCGTGCTTCAACGATGCAGATAGCCGTACCGTAGGTGCAACCACAACGGAGGGGTATCTGTGGAGAGGCCAGACAAACGTGTGGTTCCTGAAGAGGGGCAGCAGCCTTTTCAGTAGTTACAGGGGCAACAGTCTGGATGATTGACTGAGCTGGCCATGTAACATCAGCTAATGTGGCTTTGCCACACGGTTACTGCGAACGGCTGAAAGCAAGGGGAAACTACAGCCGTTACTTTTCCCGAGGACATGCAGCTCTACTGTATGAAAATATGATGATGGCATCCTCTCGGGTAAAATATTCCGGAGGTAAAATAGTCCCCTATTCGGATCTCCGGGCGGGGACTACTCAGGAGGATGTTATCATCAGGAAAGACAATACTGGCATTCTACGGATCGGAGCGTGGAATGTTAGATCCCTTAATCGGGTAGGAAAATTAGAAAATTTAAAAAGGGAAATGGATAGGTTGAAGTTAGATATAGTGGGGATTAGTGAAGTTCGGTGGCAGGATGAACAGGATTTCTGGTCAGGTGAGTACAGGATTATAAATACAAAATCAGTTGGGGGTATCACAGGAGTAGGACTGATAATGAATAAGAAAATAGGAATGCGCGTAAACTACTATGAGCAGCACAGCGATCACATTATCATTGTCAAGATAGATACGAAGCCAACACCGACCACAGTAGTACAGGTTTATATGCCAACTAGCTCTGCCGATGATGAGGAAATCGAAGAAATATATGAGGAGCTAAAGGAAATTATTCAGACAGTTAAGGGAGAGGAAAACTTAATTGTGATGGGAGACTGGAATTCGGTAGTAGGAAAAGGAAGAGAAGGAAAAATAGTAGGTGAATATGGACTGGGCAGAAGGAATGAAAGAGAAAGTCGCCTGGTAGAATTTTGCACGGAACATAATTTAATCATAACAAACACGTGGTTTAAGAATCACAAAAGAAGGTTGTATACTTGGAAGAGACCAGGAGACACTGGAAGGTATCAGATAGATTTTATAATGGTAAAACATTGATTCCGAAATCAGGTTATAAACTGCAAGACATGCCCAGGGGCAGATATAGACTCTGACCATAACTTGTTAGTCATGAACTGTAGGCTGAAACTGAAAAAAACTGCAGAAAGGTAGGAAAATAAGGAGATGGGACCTAGATAAATTGAAGGAACGTGAAGTTCTGGTGAATTTCAGAGGGAGATTTAGGCAACAATTGACAGAAACTGGGGGAAATAAAACAGTAGAAAAGGAATGGGTAGCATTGAGAGATGAAATAGTGAAGGCAGCAAAGGACAAAATAGGTAGAAAGTCAAGACCTGCAAAAAATCCTTGGATAACACAGGAAATACTGAATTTAATTGATGAAAGGAGAAAATATAAAAATGCAGTAAATGAAACAGGCAAAATGGAGTACAGACGACTAAGAAATGAGATTGATAGGAATTGCAAACTGGCTAAGCAGGAGTGGCTAGAAGCCAAATGCAAATCTGTAGAAGAATGTATAAGAAGGGGAAAAGTAGATACCGCCTACAGGAAAATCAGAGAGACATTTGGGGACAAGAAAAGCAATTCTACAAATATCAAGAACGCAGATGGGACACCAGTTCTCAGCAAAGAAGGAAAGGCTGAAAGGTGGAAAGAGTACATAGAGAAGCTCTACAAAGGAAATGAACTTAGAGACGATGTTGTAGGAAGGGAAGAGGAAGTAGACCAAGATGAAATAGGAGATATTATACTGAGAGATGAATTTCACAGAGCCCTGAAAGACCTAGGTCGGAACAAGGCCCCAGGAGTAGATGACATACCCTCAGAGCTACTAAAGTCTCTGGGAGAGCCAGCCATGACAAAACTATTTGAACTGGTGTGTAGGATATATGAGACAGGCGAAATACCCTCAGACTTTAAGAAAAATGTAATAATCCCCATTCCAAAGAAATCAGGTGCAGACAGGTGTGAAAATTACAGAACCATCAGTTTGATAAGTCATGGTTGCAAAATTTTAACACGAATTATCTACAGGAGAATGGAAAAGCTGGTAAAAGCTAACCTAGGGGAAGATCAGTTTGGATTCAGGAGGAACGTAGGAACCCGGGAGGCAATACTTACCTTACGTCTTATCTTAGAAGATAGATTAAGGAAAGGCAAATCTACATTTTTAGCCTTTGTAGATTTGGAGAAAGCGTTTGACAATGTTGACTGGACTACACTCTTTCAAATTCTGAAGTCAGCAGGGGTAAAATACAGGGAAAGGAGAGTTATCTACAACTTGTACAAAAGCCAGACCGCAGTTATTAGACTCGAAGGGCATGAAAGGAAAGCATCAGTTGGGAAGGGAGTAAGACAGGTTTGTAGCCTTTCTCCGATGTTATTCAATTTGTACATTGAGCAGGCGATGAAGGAAAGCAAGGAAAATTTTGGAATAGGGATTAAAGTTCAGGGGGAAGAAATAAAAACATTGCGTTTTGCTGATGACATTGTAATTCTGTCAGAGGCAGCGAACGACCTGGAAGAGCAGTTGAATGGAATGGACAGTGTGTTGAAGAGAGCGTACAAAATAAACATTAACAAGAGCAAAACAAAATAATGGAATGCGGTCTTAGAAAATCAGGCGATGCTGAAGGAATTAGATTAGGTAACGAAACAATGAAGGTAGTAGATGAGTTTTGTTACTTGGGTAGTAAAATAACATGCGATGGTCGCAGTACAGAGGATATAAAATGCAGAATGGCAATGGGAAGAAAAGCATTTTTGAAAAAGAGAAATTTGCTAACATCGAATATTAATTTAAGTGTAAGGAAGTCTTTTCTGAAGGCATTTGTGTGGAGTGTTCCTTGTACGGGAGTGAAACATGGACGATAAGCAGTGCGGACAGGAAGAGAATAGAGGCTTTTGAAATGTGGTGCTACAGAAGAATGCTGAAGATTAGGTGGGTAGATCACATAACTAATGAAGAGGTACTGAACAGAATTGGCGAGAAAAGGAGTTTTTGGCATACTCTAACTAAAAGAAGGGATCGCTTGGTAGGACACATTCTTAGACATAGAGGAATCGTAAATTTAGCATTGGAGGGAAGTGTGTGGGGTAAAAATCGCAGAGGGAGGCCAAGAGACGAGTATAGTAAGCAGATTCAAGTGGATGTGGGTTGCCGTTCTTATGAGGAGATGAAAAGGCTTGCTCAGGATAGAGTAGGGTGGAGAGCTGCATCAAACCAGTCTCCGGACTGAAGACCATAACATCATAACATATTTGACATCCCACAAGACTTCAAATCTCAATAGTGAATCCTTAGAGTAGTACCACAAAAGTTGTACTTCACCACTTGACCCGTAGTACTTTCAATAACTTGAAGCCAATCTTTTAAATGTGGGTCTCGAAGCCAAGAATCCGGAAACTTTTGCATATATTGTGTTTTGGCATAGTTATACGCGTATAAAGTCGTGAAATATATCATACACCGAGAATGACAATAATGTACAGTGCACACCACGAACGACGACAGTCGAGTACTTTGTCTGCACGTGTGACGTTTCGCACTCTGCGCGAGCCAACAACGGCTGAGTGGTTATTCGGAGCGACGTGTTAGCGCCCATTGTTTGAAACCGGTTGCTGCATTCCCTGAACCTGCGCAAGCCACCTTCTCTCGTAAAATGAACTAGCTACTACTAAATACTGTTCAATTTAGATATGTATGTAATCTGTAGAGTGTGATGGTTCGTTTGATGTCATGCTGTAATGCACCACTGTTGTCTCCGAGTAAAAGTAAAATATTTCGAAACTCATTCTGAGTAAGTGAAAATGAATTATTCAAACCACTATAAAATTCACCAGCCACTAGAAGCAATATTTCGCCACTAAAGGGAGGGTATAAACCACCGGTTTTAGTGGAAAATCAACTAAGTTGGCAACATTGTTCAGCGACTGCCACTAGCGTTGACCCACCAGCTGGCTGGCGCTTTCGGTTCTAATACAGCATGTCGCATTTCTCTGTGACTTTCTGTCATTCTCACCTTTACGGGGCCGACAGTGACGAGCATAAGTAATGGTCAAACGAGTGTTTTGTTCGTTACTGGCTTTGTCGATGCACTTCACTTCCTTGGCAATCATCCAGTGAATCTGAGTCCGGCATCTGCCTTCTTCGGAATTCATTTCATGTAGTGGTACAACTTCTAATTACTCCGAATACATACTTTCAGATATTTCACAAAAGTAACTCCAAGTAAATTCTTGTCTCATAACATTAAAGTAGGTATTATTATGTTCCACAATTAATGTTAGGAAAGTTTTGCCCTCATTAGTTCCTGTGTAATTGTCGTTCATTACGAAGTAATTGTTTGAACAAGAGTGATGGAATGCAGTCTTAGAAAATCAGGCGATGCTGAAGGATTAAATTAGGTAACGAATCAATAAAGGTGGGGGAGTTTTGTTACTTGGTCAGTAAAATAACATGCGATGGTCGCAGTACAGAGGATATAAAATTCAGAATGGCAATGGGAAGAAAAACGTTTTTCAAAAAGAGAAATTTGATAACATTGAATATTAATTTAAGCATAAGGAAGTCCTTTCTGAAGGCATTTGTGTGGAGTGTTGTCTTGTATGGGAGTGAAACGTGGACGATAAACAGTGCAGACAGGAAGAGGATTGAGGCTTTTGAAATTTGGTGCTACAGAAGAATGGATCGCGTTACTAACGAGGTGGTACTGATTAGAATTGGGGAGAAAAGGAATTTCTGGCACACTTAACCAAAAGAAGGGAACGACTGATAGGACACATTATTAGACATCAAGGAATTGTGAATTAAGCGTTGAAGTGAAGTGTGTGGGGTAAAAATCGCAGAGGGAGACCAAGAAATGAATTCAACAGGCAGAATCAAATGGATGTAGGTTACCGTTCGTATTCTAAGATGGAGAGGCTTGCTCAGGACAGGGTAGCGTGGAGAGCTGCATCAAACCAGTCTCCGGACTGAGGACCTCAACGACAACAATTGTTTGAAAACCTATTTAAATATATTTTCAAGTGAGGCAATATGAATTTAACTGAGATTTATATATCAATTTACTCATTATTATTTACGCTATCTTTTACAGTAGCCAGTTGAACGTAATTGTTAACTTTTCCATTATAATTAATTTAATGCACATAATTAACAACACCCAATTTTCAGTGCTATTGTTTGGATGATATAAATAGAATGCTTTCGTGCCATGTAAAGCAGTGTTGTTACGTCCTTGACCTGAGGAACAATCCACGCCAGTTCAGAGTGTTGAGTCGTGAAACGTGACACAATCCACGTCACTTTGAACTTTTGAACAATTATTTAAAACTTCTTCAGTGTTATTGTGTGGAAAGTGTATCTAAAATTATTAATTCTTCATATTTGTGCCACCCTCAAACATACACCTCGGACGTTAGTATTCCACACACCAACTGTGAAAATTTGTATATTTGACGTGTGGAATGTGCATATTCATATGTTTGTAAATCTATCGGACTCAACTGCTTGGTTATCAGTCCGTAGCATACAAACTACTTAAACTAAGGTAAACTAACCTACGGACAACACAAAAACCCATGCCCGAGGGGGGACTCGGACCCTCGACGGCGAACCGCCGCGCGCACCGTAGCACGGCGCCCCAGTGTGCACGGCTAATCCGCTGCGGAGAAGTGTCACTGAACTGCAACTCTACGTGTGGCCTACATCATTTGTAGTGGATTAGTTTTGCCGCATGAAATTTCAGCCAGCCGCTACCGAGACCGCTTATCTACTAGAACTTCAAGAGCAAACGATCTACGACCCGGCACGTTACATGGGGAATATAGCACATACTTTTGGGGGCATCCAACAACCTTTCTTTTCCTTTGAATTTTTATGATTTTGAGGTACGATGTCACAAAATTTCTCCAACCAACCAAAATCGTAGATTCGCCACTGCCACATTCTCCTCACAAATTCAGATGCCGTACTTATTTTTCTCTTTATATTCATTATTTCGCCACCTCCCCCCTCCCCCCCGTCACCCTTAGACACTTATTAATTTTGACAACTGTCAGAAGGGAAAACAGCGATCTATTTGGTATGATCAATATCCAACAAACAGTCTTGATCGCAGAAATTAACAGTTTCAGTTAACCGGTTTCGACCTGATGTAGGTCATCTTCGGAATTACAAACAGCCCATGTGGCCAGTGCTGCACTCGGCTGGGCTGGGCTGTCTTGGGCTGTCTTGGGCTGTCTTGGCAGCTAACAGCTGACAGGAGAACAGCCAGGACTGCCCAGCCCAGCCGAGTGCAGCACTGGCCACATGGGCTGTTTGTAATTCCGAAGATGACCTACATCAGGTCGAAACCGGTTAACTGAAACTGTTAATTTCTGCGATCAAGACTGTTTGTTGTATATTGACCCTTTAGACACGACACTGAGCGTCCACTTCCACTTCCTGCTCCAACCACCGATACGTTGCAGACGACTGTGCATTTCGCTGTCGTTTTTCAGAGTTGCGACTTCTCCATGCATTACAGTATGATCTGAGAAAAGTTCAAATGTTTGTAGAGCTTATGGGACTTAACTACGGGGTCATCAGTCCCTAAACTTACAAACTACTTATGAACTAGCTTATACTAAAGACGGCACAAACGTCCATGCCCGAGGGGGAATTTGAAACCCCGACCTTAGCGGTCGTACAGACCGCTCGGCCACTGCGGCTGGCTGAGTGAGTTCCAACGTTACCTACTATATGGCTTATCTATTTAACGGTCCTATAACGCTCAGTTCGGCCGCTTCAGAAATTACTGTCACATCGGCAGCGTTTCCACCACGCTGTTTTCTGTTCACTAAAACCTTTTCAATCAAGTCACACACTATGTGTGGTATTCCGTGCCATTTTAAAAAGTTTTCAATCATTTCTATGCGATGACTGTCGTGATATAGTACTAAATTCCATGTACCCAGGACGTAACATCGATAACTGAAATAACTGCTAATGGCTGATGAGTGAAATTCATATAAGAAAATCAGTGACGGTAATTTTGGCCCCATCTTTAAAATTATTCACATGATAACTTTCGTCGATTTTCTGACATGACGATTTTATCAATAATCACAGAAACAGGTGTGGAACAGCTGAAAATATTGAAGGAGCAAACAGGAAAAAAACGTAAACAAATTCGAACAGTCTTTCACTACGACAAAGATCCCATACCGAACGACACAGGAGACGACGGTCACGGGTGTCGCGTGCATCGCACTCCCTCCAAGCCGCTGTGGCCCGAAGGCAGATGTTGGGCAGGCGCTGATTCGTTGGCAGCGTGTCATTCGCTAGCCAGTACCAGAGAGACGAGACGCCCGATGGCAAGACGGGGCTGTTAGTATTGTCCCAGACCTGGTCCCACTGAACGGTGGGATGGCGCATTTCCCGTTTGTGAGGCGGGGGTCGTCCTCTCAGGGCGATATACAGTCGGCGGTCAGTTCGGAGTCTATCGGTGGCCATGTCCAACACGTCACTTCTGTGGGAATAATATTCCTTCACATATTGCATCTTGAAGGGAATGTCCTTCAACGTGGGAAGGGTGCAGTCGGACGGTGGGAGGTAGTGCGCCACTGTTGTGCTGTCGGACTGACTGGCACGCAAAAAAAGCTGTTCGATGAATCAGCAGTGCTGCACACTTCTTGAGAACGTCCACCAATCCTCATCCTCCAACGGACTTCGCCAACGTACACATAGTTGCCCGGACTTTGAACAGTACTTGTCGCCACAATATCCAGAGAACAGCTTCTCGGACTGACCCCGCCAAACGTTTAGGTCCATTGGGGATCTGTGCCAGATACCAGGCTTTGGACAGAATCACGGTCTTAATCAGGTACACTCTCTGGTGAAGGTCGAGGTGGCGAGTTCCGTGCTTCTTGCAGAGACCCCGGAATGCATCCAAAATACGTCTCCACGTCAGTGTTTGCATCCGTAGCGGACATTCAGCGACTTCTAGACCAAGAATGATACGTTTTTCGACGACCTGATACCACGGCCTTGAGATTGTGAGGCCGTTAGGTCCAATCGGAAGAAGGACTGTCTTCCTGGCGTTGATGGATGCGCCACTGGCGCGTTCGTAGCGTTGAAGGAGCGTCCATGTCAAGTAGATGTCAGATGATCGATTGAGGAACACACCAACGTCATCGTCGTATGCGACAACCGATGGCATCGAGGTGTATATAGGTATGTCCCCAGTACTCTGGCTGGTGGGCAGCAAAGGGTCCACAGCTATAGCAAACATTAAAGTAGACGGCGCATCCCTGTCTCACGGATCCTTGTATTACTATGGGCGATGACGGCCATCCTTTAATTGTGACGACGGATGAGACACCAGTGAGGAGATTCATCAATATCCGTACAAACCTCCATCCAAAACCAAGCCTATCCATGATGCTCCACAAGTATGCATGCCCAATCCGATCGAAGGCGTTTGCGAAGTCGATCGATATTATAGCCGCATCTGCTTTGGTGACTGCCGCATTCTTCGGATCAAGAGCACTATACAGTCAGTACTTTGCGCATTCAGTACACACACATCTACTTGCAGTACCCTGCACATGACGTCTAAGTGATTCTATTTATCCTATTATTCTCCATCAATTCGCGGGAAGAAAGAACATCTACATCTCTCCGATTGAGGTTTGGTTTCTCGTATTATGATGACCGTCTACCTTTGTAGGCGGGGGTCAAAAAACATTTTCGCATTTTGTTAGTAAGTTTCGCCGCAGCGAAAGACGCCGTTGTGTTAATGTCTTACACTCCAACTCTTGTATTATATTCGTGGCACTCTCCCTGCATTGCAGTGTTAGAAAGCACGCCGGCCTTCTTCGTAAACTATCGATGTGTTCTATCAATTCTTCCGGATTAGAACCCCACATTACGCAGCAATATTCGAAAAGAGATCGGACAAAAGCAGCGTCGACAGTACCTTTAGTAGCTCTATTACATCTTCCACGTGTTCTAACAATAAAACGAAGTCTCCGGATTAGGAAGGTAATTTTCTGGAGCATTCTTTCGAGTCCTCTATCGTGATAGTGCTTGGAGGTAGAGGTCGTGCATTCGTGCAGAACTGTATTTCATTGCGACATTTAAATCCCTGGTGCGGAACTCCATCAACAGTCGACGTTAAATGCGATGCGAAGGCGCTTCGTCTATGTATTACAGCCATTCAGTCACTCCGTCCTACACAACGTCTGAGAGACTCGAGACGATGGCAAAGCGTGAAACAGCAAGACGCCGTGCAATCTAATCCATAAATCAGAGTGGCACTGGCATAAAAGAAAACCATTGAGTCACGGTGACACTGTGCGAACTAAATTGTGCCCGAATAACACTGAATTACGTGTCCTAAATGACATAACAGCGGGAGTCGCTTAGTGTTCCAGGAAGAGTCAGTGTATGATAGGTTCTTTAGTACGTTGGTTAATACTGAGTGTGCATTTCGAGGAACCAGTCAAATTGTTTAAAAAGGTTACCGAGATAAACTCCAACCAAACGCCTTTACAGCTTGACAGTATTCTCAGACTGTGACGTCAGCTGCCGACCAGTATAGATAGCATTCATGGAATTTTACAGGGAAAATCTGTCTGGAAATATCGCCAGAAAATACGAGAAGAACCATGCAAGCAAAAATGGAAGCAGTAATTTGACTGACTCCAGCTTAGAATATGCCATGCTAGCTCTAAAGTAAACTTCCTACGAATAATAAATACTGTGTGTATTATTGTTCATTAACATTCATAAAATAGTGTAATATGTTCGGTGGCGTGCTGATGTAAACTATCAGTAGTTTGAAACTGGTACGATTAATGGGTTCCGTGAATTCTATTTTTGTAATTTCTAATTCGGCCAAGATTCAAAACCTACAAATGGAAAATTTAATTATTTTTTTTTTCCTTTCGGACCAAACTGCTGAGGTCATCAGTCAGAAGGGAGCCTCCACTAATTACTGATGCAGAGATGCAGAAAGAATACAATCGGGAGTACCTTGGAAACGTTGAACTAGTAAAATTAATTGAATTTTCCGGTGGTGCATGATAATAATATCAAAAGGGAACAACTTTTTGATTTTTGCAAAACGTATTTGTTGATCACAAACCGGCTTTCGGCTTCTCAGGCCATTTAAAACATTTAAATTTCCAACACAAGAAAATTAAGTTCACTATGGAACTAGGAGGATCTTCTATAAACTTATTGGGCCTTACTGTTGATATTAGCACAAAGAAACACTTATTCAGTATTTTCAGTAAATCCATAGTAACAGATACAGTTATCCCTGCTTGTTCCCAGCATCCACACAGCCATAAACATGCAGTTTTCCACTGCATGGTGCATCGCCTCATATCTGTTCGATTATCTAATTCTGCATTTCAAACAGAATTACAAACAATCAAACATATAGGATCCAGTAATGGCTATATCCCTGTCCTGAGTGACAGTATACTGAATAACAAGAAAATGAGAAAAATTATAATACTTTTGTATCCTGGCCAGCAAGAACAAGTCAGTAGTCAGTAAAACTGGTGTGTCATCCCATATTTAGTCAAAATTTCAGATCATATTGGTATAAAGTTAAAATCTCGAAATTACAGGCCTGCATTTTACAACACAAACAACATTTGAAAGACTTTATTCAATAGTAAGGACAAACTTCAACATGTATCACAGAGTGGTGTGTACAAGATCACGTGCAAACATGTGGAAAAGTGTATGTTGGTCAGTCGGGCAGGGCTGTAGCTATTAGATTCTCAGAACACGAGGGAAACTGGAGATTAAAAACGACAGATTCAACCTTTGCTGAACATCTGCTCAGAGAAAACCATGATTACGATGAACATTGTGAAATCCTATATTCCCTGAAGAAAAGCAGAAAGATGACACTACTGGAAATATTGGTAATCAAAAAACATTTGCCTCGGGATAACAGTTTAGTATTAAACGATCAGATCCAGTTCCCCTTTACACCTCTACTGACATAAGTTTCTGTTTCCAACCTGCCTTTTGAACAAAAATAATCATGTCAGTTTTGATCATCAGTTATCATATTTTTATATAAATGTTACTAATTCTCATAAATATGTACTTGTAATGTACTTTTCTGTGAAATAGTCGATTTTCTGTGATAACTTCATTGTAAATCGTAAAATGTTTGTAACATGTATGCTACAGTCAGTTGTCACCTGATGATGACCTGAGAAGCCGAAAGCCGGTTTGTAATGAATAAATAAGTTTTTGAGAAGATCATGAAGTTGTTTCTTTTTGATGTTGTTGAACTAGTATATTAAATGAAACTTACTGGCAGATTAAAATTGTGTGCCGGAACCGGGACTCGAACCTGGAACCTTAGCCTTTCGCGAGAAAGCGCACCACCGACTGTGCTATCCCGACACGACTCAAGATGCCGCCTCAGAACTTTACTTCCGCCAGTACCTCGTCTCCTACCATATCCTTTCTTCCAGGAGTGCTAGTCTTGCATGGTTCGCAGGAGAGCTTCTGTGAAGTATGGAAAGTAGGAGGCGAGGTACTGGCGGAAGTAATGTAGTGAGGCGGCATCTTGAGTCGTGTCGGGATAGCACAGTCGGTGGTGCGCTTGCCCGCGAAAGGCAAAGGTCCCACGTTCGAGTCCCGGTTCCGGCACACAATTTTAATTTGCCAGGAAGTTTCATATCAGCGCACACTCGGCTGCAAAGCGAAAGTTTCATTCTAGTACATTAAATATTTATTCCTGCAGACTCTTGGAACATGATTAAGAATAGAGGATTATCAATAGCCAAATGAAGTGTGACAACAGACTCCAGTGGAAAGAAGAAAACATCTGGGCGTTTAAGGAGGGGCTGGTGTCGGGTCGAAGCGTCCTGGACGTGGTGGATACTAGAAGAAGAGGACTGTCGTGATCAGAGATAGTGCAGTACGGAAAGCTGGAAACGGCGCCGGCCGTAGAGCACCGTCTATAAGGTGGTGATTACGGTGGAGGGTACAGAGCGAGTGCTGGCCGGTATCTGATCGGCGCCAGCGTTCTCACAGAGCAGCGGCAGAGGCAGGCAGCGGCAGGCGGTGCTGCCATTGAGTGGCCGCGCTATCCTGCCCCCCCCCCCTCCCCACTGGGCGCCAGTCCAGCTCCAGCTCCAGCCAGCGCCAGGGGATCGAACCCGGAACCCGGCGGCCGCGGGTGCGCGCGTGACTGCGCGCTGTTGCCGCGTGTGCTCTGGTCTGCTCTCCCCTGGTCTCCTGCTGGCCTCCCGCGCTGTTTACTACGCGCCGGTGACGCAGCTCTGCCGACACGCGGGCTGCCCCACCGGGAAAAAGCTGCACCTGGCCTGTCCTCGCGTCCAGGAACACATCAGCATTCTGATGTCGAACGTATCCACATCATGTACCTCCCAGCAGCTTCCAAAAAGTGACTTACACAATCATGAAATGTTGGATATGAAGCGGAGTGTGCGCTGGTATTACCGCCCCTACACACGCACCGATTTAACTTCCGACCCACCAACTGACCAACGAACCAACCAAACTCGTAGTAGCCTACACACGTTCCAGCCAACTACACGCGGCGACACGCGTTTTGACTGGAGAGAACACACAGAAAATATTGTGGTGAAGGCGAACCAAAGGTTACGTTTCATCGGCAGAACGCTTCGAAGATGCACCAGCTCCACCAAAGAGACTGCCTACATCACACTTGTGCGTCCTCTCCTGGAGTCCTGTTGCCCCTTGTGGGACCCTCACCAGGTGGTACTGACGGAAGAGATTGAGAAGATTCAGAGAAGGGCAGCTCGTTTTGTTTTATCACGTTACGGGGGCGAAAGCGTCACGGAAATGTTGCACGAATTGGGGTGGAAATTTTTGTGTCCCAGCCTCGTCGTAGGTGTCGGTGGCCGAGTGGATGAGACCGACACAGGAATAAGATAGCACGCTGGTGCAGGTACGGAGGGGAGCAGCCAGAAACTATAAACACTAGAGTAAATTAGAAAGAGATATATATTGCACAGAATGTAACAATACTTAACTTTTACATAGTACTGCAGAATGTTGATACATAGTTGTTAGAGGCCTGCCTAGTGCCTGTACGATAGCAAAGTCTTCAATCGTGCCTATCTGATTACGAAGGTCCTAACTGGTTGCTATCTCAGTCCGAAGTGAACGATGTCGTTCACTGGTGGCCACGAGCGTAGTTGTCGCAGAGGGCGCTCGTGGCTGTCGTCGTGAGAACGCCGCGCCGTGCGTGCATGGCGGCGCGCGGCGAAAGCAGGTGGCGCGCACTTTGTACTTGTGCGACACCACAGAAATCATCAAAAGAAAGACGTTATTCATTGCGGCGTGATCTGTTTGCGAAGTTTCAATCACCGACTTTTAGATCTGAATGTGAAAATATTTTGCTAGCACCCACCTACTTAGGGAGACATGACCATCCCAATAAAATAAGAGAAATCAGATCGAAAACGGATCGATTTAGGTGTTCTTTCTTCCCGCGCGCTATTAGAGAATGGAACGGTAGAGAAAAGTTATGAAAGTGGTTAATGAACCCTCTGCCAGGCACTTGAATGTGATTTGCAGAGTATCTATGTAGATGTAGATGTTCTGGCGTTTGCTTGTCGAACTGTTTTTGTTTTCGCATGTTCGCTGTGCAGACAGCAGAGGATCGCAGGCAGGAAGTTGGTCAGGTAGCGCTACACACGCACTTTTCGTCGGGTGGAGTGGTGGGGGCACTGGATGTCGGACTGGCAGGCCCGACCAACCTTCCGACAAGCAAAGTTGGTCGGGAAGCACCTCCAATTAATGGGACCGCCGATAAATTACTCCCGACAAATCGGAACGTGTGTAGGGGCCTTTAAAGTCCCTGATATATTGCAACTACATGCTGGACGGGGCAGAACCTCGGTGTTTCGCTTTCTATCATTCTGATGCACCCAATACGACCTTTGCTCAAAGCTTTACTTCCGCCAGATCCCCGACTCCAACCTGTGGGACACCGGTGCTGTATGTGAAAACAGTTGTATAAGGCTTATTATGGGTTTCAAATGTGCTGTTACTGTTTGAGTCAAAAGTCTAATCATGCAAAGGTTGCTTACCTTTTCATGAAAGTCATCATCTAAACAAATTTAAATAAAAGTAGTTGAATGCTCTGCATTCCAGCTTCACGTACCAACACTGACGGAATGAGCCAAAATATGAAAATCAAATCTAAAATAAAACTTGACTATAAAAATCTTTGTCGCACAATTCATGCGTAACAAGCACGGAAGAAATTTCACAGAATTTATTGCAAATACTTATCTCCATGAAAGTATTAGTTGCTGAAAAATGAATTACTTATGCGTTATTTATGCATTTACTTAAACAAAATGGGTGGTCTTTATTTTAGACATATATTTTGTATTTTGCGATATTGCTGTCACTGAATTGAAACACAAAGAAAATCAGTGCAGCATTACTTCAATGTACCTCGTAAAATAATTTGATGTAAGTAATATTTTTGACTTCGCGTGCTGCACAGGGTTTTCCTAACGAATCGGACCCAAAAACGGCAGTGTGCCGCCACGTGTAATCAGAGTGGACAAATGAAGTGGGGTCCACTGGCGCAGTGTCCAGGTGTTACGCACAGCCATGCGCGACGGAGGACTCGAAGCTCAGACGGGGAGCAGCTGCGTAATCCGTACCAAAGCGCCTCAGAACACGCGGACATTCCCGACCGGATGTGTTACTTTATCCAGGTTTCTGTCTGGATAATTGTTGAGTAGTACGAGTTTGAATAACCCGTTAAGAAAGAACAGTGCATTCTTCGGAACAAAGAATGTGAAAAGGAGTTGATAAATTGTAAGTGGAATCCTTAAAAAATATTTTCTAGCATCTAGAGCTACCTTTACCGTTTCAGTTCGATGTGCTGTGCAGAAATTTCAAGAGATACGTATTAACCCAGATAGCGCAGAATCATTTTTGGTTTAATTTTTTCTCAAAATCTATTAATTACCTTCAAATGACTGCACAAGATCGTTATAAGAGATTTTTTTCACAATTACGTCATTAGTTTTGCAATACTGCCCTCCTTTCTTGAATGAAGTGAAAATTGATATTTTATAATTTTAATGTGATGGATCATTATTATTAAAACATTTAAGATGAAATATATACATATAAATGTCTCAAAAATTGAAGAAAGCTCAAGAAATATAAAGCAAACTACGAGGAAGTCTTTAAATCTTCTGTAGAAACCTGAACTTTTCAACTATATCCAACCACTTCGCAATCAACAATACAAGCTAAAATTGATTTGCAATGGGAGCAGCCGATTCAAAGAAATAGAATATGACACTCTCTACACGAATACTTACAGAGAAGAATAAAAAGTAAGCTGCCGTTCTCGTCCTTCTGGAAGGACTTCAGCGCTATCTGGGTTAATGGAGAGAAATTGAACTGTTGCGAGCCGCGGTGGAGTAGCCGAGCGGTCTAAAGCGTCTCACTGCGGAACGCGCGGTTGCTCGCCGTGGAGGTTCGAGTCCTCCTTGGGGCATGGGTGTGTGTGTTTGTCCTTAGGTTAGTTTACCTAGGTTTAAGTAGTTTGTAAGTTACGGACTGATGACCACGCAGTTTGGTCCGATAGAATTACAAACATTTGAACTATTGCTTGAAGAACTATTTTGATATATGAACATACAATTTAGGCCTTTCTGTAAGTGAATGCAAAAAATAAAATAAAATAAAAATAAATTGCGTGTTCCTTACTGTGTTACAAAGTGACAGGTAGCACTTGTAACATGGCCTGCGGGTGCGCCTTCAGTTATCGCCTTCACCACGTGCTGTGGGCCGGCTAGCAGCTGCGTCCCGCACAATGCACGGCAGCAGTAGCCTGCCAGGGCGGCAAACATTACAAGCTGTGCCATATTAGCCGCTGGTAATCAGGTTGCCGTGTATTGCGTGAGCTGTGGGCAAACACTGCACAGCGCAGGAGGCGCCGGCGTCGTTAACCACAGTAATGCCACAGCAGAGCGCTGTGGACGCTGGGTAGGACTGCAGATGCCGGTGGCACTTAACTGCGTACTCTTCCAGCAGGCAAACCGTGCTTCCTTAGAAGGAAATCTCTGTTACTCAAGCAACTATTGAACCAAGTAAATGAGCATCAGTATATCGAATTATTGTAATTATACCCCAAGTTACATTACAGGATGTCCAGAAAAGGACTCCCTGCTTTCAAAATTAAATATCTCGAAAACAAAGATCGATAGAGGAATGCAGTAAACGGTATTTTTTTAGTGAAAGCTGTAAGAAGTTTACACAGCAGTTTGAAATAACAGTTACAAAAGCTACTAACAGATGGCGCTGTACGTTGTACAGCTCATATCAGCATACATAAGTGAAATAATCGTATGAAAACACTCTTTGCAAACAACCACATCAAAATGTTTTCAAAATTATCAATAAAATTCTTCTGGGTACGAAACCGCGTCATCATTGTAAAATGACGACGCGGTTTCATACCCAGAAGAATTTTATTGATAGTGACAACAGCCGCGGAAGCCTACGTTTGTTTTCAAAATGTTCACCATTGGCACTACAGAGTTCGCGCAAGCGAAGAATGAAATTCGCCATCACATTTCGTAGTGTCTCAACCGAAATGGATTCACATGCCACAGAGATCGCCGATTCAAGCTCGTCTATCGTGGCGGGATGCTTCGGGTAGACCATGTCTTTCACTGTACCCCACAAAAAAAAAAAAAAAAAAAAAAAAAAAAAAAAAAAAAAAAAAAATAGTCACAGGGAGTCAAATCCGGCGAATATGGAGGCCAATCTCTATGCCTGCATCAGTAAATTTGGGATATTCCAAAGCAATGACTCGATTCCCGAAGTATTCCTCAAGAAAGCGAAACACTTGTTCGGTTCGATGTGGTCGGGCACCATCTTGCATAAACCATTCAGTACCTGGTCCATACTCTAACGCTTGCTGTGTGGCGACAAATTGTTCCAAAAGTGTAACGTAACGTGTACCAGTGACCGTTTCTCGAATGAAAAAAGGGTCAATAATGCCTCTACTGCATACTGCAGCCAACACAGTAACTAGGAGAATACAGGGGTTTCGCTTCACAACAATATGGCTTTTCGGAACCCCAAAATCGCCAGTTGTGCTTATTTACGTATCCATTCAGGTGGAAGTGTGCTTCATCTGTAAACCAGATGCAGCCAACATCAAATCCTTCACTATCAATCATTGTAAGCATCGGATTAGAAAATGCAACCCTTTGTTGCACAGCTCGTACGGGATGGCCTGGTGCGTTTGAATTTTGAATGGAAACATGTGTAGGCTCTTTCTCAGTATTTTCTGCGTGCTGGAACGCTTCAAACCAGTCTCAGATGCAATTCTACGGACGGATGACATTGGATTTCGCTGAATAATTACAGAAATTGTGACGATATTTTCAGGCGTAACTGCGGTTTGCTTGCGGCCAACATGCCCCACTAGATCATCAGTTACGCTGCCTGTTCGTTGAAATTTTGCGAAGAGCGAACGAATGGTTTTCGCATCGGGTCCTTTTGGAACATTAACTCGTGCTTGAAAACTTCGCCTTGTTGCCGTAGGACAATCTTCTAACCTGTGATACTCTAGCACCATAAAAACGCGTTGTTCAATGGAGTACATGGTTTTAATCTCTTCCTTCGGTACGCTAACCTCATTTCACGTTTCAATAGTGGCACTGATCGCTCTGGGCTTCGGATCACTATTTATACTAGTCATTACGTATGGCGATTACAGCGCCATCTGTTAGCAGCTTTTGTAACTATTATTTCAAACTGCTGTATAAACTTCTTACAGCTTTCACAATAAACATACCGTTTACTGCATTCGTCTGTCGATCTTTGTTTTCGAGATAATTCATTTTGAAATCAGGGAGTCCTTTTCTGGACATCCTGTACTTTTACGAATGTAGCTATTGGTACATTTAAGTAAAACAAAGAAAGGAATTTTTGGTAGGCAGAAACTCTACAAACGTCTTCTTTTTGTCTTTCTTGTTCTGGCAGAACATAACACTTGTATGATCATTTTTCCCCATACAGTTTCAATTAACTATCTTTTACTTTCTATTCGTCCTTCCTTATTTCACATGAACAGTATAAGGTTTCACAAATAATGTTTCATATAGCAATTAGTTGTTCCTACTCGAATTCACTACCACAAAGAGAGGAAAGTAGGGCTATAACCAGATTTTCTCACAGTGGTTTCTAAAACTACACTCTTTTAATATTTTAACGTATTACCGTGGCATACTATTTCAGTTCCGATAGGTACAGCTGTCTGTTTTAATAATGAGATTGTGCTCACCTTCATGAAATGGATTTTTTTGAAACAAATAAGGTTTCACGTATCATTTGTCAGCTATACTTATTTATTGAAAATGTAATTTTAAATTATATTTGTATTACCTGTAGTGGTATCGACGTAAGAGGATCCTTGGCAGTTGTAGTGGGCTGGAAACTGCTGCTTTACACGTCTGCGTAAGTCGGTGATGTAACGCGATCTTGTAAACGTTTCTAGGGCAACGTTTCATTGTTGTCAGACGTCTGTAGACGGCTGTTGTTTTTCACACGTAGTCGTGCGTGCATCGCAGCGTACAGCTGGAGCAAGCACTGCTACCTCCCATATAGCATCCTTAGCTGTGTCGGCTGTAGTTTAAGTAATTATGATCGATTCTTTAAGAGCAATAGAGTTTAACGATGATGAGGTCATTATATAGGGAGCAAATCTCAGTGTTTCTTTATATGTGCCATCTGTGAAAAAGGCATCTGGTTAGCCCGTTCGACCCCCTCCCCTGTATGGGTCAGCACATTGACGAAAGTTCTGCCGTTCTGTTGAATGATTTGTATATACTCAGTCAGCACCTCACCACAGTGATTGACATATTAACCTTTTGAAGGCAAAAGGAGGCCAGGATTATTAGTCACATATCCCAAGTATAGGATTCCACAGTAATATTCACAATTAATCTGCGACAGTTTGTCGTTGGGGCAGTGATGTATTATTAAATAACGTTAATGTTTTCTAAAATTGCCAGTTCTCTGCTGTCTGAATAATCTTTGAAATATTAATTATTTACGCGGTATCAACTAACTTTTTTATATCTGAATTTTACTGGCTCTTTATTCTCCCTGGGAAAATCACTGTACATGTTTATTGCCTTCTATAAAATATTGTGCACATTTTTTAATTTTTTATATATGTATATAAATGTATACTTAGTCTAACTTTTGCTGCATTTTCACGAATTTTGTTGTTTTCGAGGCAATTGGTGATGGTAATCTTACTGGCCGCGGTGGCTGAGGCGCTCCAGTCACGGTCTGCACGGCCACTATGATCGGGGGTTCGAATCCCCATCATGTGGGGAACTTTTCACTCGGATCACCGGACTACAAATGACAAGTGTGCAGTGCTCAACCGCTTCACCTCTTGTCTACGCGATGCTGCCGCCGTTTGTGTCCCCGCATATCAAATCAAATGTTCAAACGTTTGTAAAGCTTATGGGACTTAACTACGGGGTCATCAGTCCCTAAACTTACAAACTACTTATGAACTACTTACGAACTAGGACGGCACAAATATCCATGCCCGAGGGGGGGATTCGAACCCCAGACCGTAGTGGCCGTGCAGACCGTGACTGGAGCGCCTCAGTCCCCTCGGCCACCGCGGCCGGCCCCCGCATATCGACGTCCCACTTGCTTCCTCAGCTCATTACACTACTCTCGTGAATATCTGCGTGAAAGACCGTGCAGCCACGAGTAGCTGACGAGGTGTCAGTCCCTCGAGTCTCGTCACAGAACGCGCAGGCGGAGCGGCGATGTGCGGCATACGTGACGGCGACGTACGACGCGCGCGCAACCGCTCAGGAGCACACCTCTGGGCGCACGCAACTGGATACGGGGACCGCTGCAAACGGCACCGCCGGGTTCCAAAGGTAAGGTAGCGATGGTCAATTACTATGTTCACATGTGTGTAAAGCTTATGGGACTTGACTGCGGGGTCATCAGTCCCTAAACCTACCAACTACTTAGGAAATAACTTATTCCAAAGACAACACGAACATCCATGCCCGAGGGAGGATTCGAACCTCCGACGCGATAGGCTGCCCGATCCGAAACGTGGCGCTCGAGACCGCTCGACTACTCCCGCACGGCTCACACTTAACAGCAAAGCTCGAGTATATTCAAAACCCTGGTACAGTTTTCTGCACTGTTTCGAGATGTAGGGCTTTGGAAATCGTCGTGGAACGAGAAGACAAACTGAATACAACTCACCAGGTAAGAGTTGGGTGCAGAGGCATTCAAAACTGGGTACTCACCTGGAACAGAAAAGAAAACGACAATTAGGTTAAGAACACGGATATAGTTACAACAGTCACTTAGAATATGTCATCTAAAATATGAGCTAAAACGAAAGCATTGTTAGATTACATCCCCACATAACAGCGAAAGCTTTTAAACAGTTTTCATCTGTAAACTGTGTAACACAAATTCAATAATTTGACACAAACTATAGTCAGAGCAAGGCAATCGCACTGCTCTATAAATATGTTCAAATGATTGTTAAGCTTATGGGACTTAACTACGGGGTCATCAGTCCCTAAACTTACAAACTACTTATGAACTACTTACGAACTACGACGGCACAAATATCCATGCCCGATGGGGGATTCGAACCCCCGACCGTAGTGGCCGTGCAGACCGTGACTGGAGCGCCTCAGTCTCCTCGGCCACCGCGGCCGGCAATGGTTGTTCCAAGTGTTGTTTGTGTGTGAATGACTGTTAACGACGAACACTGGAAAATTATTGCTCGTGCCAGTTATAAAGTGCAGGATGAAAGTAGATTTATATGTAAATAAAATGGAAATGCCTCTGGAGATGGATCTTCCAATTAAAAATATTCTGTTAACCCCCAGAACCCCCATCTACACCAACTCTGACAAAACTATGTTCAAGACATTAATGCTAAATCTGAAGCGTAGAATTAAAATTTGTAATGCGGCCGGGAATCGAACCCGGACCTCCATGCTTAGTAGGCAGACGTTTAGACAACCACAGCACTAACGATTAAAGCGCCTCGGAATAGTCTAATTACGATTTCCCTCCACGTTACAAACTTTAATTCAACTTCTGTGTTCCAAAGATAATTGCCACTACTTCCAAGACTCTCCATGCAGCGGAATAACACCTCGGCAATGGGCATATTGGAACAATCCTGTTAAGGTGATATAAATATCAATTTAATACAAATAAACAATCCCTGAGACGGATTTTCGTCTCGAATAATTCTATGCTTCAGATTTATCCTTAATGTCTTTGACATATTCGAAACGAAAATCCGCCTCAGGGATTCTTTATTTGTATAAAATTATGTTAGTTATCTCAAAGGCGACGAATGTAATGTTTTTTTCTGTTGAAACAGCTTTCTTGTAAATTGTTAGACACTGTTTTCAATGTGTATTTTTCTGAACGGAAGACATTTTACATGGTTTTCGACAGAAATGTATGTTTTGTTTAACGATTGTTTCAAACTTAGGCAATATTTAGAACATATTTATACTGATTAAGAAAGCTCTCACAGTGTAGACAATTTTTAAAGAAGTATTTTTTTTTTAATTTCTTCGAATTATTGCATCTTGTACAATTATGTAACAGTTTTCAGACTTTGGGCTTATTCATCTGTAACAGATTGTAATGCAAGAAAATCTATGTTATATTCATTTCAGAATTATCGTTAAGCAAGGAATTATATAATTTTAACAAAAAATAAATTTCTCTTTTATTAAGCCTATAATTGCTCTAGTTCAATGGACGCGTTCGTTGATATCGTCCTCGTGGCGAAGGACTGCTGGAAGCCTGCAGCACGGACATGGACGCCAGTTGGTACGGTAACATTGTGCTGTATTGGGGATTCGCTTGGGCTTCCATGAGACCAGTGGTAGTAAGCAAATGCATCGTGACAGCTGTGGAATACGCGAGCATTATTGCGGACCAACATCCTTCGTCATTGTTGTGTTGTTCGACGGCGATGGAAAGAAGATAATGGAGGAACATGAGTGGCAGCTCATGATGATGTTTTGGTCAACGAACTTACTTGATCTGAATCCGATTAGTTATATTTGGGATGCTATTATGTGAGCCGCGGTGGAATAGCCGAGCGGTCTAAAGCGTCTCGCTGCGGAGCGCGCGGTTGCTCGCCGTGGAGGTTCGAGTCCTCCCTGGGGCATGGGTGTGTGTGTTTACCTAGGTTTAAGTAGTTTGTAAGCTACGGACTGATGACCATGCAGTTTGGTCCGATAGATTTACAAACAAACTATTATATGACGACGAGAGAGATGAAGAATTGTCAGGATTAACCGTGAGTAAGCCACATGCCACACTGAGATTCTGTGAAAGAATACTCCGGAAGTGTGGTTAGCAATAAAAGATAAACCTTATAAAACACTTGTTACATCAGTACTTGAATATTGCTCGTCATTGTGGGGTGCTTTCTGGCTACGAATGATAGAAGAGGTAGAGTAGGTCCAAAGATCAGCAACACCTTTGATTACAGATTCATTTAGCTCAAGGTATAATGGGGCAGCTCCAATAGCAGATGATGACAAGAGAGGCGCTGTGTGTCACGCTAGGGGATACTGTCAAAGTTTGGACAGCGTATATTTCTCGAAGAGTCAACCAATTATGCCTCTGCCTGCTGCCATTCAGGTTGAATAAGGGAGATTAGAGGCCAAACGGATAGTATTTTCGTAACCCTATACGACTGGTTGGTTGGCTGGTTGGTTGGTTAGTTGGTTCGTGTTTTAAAGGGTCTAAACTACTATGGTCATCAGTCCCTTTTTCAATCGCAGTGACCCGTAAAGTATCGCTAAAATGTAACGTGTTTAGTCACATCAAACCGTAGATGGAAGATGTCAGAAATCAAAGAAACAAAACGGCAGAATGACCATATGTGATTGGAACAGGAAGACAGGGATGCGATCCTGGTACAAAAATCATTACACCGTGAATTGGCTTGCATACTTTGTAATACGTGACGAGACACCCACGCTAAATTCTCGGCCAACAGAGTCCCCTAACATTAATTATGTGAACATTTTGGGACGAATTTGGCTGCTAGCAAGTAGATTACAAACTACAGAGGGTAACTTACGGAAATTGCGTGACCTGTCCATTGCCGCCTGGTGTCATGTACCTGCGGTAGTCTATGCAGTAGTTAAAGAATACATACCTCGCAGGATATATGCTATATGGTGTTCATAAGGTGAACCAACACGCAAGTACTTTTAGTGTTCCGGCTGGACTCAATGATGAAATACACTACTGGCCATTAAAATTGATACACCAGCAAGAAATGCAGATGACAAACGGGTCTTCATAGGACAAATATATTATACTAGAACTGACATGTGATTACATTTTCACGCAGTTTCGGTGCATAGATCCTGAGACATCAGTACCCAGAACAATCACCTCTGACCCTAATAACGGCCGTGATACGCCTGTACATTAAGTCAAACAGAGCTTGGATGGCGTGTACAGGTACAGATGCCCATGTAGTTTCAACGCAATACCACAATTCATCAAGAGTAGTGACAGGCATATTGTGACGAGCCAGTTTCTCGGCCACCATTGACCAGAAGTTTTCAACTGGTGAGAGATCTGGAAAATGTGCTGGCCAGGGAAGCAGTCGTACATTTTCGGTATCCAGAAAGGTCCGTACAGGAACTGCAACATACGGTCGTGCATTACCTGCTGAAATGTAGGGTTTCGCAGGGATCGAATGAAGGGTAGAGCCACGGGTTGACCGAGACGTGTAACGAATGGCACCCCATACCATCACGCCGTGTGATACGCCAGTATGGCGATGACGAATACACGCTTCCAATGTGCGTTCACTGCGATGTCGTCGAACACGAATCCGACCATCATAATGCTGTAAACAGAACCTGGATTCCTCCGATAGAAAAAAATAAAAATAAAAATAAAATAAAATAAAAATGACGTTTTGCCATTCGTGCAACCAGGTTCGTCGTTGCGTACACCATCGCAGGCGCCTCTGTCTGAGGTGCAGTGTCAACGGTAACCGCAGCCATGGTCTCCGAACTGATAGTCCATGCTGCAAACGTCGTCGAACTGTTCGTGCAGGTGGTTGTTGTCTTGCAAACGTGGTGAAATAAGCGTAGAAATCAGTGTGCGTCCTATGATAAATGAATCCGTTAGGACAGTGCTGCGCAATTTGGCGTTGATCGACCATGTATGGCAGCAGATGACCGACTCAAGTTACCTTTCTAAAAGCGTGACATGACCCGGTCTTGTGGACTCGTGACAACATTGTTTGGACCCTAGACGACAGGAGCTGCGTGTCTTGGTCAGCTGAGTCCTGCCGGCAGTTCCTGAGAGCTGACGGCAGGGTAGAGCGTGGCGGAGACCCAGGAAGTAGTGGCCCAGGAGTCAACCAGGCTCTCTGCAAGCTGGTAGCGGCTTCATGTGGTATGGATTTTGCATGAGATGGAGTGGGCCCTCTAGTGCAGCTGGACCGATGATATATTACACAAGTTGAAGATCACTTTCAGCTACTTCACTTGACGTCCGCAACAACGATGGAATTCTTACGGATATCGATGGGCCGTGGCACTGGGACATAACCATTCGGTAGTCTGGCACGAATTCAAAAATGTTCAAATGTTTGTTAAGCTTATAGGACTTAACTGAAAGCTCATCAGTCCCTAAACTTACAGACTACTTATATACTAACTTATACTAAAGACAGCACAAACATCCATGCCCGAGGAGGGGTGCGAACCCCCGACGGGGAACAGCTTCACGCATCGCAGCGTAGCGCCTAAATGCGCTCGGCCACTCCGCCGAGACATGATCGTGAGATGATCTCCTGCACACTTCCGCAATTACGGACAGCTGTAAATGCAGCATGGCTCAACATCGCTGCAGTGGACTTCCAGCAGCTTTTGGAAACCATACCACGTCGAGTCGTGGAACTTCGCCAGTCAGAAGGAAGACCGACACGATATTACGAGGCGCTCCATGATCTGTTCTATTCAATATCTATACGAATGATCAGCCTATTAGTCCACGGTCAAGATCTTTCATATATGCTGACGATAGGGCAATAGCTGTTCAGGCATCAAACTACGAGGATATTGAGGAAACACTAAATGAAAACCTAGAAAATCTGACAAACTATTACAATAAGAATCAGCTGAAGCCCAATCCAAGTAAGACCCAGACTTGCCTATTCCATCTTAACAATAGAGAGGCAAAGAGGGAACTGAATGTTTGGTGGAATGGCACAAGATTAGAACACTGCCCTTCTCCAGTGTACTTGGGAATTACCCTTGATAGGACACTATCCTTTAAGCGCCACATTGAGAAGAGCAAGGCAAAAGTCCAAACACGAAATAACTTACTTTGCAAACTAACAACGTCAAAATGGGGAGCTAATGCAAAAGTTTTACGCACGACAGCAATGGCGCTTTGTTACTCTGCTGCTGAGTTTGCAAGTCCTGTGTGGGAACGATCATGTCATGCAAACGAACTGGACCCTGTCCTGAATCAGACTTGTAGGATTATCACTGGCTGTCTCAAACCTACAAGAGTTGAACACCTATACTCATTATCAGGAATCGCTCCACCAAAGGTCCGACGATCGGTGCAGAGCAGCATCGAACGATCAAAACAGCTTAAAGACCAACGTCACCCATTACATGGGTACCAAACTGTACCAAAACGCCTTAAATCAAGAAGCAGTTTTCTACATTCAACGAAACCACTCGCAGACCCACCAAGAACTACCAGAATAAAATTGTGGCGGGAGCAACAACGACATGCCAACTATGCCGAGGAGGCGCTGCCACCAGGCGCAGAACTTGACTGGAAGAGATGGAAGGCTCTGAACAGACTCCGGTCTGGAATGGGTAGATGCAACAAGAATTTGCACAAGTGGGGAATCGGTGAAAGTGTTTTGTGTTCCTGCGGAAACATACAGACCATGGGCCATCTGCTGGAATGTCCGGAAGTAAATCACCCAAGAGCGTGCACAGCCCAAGACCTGATGACCTGCAGCAGTACAGCAATGGCATATATAGACTTCTGGAAGAACGAGATATGAAGTTGTTCATACTATTATTGTACATAATTTTCATGTATTATGTTATTGTAAAAATGTGTAGACATTATTATTATTATTTTACAATTTGTGAATTTATTATATACTGTTTGTAGCTCGCATACGAAATATATATATGACCTGTAACACTTCTGTGCATTGATGCGCTGACGGCCAGTCGGAGTGTCAGGAAAGCCTCCGATTCTGATGTCCAGCGATACCTTCAGTATAGATTCAGGGTCGCGGCGGATTAGCCGTGCGCACTGATGCACCGTGCTGCGATGCGCACGACCGTTCGCCATCGGGGGTTCGAGTCCTCCCTCGGGCATGGGGGTATGTGTTGTCTTTAGATAGTTTACCTTAGTTTAAGTAGTTTGTAAGCTAGGGACTATAACCAAGCAGTTGAGTACCGTAGATTTACAAACATTTTATAGATTCAGGGAACGGTTGAACCGCAAAACAATGTTCTACTTTGTCGCTATAGTCGCACAGTCTCTTTAAATACAGTTTAATGTACTGAAATACATTAAGCACAGTATACCCACGATGTGACATATATCTGGTTACAGCATTAACGCCAAATGCAGATAGAACGTGAATTGGTCTACCGCCTAGCAGAGTTGGTTTGCGCAAATTGACGAGGATGCTTTTATACGTGATGTTGGGATTGACTGCTTCATGTTTCTACACGTTGATATTAAAAGTTTTATATAACGCGTAACATTGATACATTTTTTATGAAATCGATGGGCAGTCGCCAGAAAATGGACATCTAAATGAAGAATTTTATTCGATAGCTCGGGACGGTAAAATGCCCTTCTTCAAATATTCACGAGTTGTAAGGCAGAACCTCCTGAAAATCCTATAATGTATTTGCCTTTTGTTCGCCAGATGCTCAAATCCAAGCCGTACCCGTCGTATAGGCTCCTGATTGAAACTTATCTTTCTACGGGAAAATATTGCTTTAAGTAAAAGTGTCTACGTGGGAATTAGTAAGAAATTAGGAATTATGACAGTCGTAACTTTAACAGGTGGTGTTAATTTTTTCTGTGGCTTACGGCTTAGATATTACCTCCAATTAATTAAGTCAGCGAAGAGAAGATTAAACATCGGCAGCGGAAAAAGTTAAAGTTTTGTGAATAAAAATGCTCAAGAGTCAATAAAATTCAAGTGATTATACGAAAACTACGAAGTGTTAGCGACCACATTTTTTGTTAGTGAGATGACCGAAAAAACCCGCACCTTTTCTGCAACCAAAGTTTAAATCTAACCCTGACAACAACGCCAAAATTACGACTAGCAGCGAGCAGAAGCGAGTTAAACGAAGTTAAATGACTTTAATTTTTTTCACTAGCTACCACATCCGATACTTTTATGTTTTCCACTGGCCATACCGTAACGGTATCTCTATGGGACATTTAAATAACTTTCAAGAAGGATGAGGGCTGTGAAAAGCCTTCATCCTTCTTGAAAGTTATTTAAATGTCCCATAGAGATACCGTTGCGGTATGGCCAATGGAAAACACAAAAGTATCGGATGTAGTAGCTATTGAAAAAAATGAAGTATTTAACTTCGTGTTATCGCTGCTGCTCGGTGCTAGTCGTAAATTTTGGCGTCGTTGTCAGGGTTTGATTCAAACTTAGGTTGCAGATAAAAGGTGCGGGTTTTATCGGTCATCTACGCTGAAAAAAATGTAGTCGCAAACACTTCGTAGTTTTCGTAAGATCATTTGAATATGGGGCGCATTTATTAAAGCATGATGAAAGTTAGTCTCATGAATAGTAGAAACAGTAACACATGAAACCAGCTTATCTTGGGTATTTTAAGTTTTGAGATTAGCCGAATTTTCGGACTCTTCTCCTGGATCGGGAGACACATCTGCAGTATATACCCGCGTGCTATGTCATCATTAGTTTGTGAAATATACTAGTGTATTTCAACCGAGCGAGGTGGCGCAGTGGTAGCATACTGAACTCGCATTCGGAAGGATCGTGGTGCAAATCCACCTCCGGCCATCCAGATTTAAGCTTTCCGTGATTTCCCTAAATCACTCCAGGCAAATGCCGGGATGGTTCCTTTGAAAGGGCACGGCCGATTTCCTTTCACATCCTTACCTAAACATCCGAGCATAAGCTTCGTCTCTAATGACCACGCTGTCGATGGGACGTTAAACTCCAAGCTTCCTTCCTTTTAGTTTATTTTAGTTAATACTAGTATGATGATCGCACCGTTTGTACGTCCTTCATAGCACTTTCCATCTGCAGAGGAAGTCGGCTTTATTCACTGCTCATATGACACTGACGCATGTACGAACTGAAGCTAAGTTTCAAAGGTAGAACGAAAGGGAGGAAATAACGGACACGTGCCGCGTGGATAGAGAGAGAGAGAGAGAGAGAGAGAGAGAGAGGGAGAGAAGAATAAACAGCTCACAGTTCTCTGAAAAAACATGTATATTCCTACTATGTGCTGTAATATTTGTAAACGTAGCAGGAACGCAATATGTTTCCATTTCCTGGTACTCGATACCGAGCCAAAGCACTCGGGAGATTTAGGTCAGAAATATGATATTACACGTAATAGGTAGCTTCGAAAGTCGCGGTTTCTTTGTGAATTTTTCCTCTCCTCGTGCTCACCATGTCTTTTTTCCCCTTCTCTGCAGAGTAGCTTCGTTCGTTTTGTATGTGCAGTGGTGCAAATGAAATGCGACTCCAATGCAGGGCATTTGCGCGAGGAAATTTCATAGAATATCCGATGGCATTGTGCCACCTGTTCGTTGCTATTGTACTAACATATATTGCAAACACAAAGTTCTTGAAATTCAGATTTCCTTGGCAACATGTAGCTCCGTACAATCTATGAGGGAGACATGTAAAATGACAGGTAATCAATGCCAGCCGCTTTTAAGGGCACATAAAAGGGAGGCGGAAAAAGGAAAAGGAAAGAAAGTACTGAACTAATATCTCGTTAACGACGCTGATTGGAGCAGAAAGACAGGAAATAAATGACGTCTTTATGAAGGAAAGGTTTCGACGTTCTTGTTATGCAGCTGAGGGAAATCACGGAAAACATGCACCGTGGATTTATCATTTCCGATCCTCTTGTAAAACAACCGATTTGGTGAAGTGGCTAAGACAATGAATTCACGCTTTGGGGGAGCGCTGTTCAACTCATCATTCTATCACTGAAATTTAGCCGCGGTGGTATGGCCGAGCGCTCTAAGGCGCCTTGCTGAGGAGCGCGCGGTTGCTACCCGTCGGAGTTCCAGTCCTCCTTCGGGCGGCATGTGTGTATGTATGTGTGGTTGAACATTTTCACTGAAACTTTTTTCCGCAGATTATATAAATTTATGGAGTGATTTCCTAGATGGCCGATCTTCTTTCATTTCATTCTAATCTCCTTCTCGTCGTTGATGTATATTAAACCCCAATCTTCTTTTCTTTGGTTTCCTTCTGCAGTGGAATTAAGTAGGCGTAATTTCTATCACCAACATAAGGAAATAGAGGGATCGTTGATGAAAGTAGGCCATGCTAATAAATACATGTGGAGTCTGTTCCAAAAGTACAGACGTCACTTCTGATCCTGTAGTTGTTATTTCTTCATATTCACAGAATATAGAATATATGACATCAACTGCGAATGGGCAAAACTGAAAATGTGTACCCAGTCGGGATTCAAACCCGGGTCTCCTGCTTTCTAGGCATTTGCGATGACCCTTACATCACTGGGGACACAGTGATCACTGCACCTGCAAGGACTACCTAAGCACGCCTCCCGCCAGATACAACTGGGAATTTGTATCTAAGCACGCCTACCGCCAGATACAACTGGGAATTTGTATCTGACGGGAGGCGTGCTTAGGTAGTCCTTGCAGGTGCGGTGATCACTGTGTCCCCAGCGGTGTAAGGGTCAGCGCAACTGCCTAGAAAGCAGGAAACCCGGGTTCGAATCCCGGCTGGGTACACATTTTCAGCTTTGCCCATTCGCATTTGATGACACATATTCTGTGAATATGTAGGCCATACTAACTTACATAACTTATTTGCGACTCTAGGTAAGGTAAATCAGTCACCAATCCGAAGATTGGTTTGAACACCACTAGGCATGGTCGTGTTTGGAGGTGGTATGCCGTTGCTTTCCTCCGACCTTCGAACTGACTTACCCAGCCAGTTATAAGAGGGACCTAGAGTTTAACGTGGGTTCCGAACCACGGTGCTACTCGGTATTTTTCACATCAGAAGCACTACCAGAGGTGAAAGACGTGGAAAGTGACATATAAAAATCCTAGGACCTGGCGGGGATCGAACCCGCGACCGTTGGAATAATTGTCTGGAACTCTACCACTGTGTTACAGAGCCGCACTGTAAGAAAAACTATAAAAAAGTAAAAATGACGCGGTACATCGGGGATACAACAAGGATCAGTAATCACATAGGACCCGAGGGTCGCTAAGGCCATCCGGACCTATTAAATGGTGTTGCATTTACTTAGTTACATTCTGCAAATGGTCAACCAAAACAGGTGACGCTCAAAGTTTTGTCCAGAAGCATCGAGACACGCCTAGCACAGACGCTATATTGCTGGGCGTACCCTCTCGAAGACACCTTGAGTACCCTCGAAATACCCAGGTGTTTCATACGTAAGTCCTTCAGGTGCCCAAACTGGGGATGGGTCGGTGATCGCGTTGGCCATGCGGCTTGTCCACCGCGAGCAACCCAGCGGCCGGGAAAGTTTGCCTGCAGGTGTGTCTCAACTTATCTGATAAAATGCGTAGGGGCTTCGTCGTGCTAAAATCGAAGTCGGCGACGGATAGCCATGAAGACATCATGCAGCATGTCCGAGAGAACCTCTCTCAAGAATAAGAGATATGTGCGACCATCAAGTCCCTTCGGAAAATGCACAGGCCAAATAAACGCTCCCTGACATCAAGATAACCACGACCTCCTCACACCGCATGTAAGAATTTTTTTTCAAAAGGTGGAACGATAGGCTCCCTTATCACCAAAATTAGACTATTTCCCAACAGCACAAAAATCACACATTGGATTAAAATGGTCCTACCGCAGCCCGTCCCCTCCTTCAAGGGTGGAAAGAAAGATAAAGATAAAAAACAATAAAAAATAAAAAGAATAAATAAAAAATCTGCGCCCTCTCGTGTAGGTATCGCTCTCGCGTGGCGACCCTCGGTTGTTATGTGACTAATCACTACGTTTACATACAACACATCTTCCGGAAGACAAAAACCGATTTTCGTATACCGTTTTTCGCAGTCGTGTTTACGTCACAGCCTGAATCGGATTTCCTAGCCCACTTAATATGACGACTGAAAAACAGCTGATTCAGTTCCTGATTTAGTCAGCGCAGTTGCTATTTTTCTTTACTTAAATACACAGATTCATGCTCACTCTAATATTTATACTTGTGTTTCACGGTATGAAATGTCACTGACCACATGAGCCGAAAATTCTTAACAAAAAAACATTCTGACAAACCCAGAACGCTTCAAAAAAGGTTGCGTTTAAATGGGCACGAAAATCGATTGTGGAACTGGAAAACCACTATACAGAAGTGGGTTTCCAGAATCGATTTTGGAGTGTTTACATGACCAACCAAAAGCGGATTTGGAAAATCAGTTTACGAAATCCGATTTTGGGAGCCCATGGCCGCAGTGGAGCGGCCGAGCGCATTGAGGCGCTATGCTACGATGCTCGTGGACGTTCCCCGTCGGCGATTCGAATGCTCCCTCGGGTATGGATATTTGTGCCGTCCTTAGTATAAGATAGTTGATAAGTAGTTTGTAAGTTTAGGGACTGATGACCCCATAGTTAAGTCCCATAAGCTTAACAAACATTTGAACATTTTTTTTAATTATCACTTAATATCAAGCAGAGTACAGCAATCGAGACACGTGGAAAGAAAAAATCACCAGCAGTCCCAAACAAAGTCCACTGAATGATAGCTAAAAGGTTGGTCAGTCAGAAATAGTTTTTTTTAAAACATTTTTTAACAATGTTACATGGTTCCATAGCTAATAAACTTATAAGCTTATGTGAAAACCTATAAATGAGCTGGCTCAATCAGGTTGAAGAAGCTAAGAACTGAGCTTGATATTTGTTATGTTACTAGCGAAGATCGTCAGTCAAATCTGTAGGAGCCTCTTGGAAATGATTACATTAGCACCCTTTTATCGTACACATAGCCTAAGAAGTGTTCATGAGCTCAATAATGGTAAATAAGTTGAAACCGGTATAGCAATTAATCAGTTTTCTTGGGAACTGATTGAAATAGCCTTTACAATAGTCGATGGCGCTTACCACTTCGTGTGAATAAAGGGCAAGCTGTGTTTCGCAAGAGTGATACTTTCTGAATCCGTGTTGACTATTGGTTAATAGGTAGTTCTCTTCGAGGTAGTTCATAATGTTCGAAAAAAGTACATGTTCCAAAATCCTACTGCAAATCGACGTCAATGAGATTGGCTTTTAATTTTGGGGATCACTCATGTTGCCTTTCTTGAATATTGGAGTGACTTCGGCAACTTTCCAGTCTTTGGGTACGGATCTTTCGCTGAGTGATCGGTTGTAAACTATAGCTAAGTACGGAGATCACAAGCGGTTCGCGGTGTACGGGTCTGGACGCAGATGTGGGTTGGCTTCTAGGGGTGCCGTGCAGGGCTAGGTACAAGGGCTGGCTCACGCCTTTGTTGTAGCGCGCGCCGCTGTGGCCCCGCTCCCGTGACGTCATCAGGTTACTGAAGCAAGCAGCCGTGGCTGCCGAGTGGCTGAGCTGAACGCTGATTTCTGTTGTGTTTGGTACCTATTTTTGTACACGTGTTTCGTAAGTGTTCCGTGTAGTGTGGTGTCATTGAGTTATAGCATTTACAATGGTTAACTGTTGTATTACGACGTATTGGGCCTGCAAAAGTAATTTTTTTCTAGCACAGTTTCAAAAGCAATATCAGTTTTATCTGGAAATAATGAAGCAGCACATTTTTTGAACTTATGAACAAGGTTTTCGATGTAATGATTTACTTATATAACGTGTAAAGGTTTTGTACAAATTTGTGGAAATATGACGATAATTGTTACTTTCACAGGCTCTGGCTTCGCACGGGTAATCTTTTAACTTCTTTAACTCGAGAACTAATGAACGTATCGTGATGCGTTTTTTTTTTTTTTTTTTTTTTTTTTTTTTTTTTTTTTTTTTTTTAAGTTCTTATAGATCTAAATAAAAGTCCGTGAGAGCATATCTCCAACTTTTATAGATTTCCCACAATCACTATTTATGTAGTCTGAAGCCATCCGGCGCCGGCACCTTTGGAGAGAAAAATTGTAAATGTGCTCCAGTCGTAAAAGTTAGACATATGCTCTCGCGGACTTTTGTTTAGATCTTTCTGAGTTCTGCACTTTAAAACAAACTGCATCACGATGTCTCCAGTAGTTGTCGAGTAAAATACGTTTAAGGTAATTTAAAAAAAAGAGCAAATAGTTGAAGTCGCGGAATAAGTAATCTTATACAATGTATGTACCGCATATTTAATACTATATTCATTTTCACCTTAACTGTTGACATTTAAATTACTTGCCTTCAGCTAAAAATCACGTGTAAGACATACTGGAAACAATCGCCGTGAAAACAGTAGTTATAGCTTAGCGCTGCCGTGCGGCGCGGTGCATGTACCCGCGTGACGTCACAGCGGCAGCAGGCCGGGGCCACTTCCAGCGGCTATACCTATAGTCGAGCCGCCGAAAGACCGACTCTGACAGCTAGCGGCTATGTTGCCAATGCTGCTACGCGGCTGTTTGTTGTTACGCCGTGCCAGTCGCCGGCATACGAAAATCACGTCCGAATATTTTGGAACCGTTGCTATGTACTACTAAAGTGTGAACGAACGAGAACAACCACGAAGTGATGAAAAACATTTTTTTTGCAGTTAAAAAGAAAGGTTTAGAAATATATGTCGAGTTAAAGTAAAGGTATAATTTAGTCTTCAGCCAAGGGTCGCTAGTTGAAGAATTTTGTTTGTATATTTCATCTTCTATAACCATTGTCCACAAACTCGGTGTTATTACTCGGACACTGTATTGTGGCAGTCTGCCGAGAGGGTAAACAAAGAAGGGCTACCACTTTACAAGTAGTAAAATCACTTCTTCCAGTGAAATGATTTGTCTTCTTACATGAAAAGGAAGAGGGATTTTTTTTTTTTTTTTTTTTTTTTTTTTTTTTTTTTTTTATTTGCCTCATTCATTTACGATCGCTGTTGACTGACATAGTATAGTGTCCGAGTGATATCATCAGATCAGTTTCGACAGCCAGTCTATTGGTCACAGAAGTGACTTTCTTACGGTTAGAGGAAGAAGCCAATCTCACTCACGTATGAAATTAACGACACGTAACACGACACGAACAAAACCGGTAACGATGAACACACTACAGATGCTTTGCAGCCACTGAATCATGCCACCCCGCGCGACCGTGAGTGGCTGGGTGGCAACGCGGCACCGTTACTCTGGCAATGTTTACGAATTCCAGAGCTCAGGTTGGTGGTTGAGTGCCTCCCCCCCCACCCTCGGGGTTGGAACACTTGCGGGGAGTGACACTTGCGGGGAACCTGGGGCCCTTGGGGCGGCTAATGGCTTTTCCTGGGTACAGGCACACCAAGAAGTCTAGTACTGCTGTTGTCAAGTTTCCACACTGTCAACATAGCACGAAACCCTTTGCAAGCTGAAGAGCAATATAGTAACTTGTTCTAACTACATATTAATTCGTTGAGTGTTCCTCCTGAAAACAAAAAGGTATTTTAATAGTGATAATGTTTGGAGAGTTATTAAGACATTCTCCGCTACTACAAGATAATGACTTTCCACAGTCATTCCTCCTAAAAGCATATTATTCAGAACACTAAGCATTTCAAGACACCTGCGCAAGCAATAAATATATTAGGCATCCTGCACAGATATGTTGATGTAATTGACCGCTATGTAGTTAGTCCACTATCACGCAACTTCCATCTCTTTAAAAATAGCTAATATGCTTTTTGATAAGAGACGCAACCTTAAACCTTCAATTAAAAACGTTAATAATAAATCAATGAGTATTTTACACACATGAAGCGTTCATTCGTAGACCCAAACCGATTTGGCTGTATTCGAATTACTGTATGTTGTAGAAGTCTACGCCGAGCCTAATTATAATCATACCTCTGAGGAGAGAACGTTGTTTGCACTTCTGTGTTTCCAGTCGGCCGTGCTGTGCTACGAAACATCGTACCGTTCCATTTTACCGAGAGCTATATATGTATTGGTGTGATGTCTGTTCTTTCGAAATAAGACATCACAGCAATATATGTATCATTTAGACGCAAAGATTCTGGGTTCTGTTTTCATCGCTAACGCGATTAACTACGTTAGAGATCGTGTGTAAACAGTTAAAGGTTATGAGTGCCACTGGAAAAATGCATAAGTAACACCTGTTGTTTGAGACTTGAAGATGACCTGAAATTAGCCGAAATCGATATCTCATAATGAACATAAGGTGTAGCTGTCTGTATTTCATAATGCAATTCCTAACATATTTAAAAGCTGTTCATAACCACCTACAAAAAACCTTTATAATGAGATTGTATATAATTCCACAATCAAATTGTGTTTTAGTTATTTGTAGTAATACACCCAAAGATCTACCCTTGCTTTTAGTGCCTTGATCAGCTGTTTATTTTTAGAGGTATTACTAGGGCCAGGAAAAATTCGCATTTGCGATAGATGCGAATATAGATGCGAATTCTGACTCAAAATGCAGTAAATCCGAAATTGTCATAAATGGTATTTTGGTGTGAAACACTATTTTATCAGAAATATTGCGAGATAACTTTATTTTCTGCTCTTAAATATGTACAAAGTAAACAGTACGTGCCGGAAAAATTCGCATTTTTCAATGAATGCGAAATATAGGCCGTTGCTAATTTTGGGCCGGACACAGGTAGCGGCTGGAGGGCGTGGAGTAGGGGTGGTGTATCCCTGCTTCTGGAACACCCTGTTGACTACCTGCAGCGTCCGGGTCTCCCCGCAAGTGTCTACACATTCCCTTTCCGCGCAAGTGTCACAAACTCCCCACCCTCTGCGGCCCACGTGCGAGAACTGTCAGGGTCGTTGTTTCGGCGGCCCGACTATAGCCCTGGGTGACGTGCCTCCTGCTGTTGAGAGCTGTTGCCGGAGTAACGCCCCGTCGGCAGCCTCCCCGCGGCCAGCTGGCACGCTGACGTGTGCTCCGCCGTCCGCACGCAGGGAGCAGGTTCCGCAACTCGCGCAGCCTTAAAAACACAGCGCGCCGCTCTGGACGCGTTTTTGCCTCGCGCGGCTCGTAAACTACAGGAGCGGCGGCTGCGGCTGCGGCTGCACTAGGAATGCCTGCCCGGCAGACGTCGGCCGCGTGTTTAGACCGCCGCGGCGCGCTGGGAGATGCGGCGTGGTTCAACTTATCCCGCCACCTGAGCACTCCAGCAAGTGTTCAGGACACGTTTTAAACGAATTTAGTTCTGCCACATCCAAGTGTAACTAACTGGAGTAGTTGAAATGTTACGCGGTAACACTAGCAGCTGGTAAGGGTAGAGAGGTACGTTTCATCGATATGATGGTGTGGTTCAGCTTCCTAGATGGAACCTGACAGACGTTCAGTTGCATTTCTTTGATACGGTTCGTAATGAATACCGATTTACGCTGCTTTATTGATGCTATTTTACGCCACATGATCGAATTCGAAATATTGTATTTAACTAAAAAAAATAAAAAATAGACTTATCTAAAGTGAACCACACCGTAGATGCAAAACATTCCGAATCCGACTTCACTCCTGGCGTCTAAGCGACATTAGCTCAGACCTACGAGGGCAGTGCGAGCCAGTCACCGTAAGTAACTCACGTGCGTTACACCAGTTATAAGTAGATCTTGTTCGTTGTGGTCTTCAGTCCGTAGACTGGTTTGATGCAGATATCCACGTTACCCTGTCCTGTGCAAGTCTCTTAATCTGAGAATAAGTTAGGCAACCTACATCCTTTTGAATCTGCTTGCTGTGTTTGTCCCTCGGTCTCCATCTACGATTTTTACCCCACACACTTCCCTCTAATGATAAGTTGACAATTCCTTAATGTCTCAGAATGTGTGCAACCAATCTTCTCTTAGTCATATGCCAGAAGCTCCTTTTCTCCCTAATTCGGTAAAGTATCTCATTGCTCATTAGTTACGTTATCTACGCATCTAATTTTCATCATTTTTCTGTAGCACCACATTTTAAAAGCTTCTATCATCTTTTTGTCTGAACACCTTATCGTCCACGTTTCACTCCCGTGCAATGCTACACTCCAGACAAATGCTTTCAGAAAGGACTTTCTATGTACAGACTGAACCACTTTGGTGAAAGGCTGCAACCCTGTCTTACACCCTTCCGAATCCCTTTCATGCCCTTCGACTCTAATAACCGCTGTCTGCCGTAACACAAATACTATCTTACATACTAAATTTGTAATGTAACATAACAAAAAAGTGCAAGGAGATGTTTAAATAATATATTACATTATCAGACACTAAAATGTACCACAAGTTATCATATTATTCTGGAAACAATAAAACAAGAAATCTATAAAACAAAATGTGTGTCGAATTTTCACAGAAATCAAGATATCTCTTTTCGTTCCGTTCATCAATATCAATATATTCGATCTTTACAAGCAACTTAATATATATATCCGATGTCTTGCTGACCACTCAGCAGATTTCTCGAACCGCGTGTATCTGCGCATTAAATACCCTTTTTCAGTCTGAGGGTTACTCCAAAAAAATAACACCATTCGTCATAAACGAATGAAAATAACATAGGAGACTACTTTTCGTGTTGAACTAATTTATTCCAGATTGTGTTCTAATGCTAAATAACTTATCATTTAATTTTTGAAAAAGATACTGAACATGCGTTTTGTACGACAGCTTTATTTATTTGGACGCCTGGAAATTTAAAATGTTGAGCCTAACTTATCATTTCCCCAGTCTATGTATTTTAAATGTCAATTTTTGTTAAATTGTTTGTTAGAAACTATAAAATAGAGTATTACTATGATTTAGCAGTAACATATTTCTATAACCTATAATCTTATTTCATTCACTTTTTTATTTCGTATGGCCTTAAATACATTATGACGTTACATATGGTACAAATTTAAGATAAAATATTTACGTGTAATACATACACGTTAAAGATAAAATATTGATAAAATATATAATTTAAATCACATGGAATAAAATAATAATTGCTATGATTCGGAAAGATGACCATGTAGTTTGCATCCCTGCACTGCTAAGGGATGTATGTCCAGTTCTTTCAGCCAATTAACAGCTTCTCCCTTAAGCGAATGAAGGTTTTGGAAGGTGCCTTTGTATTTCCTTACAGGACATTCACTGACGATGTGCTGTCCACAGTCGCAGTCAGGTCTACCAATCACGCCCCATTCATCCCTCCAGTAGTGGCAATTTCCGTGCCCTGTTGGGAACCGGTTGAGTGATGTCCAGTATCTCATTGGTATCTCGAATCCGGCCGGGCGTTGTGTCGGATCTTTGATTAGATTATTTGGGTCTGGTTTGGAGGTAGACCCATCTCGGCGCCAAGCATCATCAATGTTAAAATTGTCTCTCACTAAAGTATCTCCCAACTTCCATGATGGTTTACGAGACCTTAATCGAAATTGAGAGATGGGGTCTTGTTGGCATTTCTGCCACTCTTACCTTATTTCATTAATTGCATTGTTTAATACTGCGTCAATATTGTCAAAATGTTCAAATGTTTGTAAAGTCTATGGGACTTAACTACGGGGCTATCAGTCCCTAAACTTACAAACTACTTATGAACTACTTACGAACTAGGACGGTACAAATATCCATGCCCGAGGGGGGATTCGAACCCCCGACCGTAGTGGCCGTGCGGGCTGTGACTGGAGCGCCTTAGTCCCCTCGGCCACCGCGGCCGGCTCAATATTGTCAACAACAGCCTATATTACCAATCTGGTGTCATCAGAAAACAGAAATATCTTACAATTACCTGCTATACTAGAAGGCTAATAGTTTCTATAAATAAGAAACATGAGCAAACCCAGAAGATACTCCTGAGGCACCTCCCTCTTAACGGTGCTGCGTTGTGAGTTCATTACAAAACACTCGTTCGGCCGACACAAGAGAACTGCTCCTCAGTGTGGGATCCGTACCAGATGCCGTTAATGCAGTGCATAGAAAAGCTGCAACGGAGAGTATCATGCTTCGTTATGGGCTTATTTAGTTAGCACGAAAGCGGCATCGAGTGGTTCAGGAAAACTACGTGGGAACCACAGCAACAGGGACTTCCTATACAGCAGTACAGGATCCTATCAAACTCCCGAGAGCACACGTTTCGTGAAAAGTTAACCAATGTACTGCTTCCTCCTAGGCATACCTCGCGAATAGATAACCACGATCAGATTACAGAGATCAGAACCCGCCACGCGTCAATTACCGTACTTTGTAAGGCGCATTGCTGCAGAATGCGCGGTCCTGCCTGCCGAAGGTTCGAGTCTTCCCTCGGGTATATGCGTGCGTACGTGCGTGTGTTATTATTAACGAAAGTTTCGTAGTCTGTAGGCGACCGACGTCCTCACGAGTTTGGTCTCATAGTTTTACAAACATTTGAACATTCGATTAGAGCTCACGTGGAGCCATGCAAGCGAACTCTTTTTCCGCGAGCCACACGCGACCGTAGTTGGAGGAGGAAGTGACACTGGTACGCAAAGCAGCCGCCGTCACGCATCGTGCGGTGGCTCGCGAAATACGGACACAGGTGTGGACTGTTACCTCGTAACTTTATTTGTCTTGAAAGTAGCCTGTTATTAAACTAAGCAAAATCTCGGGCAGTTGAGATCTGCGAATGTAAGTTAAAACGCTCACTGCTGCTCTAAATTACTTTACGAATGGCCACAGTACTTGCGCAACGGAAATTTATCTAACTGCTCACTCCTTAAGGGAGCAGCCAACGTTTAACAAACACAAAATCAATGTTAAAAAATGAATAGATAATTAAACATGGGATGGGATGCATGAAATTATAAAGCAGAGGTTTGAAACTTTAAAATCATAATCTATTCAGTAAAATAACAAGCAAATAAATGTGGGGAGACCAAATTAAGCACACACCTTATACAAAAGTGAATTAAAACTTATAATTACTGCCCGTATTAAAATTGTTTCTGCCCTTAATGAATATGGAGGTAACGTGGGAGGAAAATTTCAAATACACAATGGGTAGCGGAAAGCACATTAATTCATTCACAGATACACACATAAAGCTTGGCAGTACATTACAATCCTGGAACACATGAAAGCAGCGGCGAAACGAAGCACCGACGGCGTCTTGAAGAGATGGCGGGTGTCTTGATCACTAATTTAATTATACTGTACACTAAATGAACTCATTTTCAGGAAGGCAGTGGCTCACTATTCATAAGTACCACGTGGTGTGCGACCACACCGAATTTCAAAGCATTTACAAACAGAAATTAATTTAGAATTAGCGAGTAAAGCACACATGAGAATTCGTATAGAAGAAAGCCAGTATTAATAAAAGCATGGATGAAGGCCGAAGTAACGACTGTTACGAAAGCACATGGTGCAATCGGTCATACAAGACATGAAAGACGGAATCAAATCAGAAATTCTGAGAAATATTTAGCATACTCGTGGCTACGGAAACGACGGGAAAACGTTAGTTAAAAACACAAAGGAAATTCAAACATACTAGGTTTACACAAGGGCTGAAGGCCACACACGTGTTTTCTAGCTTGAGCAAAACTGGACACACAAGCAACAGTCGAATAAAAATGAAAATAATAAATTTACACAAAATTTACTCGAGTTCTATAAATTAAGAAACACTTCGCCTTGCATAGCGAAAGAATTACACAAGAGAACTATCACTGATCACGTAGAAAGTAAAGTCCTAACAGCATGCCTTCCCCTCAGCATGATTCCGCAGAGTACTTACTTCCACAGTCTTCAGAGCCAGAATGAAGAGTGAAGAGCAAAGCTCTAAGGTCTCGGAAATACCTCCCCCCGCCATACATCGGATGTAGAGCGCACTAAAAGCGACGCAGAGTGCGTTCAAGAGACTAGTGTTTACCAACCCTCGCTACCTGGCCAAGACAATTCCCTCTTCAACCGTTCCCAGAGAGGTCTCCTGTAACGTCTTTCGTCCAAGATTTAGTTGGTACGACACTAAGAACACGGCCACCTCGCCATATTGCCAAGTAAGCTTGTCTCTGACCACCCAGCAGACGCTAGCGCAAACGACAAACACAGCCATGCGTTCTTAACTACAGCGAAACGAGACCTAAAGCGGGAGGCGGCGACTGTAAGCCACTGCGCGGCAGTCAGTCAATATTAAAAGCAACCTTACACATTCACCTGAATACACAAGTTCAATCACACGGGTGGAAACATTTATAGGGCAAAAGGTAAAGCAGTCAACAATCCTAAGATTGGTTTGAACACCACAGTGCTTTACTAGGCATGGTCCTGTTTGTAGGTGGTATGCAGTTGCCGTCCTCCGACCTTCGAGCTAACTTCCCCAGCCAGTTGTAGGGAGACCTACAATTTAATGTGGGTTCCGAACCACAGTTCTACTCAATATTTTTCACATCAGCAACTTTGCTAGAGGTGAAAGAAGTGGCATACATACATAAACATGGGGCATTGATCATTAATAAAAAGAATAAAATAATGAACACACAGATAGATAACATTAATGCTGGAGAAACATTTTAGGTTAATGAATCAATCAAAATAAAACACGACCACTCATTCAGTGGACGTGTTTCAGTCTCTATCAAAATGTCATTTGTGGTAGAATGCAACGTTTTTGTACGGTGATGACTCGGGCTAATGGTGTTTTATGATGGAGTTTTATTCTCAGGTTGATTTAGTGCGGCTCAGAGCGTTCGAGATCAAATGTGTCCGTTGTTGGTGTGACTCATCCTGTGACGGAGCTCTGGCCGTTTGTTTCAGTATAAACTTTGCGCCCTATTTGGAACTGCAGCACGCGGCGGGTCGGTAATCCTAAGACCTGTAACGCTACGGCTGTGCCCACAGCGCAGTTTCCGCGCCGCGCCACCACAGCAGCTCGGGTCCCGCCTGGAGTGTAAACGGCACCGCCTCGCCGCCTCGCCGTCTCCAGGGGAGCGCCTGGAGTCCTGGAGCCTGGAGGCAGCTCGTTAACATCTGCCGGCTGTGTTTGCTCTGCAGCGCCGGCACCGGCGAGCAGTCGAGCGCTAAGCGCCTCAGCACACCGAGCCACCACGCTGCGGAATTCTGTATGGCGAAGCAGCCGCGCCTCGTGCCCAATATTACTGCCGCTCTACAATATGGCGAAGGCGAACAGGTCGTGTTTCACTATGTCGTCGTACTGTTGTCATATTACCTTAACCAAAAGCCGAACATCAAGTACGTAGTTAAAAAGTTTATGATGACTACTCTTTTATTTATCACCTAGCTGCAAATACGGCGTTGCCTGCTTATTTATTTATTCCAATTTTCTGTAAGTCTACTGCTCTTCCCTCCTCTCTGTATTTATTCCAGCCTCCCTCCGCTGTCCATCTCCTCCTTCAACCCCTCTACTCATTTCCTCCCTTATGCCCTCTTCCATCTCCTCCAACTCTTTCTCTGTTCGTGCAACTCTTCTCTCTACCGCTCTTCCAACTCTTCTCTGTATCGATCTCCTCTTCCAACTCTTCTCTCTCGTCCTTCAACTCCTCCATCTATTCGTATACTCATTCTGTCCCCTTCCCTCCTCTTCCTTCTCCTCTTTCCCCCAACTCCAATCAATCTCCCTGTTTGTTTTATTTTTTTTATTTTTTTAATCTAAGGGACTAACTACTGCCGCGGCGGAACGCTCGAGCTAATTGAGGCGCTATGCTACGATGCGCGAGGCCGTTTCCCGTCGGGGGTTTGAATCCCCCCTCGGGCATGGATGTTTGTGCTGTCTTTAGTATAAGTTAGTTCATAAGTAGATTGTAAGTTTAGGGACTGATGACCCCGCAGTTAAGTCCCATAAGCTTTAGAAACATTTGAACATTTTTTGAGGAACTACTCTGGTTACCAGTCCCTAGGCTTAGAAACTAATCAAACTAACCTAAGGACAAACACACACGCACCCATGCCCCAGGGAGGACTCGAAACTCTTACGGCGAGCAACCGCGCGCTCCGCAAATGTTCAAATGTTTGTAGAGCTTAAGGGACTTAACTACGCGGTCATCAGTCCCTAAACTTACAAACTACCTATGAACTAGCTAATACTAAGGACGGCACAAATATCCATGCCCGTGGGGGGATTATAATCCCCGACCGTAGCGCGCCCCGCAGCGAGGCGCCTTAGAGAGCTCGGCCACTCCACCGCGGCCCCTGATTCTGTTCGTCTCCTCCCTTCCTTCTGATATGACGGTACATGGAATTGATTTTAACGTTCTAAATTACGTATTTATCACAATATTCCATTAGACAATCTCTTACATCCCCCTGTCTTGCTTCCCCTCTCTGTTTTCATCTGCTCACTTGCCCATCATTCAGTCTCACCATCTTTATCTGTGTTAATCTTCTCCCTTTTTCTGTGCCCTTCCAAAATGAAAGAAAAATCTCTTACCTTTCTCTCTTCGTCCATTTCCTTCTCCACCTCTCTCACTCCATTTAATCTAAATCGCTAGTTTAGAATTAATTTTTAAGTGCCGGGCCTTCAGACTATTTATCTACTCATGTCTAGACAAATTGCGCGTGTCAAAATGGAACACACGAATATTTCACTTTCAGATATGATTTCTCTTGTTTTATGATGATGATCGGTCTCCGTAAGTAAATGGGCGCTTCAAAATATGTTCGCATTTGGAGGAAAACTGTTGAAAGAAATTTCGTAAATCCCCCCCCCCCCCAGCGTCCATGCAAAATTACATATCAATGCCAATTTTAATGCTGATCAGCGAAACGGCGTAGAATCTTTTACAAGATACCTCCGCCATGCTCCATACAGTAGCTCGAAGAGTATATAAACTTTCATCACAAAAACATGCATACATACATGAGGCAACTTTGATGGTGATCTGTCGAACGGCGTGAATCTCTGTTGTAAGCTACCTTCTCCATGCACCATATGAAATCTTATGTGGACAGAGATCTTCCTCGAGTTCTGAACATCAAGTGTGCTAAATTTCATTACTTGGACAATATGGCAGATCATAAAACTCGAAGAATTGAGTATCGGTTTTTTTATACATCCAAGATCTATCACTCCCCCTGTATCCTAGGCTTCACTGTTTCCTTATAACAAACATGGAAAACAGTAAAGTGTATTGCTAAACACACACTCACAGATTTAACTATCTTCATACAGTTTCAAACTAAATTTCCTCGTATTCAGTCATTTTTACTAACACGTCATTTTTGCCTTCCGACCTGAGTAACTGAATCGAATATATTAAATTGACATGTACACTGAACTTTCTAAAGTTATGGGCTATTGGACGAAAAGTGTGAAACTTGACCTCGTATTTTTTTAATAATCAATAATTTCTACATGTGGAATTTAGGGAAAAAAACAACTGTCATGAAGTTGTCCCTTAAATTATTACTATTTATCGAGTCAAAGCTTTATTTTCCGAACGCGACACTGTGTGCTGCGTAAGTCAAGATTCTTTTGCCAGATTCAGGTGAAAGTTGATAAAAATATAGATGATGGTAATAATACTAATTGTATTGCATTTTCTAAGCGAGAGCCGCCTGTTAAACAATGTTAAAACTTTGCCGTTGTTGTAGGAACTTATTAAATAATAATGACAGTTGTTAACAAAATTATCAAATGATTAGTATTGCAATTGTTTATTAATAATATGTTGTCTAAATCGGGTTTGGTAACTTCATAAACAAGTTTCCACTACGCTGTAGAATATGATTGTTTGTGGTGTGTGTATAGGTCTGAGTCTAATTCTGCATTTCATTTAGAACTCTCTAACCTGACTGTTATGAAGTTGGATAAAGTATACCTTGAAAAGCAAACAAAAAACATAAGTACGCAGTAAAGCAAATTCAAATCCTGTAACTATGTTCATGAAATATGCATCTTGACCGCCGGTAATAAATATTAAACATGACTTGAACATTATGATAAAAGATAGGTACAGAAATGACAAGAATATGGAGGTACGACAATAATTCCTGAAATATTTCTTTCAACTGTTAACACTGTCTTTTTTTATGGCCTACCTGTGCACAAGTATAAACTGCCTGTGCACCTGCTCTCCAAATTACTGTAACATAACAATAAGTACGGAATGCGTGGAGGTGCCATGCGAATTGACTAACTACCACACAAATATTACAGATATTGTCCATGTTTGTTGACTTCAAAAAATATATTATTATTATTTTATTTTTAGGTAAATCACCAAGTAGACACAAATATGAAGTAAGTGTGAAGCATAATATTAATCTAAGAAGTCCATTATCACATACGGCAAACATAATTTAGAGAATATGCAACAATTTTTTCAATTAATTTCTTACAAGTTTGTTCATTACACCTTTTCATTAAACTCACAATTGTAAAACAAAGACAAACGCGGTGGCCGAGGGGAGTGAGGCGCTCCAGTCACGGTCTGCACGGCCACTACGGTCGGGGGTTCGAATCCCCCCTCGGGCATGGATATTTGTGCCGTCCTTAGTGTTAGCTAGTTCATAAGTAGTTTGTAAGTTTAAAGACTGATAATCCCGTAGTTAAGTCCCATAAGCTCTACAATCATTTGAACATTTCTTTTAATTCCTGCATATGCTCTTTCTGACTGAGTTTAATGACAAGCATGATCACAACTACGCAACACGTACAATAATGAAATTGTAATCCTCCTTACCTCTAATCTTCGTCATTTTCCAAAAAACAGTTCAATTCATTAATTTCTTTTCATAGTTATGTAAAAAGAAAACAAACAAGGCAAAGAGCAAAGCTCGTCCAACAAATTTTTACTTCATTCCATTACTTCTTGCACAACACCCTCCCTGCTCACTCGTCTGAGTCCACGCCACGACCACTGCTGCTCAGACGCGGGACAAAGACTGCCCTCGCGGAGCCAAAATGTGGGTCAGAGATATTCAGAATAACATGTCTATAACAACAACATGACAACAATAATTCATTGTTGTAAAACCTTATTTTTTCATTTATCAAAACAATTTTTTTTCCATAAGAATTAAACTTGCATAGGCTTGCACTTGCTTGAACTTCTCGCAGCTAGAGTGGACGCAGTCGGTCAACAGCTGCCGTGAGGACTGACTGGCTGCATACAACACGGGGCAGTGCGGCCAGCAAATGCATTTCATTTCTTCTACAGCTCTCTATTCAATGTAGCACAAAACTCTCTACTGATACTCTCTTTAAATCAAATGATGAACAATAAGGCATAGATTTTATTCCATTTAAAAACGCATTTTAGAGACAGAAGATGACAAATGATGAAAAGTTCATGAAATTTAAATTCGAAAAATGCCACCTACAGTAAATACCACATTAATCTATACAATATTGCCTTCATTTTGTAGTTTATTTGAAACTTTTAGTTTGATTACTTTCCCAGCTATCAGTGTCATAATCGCGTGATTTCATGAAATTACGTTACTTTCGCTCCTAAAAACGACCGAAGGCCCTTGCGAATCACAGCTGCGAGTTCTCAAAGATATTAACGTCTACTTTCTATGACACAAAAATGAAATCTCCCAAAAATTTGAGGTTTCCTTCAATCCGATTCGAAATGGCATGGCCCGTATACGACTTCTATGATACATATTTTAATATTGTGAAGAAAGGAATTTTAAAAAAAAACGGAGTAATGAGAATCGAACATGGCCCAACAAATTAAAAATATGTCAGCATAACCACTGAACTAGACCAATCAGCTGACAGATTATTCTCTGAAATTGTCCATACTATACTCGTAACTCCTTCCAGAGCGTTTTAGCTGTTTCCTAAGAGCCTTCTCATGGCTAGTAACCTACAACCGTGAATGGGGGAACCTCATTGGTTTTACTCACACAGTTTGAGGCAATTCAGTGAGCTCCGTACCACGACCTCCCCTTGTTGGATTGTTCAAATGTTTGCAAAGCTTATGAGACTTAACTGCGGGGTCATCAGTCCCTAAACTTACAAACTACTTATGAACTACCTTATACTAAACACGACACAAACATCCCTGCTCGAGGGGGGATTCCAACCCTTTACGGCGGACGGCCGCGCACTCCGCAACACAGCGCTTCAGCACGCGCGGCTAATCCACCGCGGGAGAATAGGTTTACCTATCTTTTAAATTCCTACTTTCTCCTGGAACAACCTATTGGAAAAGTGACACTTCAGCAGATCACCTACAGAATTTGCATTTTGCTTGCCCAATATTTAATGGACGTAAGAAAAGAAAAAGAAATACACCGTAAAACGAAGCAACAGCAATCTACAGAAGCTCTCCTGTTGGGTGGAGCCAAGGAGGTTAGAATAAAGGGAGGTGGCAGTATCTATGCAGAACACATACGTCAGTTGAAGCCTGTCCACCATCTTGGTCGGTGCTGGATTGCTATTTCTCCGTTAAAACTATGCGTTAAGTCGACCCTCTTACTGTTAATGCACTGGACTGACAGTCACTGCGAAGTATGTACTTTCAAAAATATACTTTATTGAATAAATAGTAATACTCAGCATATTATATTTGAAAACTTAATTTTTAACGGCTAATTTGCACTCGTTTAACACGTTGTACATCAAGGCAAAACCGTCGAACGGTTTATTCCTGTTTTAAGTGACAAATAACATTAGCTATACAATACGAGCACTTCTCCAAAACTGACCAATATGGCGGAGGTAGGCTTCACTTTTTCGGCCTATGGGCGTCTCCCTGTATTCTAACCTCCTTGGGTGGAGCTGCTAGGAATGTAGCGCATTCACTGTCGCCGGTAATGACGTCACATCTGAGCATGGCGTGGCAAACGATGAATACAGGCCTGAGCGCAAAATAATGCGTCGTCAGCACAGTAGTTCCAGATGGGATCGTTATGACTTGCGCACGCTGTATCTATGACTGTAGAGGTTGTGTATCGGCTAATTTAAGTTAACTCAGTCAGTTAGATGGTGTTCTGTTGTGTAGAAGCCCTATCCCGTGTGTGATAATGACGTCACGCGTGACGCTATCGGGCTCAGCTCTGCTGACTGCGCACTCGCGTGCCCCAGGCCTGCGCTTACCGCTGGCCACGCGAGAAGGCCAGTGGAGCGCAGACACCTGCGTCGCCGTTCTCATAAGGAAACTGCCCGTCGCATTTCCTCTACATCTAGAGGTGAGGTGACGCACCAAAAACTGAAGCATGAAAGAAGGAAGAACGTGTCCGTAACTGTGGAAAAAGAAGCCAAGTAAAAACAGTGCATAGTACAGCAGGTGACCAGAACGATGGTGTCGTCGTTATGTGGTCGTGGTGTTACCTGTGATGTTGGAGATTCGTGATCAAAGACAGCTGGCGCTCTATATTTTTAACTGTCCCAAAATTATGAACTGTTCACGCGGTCGTTGACGTACCTTTTCGCTATATTCATTTATTTTCTGTACTGTGGTGTAATTTCCATTTGCAAACGCGAGATGTAACGAAAGATTTTATAATATATTCTATTCTACACATAGACAACTGCGTTTCATTTCGGAGGTTTTCACATTTTAATTCCCTTGTGACCTAGTTGACAGTCCTTTATTTGTTGTTTTCATTTCTGGAAGAGCCGCTTGCAGAATCTCGCCTGCTCGCTCGATTTTCTTGCGACGGATATTATTACAAATTTACTTTTTTGACTGGTATTGCAGTAACAAACATCTCTGATGACTCAAAACTAAAATAAACATAATGGTGGCTTATGGGTTTAATTCGTCTCCATACAAAAGTACGATTCGTGCTTCAGTAGCAGCGGCAGCACGCTAACAATGATGTGTTTTGCTTTACGATCTAGTTCGTGAAATTCTGGATACTGAGGTCAGTACATTTGTGTGGTGTTTCAGTACTGTAGTTCGTTGTTGTGTTTCTCTGTTTTAACGAATTACTGAACATGCCAGGAAAGATTGTTAAGCGGTATGTACGACGTTTTACAAAAGAGTTGTTAAATGATCAACAATTAAAAGATTGGTTGTTAGACATGCCCGGGGAACCTAGTAGTGCACGGTGTAAATAATGCCAATGCTACCTGAATCTGCGCGTGACAGGTTTACTTGTTCAAGGAAAAAGTAAGAAACATTTAAAACCGGCCGAACCTTTTCATCTTCACGACAGTCAATATTTCCATTTCAGCCTGTCAAATAGACGTATGAACGCGCAGCTTCTGCAGCTGTTCTTAAACTGTTTGTATTTAAATTTTAATTTCTGCAAGAAAATTGGAAATGTCTAATTTTTGCGAGTATTTAAACATTTTTCTGGTGCGTAAGTAACATCATCATCATCATCATTAGAGACTGATTATGCCTTTTAGCGTTCAGTCTGGAGCATAGTACCTCTAATAAAACTCCTCCATGATCCCCTATTCAATGCTAACATTCAAATGTTTGTTAAGCTTATGGGACTTAACTACGGGGTCATCAGTCCCTAAACTTACAAACTACTACGAACTACCTTACACTAAGGACGGCACAAATATCCATGCCCGAGGGGGGATTCGAACCCCCGGCCGTAGTGGCCGTGCAGACCGTGACTGGAGCGCCTCAGTCCCCGCGGCCACCGCGGCCGGCTAATGCTAACATTGATGCCTCGTCTGATGTTATGCCTTTCACTTCAAAATCATTCTGCACCGAATCTAAATACTTTCTTCGTGGTCTACCTGGACTCCTCTTACCCTCCACTGACGAGCTCATGAGTCTCTTAGGTAACTCGCTTCTCCCATGCGTGTAACATGACCCCACCATCTCAGTCTGTTCGCTCTAACTGCTTCATCTATGGTGTTCACTCCCAGCTTTGGTCCAAAATTTTAAATTAATTTTATTTTTTATTCATTTTGGAAGAAAATAAAAGGTTAAGCAGTCAACAATCCGAAGATTGGTTTGAACACCACAGTGCTTTACTAGGCAAGGTACTGTTTGGAGGTGGTATGCCGTTGCCTTCCTCCGACCTTCGAACTGACTTACCCAGTCAGTTATAGGGGGACCTACAGTTTAACGTGGGTTCCGAACCACGGTGCTACTCGGTATTTTTCACATGAGCGATACTGCCAGAGGTGAAAGAAGTGGAAAGGGACAGATAAAAATCCTACGACCTGGCGGGATCGAACCCCTGACCTTTGGATTTGTAGTCTGGCAGTCTACCACTGTGCAACCGAGGCGCACACTGGAAGAAAATACAGATAGATAATTCTGGCGGATTATGACGGACTTTTGGGGGTTTGTCAGACGGAAAAAATTATCTTAAGTTGGCAACACTGGCCTCCGACGACCTGGCTGCCTTTCCACGTGAGTGCGTTTGTAACACACGGCCGCGTCCTCGGCAGCAAGTGGAGTTGGCCGGCGGCGGTATGCATGGAGCAGCAGCAGCAGCAGCAGTATCAGCAGGTGCGGCGGCGTCAGCGCCGGCGGTGTCGCCTGTGGGCGGTCGCTGTGTGGCCGGCGGCGGCGGCGGGGGCGGAGGCAGCCGCGGTCGCGACCGCACCGCACTCCAGGCCGCTGTCGATAGCAGGCCAGTGCAGCCGCGACACGGAACGCTCATTAAGGCATCAATTCTGCACCGCCGCGCCGCTGCAGCCAGCGAAAACAGGCGCGGGCAGCCGGCCAGCCAGATCGTGCAAACTCCGTCTGCCGCTTCCCGCCGCACCACAGGACTTGTTCCTACCCTACGTAGAGCGACTGCGCTTCGCGACTTCTGGAAGACGCATTCGTGCTGAAACCAATACATTCCGCAACTTTGTGCGATATTTTGACATCGGACGACAGTTTTCTCAGCAAGTATACCCACGGTCGAATTTGGGCCGCCGCGCGGGGGTAAAATTTAAATGTTTGTAGAGTCTATGGGACTTAACTATGGTGTCATCAGTCCCTAAACTTACAAACTACTTATCAACTACTTACAACTATGAACAGCACAAATATCCATACCCGAGGGGGGATTCGAACCCCCGACCGTAGTGGCCGTGCAGTCCGTGTCTGGAGCGCCGCAGTCCCCTCGGCCACCGCGGCCGGCGCGCTGGGGTAGCCGAGAGGTCTGGATATGTGTGTTGTCCTTAGGTTAGTTAAACTTGGTTTAAGTAATCTCGCAGGCTTTCCTGGCGATTCGTTGACATCTCGTGGATTCGGGTGTACTGCCGGTGATCCGCGTCTTCCATACACGATATTTCGACACCGTAACTCGGCGTCTTCTTCAGGTGTTCCCTGAGTCTGAAGAAGACGCCGAGTTACGGTGTCGAAATATCGTGTATGGAAGACGCGGATCACCGGCAGTACGCCCGATGCCACGAGTTGGTTTAACATCTACATCTACATCTACATGGGATACTCTGCAAATCACATTTAAGTGCCTGGCAGAGGGTTCATTGAACCACAATTATACTATTTATCTCCCATTCTATTCTCGAATAGCGCGCGGGAAGAAAGAACACCTGAATCTCGCTGTTCGAGCTCTGATTTCTCTTATTTTATTCTGATGATCATTTCTACCTATGTAAGTGGGAATCAACAATATATTTTCACATTCGGGGGAGAATGTTGGCGATTGGAGTTTCGCAAGTAGCCCACGCCGTAGCGATAAGCGCCTTTGTTGTAATGATTCCCATCCCAGATCCTGTATCATTTCCGTAACGCTGTCTCCCCTATATCGTGACAATACGAAACGAGCTGCCCTTCTTTGGACTCTTTCGATGTCCTCCGTCAAACCCACCTGATAAGGATCCCACACTGGGCTGCAATACTCCAAAAATGCACGGACAAGCGCAGTGTATGCAGTTTCTTTAGTAGTTCTGTTGCATCATTTAAGGGTTCTGCCAATAAAACGCAGTCTCTGGTTCGCCTTTCCGACGATATTATCTATGTGTTCTTTCCAGTTTAAGTCTGAAGTAATAGTAATTCCTAGCTATTTTGTGGAGTTTACGGCCTTCACATTTGATTCATTTATGTTGTAACAAAGTTTAACGGATTTCTTTTCGTACTCATGTGGACGACTTCACATTTCTCATTATTTAAAGTCAATTGCCAATTTTTACACCATACTGATATCTTATTCAGATCGTTCTGCAGTTGGTTTTGATCTTCAGATGATTTTACTAGACGGTAAATGACGGCGTCATCTGCAAACAACCTAAGAGAGCTACTTAGATTTTCCCCTAAATCGTTTATGTAAATAAGGAATAGCAGAGGACCAATTACACTACCCTGCGGAACGCCCAATATCACCTCTGTTTTAGTCGATGCCTTACCATCGATTACTACGAACTGTGTCCTCTCTGACAAGAAATCCCCTATCCAATCGCAAGTAAGTTTAAGTAGTAAGTTTAAGTAGTTTGTAAGACTATAGGGACTGACGACCAACCTAGTTTGATCCCATAGAATTACAAATATTTGGACATTTGATTTGAATTTAGGCCAGACTGGACTAGGAGGCTGTTTAGGGCGGCATATTTTAAGGGGCGCTCGATTTTAATGTAAAGCAACAACACCGGTTGCGCCGCGCAAAAGCGAGAAGCCCGTTTTGGCAAAGCTCGGTCTGATGTGGTCGGTGAGGATGTCAAACCGCGCCACTCTGCATAACTGTGAGCAAGTTGCGCACAGTGTCAGCACATTAGTTCGTGACCAGCTCTCATTGCGCTTTCTTGTGACCCATTTTTTATTGGTTGCTACGTGCGTAGTTTCGCGCGCCTATGAACAGCTTGCACCGCGGTGGAGTGGCCTAGCGGTCTAAGATGCCTCGCTGCGGAGCGCGCGGTTGCTCTCCGTCGGAGGTTCTAGTCGTCCCTGGGGCGTGCGTGTGTGTGTTTGTGTGTGTGTGTGTGTGTGTGTAGCTTGTAAGTTACGGACTGATGACCACGCAATTTGGTCCGGTCCTATAGATTTTCAAACATTAAAATAGTTTTTTTTTTATTTTATTTTATTTATTTATTTATTGACAACTTGCTCCTTTTCGTGCATTTATCGACTCTTCTGCACTGCTCAGCGCCGCGCATAGGGTCGCGTCTTGTTTGGACTCTTTTTTTTTAATGTCTATCAGTCACAGGTCTTGATAACAGAATACTTACTTAACACACGTTGAAACTGACATGAACAACAGTGGTAACAATAACCTGAAATGTCATCAACGGTGTGATTAGGCAATAAGGAAACAACATCTTTTTTATACTAATAATGTGAAGTCCTGACAATATGATCCTTAATTCACTTTACTCATCGTCTTGTGCCTGCCTTCTAATGTAGTACACGTTATCAAAACAAATATCACTACTCACATAATTCTTCATTTTGTTGCGATCTTCAGTCCGCAGACTGGTTGGATGCAGCTCTCCGCGGTACCCTGTTGTGTGCAAGTCTCGTCATCTGAGAATACGTACGGCAACCCACATCCCATTGAATCTGCTTACTGTATTCATCCCTCAGTCTCCCTCTACGATTTTTACCCCACACACTTCCTTCTAGTTCTAAGTTGACGATTCCTTGATGTCTGAGAATGTGTCCCACCAACCTACCCCTTCTCTTAGTCGGAATATGCCAGAAATTCGTTTTCTCCCCAATTCTGATAAGCACCTCCTCATTAGTTACGTGGACCACCCATCTAATCTTCATCACTGACATTCAGCACCTCATTTCAAGAGATATCATCTTTCTGTCTGACCTCCTTATCGTTCACGTTTCACTCCCATACAATGCTACACTCAAGACAAACCTTTCAGAAAGCACTTTCTAAGATTTCAATTAATATTGGATGAAACAAATCGAGTTTCTTCAGAAACGCTTTTCTTCCCATACCCATTCTGAATTTTATTTCCTTTTTATTTCGGCCATCAGAAGTTATTTTATTATCCAACTAACTAAACTCATCTACTACATTTATTGCTTCCTTACCTAATGTAATTCCTTCAGCATCGCCTGATTTTCTGAAACTACATTCCATTACACTTTTTGCACTCTTGTTGATGTTCATCTTATACCATCTTTTTAAGACACTCTCCATTCCATTTAATTATTTTTCCAGATCCGTTGTTGTCTCAGTCAGAAGTACTATGCCACTGGCGAAGCGCAAAGTTTTTATTTCTTTTGCCTGAACTTTAATTCCTACTTCTACTTTCACCTTGCATTCCTTCACAGCTTGCTCATTGTACAGACTGAACAGCTTTGGGGTACACCAAGAAGAAAGTATTTAGATTCGGTTCAGAATGATTTTGAAGTGAAAGGCATAACATCAGACGAGGCATCAATGTTAGCATTGAATAGGGGATCATGGAGGAATTTTATTAGATTTGGGGGAAAGGCTACAAACTTATCTCACTGCCTTCCCAACACTGCGACCCTTTCATGCCCTTCAACTCTGGTATTTTGTACAAGTTGAAAATAACTCTTCGCTCCCTATATTTTATCCCTGCTATCTTCAGAATTTGAACTAGTGTATTCCAGTAAACATTGCCACGTAGCTTTGCTTTTCCGTAACCTAAGGTAACTCGTAATGTATTTCCCCCCGTGTTCCTACATTTCCTAAATCCAAAATGCTCTTTCCCAAGGTCGGATTCCACCAATTTTTCCTATCGTCTGCAAATAATTCGTGTTATTATTTTGAAACCATGGATTAATAATTTCCCTTCTCTCATACATCTTGCATACCAAGTGGAACAATTTCTTCATGTTTGGCTCTCCTAACGATATCATCAGTTCATACGGAACATCATCGCTGTTCCGGAAGAACAATGACGCCTTTGCAAAATTCAATAAATCGACATTATTGCATCAGTCAGCTGAGAAACAGGTAGTGCATACAGCGGAACGTCGTCAGAACTGTAGTCACACATAGTTCATCTACCTGCACTATATAAACTACAGTTTTGACGGTGTTCCATTGTATGCGCTCCCTATTTTCAAAATACTGATGCAATAACGTCGATTTATTGAATTTTGCAGTTGCGTCATTGTTCTTCCAGAACAGCGAATTTTACTCCATGGGTATTTTTCATAATGAAACTTTCAAAGAAGTTGTTCCCAATCATTTTTATAGAGGGACCTACAATCTTCCTAGAAAACATGTCACGACCTAGTCTATGCATAGTTCCTGGTGCAACTATCGTGTGATTATTCTTTGAACACTTTCTTTAAAGACTAAAGCCAAATCTCATTTCAAATTATAAAAAGGAATAATTACCTGTTTATGCGACCTTTTTTTTTTCTTTAAGATCATTCATTCAGTTTCTTTATTTCAATATAAATACAGCATAAGAACAAATTGAGTTGAAAAAAGTTTACGCCTAAAAGACAACAAACATCAATAAAAGTTCGACATGTATTTAATACCAAGCGTCAACTATTTAACAAATCGCATTGTCTTAAAATTTTAATTGTATAAAGAAAATATTTTTCTAGACAAAATGGAGATCTACGAAAGATTATTCTTATATTTATTCAAAAAATTGAAAAATGTACGCTAGATTAACTACACTCCTGGCCATTAAAATTGCTGTACCACGAAGATGACGTGCTACAGACGCGAAATTTATCCGGCAGGAGGAAGATGCTGTAATATGCAAATGATTAGTTTTTCAGAGCATTCACACAAGGTTGACGCCGGTGGCGACACCTACAACGTGCTCACACGAGGAAAGTTTCCAACCGATTTCTCATACACAAACAGCAGTTGACTGGCGTTGCCAGGTGAAACGTTGTTGTGATGCCTCGTGTTAGGACGAGAAATGCGTACCATCACGTTTCCGGCTTTGATAAAGGTCGGATTGTAGCCTATCGCGATTACGGTTTATTGTATCGCGACACTGCTGATCGCGTTGGTCGAGATCCAATGACTGTTAGCAGAATATGGAATCGGTGGTTTCAGGAGGGCAATACGGAACGCCGTGCTGGATTCCAACGGCCTCGTATCACTAGCAGTCGAGATGACAGGCATCTTATCCGCATGGCTGTAACGGATCGTGCAGCCACGTCTCGATCCCTGAGTCAACAGATGGGGACGTTTCCAAGACAACAGCTATCTGCACGAACGGTTCGATGACGTTTGCAGCAGCATGGACTATCAGCTCGGAGACCATGGCTGCAGTTACCCTTGACGCTGCATCACAGACAGTAGCGTCTGCGATGATGTACGCAACGACGAACCTGGGTGCACGAATGGCAAAACGTCATTTTTTCGGATGAATCCAGGTTCTGTTTACAGCATCATTATGGTCGCATCTGTGTTTGGCGACATCGCGGTGAACGCACATTGGAAGCGTGTATTCGTCATCGCCATACTGGCGTTTCACCCGGCGTGGTGGTATGGGGTGCCATTGGTTACACGTCTCAGTGACCTCTTGTTCGCATTGACGGCACTTTGAACAGTGGCCGTTACATTTCAGTTGTGTTACGACCCGTGGCTATACCCTTCATTCGATCCCTGCGAAATCCTACTTTTCAGCAGGATAATGCACGACCGTATGTTGCAGGTGCTGTACGGGCCTTTCTGGATACGGAAAATGTTCGACTGCTGCCATGGCCAGCACATTCTCCAGATCTCTCACCAACTGGAAAAGTCTGGTCAATGGTGGGCGAACAACTGGCTCGTCACAATACGCCAGTCACTACTCTTGATGAACTGTGGTATCGTGTTGAAGCTGCATTGGCATCTGTACCTGTACTCGCCATCCAAGCTCTGTTTGACTCTATGCCCAGTCTTATCAAGGCCGTTATTAGGGCCAGAGGTGGTTGTTCTGGGTACTGATTTCTCAGAATCTATGCACCCAAATTGCGTGAAAATGTAATCACATGTCAGTTCTAGTTTAATATTTTTGTCCAATGAATACCCGTTTATCATCTGCATTTCTTCTTGGTGCAGCATTTTAATGGCCAGTAGTGCAGGTGTGACCTGTACAACTTTCCAGTCGTCTGGTACAATCGTTCATTCAGTGTGAGGTTTTATATGGCTGTTAGGTAAGGAGCTATCGCTTGGGCACGTATCCAAAGGGACAGGAACTCTATTATAATAATAATAATAATGATAATAATAATAATGGGCTTGTTGATATCTTGCTCATTCTCTTTTCACCCTTAGTGTAGAACAGTTTTGCATTCTTTAGTACTCTTATACCTGTAACGTTATGTCCAAATGACACCCATTCGATTCAAATGACTTGTTGTTATAAAATAATTTGATAAGATATTGTTATCGTCTTGTCTGTGAATTCCCGCTCTTGTTCATAGCTTTGGTTCTCCGCAACAGGACCCGCGGATTTCCTTTTCGTGTCATAAGAGGCGGCAAAGTGGTGTCACACCGGTATTGAGTTTTCATTTTGCGGGACACTACTTCTTGAAATTGCAACTGATGTTGATAAGTTTTATTGGTGTCTACTTTGTGTTTCACTTGTTGCGGTGGAAACTGTCACCTGGCAACTACTTTTCACTGCGTACGGTGAATTGCGGTAAATTAACTCCGATTTGTTGATGTTATGCAAAGTGCGATTCATAATTATTTGATGTTGGAGCTGTACACAATGTTCTGGGGCTTTGAGATCGGAGGGACTGGTGATCTTTTAGTTTGGCCCCCTTAAATCATTAAACCAATCAACAAGCAAGCAATCATCTTTCCGGTTGTAATTGTTGATTGCCAGTCGTTGGTGACGGCCTTCAGTGTATGTGATGTCTAATGTATTGTCGTGTCAGATGTCATCAGATCATTCGTATCCGAAAGAAAACGAAAGCACATAGATTACCTAACATACATAGTACACTTTAAAATAGAATTATTCGCTAAATTACTAACGTTTTAAAATCAGTGCATTAGTTTACTGGATTCAGCCGAAGGAAGTTAAATACCGTTAAAATTTTCGGAAATTTTAGAATTCCGCCGCTACGACGCGAGGGAAAAATAAATTCCTCTACGCATATCGGAATTTCGCTACAGTCCCCCGCACCGCAGCGCGTTCCCCGTGATGTGCAGCAAATTACCCGACCAGACATGTCCTCCCTTTTGGTTCTGTGTTCGGGGGTTCGGGCGGATTTTTACACTGTCCTCCTCCTTCGCAAAGTTGAGCGTAATAAAATTTCGTGTACAGTTAGTCCCGTCCTATTGCTCTTTACTTAAATACTTGATCCATAGACATTGCCTTAGTTCTAAATACGCACGAAGGCTGTGCTACATATGGCAGCTCAGCTCGGTCGTCGATTTTATCATGGATCGACGCATAAGCGAGTGAAAGTCGATTATTTAAAATTTTGCTCTGAATCTTCAATTGCGGATAGCCAAGTGAGTTTCGTAAAATATACGGGAAATTCTAAACTCAAGTGTACAGTCTTAGATGTTCTTTCTTGTCAAAATTCTGCCCTCAAGAAAGGAATAAATGAATTCGAAGAAGAATGTAAAATATGTGGAGCTGGAACTAACGTCTCAGATAAGAAAGATTAAGATAAGAAATAGTTTGATAGATTGTTCTACTGTCGTGGGCTTATTTCATGTATTCTTAGTCATTCAGTTTATTTGTAACTAGCTTCATTCCCGCTGCTTCGCACGCGTAGACTCGATGGTCTGCATTGGTTGTTTCTACTTCTAAATATAATTTATCTTAGATGTAGCTTTAAAAATGCTTTCCAAATCAAGTATTTTGATACAACGAGCCACCCCCTATTGCAGCCTTGATGGCAGACTTCAAAACATCGCGAAACACATATTTTTTAATTCTCACCATGGTTCCTAATCTAAATTTTCGCATTTCTAGCATCAAAATAGTCTTAATAGCACCCTTAAAAGATTTTCCCATATTTCACGTGCTTAATGATTGATTTTCCAAAAATATCGAAACACGTGTTTTTAAAATTCCAATCAATTATCTAAATCTGAATTTTTGTATTTATTGCTTCAAAATCGCCTGAATAGCAACGTATTTTCAAACAACCGTTCATCTACTATTTCGCCCCCTTAGGGATTGGAATATCGAAAAATCGCTGATGTCTACAGGTCTAAGATAAACAATTCTACAAATTTCAAGTTTCTTTCGTCCGTAGATTCACTTTTCAGCGCTGTTTCCCGTCTTTTAGAAAAGGTTCGAGAACGCGAAATTCTTTTCTTACGCTTTGGCATACTTCTTGGTAGTTTGACTTTTCAAATTGCAATATGCATCTATTTTTCTTTATTCGTACGCTTGTATAATGTGCATTACATTTCGCTGTATATAACCTCTTTGCTATTATAGTGTCAGAAGTCATCGCTGTTTTGCAGTACGAATTTTTTATATGCTGACGACTTTCAACCACTATATCTTCGATCCTCTTATAGCTATCGACACGGACCTGCTATGGTTTACAACGGCAGACTTTATACCACAACACAAGAGCGATCGTTCTTCTCCATTGTGTAGTTTTTGCTGAAGAGCAAAATATTGACACCCGCACGTAATATTTTATATAAGTCGGTAACTTTCAACTCCCATATCTTCCACCCCCTGTCGTTATCAACCGTCTACCACCATAGTGCATAATAGGAGACTAATACCTACAACCACATACAAACACTATTCGTTTGCGCTGTGTAGTTTTGGATGCAGAGTGAAATATAGGTACGAACACCTCAGTTTTTATATATATTAAGACGTGAAGGTTAAAGTGCAGTTTCCAATTCGGCTGCTGCTGCTTGATTTGTAGATATTGGTAACGGAGCGAAGAATGGTGGGAGGTGAATGATTTTTACATTTTTCGGTTTGTAAACAGTTCAGTGTTGTGGACATAATTATTGTTTACGAGTAATACTGCAAAACTTTTATTTCAGTATATCAGAGCACAATGCAAATTCGGAAAGTATATTTCCACTAATTGACACACAGAGGACTTATGACAGGAATAGGTTGAACCTTGACTGTCTTAAAAGTATGTTGATGATGCAATATAATTTACAATAATTTTCGTTTGTATCTTCTAGAACTACCTGCTAAGCAACCATACACTTCTGCATAAAGTTGTATCTTCAGAGAAGTATCAATAATTGTCAAGTGATGTATATTTTTTCTATTAATAACAAAGGCATTTATTAAATTTGAGATTTTTTTCTTATTTTGTCCTACTTTTTGAAGATGCTTCTTTTTATGCGACTGCATTTGATCACCCTATACGTACGTGTCCGGTGGTACCGTGGAGAGCGCAACTTGGAGGGCTGCATTGTGGAGCGGCGCAGCGGAAAAACACCAGGTGTGTTGGTTTGTTTCAAATGTTCAAATGTTTGTACGGCTTATGGGACTTAACTACGGCGTCATCAATCCCTAGGTGTGTTGGTTTGGGGCGCCACTGGCTGCAACACCAGATCTCACCCCCTACGTACTGAGGGCACTTTGAACAGCAACCGCTACAATGACGGTGGTTGTGGAGCCTGAGGCACTCTCCCTGCTTCAGGCATCTCTTCATGCCACATTTCAACCGGACAATGCCCAGAAACATACTGCGAGGAATGTATAGGCCTTCTTGGCAGAGCGAGGGTACCATTGCTTCCCTGGCCTGCAAGTTCGGCATATCTGGGATATGGTTGGTCGGCATCTGATGCGTCACGGTCTTCCAGTAACCAGTGCCATGGATTTGTGAGCTCGGATGCAAACTGCGTGGAAGGAAATCTCTCAGGAACGTATTCAGAACCCTACTGATTCAATGCCATGTCGTATAGCAGCTCTGATTGCAGCTCATAGTGGCCACCCGAGGTACTGAATAGTAGGGCTCAAAGGGCATCTGCAGATTTGAAAAGGTAATCATTGCTTACTTGTCACGTATCTATATACATTGAATTCATGCGTTTTCTTCTTGGCGTTGCAATTTCTACAAACGATAATGTATGTCCAAACGTCGACGATATGGCGAGGGCATTGAAGCGATATGCTCTGATACCGAGGCCGTTCCCCGTCGGGGGTTCGAATCCTCCCTCGGTCATGGATGTCTTTCATATAAGGTAGTTCATAAGTAGTTTGTAAGTTTAGGAACTGATGACCCCACAGTTAATTCCCATAATCTTAACAAACATTTGAACTTATATACAAAGAACAGTCTAGAGTGCAAAAATTTTTATTTTTTTCGACTAGTTTCGGTCTTATTTTAGACCATCATCAGGGAATTAAGCTCCATTCATGTTGTCACTAGACGCACTAGAAGGCTCCAAGTTTCCTGCCAGCTCCACAACATCAATGGAGCTTAATTTCCTGAAGATGGTCGAAAAAAATTTTTTTTGCACTCTAGACTGTTCTTTGTATATAAATTTAATAAGTGAAACAAAAATGTTTCCAAAAATATGAAACATTTGAACATTTTGCCACTCCTCATTACAGGTGTCGGATGTCGTAGGCTGGGCAGACCGGTAGAACAGGACACAGGTGGGGACTTGTGGCGGTACTAGCATTACATTTTAATGCTGGTGGAGCACTAGTGCGTCTGCACACGCAGTACACCGAACAGTGCGCAGCGGACGACCCACACGAGTGTCGGTGTTAACACCGCGATAGTGGCGGCTGCGGCCGAAATGGGCATTGGAGCATCGCCACTGGATGCTGGCACGCTGACGGAGTGGTGCACGGCCTGAGGGATCCTGATGCCGCCTTCATCAAGCCGATGTGAGTGAGCGGATCTGCCGTCTTCCAGAGCAACAGCTCCTTGACGCGTGTGCTGCAGAATGGAGAGGAGACAAGCTGCCAGTGGCTCAGCTATGCTCTGGGGAACGTCACATCGGCTTCCACGGATTCAATGGAACCCGTGCGAGGGACCACGACTACCTAGAATTGTACGCTGTTTGCAGACCATTGACACATGTCCATGAGGATCAGCTGTCCCAACTGCAGTTGCGTTTAGTCAAAAAGATCATGCGCCAGGTCAGAAGAGCGTCGGAATGGTTCGAAGAACGCAGTGGAGGGACGCAGTTGATGTGTTGTTCTCCCCTCCCCCAACTCGCCACATCTCTACCAGCTCCAGCATATCAGTAATGTTATTGAACGTGGCATCACAGCTCACGATCGTCTTACCCGTCCCCTGAAGTTACTGAATGAGCGATGTTTGTGTGCAGGTGTGGTGTGCCGATTCGCTCCAGCGACGTTCCTAGTCTCGTTGCTTCCACGCTAAGACGGGCCGCCGACGTTATTCGTACCAAGTGGACATAGCGGCTATTAGGTTCTAGCTAATCAATGAATGATATGTACAACTGACCTCTACAATCCTGGGCCTGAACAGAAGAGAGATTACTCATGGTTGGAATGCTGACAGGCCATGGGAATTTCAAAAAACACCTACATACAATGGGAATAACAGAAGAGGACCCTAAATGTAGGATCTGTGATGACGGTGATGAAACTGCATCGCATCTAATCTTCGAATGCATTGCATTGGAGAGTAAAAGGCACAGAACATTTGGGACAACCAGACCCGAAGAAATTGTGTCTAATAAAGAACTGGTATAGGGACTCCTTGCACTGTTCAAGGGCATTGGTTGGCTTTAATAGATATACAGGGAGCGATACCCCACAATAAACTTAGTTTCGTGCCGGTTGGACCTGTACAACTGAAACAATTAAGCGACATATCGAGCATTCGTTGCTGAAAAATGAATCTGTTGGCTGCAAACAGTTGCTAAATTAAACTCTAGATAATAGATTCTCACATATTAGAGAGAACTCGGAGAAAAAAACTTGCATGTGAGAAAAATATGCCTTGTTCATCACGATTTAATCAATACAAACATACTCTGGATGTTTCATTCAACAAGCTCTGAAAATCTATATGGTGTTCGAGATTACCATCACGTAGACGGATAAAGTATAGAACAATTCGTTGACTTAAAGAACGTACCGCCGTCCTTGCAGCCTTTCCTGGGCAAGAACTTTAAATAATTTATTGACCTGCAGATACATGTTGGCCATCCTGACGGGTGGCGTTCGACCTGAAAACGCCTCACAGCGACGAACCACAGCGTTTTCTTCCTTTGTTTCTGCTCCGCCGTAGGCATCCATTGTACTCTCTCTGTCTCTCTCTGTGTGTGCGGCCGGCTGTTAGCTGCTGTGACGTGACGTTCATCTCAGAACACCGGCAGCGTTCTCATATGCATAATGCACTGAGGTGCGGGTCAGCAATGGAGGATGGGGAAAGCGGCTCAAATATTCATTCTGAAGTAGTGCTTCCAGGAAAATTGGTATCGACTCGTTGCGCTTCTGAAACATTAAACGCAACCGACGTCTTCATTCTCCGTCGAGGACAATAGTAAAACAGTCGCACATGAACGTGCATTTCAATCTCGTGCTCATGAAGATTTCAGTGATTTCACCTTTTGCGAGAAAGAAAAACAATACTTCACATTGTCGCTTGTTTCTTTGTTTGCTACCCTGTGCTGGCTAATACGACAGCCATGAAGGTACTCAACAGTGAACTAGCTAAGCCGTGTAGTGTAAATATAACAGGAAGGAAGGAAGCTTACGGTGTGACGTCTCGTCGACAGCTTGGTCGTTAGAGACGAAGCTTACGCTCGGAGTGGTTGGCCGTGCCATTTCAAAGGAACCATCCCGGAATTTGCCTGGTGTGATTTAGGAAAGTCACGGAAAACCAAATTCAGGATGGCCGGAGGTGGATTTGAACAACCGAATGCAACCACTGCGCAGCAAGAGATACGCGTTGAATCCTCATTAGTCCTTTTTTTTTTTTTTTTTTTTGCCCGTCCTGTCTTCAACTAATCTGTCGGTAGTATTCAACTTTTTGTGTTTCTAGTCATGAAATGTAGGTTTGCTTCAGGAAATTTTAAGGAAGGGATCTAAAATTTGCTCTACATGTTTACCACATCTTATGACTTTCGCGTTCCATTTTATATATACATGTGGCATCTGTTCCGAAAGAACCAACGTAACTTCTGATCCTGCAGTTGTTATTTTTTCATATTTACAGAATATATGACATCAACTGCGAATGGGCAAAGCTGAAAATGTGTACCCAGCCGGGATTCGAACCCGGATCTCCCGCTTTCTAGGCAGTTGCGCTGACCTCTACACCACTGGGGGCATAGTGATCACCGCACCTGCAAGGACTACCTAAGCACGCCTCCATCGTGTAGGTTATCACTCTTGCTTTCGTTTCATGTATAATCAGAAACTGTTTCAATCATTCTTCTTTGTTTTTTCGACTTCTTCTCCGCAGTTGCAGTTATGCAGTTGGTATTACTCTAATTTACAGTTGCAAAAGACGGTCACCTAACCTACACAAACAAAACGTTTATTTATCGCGCGGCCGCTCGCACCCGAGGTTCGAGAGGTTCGAGTCCTCCTTCGGACACGGATGTGTGTATTTTCCTCAGCGTTAGGTTACACTGTTAGGTAGTTTGTAAGGCTATCAGTTTTGCGCCTTAGGATTTGAAGATTTGAGCATGCATCTACCGCTTCGTTGTCCAGCACGGTGACGACATTCTCAGCATAGTGTTATTTGTACATCTTGAAGTGTAGTTGTTCACTGTTCTTGTTTTGCCTACTTTCTCGCAGTTCCTAACCCTTTCCTGTTTTCGTGGTTGGTATACACTGTCGTTTTGACCGTCCATCTGCTGGACCATGTTATTAAATAGGATGGCTGTGTATGAGAGATGAGTTTTCCTTGTATGTATGCCAAAAAATGGAAATAAGTTCATTTATATTCGGCTTCACGGACATTTATCACTATAGCTTCTTTCCACTGCTTGTAGGCGGTATAGGTGTGGGTGTTATTGGAGTTGGCATGGTTATTTCAATGGATGGCAGGGTGCCTTTCCTGTCCTCAATATGTTTACCTCAAATCATATTCACGGAATGTATGACATTAACTGCGAATGAATGAAGTTGGAAATTTGTACCCAGCCGGGATTCGAACCCGGGTCTCCTGCTTTCTAGGCAGTTACGATGACCCCTACACCACTGGGGACACTGTGATCACCACATCTGCAAGGAATTACTCAAGTACGCCGCCAGTTAGATAGAAATCTTCAACTTTTCCCTGCCCACCATTACTCAAACATGCGGTTTTTTTTAAAAAAAAATTCAAACTAATTCGCATAAGAGTAATGGCGTCGGAGTGCCTCCTCACTGAAGAAAGGATCGTTGCCAGTCATCGGCATATTTTATAAGTTATATATACCCTATGTGGTATCTGTTCTTATGGACTTATTACTTTACCTGAGGTGTATGCATACAGGATTATCCATGTAAAATAGTGCGCATGTTTTCACATCATGTGACTGAGGCAAGACTTTGGTACCAGCGCAGTATTCACCTAGTCGAATTTGTTTTGTCCCATGTTTGCAAGTGAAACCCCTTCTCCCGGGCTTAAATCAAGAAAGAGTTTCCTTAGAACAACAGAAGCGATCACCTCAACACCTTCTGCCCACCGAATAGAATTATGGCGAAACACAGACAATTACAATGCCTTAAAGAAGAACCTGCGCCTGGATACCCCCTACCATACCAGACATGGAAGACCTTGAACAGACTACAAACTGGAGTGACATGCAACAAGCAAAACCTACTACGTTGCTTGCAGTGGCCATTTTGAGCAGCAGCTGAATTGTATTTCACTGTAATGTTTATAAAGGAAACGCCTTTTGCTACTGCGAATGGTTTTATTCTTATAAATCACCCATACGCGTTTCGCCTTTCTTGTCAAGACATCATCAGTGGGTGTCAGCACTTGCTACTCCACGTCAGTTTCTTTCTGGAAACCAGGTCGAAAGGTTGTATGGTAGTATGGCAGCAGGTGACAGTGGAACCAGAAAACTATTGTTCAACTGTTTGTAAGTCTTATGGGACTTAACTATGGGATCATCAGTCCCTAAACTTACAAACTACTTATGAACTACTTTAGAACTAGGACGGCACAAATATCCATGCCCGAGGGGGGATTCGAACCCCCGACCGTAGTGGCCGTGCAGACCGTGACTGAAGCGCCTCAGTCCCCTCGGCCACCGCGGCCGGCTCAGAAAACTACAATGTGTTCCAGAAAACAGTGTAACCTTTCGACCTGGTTGCCAAAAAGAAACTGACGTGGAGTAGCAAGTGCTGACACCCACTGATGATGCCTTGAGACAAAGGCGAAACGCGTATGGATGATTTATAAGAATAAAACCATTCGCAGTAGCAAAAGGCATTTCATTTATAAACATTACAGTGAAAACCTGCTACGGTGGGGATACATCAGTGGGGATGCAAACTGTGAGTGTGGTCAAATGCAAGACTCTAATAACCTACTGGTTTACCCAAAACTGCCCGAATGGAAGACCTGGTTCGTGCAAGTATTCGAGGAGTCAAGATTGCAAAATACTGGGCTTCAAAGTCAATTTAAAAATGTATATATGTTTGTAATAACTGTGTGCATATTTTATATAACTGTATTTGTCCTGGACACGAAAATAATAATAATAATAAAAACCTCGTCGAATGTGGGAGACCGCCTAAAACCACAAAAAAAAAACAAGTTCAAACGTTTGTAAATCTATGGAACTCAACTGTTTGGTTATTATTCCCTAACTTACAAACTACTTATACTAAGTTAAATTAACCTAAGGACAACACATACAGCCATGCCAGAGAGAGTACTCGATCCCCCGACCGCAGCACGGCGCCTCAGTGCGCACGGCAATTCCACCGCGGCTAAATCCACGCCCAGGCTGTTCGACTCACCAGCCCTCGTCGTTAACGCACCGGGCAGTCGGTATTTCTCGGGTTCAAAACCACCGTCGGAATTCGATTATAGACGTGCACCTGGGTGGTCGTTTCTTCCCGTGAGAACGCGGCTCAACGCAGAGCATCCCGCCCGGTGTCACGGTACTGACACCTGTCACTGTCGACTTGCGAGTGAGGCTACGCACTGGCCAGCGCTCGGAATCTCGGCGGTTCGAGGGGCGTTTTTCTTGCACTCTCGAGCGTGTTTAGCAGAATTTGGAGAGGGACTTGCTTACTAACCGTAGAAGGGAGCAGTCACTTGTCCGTTCCACTGATTTCGCGGTTTTCCGATTTTTGTCGGACTTTGGTGTGAGCTTACAGCCCAACCTTCAGACGTCAGGCAGTCAGATCGATACCAAATGTACATCGCCAGACTTTCGACCAAACCTTCGATATAATTCGTGCTGTGTGCTGCTGTCCGGCACAAAGTGCGTAACTGTGAAGTTATGAGTAACACCTGTCCTACGGAGTACGGGAAAAGCGCATCAGTAAGGGTGCGTAGTGTTGAGCTCCTGTGGGGACTCCGAGAGAGCGAAACTTTGTCGTTTCAAAGGTCCTGGGTTCAAGCCCTGGTGATGCGAACTTGCTTTTCTGTTTTACATTGGAAATTGTTTTAGATCTACATACACCGAGTGTTATATGAGACAACATGTTCGCGACATATAAAATTTCTGCCAATCTAGCAGTCATTTATTATTATCAATGTTACATTTGTTATTATTACTTCCGCACGTGTGATGCAACTGCTTCTTTATTCTTGCTTCCACATAGCTTCTGATCTTTCTCTGAAACTACGAACCGCGGCGGAAAAGCCGAGCGCACTGAGGCGCCGTGCTGCGCCGCGAGGCCGTTCGCCATCGGGAGTTCGAGTCCTCCCTCCGGCATGGGTATGCGAGTTGTCCTTAGTTCAACTTAGTTTAAGTAATTTGTAAGCTACGGACTAATGACCAAGCAGTTAAGTATCATAGATTTACAAATATTTGAACATTCTGAAACTACAAATATACTCAACAGGTTTGCTATTTTCAAATAAATGAAGCAAAAGCAAACTGCCTAAAACATATTGCTATAAAATCCGAAAGTCCTTTCACGTATCAGGAATACGTTGCGCTATATGACAATTCCCAACGTACTGCAGTAAAAAACTCGGTACGAGCGAGGCTGAGCCCATTACCCTCTGTATAACAAACTGACGCTGTACCGACTTGCCCACAGGAATTCGACATTACATGCTCTCGCAGTTACGCTTTTACTGTGGGTCAGGCGTCATTTATTATTACAGTTTATGCATGTTCTCCTGGACGACACCAGATAGCTCGAATTACATCAGAGTTTTGGCTGATAGTCTATGTATTACATTTGGTACCGATCTCATTGTCTGACATATGGAGGTTTGCGTGTTTGTACAACGTTTAGACTTTGGTCCGGAAGTTGAACCGGTCGTCTAAGCCTGGGTCTCTCGCGTATAGAGTCAGCCTGTCCTATAATAGTTGCAACGACGCAGTAGTCACCATACTCCGTCAATGTGTTGTCACCTGTGCACTCAGCGATGAACGTGTATAACTACACTAGTTTTTTGGCAAGACATAACCGAACTTGACACATTGTGGCATTGTGGCCTTCCGAGATGAGAGCGGCTGACAGCAGGAGTTCTGCCACTCTGGAAGTCAGTAGCAGGTCTCAGATTCCGTGGCTGCGGACTGCACGACATACGTGCTCTTTGGTAATCATCGTCAGCACTGGCTAGAGAGACGGCGAGACAAACGCGAACACGTCTTTCAGTTTCTTTAGGGACCGTGTATTGAAATTCAGCTAGCTGACAAGCGCGTGTTTAGAGGAACGAGTTTCGTAGTTTCAAAAATGTTCAAATGTTTGTAAATCTATCGGACCAAACTGCGTGGTCATCAGTCCGTAGCTTAGGAGAACACACACACCCATGACCCAGGGAGGACTCGAACGTCCACGGCGAGCAACCGCGCGCTCCGCAGCGAGACGCTTTAGACCGCTCGGCTACTCCACCGCGGCAGTTTCGTAGTTTCTGGTATGTTCGGACGCATATACAGTTATAATCATATATTGTCCACAACGTGCTAGTTAGTTGCGTGGAGGGATAGTTAAATTAAGTCTGAAAAGTCTTTTTAATTCTTTAATGTTTCTTTATATGAGTTGCTACGTAATGACTTTTTGTTAAATACTTTCCATGTTTTTTACTTAAGATAGTAAATCAGGATTTATCTGAAGGTCTCCAGATCACTTGCGTAGTTAGGCACCTGATTACCGTAAGTCACGATTCACTAGAGCTTAAATTCCTTTGTTATATGCTTCATGTTGGGCCAATCTCTAAGAAATAAAGTCACTAAACTGAGGAAGGTGATGCACCCCCTGCGTATGATCCCTTCCCCGCACTACACCTTTCATTTTTGCGAACCCTGCGGGGATTCTATTTCGAGCATTTCCATCCTTCTCCACCACACCGTTCATTTTCGGACCCTGCTACGGTTTCCTCACATTCTCGCCCACAATAAACACATCACCCACACCATACGCTTCTCATTAAAACGCCCTGCTCTTCGGGTGGTTCTCATCAGCATCATAGGTGCCTTTTCCAAATGAAGTTATGGCCATTTCTGGGTACATCAAATATATTATACGTGTGATGTCTCCCATAAAGAACACAATTTTTAAATTGAGCCACTCTTTCAGTTTGTTACCTGGTAACAAACTGAACAAACCTGGGTTTGTTACTAGTTTGTTGCCTGGACCTGAAATCTAAATAACTCATCTGCTGATATTGGAATTACCAATTCTGACACTTGGCATTTGTACGATGGTTATCAGGTAAAACGCTGTGATACATGATAATTCGACCCATACGAATTTTGAATGTGCATTTCAAGTGTTTCTAATGTTATTCAGAGACCGTCTTGTAATTTTTGGTACCGATGCGACATATGCCAAATGCGGCAACAGCATACGTGAAGATACAGGATGGGCCGTAAACACTAAATTAGCTGACGTCTTCGTTCTGGGCCACAGGGAGTGAGGGCGTCGTCACGTTTCCAGTGAAGTCAATTCGCCACAGTTATCAACAGGCAGCTATTCCGAGAAGCAATTTGCATCGAATGTTAACGAATACTCTGCATTTGCATCACTTTACGATCCATCTAACACAACAACTGAAGCCGGTGGACCATTTTAAGTGTCGAACATTTGCCGATCGGGTGTTCACAAAACAAGAATTCGGCGACGAGTTCTGTAAGAAAATAATGGTAAGTGATAAAGTACACTGGCCGCGCGGGAGTAGTCGAGCGGTCTGGAGCGCCACTTTATGGATCGCGACGCCTCTTGCGTCGGAGGTTCGAATCGTCCCTCGGGCACGAATGTGTGTGTTGTTCTTAGGTTAATTTAACTTAGTTTAAGTAGTTGTATGTCTAAGGACTGATGACCAACGTAGTTTGGTCCCATATAATTACAAACATTTGAAAATTTAAGGTACACTTACAGCTTTATGCTTATCTGAATAAATAAAAGCTGGCCGCGGTGGCCGAGTGGACTGAGGCGCTCCAGTCACGGTCTGCACAGCCACTACGGTCGGGGGTTCAAATCCCCCCTCGGGCATGGATATTTGTGCCGTCCTTAGTATTAGTTAGTTCATAAGTAGTTTGTAAGTTTAGGGACTGATGATCCCGTAGTTAAGTCCCATAAGCTCTATAAACATTTGAACATTTTTTGAATAAATAAAGTTGCCAGATTTGGGGCACAGTAAATCATCGGTGATCCGTGAGAAATTTCCATCCATTACGGTTCACGGTCTGTGCGAGTTATGGGCTGGCAAACTGGTTGGAGAGTACTTTTCTGCAGACGAGACAGCTAAAGCAGTGACAGCAACTGATGATCGTGCTCGCCAGATGACAGTTTTTTATGACCGCATGTCCGAGAAGTGATTGTGGAAGATGTGTGGTTATAAGCTAAAATGGTGCTAGAGACTGTAGTTCAATTCAAGAACGTTAATGCTACACACAGAGGATTCAAAATGTCTTGTAACTTTTGATAGGCAAAATGCGCCTAATGCGTGAACTGTGCAGAGACTGGTAGGTGAGTTCCAATATTCGCGAATGACACTGAACGACCTTACCCTCGTGTAGCCCGTTCCCGACTGCCACACAAATTCCGATGTGTGTCACTTGAAGGTTACTTTTACGGCCGGAGAAAATGACGCAGGCTATCCCGTGGGCCATTATCTGACAGATCGTGAGGCAGCTGGGAGGCGGGTAGATGGCCAACTCTCGCGCGATGTCGGCGGCGAAGACAACAGCAGGCAGTCTACATCTACATCTACGTGGGATACTCTGCAAATCACACTTAAGTGCCTGGAAGAGGGTTCATCGAGCCACCTTTATACTTTTTTAGTTCCTTTAGTCCTGTTTTTCCCACAGTTGCTATATTATAATATTATAGTGTAGGTATTTCACTTATCTGTCTATGCAACTGATTTAATAAAATATGCTTTTGCCATATGCATTTCTCCTTTATTTTGAAGGCATCATCAGTGCCAATATTTCATGGATATAGCTTTACATCCGGTGTACATTGGTTTCTTCCAGCTGTTCTGCTTCAATTCTGTGCATTTTGCTGTTTTTGTTGTTCCAGCACTTCACAGTTAGCACCACTAGGGACATGCCCCCCCCCCTTTTTTTTTTTTTTTTTTTTTTTTTTTTTTGGGCATGTGCCTAGTGGTGCACATTTCTTAGGCTTGTGCCTATGGGTGCTAACTGTGAAGTGCTGGAACAACAAAAACAGCAAAATGCACAGAAATGAAGCAGAACAGCTGGAAGCAACCAATGAGCACCGGATGTAAAGCTATATCCATGAAATATTGACACTGATGATGCCTTCCAAATAAAGGCGAAATGCATATGGCAACAGCATATTTTATTAAATCAGTTGCATAGACAGATAAGTGAAATACCTACACTATAATATTACACTTTTATACTATTTATCTCCCATTCCACTCTCAAATAGCACGCGGGAAGAAAGAACATCAGAATATCTCCGTTAGAGCTCTGATTTCTCGTATTTTATTCTGATTATCTTTTCTGCCTATGTAAGTGGCGTCCTCATACGGGGGAGCGCCGTAGGCTTCTGCTGTAAGCACTGACGAGCGCCGTTAGAATGGTTATGGCTGCTAAGAATAAAGACGTCTCCCCTACACAATCTGACCTATGAGTTACAACTACATAAATTATTTTCCACACGATAATCTTTCGCCTACTCGAGAATGATATGATATTTACAAAGAGCCGAACATCGTGGCTATAATGAAGAAACGACGACTACACTGGGCAGGGTATGTTGCTCGAATGTGGGACAACCAAGATGGCCGAAAACTGTACTTAACACCAAGCCAACGGGTAGAAGGCCCGTGGGAAGACCTACAACTCTATGGAGTGATGCGTAGCCAAATATGTTGAGAGAGCAGGACTGATGGAAGAATGGCAGAAAAAAGCCGAAGACAGGCTGAAGTGGAGGCAGTCCCTCAAAGCAGCGCGCGGTCCACTTGGCCTGACCACGTAAAGTAGTATCTACATCTACATCTACATACATACTCCGCAATTCACCGTAAGGTGCGTGGCGTAGGGTACACTGTACCACTACTAGGCATTTCCTTTCCTATTCCACTCCCAAATTGAACGAGGAAAAAAAGAATGCCTATATGCCTCCGTACGAGCCCTAATTTCTATCTTGTCTTTGTGATCTTTACGCGAAATATAAGTAGGCGGCAGCAAGATCGTACTACACTCAGCTTCAAATTCCGGCCCTCTAAATTTACTTAACAGAAATTCACGAAAAGAACGTCGTCTTCCTTCCAGCGATCCCCAATTGAGTTGCCGGAGCATTTCCGTGACACTCGCGCATTGGTCGAACCTACCGGTAACAAATCTAGCTGCTCGCCTCTGAACCGCCTCTATGTCTTCCTTCAAACCGATCTGCTGCGGGTCCCAAATACTTGAGCAATACTCAAGACGTGGTCGTACAAGCGTTTTATACGCGGTCTCCTTTACAGGTGAAGTACATCTTCCCAAAATTCTCCCAATAAACCGAAGTCGGCTGTCTGCCTTACTCACAACTGTCCTTACACGCTCGTTCCATTTCTGCAATGTTACGCCTAGATATTTGAACGACGCGACCGCATCAAGAAGCTCACTACTGATGCTGTATTCGAACATTATAGGATTGTTTTTTCTACTCATGCGCATCACCTTACATTTTTCTACATTGAGAGCTAGCTGCCATTCTTCGCACCAACTAGAAATTTTGTCTAAGTCAACCTGTATGCTATTACAGTCAGTTACAGACGACACCCTCCCATACACCACAGCATCATCAGCAAACAGCCGCAAATTACAACTTACTCTGTCCATCAGATCATTTATATAGATAGAAAATAATAGCGGTCCTATCACACTACCCTGGGGCACGCCTGACGATACACTCGTTGAGAGTATAGTAGTAGTAGTAGTAGTAGCACTCGAGAGCTGCCGCCTTGGCGTTGGCAAGGAGCTTTGTGTACTCGCTTGACCCACAGAGGTACACTGACGGGCGCTTAAGCTATCTGAACCATACAGGCGCCTTGGGCAGGAGGCAGCAGTCCACAACATAAGGCGAGTGACAAATTAGATGAAGAACGGGGATGGCCACGCTACTGAACCTGGAGAGATTGATCCACAGGCGTAGTGAAGGCAACCTTCTAAGTGAGACAAACCTGAAAGAAAAACAGGTCTGCTGGAACAAATTCTTACTCACAATCTCCAGAAAAAAGCAATCCGGACGGATAACACGAAGACGACCTTGGCATACAAGAAGAAGAAACGACTCTGGATAGACACCGTATTCAAATTGACTACTTGGAAAGTTCGTAGTATAAGAAATAAAGGAGATCGAATTGGAAAATAAACTACATTCACAAAGAATTGACATGGTTATTATTACAGAAAAAAATATGAATAAAAAAAATAACATTAAAAGATACAAATTAAGAAATCCTACAACAATACAAAGATATGGCATGATCTGAAGGTACATAATTACTCTGCAAATGTCATTTAACTCCTTGGCGGAAGGTTCATCGAACCGCTTTCATAATATGTCCCTACAGCTCCGCTCTATATTAGCGCGCGGGAAAGAGGAACAGCTAAATCTTTCCGTTTTAGATTTGATTTATCTTATTATGATGATAATGTTTTCCTATTTAGGTGGGTGCTAACAAAATATTTTGGCATTCGGAGGAGAAAGTTGCTGAAAGAAATTCCGCAAACACATCTCGCCGCAAGGCATGACGCCTTTCGTTTAATAATTTAGCTCCAACTTCTGCATCATGACCACGGAATTTTATGGTATTTCTCTGAAGTTCCATTCTCTAATAGCTCGCGGGAAAAAGGAAGACCTAAATCTTTCTGTTTTCGATCTGATTTCTCTTATTTTTTTATGATGGTCATGTCTCCGTATATAGGAGGGTGTTCAGAAAATATGTTCGCATTCTGAAGTGAAATGCGCAGCAGTACTCGAAAATTGGACGGACAAGTCTACTGTAGGCAGTGTCTTTAGTAGAATTTTGCATCTGTTAAGTGCACTGCCAATGAATGTAGCCTTTCGTTCGCCTTCCCCACATAATCGTATATCTCGCGAAGAGATCAAGAGGATAAAATCAGAGATATTAGAGCCCACACAGAGGCATATTGACAATCTTTCTTTCCGTGAACAATACGTGACTGGAGTAGGAGGGACAGTCGATAGTGGTACTCAAGGTACCCTCCGCCACACACCGTCGGGTGGCTTGCGTAGTTTGGATGTAGATAATTTCTGTGTGTTCTTTCCACTTAAAATTCTTCTTAATTGGAATTCCTAGGTAATTGATGTACAGTCTTTTGTTTTGGCTGATTATCGTGTGAATGAAGTTTAACGGTTTCTGTTAGAGTTCATATAGATGACTTCACACTTTTCATTATTTAGAATCAATTGCCAATTTTCGCACCATGAAGGAATATAAATCGTTTACACAGGCAAGAAACAATAGGGTCCTTGTAACACTTCTGTTCTGCTCGGTAACGTTCCATCAATTACTACGTATCGTGTCTTTACGACATTCCATAAGCAAGTAAATCGATTAGAAGCCACTTGTGAAGTACACTAGAGTCCTTCAAAATGAAAGAGTCTGGGTTTCAGTTGCCTTTCAATTGTAGAAGAATCTTCATAAATAGTCATAGATATTATTTCCAATCGGTGTTTTTGGTGGGTACGCCATATCTCCAGTATTACTTATCCAAAATTAATGATACAGGTATTTTCCAAGGTTTCGTTCTCCACTAATGACGAAAAATTCACACAGATAGTTCAAAGTTATTGATTTCACAAAGAATCTTTACTTTGAAAATTTGTGCTGTTCGTACAATCTAAGTTGACATGTATTTATTTTGCTCCCATCAACCACCGTACTGAGTATCAACTTAGTTTGCACGGCAGATGTAAACGCAATGTAGAAGGTGCCATCTTTTGACAATCTGTTTAACTAACATAAACGACAGCTCTTGTACTTGTTTAGATTCTTTATGCAAGCTAAAGACCTACTTTGATGCAAGCATAGTTTATCATACTATTTCGGTTATACACGTCGATGTAACGACGAAAAATACACAAATATTAAAATTAACTAACAGGCGCGACAGCTCTTGCAGTTGTCTACATTCTTTACGCAAGCGTAGTTTATCACGAGATTTTCGTTTTACACGTCGATGCACAACAGCTGTTGGCATTGTTCACGTTATTCAAGCAAGCGTTGTGTACTGCGAAAATGAACTGAATTTCCTCAACGTTCATCATCACAGGTAAGTACCGCTTACTATTATACCTTGTAATAACTTACTTAACTTTTGATTTAATTAATTTTAACGGAGACAGGAGCGACAATGATTTTAAATTACGTAAACTGTCTATACATAGGGCTGGGCTTGAACATGAATGAAACTGTTCGGCAAATCTCAGGACTTTCGTAAAATAAATAAGTTTTCAAAAAATAGAATAAATATGAAAAAGTCATTATCTGATTTTTATATTTCATAATTAATCATATTGTATTTAATATAAATTTCCTTACAATGAGACTAATGTTTGTTACTACTATTTAAAGTTTATTATATTATATTATATACAGGGTATTACAAAAAAGTACGGCCAAACTTTCAGGAAACATTCCTCACACACAAAGAAAGAAAATATGTTATGTGAGCATGTGTCCGGAAACGGTTAATTTCCAAGTTAAAGCTCATTTTATTACTTCTCTTCAAATCACATTAATCATGGAATGGAAATACACAGCAACAGAACGTACCAGCGTGACTTCAAAAACTTTGTTACAGGAAATGTTCAAAATGTCCTCTGTTAGCGAGGATACATGCATCCACCGTCCGTCGCATGGAATCCCTGATGCGCTGATGCAGCCTTGGAGAATGGCGTATTGTATCACAGCCGTCCACAATACTAGCACGAAGAGTCTCTACATTTGCTACCGGGGTTGCGTAGACAAGAACTTTCAAATGCCTCCGTAAATGAAAGTCAAGAGGGTTGAGGTCAGGAGAGCGTGGAGGACATGGATTTGGTCCGCCTCTACCAATCCATCGGTCACGGAATCTGTTGTTGAGAAGCGTACGAACACGTCGACTGAAATGTGCAGGAGATCCACAGTGCATGAACCACATGTTGTGTCGTAATTGTAAAGGCACATGTTCTAGCAGCACAGGTAGAGTATCCCGTATGATATCATGATAACGTGCTACAGTGAGCGTAGGTGGCCCATTCAAGACATCACCAACAATTCCAGCCCAAACGCTCACAGAAAATCTGTGTTGAAGACGTGATTGTACAATAGGCTGGAATGTTCCGTGCTACCTAAGACGCCGATCAATTGTTTCGAACGTCTTCCTGTCGGGACACCTTCGTTCTGGAAATCTGTCTCGATACAAACGTACCGCGCCAAGGCTATAGCCCCGTGCAAATCCATACATAAAATGGGCATCTGCCAACTCCGCATTTGTAAACATTGCACTGACTGCAAAACCACGTTCGTGATGAACATTAATGTGATGAACATTAACCAGTTGATGCTACATAGTGATGTGCTTGATGCTAGTACTGTAGAGCAATGAGTCGCATGTCAACACAAGTACTGAAGTCAACATTACCTTCCTTCAATTGGGCTAACTGGCGGTGAATCGACGAAGTACAGTACATACTAACGAAACAATTGGGTATTTTGACAATTGTCTGCACGAATTATTTCAATTTACATTTACAGAGAACTACTGAAATGAGCTTTAACATGGAAATTAAGCGTTTCCGGACACATGTCCACATAACATATTTTCTTTCTTTGTGTGTGAGGAATGTTTCCTGAAAGTTTGGCCGTACCTTTTTGTACCACCCTTCATATATACTTGCATCTGCCTTTTCTCCATCACTATCTTACCTCTCTGTGACTGATCAGGATAGAGTGCGAATTACTCGCACGGGTCAACTAGTGATAATAACAACAACAATAATAATAATAATAATAATAATAGTGTTAACAATGTGGACAAATACTGATCTGTAAAACGCTGACTTTGTTGTTTTGTAAACTGCAAGCCATAATAGTTAAAAGCAACAGTAAGTAAATAAATAAATTTTACGCGGCACGGTGAAGTAACTGCGAGATAGGAGTAGGAGAAATAAAGGTAAGATGTAGGGAGATGGAGGAGGAGTTGCACGGCAGGCTGGACTGGTGAGGGGAGCCGCCGCGCACGTGCGGAGCGGCCGTCTGTTTGCGCCGCCATTAGCGGGGTTTGTCAGCAGCCGCTTCCGGCAGTCTGCTGCAAGGAGGCGAGGCGCTGTCTGCGTCTGCGTCTGTCTGCTAGAGGGGGGAGAAAGCGCCCAGGTGTCTGAGGCTACTGGCACGCGCACACGCGCTAGCACACGCCGATTTTGGACGGCCGGTGAACAATCCGACAATATTCTATTCACATAGTTGTGACAAAGTCACGGAGGAGGCAGGCGACCATGATTAATAGTAAATAAAGTCTGCAATAGGCTGCATAGGTCGCTGTATTGAATAAAGTCATGAAGTGGTTAAAATATGACTTATTTGACGCGTTTCGGCCTGGGCCATCATCAGAATCCTGCATGCATTTATTACAAATACGTCAGTACAAGTGGTTATATGATCTTCTCGTAACATTAAGGAGTTTGTAATCAATGTATGCAGGATTCTGATGATGGCCCAGGCCGAAACGCGTCAAATAAAGTCATATTTTAACCACTTCATGACTTTAATCAATACAGCGACCTATGCAGCCTATTGCAGACTTTATTCAATATTTTATTAATAAATCTCTGACGAGTTTCCATAATATTATATGACAGATATTGGAGATATGATATAAATTAAAATTAAAAAATAACCATTTTGAGAAAGTATCGAATCAGAACATTTCACCAGCGGTGACAACTCAGAGGGGTTGATGGAGTCAAAGTCCCTGAACCATCTGAGGAAGAACTCAGTGTTGGCCTAAAAGCACTCAAGAACAACAAGGCTCCAGGAGGTTGTGGTATCACAGCTCAGATGGGAGGGGAAACACTGATGGATGCTTTGAAGTCATTACCTACCATCTGGACAGCAGAAATAATTCCTGGAGAATGGAAGGGAGCAATTATATGAACCATCTTCAAGGAGGGCGATGCGACTCAAGTATCCAACTACCGAGGCATTTCATTACTTGAAATTGTCTACAAAGTCTTTACAACGCTGCTACTAAACCGTATAAAACCACTGTCTGAAGGAATTGTAGGCACCTATCAATGTGGTTTCGTCTCTGGACGGTCGATAGTTGATCACATATTTACCCTGAGACAGCTGATAGAAAAATTCTACTAGTTCAATAAGGAGCAGCACGTAATCTTCATCGATTTTCGGCAAGCTAATGACAGCACTGAACATGCCACATTATGGGAAACGTTACAGGATTTTGGTAGCCCATCAAAATACATCCGTCTAATTGCAGCTTTTCTACTCCTAGTCACATCTCAAGCGCGATTTGGGAACCAGTTATCATCACCATTCACTATCCAAAATGGATTTGGACTAGGAGATCCATTGGCGCCAATATTATTCATTTTGGACTAGGAAAATATAAGTCTTGTCGAACCAGAGAGATAGTGGTGATGGGAGCTGGCACTATCCTGGAATTTTGTGATCCTTCGCGACACTCTACAGCAAGTACGCGCTGATAATTCCTGATTATTACACAATTGAAAATTATGCTCGTGTTGAACGAGGACAAACTAAATATCACCCTGTATCACGTCTCTGAGATCTCCCTCCTTCCATTGTTGTCGACGAGCGTACCTTTCAAAAAGTTTAAGCGTTCAGGTATCTGGGCTCAGTACTAAACAGAGAAACTGAATTGTCGAAAGAACAAACGTTTCACATCTCGTCTCATATCACAGAAGGTCCGCCTGTACGTGACATTAGTGAGGCCAGTACTTTTATACGGTTGTGGAAACTTGGGCGACATCGGCAACAACACTCGAATTGATATGTCCATCTGAAAGGAAGGTACTTCGAAAGATCTATGGAGTCGGCTACATTCTCATGGAAGGTAAATGGGACCGAAAAAATAAAGAGGACCGATATTAGCGGTTTGGAGAGCTCCGATCTGAACTCGTGCGCTACTGTATTGACGGCACCGGCCCGGCGCCAGTGGTGTACAGTGGCAACCGAAGGCGTTCGATATCGTCGCCTGATGAAAAATGAGCGAGCGTATGGAGTGTCAGACCGACTGTGCCACTGTACTGAGGCGTTTATGGCTAGTAGAGCGCAGCATGTCATTCCCAACGAACACAAGTGTTCAGATGTGAAAGTCACTTCTGGCGTGTCCCAAGGTAGGATCATAGGAACGTCGCGTTTCATAACTCACATAAACGACCTCGTATATAACATCTGGAGTTCAGTGAGGCTTTTCGCGGATGATGCTGTAGTTTACCGAGACGTCGCCACAGTGATAAAGTGTAGCTAAATGTAGAATGATCTCCTGCATTATGAAGCACTGTGTAGGGAATGGCAATTGAGCCCCCACATCAACCTGTGTGAAGTGCTGCGTTTACATACAAAGGAAGATGCCTTACTACAAGATGCTACTGAAAAGTTCGGTAAATGTTCTCCGGAAGTAGAGGAGGCGAGAGTTACAAAAAAAATACCTTTACTGACCTTCAAAGTAATCGCCATTGGCACATCTGCCGTCGGTTGTAGCGCTGTTGGAAACTGTCAGCAAAAGCTTCTTGTGGAATCGCTAGAAGCACTGAGGTGTCCGTAACCGTAGCGGATTGCTGTTCGTTTTTGGAGCATCACCTGCGACCAGCTTTGCGAAATAAGTGGCAACACTTTCTAGGCAACCCATCCATCATTTTGCACGACAGGCGCATACAGCGCAAGCTGTGGCTTCTCTGTTCGGTCGATGCGACTGGGAAGTGCTGTACCGTCCACCATACTCCCCGGACTTAAGTCCTTGTGACTTTAATTTCATTCTGAAGATGAAGGAACCACTTCGTGGCATTCGCTTCAGAACTGTTCCAGAGATTTGACAGGCAGTAGACCGCTCCATTCGCACAATCAACAAAACACGCTCTGCTAACGGTATACTACGCCTTCCACATCGCTAGCAACGGGTTCTACACAACGCTGGTGCGCTGGTGACTACTTTGCTGTACAGTTACGCTTTTGTATCGGTAGTGAATAAATAGTTGCCACCATTTAAGTTCCAATGCTTTTACATCTCCTTCCACATTATCAGATGTGAGACCAGTAGCGTTCGGTACTAGTAGGACAGGTCCTGCGCTCTAATGACTGTCTCCACATCCATATCTCGGTGCGTGGCGGAGGGTACTTTGCGTACCATTGTGTCTTTCTCCTATTCCAGTTGCGTATGGTTAGCGGAAAAAATATTGGCTTTATGCCTCCGTGTAAGCTATAATCTCTCTTAATTCACCCTTGTGGTCGCTTCGCGAGATGTACGTAGGACGAAGGAATGTGTTGATTGACTCTTCATGGATCGAACTCTCTCAGAACTTTGACAGAAGCCCGAACCGCGGTACAGAACGCCTCTCCTGCAGCGCCTGCCGCTGTAGTTTACCCTGATCAACTCTGCGACGCTTTCGCGCTTACTGAATGATCTTACTGAATGAAGCGTGTTGCTCTCCGTTGGATCTTCTCCATGTCTTCTATCAACCGTAACTGGTGTCATTCGTTCTCCGCTGAGCTTCCTCTCCCACATGGCTATCGTTTTGGTGTACGAAGAACAGGAGTTCATCTGGCAAGACGACGCGATGCCACTCAAAATCGCTATTTAATGTATCAATGGCTACACGACTCTGTCTGATGTTGTATCAAAAGGAGCCTCCATAGGACGTTTACAGCTATTGGCCTTCATGGCATTTTCGTTCTTAATTGCCTGGAGTGTAGAATAGACACCAGTCACGTCGGTAGCTGTGATTACTTGCAATGCAATGCAATGTCAGTCCGGGTCCGTTAAATGGGTCATTGTGTTCAAAACTGTAACTGGGCTCTCCTGAGGGGGGGGGGGGGGGGGGGAATGAACCTCACAGCGACAATTGGAAGATCTTGGGTTCACCGTCAGCTGACCACAATCACTCATTCAGTAAACTTGCAGATGACAGCCTCTTACAAGGACGTAATTCGAAATGGAGAAACCACTACAGTGCGTTAGCGAGCTATAGAAAACGCTAGGGTAGTGAGACACACTACATATTGCTAGAAAGATGCCATGCCAGATGTACGTAATCGTATTTCTCGTAAGCTGTCTTCTCCTCCTGTAGTATGTGATACAATTCAGCCAGTTGTTAATTTTGCAATGGAACGTCTTATATCATATTCTGTTTGTTGAGTCACTCGGAAGAGATGGGAGTGAGTTTCGCCAGAGACAGCTAAATTATGGATGCCGCTCGACTCCTCTTGCTTAGCTCAGTGCGGCGACACAGAACGGCTGGAGACTTTCTGTATTTTAGATATAACCACTTTTAATCCTTAGGATAAATGAAGTTCTTAGGTAATAATTTAAGCATGATATTTCTGGTGTGCTTACTGTATAAAATATTAACAGACGTCATAAAATGAACACAATTCCATTGTTAACAGCGAACATCCTCTTCAGAGAGTTCATTACAAGACTCTATGCACTTTGTCACATAAGGTGCATTATGATAGCCCAAGTAGTTTTTGACACAGTCATAAGTTAAAATGTCTCTTCTGCATTTAATTTTTTACTTGATCTCACCAGGGCTCTCCAACGAAACACTATCAATGAAGTGACGAGTTAACAATCGATGCCTTTGAGGCCTAATTTTCCCCAGTGAGCATGCAGGACATAATTTTAGGGACTAATTAGAAATAATTAATTACCACAAATTTAGGTTGTCATTAACGTTGATCTCAGTTCTGTTGTATCACTAAGGTGAAGGTTGTCAGAAGTGACCATTTACTTTAGTAGTCGGCTTATCTTACTACAATATTTATAACCAGTTAACATTTAACGTATTTAAAATTTAAGGAGCATTTTCAAGGGGTGTTCCACCTCCATTATAACATGCGTGAGATGTGTCTTAATAGAAATACTTAACGAAAAGATTTTATCGCCGACATGTAGCAGGTGACAACTTGGTTAGCGAGTCATCGTTCGCCTATACTTTAGATGTTTCATTAGTGAAGATAAGCAACTTCTATGCAGTCTTACCGTATCTTTAGAGAAATGCACACAAACCTCTCCTCAACAAATGTTTGTTGCTACGTAAAATGTGACCAACATTGTGGTTCATTTAGAAAAAGTAGATGCTTATGAATTTAGTCAGAAACGTGTAGGTGTAATGAAACAAATTATTATATGATTACATACTTTAATATCACAAGACATTTTTATAAGATACAGTGAAGCAGTTACTCACAGAATGATGGTAAATACGCTATTCCGTGTGAAATGAATTGAAGAGTTGGAAACACAAGGAAGACTGTCAGCGGTCATTTTCTGTACGCCGAAGTTCACTTACCTGAAAAGAAACGAGATAAAATTAACACACCATACTCAACAGAGCAATAACTTTATGTAATAAAGAACAAACTTGAAACTTGCACTCTTTGGATCTACGAGACGGAACATCTTTTATAATATTATTGATACTTCTAACGTTTTCTGTGGATAAGTTAATCTTTATTTTATACGGGAGTATTCTGGTTAAAATGAATATAAGAAACTACAGTAATATTGCGGAGCGGTATTTCCATGAAGGCGGAAGACATACATAGGACTTTAAGAAGTGAAATTATTTTAGTTCAACTCGCTTTGCAGAGACAGTCCCCTAAACCTTTATCAGTTTTATAGTTTTCTGCATGACAGTTTTATCTAATTTATTACTGACTTCATTTCGGGTTTGATATACATGGTGTTACACAAAGGTACAGCCAAACTTTCAGGAAACATTCCTCACATACAAAGAAAGAAAAAATGTTACGTGGACATGTGTCCGGAAACGCTTAATTTCCATGTTAGAGGTCATTTTAGTATTTACGGATGAGGCTTCATTCCAACGTGATCAAATTGTAAATTTTCACAATTAACATGTGCAATTGTGCAATCACGTCATCAACACAGATTTGAACATCAGAACGTTTGGGTAGGAATTGTTGATGATGTCTTGATTGGGCCTCATGTTCTTCCACCTACGCTCACTGGAGCACGTGATCATGATTTCATACGGGATATTCTACTTGTGCTGCTAGAACATGTGCCTTTACAAGTACGACACAACACGTAGTTCATGGACGATGGAGCTCCTGCACATTTCAGTCGACGTACTCTTCTCAACAACAGATTCGGTGACCAATGGATTGGTAGAGACGGACCAATTCCATGGCTTCCACGCTCTCCTGACCTCAACCCTCTTGACTTTCATTTATGGGGGCATTTGAAAGCACTTGTATACTCAACCCCGGTACCAAATGTAGAGACTCTTCGTGCTCGTATTGTGGACGGCTGTGATACAATACGCCATTCTCCAGGGCTGCATCAGCGCATCAGGGATTCCATGCGACGGAGGGTGGATGCATGTATCCTCGCTAACGGAGGACATTTTGAACAGTTCGTGTAACAAAGTGTTTGAAGTCACGCTGGTACGTTCTGTTGCTGTGTGTTTCCATTTCATGATTAATGTGATTTGAAGAAGTAGTAAAATGAGCTCTAACATGGAAATTAAGCGTTTCCGGACACATGTCAACATAACATAATTTCTTTCTTTGTGTGTGAGGAATGTTTCCTGAAAGTTTAGCCGTACCCTTTTGTAACACTGTAAGCCGCGGCGGGGTGGCCGAGAGCAATGAGGCGCTATGCTCCGATGCGCGACGCCGTTCCCCCGTTCCCCGTCGGAGGTTCGAATCCTCCCTCGGGATGGAAGTTAAAAAAAAAAAAAAAAAAAAAAAAAAAAAAGTTCAAATGTTTGTATAGCTTATGGGACTTAACTTCAGGGTCATCAGTCCCTTAACTTACATACTACTTATGAACTAACTAATACTAAGGACGGCACAAATATCCATGCCCGAGGGGGGATTCGAACCCCCGACCGTAGTGGCCGTGCAGACCGTGAGTGGAGCGCCGCAGACCGCTTGGCCACCGCGGCCGGCGTGATGGAAGTTCGTGTTGTCTTTAGTATTAGTTCATAAGTAGTTTGTAAATTTATGGACTGATGACCCCACAGTTACGTCCCTTAATCTTACCAAACATTTGAACATTTGTTACGTTTAACGACGTTCAAAGAGAAATGATAGTTCGGTAAGGTGTCGCACTGTGCCGGCTCGGCGGGCTGCGCGCCGCGGGCTGCCTACCCCCAGGCGGCCGGGCTTCCGCCACGCCACGCGCCACGCTACGCTGCGCGGTGCAGCGCGGAGGCCCTGGGGAAGGCCCGCGGCGACAGACGACAGCGCGGCATTTGTCTTCATTAGCGCGCCAGCTGCGCGCCATTGTGCCGGAAACACCGGCTAATCCCCCGCGGGCATCGATCCGCGCTCTGTTGCTGAGGCGGCCGCCCGCCTCGCCTTTCTGGGCCGCCGCAACTCCGGCCGGCCTCCGCTCGCATTGTTTGCTCGCAGTAGTCCGCCGCGAAACTTTTCACTCAACTCCGTCCACGTAATACTCCGCGCCGTTACAGAGTAATTTCATCGGCTGTTTCTTTCCTGCAGACTTCCAGTCTGCTTAATTACCCCAGACTGAAAACGTGCATTGACTTAGGAAATCTCGTGCGATAGATGTGCACTTAGAGCACAGGATATTTGTTTACGCGCCACACTATGTGTCACCTTAAGGTGTGTATGATACGCGGTTGTGCGAGTGGTTTTTGTTACATGTAACGTTGTCGTTAGTTGACGGCATTTGAACGGCGTACGAGGTATGGAATTTCATTTCGGCAGAGGTGGCGAAATTTGGTTCCACACGTTGAACCATGTCCAATGTGTATTATGATGAGGGCGTCACAGTACACAGGATATTAACTTCTGGCGTCCAGAGGTACTCGAGCTGCGTGGGAGTTGCTGCACCATGTCACGGTTTGTACTCCCGCTCCCATCGGAGGTTCGAGTCCTCCCACGGACACGTATATATACAGGGTCAGTCATCTAACATTACCGCTGGATATATTCGTAAACCACATCAAATACTGACGAACCGATTCCACAGACTGTACGTGAGGAGAGGGGCTAGTGTAATTGGTTAATACAAACCATAAAAAATGCACAGAAGTATTTTTTAACACAAACCGATGTTTTTTAAATGGAAGCCTATTAGTTTTGTTAGCAAATCTGAACATATAAACAAATACGTAATCAGTGCCGTTTGTTGCATAGTAAAATGTTAATTACATCCGGAGATATTGTAACCTAAAGTTGATACTTGAAACCTCCGACGTTCAATTGCGTGTTGTAACAAACACGGGCCACGGTCGGCGAGCAGCATCTGCAAGGACATGTTTACGATGACGCCCGTGTTTATCAGTGTGGCTGTAGTGCACTGTTGTGGTTTGGTCTAGCTGTCGCACGGTCCGACAGATATTTTTTCGTTGTTTTTGAATTCAGTTATATAAAACACTTGGAATCTCTTATTCCTCGTGATGTGTCATTGTTTGTTTATGCTGAGCTGAACAACTTTTCCTCACCTAAAACAATGGTTGAGTAGGTTAGCTTCTTAGAAAGTCATTAGTAGCTATGCAGATGACTTTCGGAAAACAGCGTCGTTGTTCTTCACAAACTGAACAATCAAAGACTATCGTCGTCAAGTCAATACTATAAAAAAGTAACTTACATTGTTTTGATTGAAACCATCGTCATTAACAATCTTTTATCGAGTAAAGAACATTACGAATAAACAAAAATACGTGCATTTTTCGTAAAAATTTCCATAAGATATCAAAATTGTGTAATTCGTCGAACAAAACAAAGAATAAATAAAAAAATCTGTCCACAGCAGGATTCGAACCACTGATCCTGTGGTTTAGAGGCTAGAGCTACACTGACACATGCTGCAAATGATACTTTCGTGAAATTACAAAACTTCAAAGTCGATTTTGTCGAGAATTTTTGTGAGTTGCGTCGGTGAGCTTTGACTGATTGTTATTTGAGTTCTGAACTTCACGCGTCATAAATATCAGGAAATTCAAATATCCGATACCCGCGTGGCCCCCTTGTAAGACAGTTTAAGTAGTTTGTAAGTCTAACGACTGGTGACGTGAGCAGTTTGGTCCCTTATCTTTGCAAACATTTGAATATTTTTGACACTATCGATAAGTGCCACCGACGACATTTGAGACGTAAACAGTGACTGAAGCCAAAAGTGCAAGTAATCTCGGCCCAATTCAACACAAGGCGTGCTAGACACGTCCACAGTAGACAATCTAGAGGAACGTGGGTTCCATGGGGTTTGGGAACGGACTCCGCACACCGATGCTAATGGTAATACAACGCCATCGGACACAATGACTTACGTTTGTCCCAAATCAGTAGGTATGGAACAATGGCGTCCAATGATGTGGTCGATCGAATCACAAATTTAACTCAAATGTTTCAAATGTTTGTATAGTCTATGGGACTTAACTACGGGGTCATCAGTCCCTAAACTTACAAACTACTTATGAACTACTTACGAACTAGGACGGCACAAATATCCATGCCCGAGGAGGGATTGGAACCCCCGACCGTAGTGGCCGTGCAGACCGTGACTGGAGCGCCTTAGTCTCCTCGCCCACCGCGGCCGGCACAAATTTAACTGCACCATATCCATGGGACGCGCCACGTGAGGGGAAGCGCACAGGAATCGGTGCATTCCGCCTACCAAGACATATCGCGCGTTTGAAGCAACTTTGAAGCCGGCCTTATAAGCCGAAAACGGGTTAGATAAATAAAAATAAGCTTGTATAACACACATAATTCTGTTACTAGTTCATTATGACGATCTTCTACCTAGAACAGATGAAACAATATATAAAAATGGGCTCATAAGCCTTTGCTTTAATTTTGTTTAGATTACATACTAGCAGCTTCTTCTCTGTACTCCTTCATGATTTATACCGATTAGGTTCCTTTCAGAGTATGCTGATACAGTAGACTCATACCCAGTTATCATATATCAGCGCTCGCTCAGTGAACTTTCCGTACCCAAAGACTGAAAAGTTGCATAGGTTACGCCAATATTAAAAAAGAAAAAGTCAATAGGAGTGATCCGTAAAATTACGGGCGTTTATCATTGACGTCGGTTTGCAGCAGGATTTTAGAACATATACTTTCCTCAAATATTATGAACTACCTCGAAGAGAACGACCTATTGACTCGTAGTCAACGTGGATTCAGAGAGTATCATTCTAGCTCTTTACTCACATGATGTGATGAGTGTTATAGTCAAGGGATGTCAAATAGTTTCCATATTTCTAGCTTTCCGGAAGGCTTTCGACACTGTACCTCAGAAGCATGTTCTAATCAAATTGCGTTCTTATGGAATACCGTCACAATTGTGCCACTGGTTTCGTGATTTCTTTTCAGAAAGGATACAGTACGTTGTAAATAACGGAAATTCATCGAGTAGAACATAAGTGATATCTGTCGTTCCCCAGGGAAGAGTTATAGGGCCTCTGCTGTTCCTTATTATTGAAAGCGATTTAGGAGACAATCTAAGTATCTCTGTCAGACTGCTCGGTGGGTGATACTGTTATTTATCGGTTAGTCAAGTTACCAGAAGATCAAAAGCAACTGCAAAATGATTTAGATAAGATATGTGCATGGTGCAAAAAGTGGCAATTGACTCTTAATAACGAGAAGTGTGAAGTCATCCATATGACCACTAAAATAAGCCCGTTAAATTTCATTTACACGATAAATCAGTCAAAACTACAGGCCGTAAATTGAACTAAATACATAAGAGTAACAATTACAAACAAACTGGAAAGAATACATAGAAAATATTGTAGGGAAAGCGAACTGAAGACTACATTTCGTTGGCAGAACACTTAGAAGATGCAACAGTTCTCCTAAGGGAACTGCCTACATTGCACTTGTGCGTCCTGTTTTAGAGTACTGCTGAGCATTGTGAGACCCGCAGCAAGTGGGACTCACAGACATTTTGGAGAAAGTTCAGAGAAGGGCAGCTCGTTTTGTATTATCGCGATTATAGGGGAGAGAGTGTCAACAGAAATGATGTACGAGTTGGGGTGGAAATAATTAAGGCGTTATTTGTTGCGACGAGGTCTACTTGCGAAATTTGTTTCACAAACTTTCTCTTTCGAATGCGAATATATTTTGTTAGTACCCACCTACATAGGAAGACATTATCATGATAATAAAATAAAAGAAATGAAATAGAAAATGGAAAGAGTTGGGTGTTCCTTTTTTCCCCCTCGAGAGAATGGAATTGTGGGGAAACATGTTAAAAGCGGTTTGATGAACCATCTGCCATGTAATTCAATGTGGCTTGCGGAGTATTTATGTAGATGTAGAAAAATTGGACACATGTTATTTGGCACTTTTATTGCAATTCGTTTGTGCTACCACGCCTTAAAATATTTGCTATTTCTCCTGAAACAGTGGTCTGAAATGAGAGCTATCTGTTGATGTTGTTGTTGTGGTCTTCAGTCCTGAGACTGGTTTGATGCAGCTCTCCACAATACCCTATTTGAGCAAACCTCTTCAACTCCACATAAGAACGGCAACCTACATCTGTCTGAATGTGCTTACTGTATCCATCTCTTGACCTTCCTCTGCAGTTTTTACCCCACACACTTCCCTCCAATGCTAAATTTACGATTCCTTGATGTCTAAGGATGTGTCCTACCAATCGATCCGTTCTTTTAGTCAAGATATGCCAGAAATTCCTTTCCTCTCCCATTCTGTTCAGTACTTCCTCATTAGTTACGTGATCCACCCACCTAATCTTCAGCATTCTTCTGTAGCACCACATTTCAAAAGCCTCTATCCTCTTCCTGTCCACACTGTTTATCGTTCATGTTTCACTCCCATTCAAGGCAACACTCCACACAAATGCCTTCAGAAAGGTCTTCCTTAGGCTTAAATCAATATTCGATGTTAATAAATTTCTCTTTTTCAAGAATGTTTTTCTATCCATTGCCATTCTGCATTTTATATCCTCTGTACTGCGACCATCATTTGTTATTTTACTGCCCAAGCAACAAAACTCATGTACCTCCTTTATTGTTTCGTTACCTAATCTATTTCCTTCAGAACCACCTGATTTTCTTAGACTGCACTCCATTACCCTAGTTTTGCTCTTGTTAATCTTCATATTACATGCACATTTCAGCACACAGTCCATTCCGTTCAACAGGTCTTCCAGGTCCTTTGCTGTCTCTGACTCAATTACTATGTCGTCGGCAAAACGCAATGTTTTTAATTCTTCACCCTGAACTTTAATTCCTTCTCCAAATGTCTCCTTGCTTTCCTTTATAGCTTGCTCAATGTACAAATTGAATAACATTGGAGAAAGGCTACAACCCTGTCTTACTTCCTTTCCAACCACTGCATCCCTTTCATGCCCTTCAACTCTGACAACCGCTGTCTGGTTTATGTACAATTTAACGTTTCTTTAAAAATCTGTATAATGTTAATTTTTTAATTGCTTTTTTTTCACCTGACATTATGAAGCGCCGATGTGTTGCATAGTTCTTGCCCTAGACAATTGCTTTCGTTTTCTCTGCACTACACTTTAAAAAATTACCATCTAACACTATATAAGTGGCGTAACAAATATAAACCTTGCAATGCAATTTTGCTACGCAGCGAAATAAAGTACGGAATCAGAGAAGTCAAGGCAAGTATAACTCAAAGCTCCAACCAGCAGATGGTAGTGCTGGTGGTGTCGCCCGGCAAAAGCACGTAACTGCCACAGAGTTTCGCTGCTACCTTTATGAGCTATTTGGCGGTAGTGCTGGCTGCAGTAGCCGGCTCAGCGGCAGCGGCCTGCGATTGCGTCCCGGATAAACAGGAGGCAGTCGCCACCCCCGCCAGCAGCAGAACAGAACAGAGCAGAAGAGAACAGGAGAGTAGGAGGGAAGAGAACGGGTTCCGCCGACCTCCGACATTTGCCGGCCGCTGCACTACACGGCCACTGCCGGCTCTGGATGCGCCAGCAAACTGCCTACGAGTTACGCGTAGTCAGACGCACAGGAAAGAATGTCTGCCTTCCGTCTTAAACTGACTTTCAAAACTGGGACCAACCTCTTAAATACCTTACGTAGGAGCTCAAGGTATGTCTGTATCAGCTAAGGAAACTACATTAGAGCCCCGAAAACTCGGTCTAATGTGGACCGAAGATTGGCCCAGTTTGTGAAAATGCCGGGTTATCGAAAACGGTGTTAAAAAGTATAGGTAAGATTTTTTGTTATGAAATAATTTTTATTGTTACTTTAGAATACAATACATATAATGGAATACAGTAAAACAAAATAAATTTAAGAAAATATCTAAGAATTGATATTCGTTACTTACGAGTACGTACTTTAGTTTACGTTTAGAAATCTAATAAGGTATACTGCCTTGAACTTTGAAAATTATGGACAATAGTGATTTACTTCCCTAAATATATTCCACTAAAATTCCCGTCTCGGCTTAGCTGATTTGAAAGGTACTGAAAAAATGAACTCCCACAATTTTGATCACGACTGTCATCTCCATACACTTGAAGAGTTGGAAGAGAGGATTCGACTAGTCATTTCGCAGATTTCGGCAGCCGAAATTCGTCGAGTGTTCGCAAATGTGTTCAAGAGATGTCAGGCCACTCTTTCCATTTAGGGACATCATTTTGAACATCTACTGTAAATAAAGGTAAGCTTAGGTTACTCCGATGGCAATGTTTTTTAGACTTTAACTCAGTGTATGCGCCCACGGCACAATAGAGTCCGAGAATCGGGCGCTGCCGTGGGCGGCGGATGCGGCGGCGGTGGCCGGGAGCCGTACCGCGCGATCTGTGGACGCCCGGCAGGCGTCTTTCGTGAGACACCCTCTACATTTACTGACTTTAACTTATATCTATCATGTAATTAGGAATGCCAAAAAGGTGATATGAATATTTCTTTGTCGACTGCAAAAATGAAGATGTCAATTTAAAGGCTAATCAAAATATCCACAGGTGTACTGCCGGTCTACAGTGTCCAACGGGCACAATATTTCGGCGATCATACATGTCGCCATCGTCAGGTGAACTGACGGTCTGAGCTCCTGGTAACGCGCCGGCACGGAGATCCGAACGCTACGGCGGCTCGAAGTCGTAGCGTTCGGTTCTCCGTGCCGGCGCGTTTCCAGGAGCTCAGACCGTCAGTTCACCTGATGATGGCGACATGTATGATCGCCGAAATATTGTGCCCGTTGGACACTACAGACCGGCAGTACACCCGTGGATATTTTGATTATCAAATACGCCGGGAGAAACTAAAGAATCACAATTTAAAGGCTGTTCACGGAAGCAAACAAACTACAATTTTCTGCTTTCTTTATTGTCCAGGCTCTAGTATTTCCTAGTATCTACTTGGTATGTTCGTCATGTACCTCACGAGCACTTACATACAAGAAGATATGCAGCACTGTGGGATTTTTTGTGATGGCTATAGAGTAGTGTGTCGTTAATTCGAGGGGAATGGAACCGGGACCACCTCGAACTATACGAATTTACGTGCAAAAAAGGAGGTGACACAGGTCGCTTTCAGTCAGATTTTCGCCAACGTGGCGCCTCTCGCGAGACCGTTCTGTGACAGACACGCAGCCAGAGTGTCTTCGGCTAATGGACGTGGCTGGGCCTGCAGTGGAGTGCCCCCCGCCAGCGCGGCTGGAGCTGGCAGCTGGCAGCTGGCGGCGGCGGTTACTGGCGCCAGTGCCACACGCGGCCGCGTGACGTTGACCCTGGCGCCATTAGCATACAATGGCGGACATCTCTGGCGTCGACTCGCGGACTGCCCGCGACGACAGCGCCGCCACCGCGGCGCGCGGCGCCTGCCGGAGTCACGCCCACAGGTCGTCACTCGAGGCTTCAGCGATCGTCGTAACGAGCCGACGGCCGCTCACTGACTGCTTTATTTGAAGCGACGCGGCTTGTAAGGCGGGACGACTGTGTCCAGGAATGCCGCCGCTAAAGCGGACTCCTCTTCCTATCTCCCCCTCGCCACTGCTCAAGTTGTCGCTCTGCAGATCGGGGCCGGCCGCGGTGGCCGAGGGGACTGAGGCGCTTCAGTCTCGGTCTGCACGGTCACTACGGTCGGGAGTTCGAATCCCCCCTCGGGCATGGATATTTGTGCCGTCCTTAATTGTAGCTAGTTCATAAGTAGTTTGTAAGTTTAGGAACTGATGACCCCGTAGTTAAGATCCATAAGCTTAACAAACATTTGAACTTTGAACTATATTTGTTTCAAAGTATTGTTTTTATCATACCTTTGCTGTCCCTTTAGTTGCATTTATCGAAGGACAGCTTCTGTGAACTTTGGAAAGTAGGAGGCGAAGTACTGGCGGAAGTAAAGTTGTGAGGCGGCATCGTGAGTCGTGTAGCACAGTCAGTAGTGCGCATGACCGCAAATGTGAAGGCCGTCGGTTTTTGGAGTATTGCAGCCCAGTGTGGTATCCTTATCAGATGGGTTTGACGGAGGAAATCGAAAGAGTCCAAAGAAGGGCAGCTCGTTGCGTATTGTCGCGATACGGGGGAAACACCGTTACGGAAATGGTACAGGATCTGGGATGAGAATCATTACAACAACGGCGTGAGCTACTTACGATACTCCAGCCGGCCGCGGTGGCCGAGCGCTCTACGGCGCGCCAGTCACGGTCCGCACGGCCACTACGATCGGGGGTTCGAATCCCCCCTCCTGCATGGATATTTGTGCTGTCCTTAGTCTTAGCCTTAGCTAGTTCGTAAGTAGTTTGTAGGTTTAGGGACTGATGACCCCGTTGTCAAGTCCCATAAGCTCTACAATATGTTGTTGACTCCCACTTGCCGGCCGCGGTGGCCGAGGGGACTGAGGCGCTTCAGTCACGGTCAACACGGCCACTACGGTCGGGGGTTCGAATCCCACCTCGGGCATGGATATTTGTGCCGTCCTAGTTCGTAAGTAGCTCATAAGTAGTTTTTAAGTTTAGGGACTGATGACCCCGTAGTTAAGTCCCATAGACTATACAAACATTTGAACATTTTGCAGATCGGGAAACTCGATGTGTCTGTCTTACACGCTGATTCGAACTGATAATAACCATTTACTGTTACTGTTGATCCCGCCTTATGCAAGACACTTTTTGTTTTGTTTAAATACCCCAACTAGTTTCGGCACTTATTGTGCCATCTTCCGTGGGTTTCTGTTGTTTATTTTCTATAATAAGATGTTAGCCGCGGTGGAGTGGCCGAGCGGTCTAAAGCGTCTCGCTGCGGAGCGCGCGGTTACTCGCCGTGGAGGTTCGAGTCCTCCCTGGGGCATGGGTGTGTGTGTTGTCCTTAGGTTAATTTACTTAGGTTTAAGTAGTTTGTAAGCTACGGACTGATGACCACGCAGTTTGGTCCGATAGATTTACAACCAATAACATGTTACATATTTTGGTTATACAATCGTTTGCACGAATTGTTTGGTTTGACAATTTTGATAGATGTTTTAGGCCTAATTTATTCAAGGTACTTACATTGTGTCATTCGCAGGATTTTCATGTGCCTTAATTGTGGAATGATGAATTTTGACAACCTGTCATCTGCAACAACAAGACGTTTTCGTTTACGAAAACTGACTGATTTATTGTAGGCCTACATTAGCCTGGAAGTTATATTGAAATTATTTCTATGTGGCTGTTTTGGCTTACTTACATTCAGCTGTGGTGTTGCTGTTTGTTTGTTTGTTTGTTTGTGGCGTGTTCTTATGTTTGATGCTCTTCAGTGCGATTTTTGTTCTGAAATAGCACTGTTTACATCGCCATTTATCTTGTTGTGGTGGCTGTATGGTGTTGAATTTGTTTGTGTGGCATGTCTGTGATGTGGAGCGCGATTTTTTAATAGTTTAGATACTGACATTGTTTTGTGGGTGTATATTTGTGTATGTTTTTGTTGTGTGTGTGTGTGTTAAATAGAGAGAGAGAGAGAGAGAGAGAGAGAATACTGTATGTCTGTGTGCGCGTGTGTGTGTGGGGGGGAAGGGGGGGCTCAGGTGTGATGTGATATGATGGTGGGATTTATTTGTGAACTTCTTTTATAGTCTCAAAGAGTGTTTTGTTGCATAGTGACGTGTATTCGTTTAGTACTTTCTTACCTTGGGCTATTGCTTTTTGGATGTGATAATTTTCTTCTATTGTTAGTTTTTGGAATAAACTGTTGCTGGTTTTGAGGATTTGTAGGTCTGTTTCTATGTTTGTTGCGGTGTGATTCTGTTTCATTAAATGTTCAGCGAATGTTGAGTGACAGTGCTACTTTTTAGTGCTCTGATATGTTCAGTGTATTTAAACAAATCAAAAAGTGTCTTGCATAAGGCGGAATCAACCACGGATAACTTTGAAAATCTTTATCGAGGTCCAGATATAAAACCTCATGTCCCTTATTAATTTTTTATTTTAATTTTCTTTCACAAACTAATACGAAACACAACTGACAGGCATATTTGTATCCAAAAATCCAGAACAGGACACATTCTTTAAAAAAATTTTATTACAATTTTCACTCTCAAACTAATATGAAATACAACAAATGTAAAATAATACTGTATAAAACTTCAGAAAAACTTGTATTATTTGCTATTTGTTTATTTTTAATTTTACTCACAAAAAGTATGAAATAAAATGGAAACAGTTCGTGTATTATACATACCATTTTACGAGGTATGTCCTCAAAGTAAGTTCCGTTTGGTTATATATTAAAAAAAGTGTACAAATAAACAAAAAATATTTATTGTACAAAAATATACAACTATTAAACTACTTTTCTACATAGCTTCCGAAATTTTTAGGCATTTGTAATAGCGTGGCAGAAGTCTTTGTATGCCTTCTTCGTAGAAGGTTGCCGCCTGTGTATTCAACCATGTGGTAACATGTTTTTTCAGCTCGTCATCATCGCTAAAGTGTTGACCACTATGGACGGTTTTAGGTGTAAAAAGATAGTCGCTAGGAGCGAGACTGTACGGAGGATGATCAAACACGTCTCATTCAAATTCCCGTAAGAGTTGTTTGGTTACATTCGCCTTGTAAGGTCGGGCGGCAACTTGAAGGGAAGTAGAAGACTCCTTTCATCTCTTCTTACACCTAAAATCTGTCCTTGGTGGTCAACACTTCAACAATGATGAGCTGAAAGAACATGTTTGCCACATGGGTGAATACACATGCTGCAATCTTCTATGAAAAAGACACACAAACACTTGTCCCACGCTATGACAAGTGCCTACAAAATTTCGGAAGTTATGTAGAAAAGTAGTTGAACAGTTGCAGATTTTTATAAAATAAATATTTCTTCTGTATCAGTTCACGTTTGGTTTATACAACCAACCGGAACTTACTTTGTGGACATACCTCGTATTATTATTATTTTCACTAAGAAAGTATGACATACAATGAAATGTGCGTATATCTGTTTAAAAAACCGTGGGAAAATTACATTTGTGATCTTGAGCAGGTACTTGAAGTTAGCTTCACGAGCGGAGCTGCTTATACGAATAGTGCCTTCAAAGTGCGCGACCGTTAGTCTTGAGCTATAATTATTCTCCAAGAAATTCATTTTTGAAAATTAAATTTCACAAATATATGTAGAGCCAATCAGCCATGTAGATCTTTTTTTTTTTTCGGGAGATATCGATTCCTAAATTTTTCAGTGGATACAGTTTTATACGTTTGCAAGGAAATGTCTTCCTGCAAATCTATATATCGTCATTTGGACTAAATGCGTTGAAGTGTGGAACAACTTCGCAGCCACATTCGTCCATTCTCCTACAGAAGAAACTTCAAAAGGTGATTTTAAGACTCGTGACGATTCGTGTATTTCTTTGAATCTTATTGCAAATTTCTTCTTAAGATCTGCCAGGAAATTTGATAATGTGGTAATGTCAATTTCAGGATTATTTTTATATTCAAAAATAGCTGCAAAATGAATAAATTCTTGACTTCAAATGTCTCTTTCAAAGAATCAGCTTGTAGTGGAATGATGGTACACTTTTTAACAAATCACAAATTAATTTCCAATTTCCTTATCTACAGAAAAAATACATAATCACAGTATGTAACTTACGCTTTCAAAATACTTTCGGCGGTCCAGTTTTTGGCCTTCCGCTGTCCGGACGTGAACCCCGATCCACCAGTTGCCGACCGCTGCCTTAGGCCATTTCATACGACCAGCCACTATTCAGAGAACTTCATCGGTCATAAACTATTCACTTCTGAGCCAGTATTCCGCGACCGAGTCGTACAGATGTCTACTACGCCAGGCCGCCATCGACTTTGTAGTCAATGTTTACTAGCCGTTAAACTGAAAGCGGTGCAAACAAACACACTATTGAAGCCAGAACGACAGTTTTACTTATTTTCCCAGACTCGTATCTACATCTACATAAATACGTCGCCAATCACATTTAAGTGCATCGCTGGGGGTTTATCGAACCGCTTTTGTGGAATATTTCTACCGTTCCATTCTCGAATTGCGCGCGGGAATAAGGAACACCTGAATCTTTCCGTTTACGATCTGATTTCTCTTATTTTATTACGATGATCACGTCTGACTACGTAGGTGGGTGCTAACAAAATATGTTTCCCTATGCAAGAGAAAGTTGCTGACAGGAATGCGCAAATAAATCTCGCATTTTCTTTAACGATTTCCACTCCAACCCGCGTATCATTTTTGTAAACTCTCTCCCCTATATCTCGATAATACAAAACGAGCTGCACTTCTCTGAGCTTTCTCTGCATTATCAGTCAACCCCTCTTCGAGAGGAATCTACAATGGGCACCAATACTCCAAAACAGGACGCACATTTGTAGTGTAGCAGTTTCTTTACTAAAACTGTTGCATCTTATAGGTGTTCTGCCAACGAAACGTAGTCTTTGGTTCGCCTTTCCTACAATATTTTTTGTGCATTCTTTCCAATTTAAGTTACTCGTAATTCTGATTCCTAGGTATTTAGTTGAATTTATGGCCTTTACAATTGACTGATTTATGCTGTAAATGAAGTTTCACTGATTTCTTTTAATGCTCATTTGGATAACTACACACTTTTCATTTTTTAGGCTCAATTTAAAATTTCTACACCATGCTGATATCTTATCTAAATCATTTTGCAGTTTCTTTTGATATTCTGGCGCCTTTACTAACCGATAAAGTACAGGATCACCCGCGAACAGTCTAAGACAGCTCTCCTTTTGTCTCCTAAATCGTATATAAAAATAAGAATCTGTAGGGGCTCTATAACACTTCCCTGGGGAATGCCAGATATAATTTCCGTTTTACCCGATAACTTTCTGTCAATTATAACGTACTGTGTCCCTTCTGACAGGGATTAGCGAATCTAACCGCACAGCCCTGGCGATTTACCATAAGCACACAGTTTGATTTGAAGACGCTTGCGAGGTACAGTGTCAAAAGGCTTCCGGAAATCTAGAAATATGGTAGGATTTCAGATTTCCTGTTGATAGCACTGATTACTCACGTGAGTGTGTTTCACAAGAACGCTTGTTTGTGACTCTTGCATTTGTTTACTGAACAAGATATTCCAACTAGCTGTGAGAGCAGCAACCTTAAAACGTCCACTGAGTTTAATATTCCTCTTGACAAATATGATCATTACATTGAGTTTTAATCATTAGTTGAGCAATCGTCACATTCGACCAATTTCGTATGTTTCAGCCATACGATTGTTGATATCGTAAAGTGCTGTTCGCAAAAAATATTCAAGAATATGTCGTGTGGATCATTCCGTACGAAGTGCTCCAGGAAAACACGATAGAAAAAAGAAAGAGCTGTTTGACCAACTAAGAAAATCTGGTATGTGCTGGGTGGATTTCTTTGAATTCCCTAATGTTTAGTAGGCCCATAAATATTTTTGAAAACTTTATTTTTGTTATTTGGAAGCGATGACTAATTTTAGATAAGTTGGAAATTTTTTCGCGTTTGTTAGAATCTGCAGGCATTTTAATTATTGAGTAACTGATTGCTCTCGTCTTTCAAATAAAAGCATTTAGTACAGCACATTTTGGTGTACAAATTTAAGTCATTATCACTTAGCCGATTGTATATCTAAATATATTTTAGATCCTCAAGTTATTGGTTGCAAATTAAAAATCTCCATTTTTAATCAGTAGCTTTACAGTGAACTAATAATTTATCAGCCTCAATATTTTCGTGCTATGTTAATTCATACTATATTTACTTTTTATAGAATACAATATTTTAAAAAATCTGATTTTTGGAATTTTTCCATTTCTTTGGCCTGTACTCTCTTTGTTAGGGTAGCAGAAAAAAAATTGAAAATTACAGATTATATAAACATTTAAGATGTGAAACTACAGTATAAATTAAAACTTTGAGTTATACTAGTAGAATAAAGCTTATCCCTTATACAACTTCATGTAGCCAGTTGAAAATTTTTAACGACTGTAACTTTGAGACAGTACTCTGCTGAAAGTTTGAGTATTCGAGCTGACCTCATCTGCAAGTCTGACCGGCTGACAGACTCTGTGGTGTAGTCCTCCTTCCAACATCAGGTCACTTGCACGGTTACTTTTATTTAATAATATGAAATTGATACACTTTATTCGATTATCCTACATAGAGCATATGATAAAAACATGTTTTTAACCATATTTGAGATTTTTCGTAGCTTCCAATTGAATCTTAATGTTGAAATTTATACTGCGGAATCAGAAAGGTGTATAAAGTCTTTTTTTTTTTTTTTTTTTTTTTTTTTTTTTTTTTTTTTTTTTTTTTTTTTTTTAAATCTGATCCCCTTAGAAAGATATTGCCAAAAAGAAAGTAAAATGCAAAATTATATTTAAAAATAATACATTATAAGCTTATCACCATTGATATACTGGCAAAAAAATAGTATGTAGAGTAATAGTACAAAAATATCAAGGCTGAGAAATTACTCTGTATTTGGAAAATTAAAGTTAAAAAATGCACTATTTTAATTTTCGCTCCATAACTTTGAGCTATTAAAATAATATTAATGAAGACATACATTCGGTGCATATAGAGGGCAACTAGCTCTATTTTTGATTCTCTCAAAAGGGGTGTTACTGACTGTAGCCTTCTTTTCCAGACCCAAACCCACCTGAAGTCATAACTGTAACAAGAGTACTTCTAAACTATTCTAGACGCGATACAAACTCTAACACCGTCATATATCGTCTTTTGTGAATAGAAGTATAACGCTTTTTCGGAATTCGCAATAGAAGCAAACCCTAAACAATGGTAGTAGAGCAACGTCACTGCCATATTCATCAGTTTCTCTCCATCAAGACATACGTTCTTGCTCTTCGACCACACCACCTTCAACTGAATTGAGTTATCCGTTTCGTAACCCATATATCGTGTTCTCAAGGAGAAAATAATTATAGATATGGTAACTATTCTTTCGAATTTGTCCACTTGAGTGACGCTAAATTCAAGATTTCGGATTATTAAAACACCTTAACTGTTAAAGTACATTGAAATAAATTCAATGGTGAAGTCGAAAATTCGAATCAGGATTTCTCGCTTCGGGTTAGCGGTCGCCTTAACTAATTAGGCTATCCGTATAAGCTGCCTATCCTGCACAAATTGATCCGACGCAGGGGAAACCGCGCTTACGCTTTCTTTAGGAGGATGCTTGACCATTGTTAGTCGAGCTGATCCCTACGAGTTTACGAGAGTAATTCGGGCGTCCGATCCTTGATTGTCGTGAGTGCACTCGTGCTCTCCCGATAATCCATTTGTAGTCTGGGGCAACGTCCCAGACATAAGTTAAATTGGTCCCAATCCCCCGGTTCCGACCAAAGTTTTCGGGAGGTTTTCCTTTGTTGTAAGGCGTATGCCGGAACTGGTAAGCCCCTCCCAGTAATTCCCAATTTGGATCCCCCCTTTGCCCCATTATCAGCTTGTCTGATAATTGGCTGAATAGAACCGTGACTCTTTATGGGCCGGATCTCAAACAGCCCGCTCCATTCCTCGGAGTGGAGAATGAAGAGAATACGTTTTTTTTCCGCGCTCATAGGATACCGTGCTCACGCCTACAACTGGCAAATCAATTTCTGTGTGGATGTATAAGTACACCCGATCCCTTGCGAGAATACAGTCAGGCTGCGAGCAATGGAAAGTAATAGGCAGGGAACACTAACATCTGGTGTGGCCCAAGTTTATGATATGGCCAGGACAGGGACGTGTCGATAAAGTAATCCGTACCGGTGTGGCAGCCGACCGCGTTTGGTTTAGGCGAGCGCTGACACCAAGCAGGTAACCCAGAATCGAATCCTGGTGAAGCAAAAATTTTCAGCTTCGCTATTGAATCTATTTCATTGTACTGTAATAGTCGAGATGTCTGAATGTTTTGAATTCTGTTGTCCCTCAATTTTGCAACTCGTTTTCTTTAATGACATTTTTCTATTATTTTTATTTTTATTTATTTATTTGCGTAACAGTATGCTCATTTAATTTCTAGCACTCATGATGATAATACCTACGGCATCGACAAACGTTTACTGAGTTCTCCATGTCCTTGGAGATTATTCGTTCTAGTTAGCTTGGGAGAAAACTCCGGTATCGCATCTGGGTTTGGCGGCGGGTCTCCCGCCTCGTTTCATTTCGCGTCGCGTGTGAGAGGAACGCTGAGCTAAGCAGTCGCTGCCGCTGTCATGCGACTTGTGTAAATGTTGTTCTGCGCCGATATCAGAGATTACTTAAAGCGAAGGATACCAGTCATCGCGTTAAACGTGTGTTTTCTGTCCGTCATTGTTAGAAATTTTCTCGGAGTATCCATTGTCAATAAACAGCTGTATTGTTCTTTGCAATGGCGACTGTCTCCAACCAAACATATTTTATGGAATAAATAAACTGTATGTGATCGCTAAGCCCTGTTTTTTACTGCTGTTGACTCAGATGTATTTCTTTGTTACTCAATGTGTTACAATATTACACCACCTCCAGATTAGAAGAAAATATTATTTACTATCTTATGACAGTTTTATTTTAGTTTATAAGTAAACTTTCATTTTCGTGTGCTCTGTACATAAAAATATGCTCTTCGTCAGAAAAGTAGCAGGACAGCGTTTTTTAACAGAAAATTGTAATTACCAAGAAATGATTCTAGCTCCTTTCGGAGTAGTCCCTTTGATTATTTATAAACAATTGTCAACGTTTCTGGAAATATTTGAAGAAAATGGAAACTTTCAATTGTGGTGCTTGAAAGCTCGTTGTCACAGTCCACTGAATGTCTGCGATATGTTGGTGAAGATTTACATTCAGTTTCATTTTCACTCGCAGAACCAGAGTTCGAGCGATATGACGGTTGGGCATTCGTATTAGCGGGGTGTCTGTCGAGATACTCGGAACAGATAAAGCATTTTGTGGTCTTGCTCTGTCATGCAGTAAAAACCAGTACCGCGAATGCAAAGAAAAAACAGAGCGGTGACATCGAATTGTTTGTCTCAAACGTTTCAATACTTCGACATGAAATGTTTGGTTCACTGTTTGAGGTGGCGGAACATACTCACGGGTGAACTAATCGTTCACTGTCAGAGAATACTATCAGCATCATCTGATATCGCACGCACAGTTACATGACGGCATGACGGAATTCTTGCAATGCATGCCTTAGACGTTCCACGTTTGCATCGGTATGTACTGTAGAAGGTCTATCAGCTGTGGGCTCGTCTTGCACTGAATCTCTGCCTTCACGAAACCTTGGAAGAGCCCCGCTTGCATATGTTTTCTTAATGAATGCCCTTATTTTACTAGGGTTTCTCCCGAGATTAACGGAAAACTTAATAATCACTCCTTGCCCGTTAATAATTGTGTTACCTTAAGTAATGCGTCAAGCACACAAACAAAGTTGTTAATCCCTGCCCTGTCATCTCTTCAGAAAATAAAAACAGTCCCACATCTTCCCTAACAAGGGAAATATTGCTCTAGTAACTTCCTCATCGCTTTTTTTTTTTTTTTTTTTTTTTTTTGGTTGTCGGCTGTTTAGTGTGTTGTTGTAAGGCCTGTCAGTATTTTTTGTATGTTTTCAATATGAATGTATGCGTTCGGGTTCCTAGTGTGTGTTTGGGGGGGGGGGGGGCTGAAGGGAGAGGAGCAGATGGCAGACAGGGGAGGAAGTACCTGGAGTGACTGAAGACTCGAATACATAGATAACCGACCAACGCCAGGTTTTCAGGTAGCTAAAACAGTGAGAGGCCTTAGAGAACAAATAGGAAAGAAACAGACAGATAGGGGGGAGGGGGTAAGTGATGGGCAGAGAGGTTAACGGAAGAAGTGTAGGTGTGTAAGCCTTCCCAAGCATATTTGGCAAGTGCGAAGCATTGACGGGTTTGTGAGAATGAATCAGACTCCAGCAAATTGGTAAAATATTTTCCACAGTTTTTTGTTAAGGAATTTCCCCCTTTGTTATATGTATCACATGGTCTTACGAATGATTCATAGAACTTCGTGTATACGTTTGAAGTAAACTGATCAAGAACTTGTAGAGAACTATAGCGCCAAAGTAAAACAGATACTTGTTTAAAATAAAATGAATTCGAATTGAGTCACAAATTGTGTTTTATTGTACACAATGCATTTCGAGCCCTGAGGGCTAATCATCAGGCGCCTCTATGATTTATTACACATGTTTAAAGGCCTGAGCTTATTAAAATTGGCGCCCAAGTAAGTCTGGTGCAGTATGATAATTGAAGTACATTTGTATGTATAATTAATCACCAACACAAATACTTCTCATTTTGAGACACTTTGTGGAATAACAACAACTCAAAGAAGATGAGAAGTCACCAGAATGAAACTATCACTCTGCAGCGGAGTGTGCACAGATATGAAACTTCCTGGCAGATTAAAATTGTGTGCCGGATCCAGGACTCGAACCTGGAGCATTTGCCTTTCACTGACTATCCGGGCACGACTCAAGGTCCGTCCTCACAACTTCAATTCTGCCAATACGTGGTCTCCTACTTTCCAGACTTCACAGAAGTTCTCCTGCGAACCTTGCAAGACTAGCAGTCCTGGAAGAAAGTATATGGTGGAGACATGCCTTAGCCACAGCCTAAGGGATGTTTCTTGAATGAAAGTAGGAGGCGAGGTACTGGCAGAATTGAAGATGTGAGGACGGATCGTAAGTCGTGTTGGGATAGCTCAGTGGTAGAGCACTTGCCCGTGGAAGGCAAAGGCCAGAGGTTCAAGTCCCGGTTCCGGGACACAATTAAAAACTGCCAGAAAGTTTCAATATAAGAAGTGTTTGTGTTGGTGATCATTTATACATACTTTTGTATCCAATCCTCGTCGCCACTTTTGTGGCTCGTTGCCGCCGGTTGTCCCTGTGTCGGTCTCTCTACTCGGCCACCGACGGGCCGGCCGCGGTGGCCGCGGGGACTGAGGCGCTCCAGTCACGGTCTGCGCGACCACTACGGTCGGGGGTTCGAATCCCCCCTCGGGTATGGATATTTATGCCGTCCTAGTTCGTAAGTAGTTCATAAGTCGTTTGTAAGTTTAGGGACTGATAACCCCGCAGTTAAGTCCCTTAAGCTTCACAAACATTTGACAACCGACGGCAACGAGCCACAAAAGTGGCGACGTGGATGGGACACAAAACATACAAATGTACTCCAATTATCATTCTGCACCAGACTTACTTGAGCACCACTTTTAATATGCTCAGGCCTATAAACACGTATAATAAATCATAGAGGCACCTGATGATGAGCCTTCACGGCTCGAAATGCATTGTGTACAATAAAACACAATTTTAATTTACTGAAGTACAACAGTCACGGAACATCACTGGCAGTAATGGACAAAATTAAGATGGTTGTCTTGATGAAGAAGTGTATATTGGCCCGTTATGCTGTCGGGGGCAGCACTTTAAAACCGGGAGCGGCCAGCGGCCAGCGGCGGCCGGCGGGCACCGCGTGACGTCACGGGGCCGGCGTCCGCGGCTCGTCAATAATTTATGGCGCACCACAGCCGCAGCCGCCTGCTTTGTTTCACTTTCATTCAGGCCGCGCGCCACCGCCGGCCAACAGGTCGCCTGGCCAGCGCTTTCTCCTGGCCAAGCGCTGCCTCTGCGGTAGTCAGTAAGTAAAAAAGTTACATCACGGCTAATGGTGACGCAATTATAGAGTGAGTCAGGAAAGACTTTACGACTCTGGAATGACATAGAAATTAACATTTCAAATCGGGATCTTGACTTTCAGCCGCTAGTAACCACACAACATGTGAAGTATTCTGCCATGGCCGGGACTCGAACCCAAGACCTCCTGCTGACTAGGCAGTTGGGCCAAAGCTCTTGCACACTCCCAGGCATGCAGGCTTAACACACCTGCAAGAACTATACACAGACGTTCCTTCCGACCCGAACATTCGTACTACTTCGACCATTACACTCCACGAGCTGCGGTGGATTGGCCGAGCGCTCTAGGGCGCCTTGCTGCGGAGCACACTGTTACTCGCCGTCGGATATTCGAGACCTCTCTCAGACATGGATGTGTGTTGTCCTTATCATATGTTAGTCTAAGTACTCATATTCACAGAATATATGACTTCAACTGCGAATGGGCAAAGCTGAAAATGTCTAGCCAGCCGTGATCCGAACCCAGGTCTCTGCTTTCTAGGCAGTTGCGCTGACCCCTACACTACTGGGGACACAGTGATCACCGCACTTGCAAGGACTACCTAAGCACGCCTCCCGACACACACAAATTTCCAGCTCTACCCTGTCCACAGTACTCAAACTCGTAGTCACTATGTACTAACTCCCGTAAGAATAAGGGCTCCAAACTTGCCAACCCCTCCCCCCCACATTATATATATATATATATATATATATATATATATATATATATATATATGTGTGTGTGTGTGTGTGTGTGTGTGTTTGTGTGTGTGTGTGTGTGTGTGTTTGTAACTACATGGACTGACGAAAGCTGCAGTTTGGTCCTATAGCTCTACAAACATTTGAAAATTATACTCCACGGCCCACAGCGGACCCCGTATTTCCCACAGTAGTTCGGTCTTTGGATGCACGCGCACTGAAGCATCAAACCCCGACACGACGGACTAGAAGGTGAGACAAAAAAATTCAGCGAAAATTTGTATTTACAACAATTTCGTCATGACATACCGATGTCTGTTGCTCACCGCTATTCTTTAATATCGAAATTTATTGAGATAACATACAGAATCGTTAAACGTGCAATTTTGTTCCAACATGCTAATGGTTCACCGAACAGTTCAAAAATGTTCAAATGTTTGTAATTCTATGGCACCAAACTACTCTGGTCATAAGTCCCTAGTCTTACAAACTACATAAACTAAGTTAAACTAACCTAAGGACAAGACACACATCCATGCCCAAGGGAGGATTCGAACCCCCGACGAGGGAGGCCGCGCGATCCGTAACGTGGCGCTCCAGACCTCTTGGCTACTCCCTCGCGGCCACCGAAGAGTGTCAAGTGTCATTTCCTGTAGATTTGACTACAATTTGTTCAAATGTTTGTAACTTTGCGCGACTTAACTACTGTCATTACCAGTCCCTAAGCATACAAACTACTTACACTAACCTAAGGAGCACCCGCTCGCTCTGCAGCAAGGCGCTTTAGAGCCCTCAGCCATTCCACTGCGGCTACCGTTAGTGATGCAATAACATGCTAATGGTAATCAATTTCTTCCAACACTGAACACACTCAGTGTGTTCAACTGCAGCGTAGATAAAGTTGTTTTTAAGGGGAGGAACATACACAATGTCCTTAATAAAAGCCCAGAAAACTGATGATGATGCCTGAATAGCGTTCACGGCAAATCCACCGACCTGGAGAGCAGTTATCGAGGAAACCTTGAAATCGCGTGAGGAAATGAAACAGTGCGCCTTAGTGGTGGTAGTAAAACATCACATTTCGGTCACCTTCATCGCTTTGTGGAATTAAACAGTTTACAAACACATAGAGATACACAATACCACTGACAGTATTTTCCGTGAAGAGGAAAGAAACATACACTTTCAATCTGCAACGGGCACAAAACACGTTAACTTCGAATCTGCCACAAAAGTGTTCTACTGTTCCATGTTAATTTTCGATACTTCATAGTCTACAGTTGTAGGAGTTTACCATGCATCTGATACACAACTTTTGCCTCATTAAGGAACTTCTAGTCGTACACTATCCAATGCATCATTTCCGCACAGAATTCACGACGAGCAATGTTATCTGCGTCACTAACGAAATAATGTTCAAATGTTTGTTAAGCTTAAGGGACTTAACTACGGGGTCATCAGTCCCTAAACTTACAAACTACTTATGAACTACCTACAACTAAGGACGGCACAAATATCCATGCCCGAGGGGGGATTCGAACCCCCGACCGTAGTGACCGTCCAGACCGTGACTGAAGCGCCTCAGTCTCCTCGGCCACCGCGGCCGGCCGTCACTAACGTGTTGTACAATTGTCAAACTTTATGGTTTCGAGTGTAAACGCTTACGCAGTTATCGCCAAACAGTCTTTAGTGGAATGCAAATCTCGCGAGACGCACGAGTCCATGACTTTAGTGCCAGCGAACAAAACTCTGCCTAACCTGTTAAATATAATGATCAACCCTTCGGCGACATGGTGACTTACCATGCGAGCAGCGTCCGCACCATTGGACGCAGTCAAACTTTATCTAATATTCTGGCTGTGGGATTTGATAACATTTTAACGAGAGTAGTTCCACGATAGCAAAGATTACTGCGTGTTTCTGAGTCTATTCCACCAGTTGACTTTTAGATTTCAAGCTGCAAAGACGGTTACGTAAGAATGAATATGACTCGATTTGAACTGGCTTGATATTTCATACGGCGTGAAATAATAAAGTTTTAATTATTGCCTATAATGAAAATGATGTTATTCTCAACAGTTCATCCTTCGAAGCGTCTGATTTTTTTTTTTTCCGTTTGTGAATGATTTAACGGAGACATTACTCTTGACAGTCTGCTAATGCTTAGAAAATGTTCAGACCTCGAAAATAATCTCGCCGTCAATTTTAATTTTTTGCCAGCATAGAACAAGAATCTTAGGAGAATGCAGCGTATAATAATAATAATATATTGTTTGTAAGTTGTTACATATGACAAATTGGTATTCCATTTCTTTATTTATTTTAACCTCTGTCACTGATACATTTTTAAAACTGTTTCTCGGTGACTAGTTTCGAACATAAACGTCCATTTCCAAACCTAGTCTACGGAAGATTCAGTTATTAACAAACGAGAATTACATTATCCAATAGGACTGTACATAATGGTGAAGAACCAACATTTTACATCTGTGAAATTCATGCATTTTACTTATCTCTATCATAATCCACGATGTTAAATATTTGTAACTTCACCACTGTCTACAATCATAATGGATAGTGTAATTTATGTTTGTTAAAAAAACTATCTTTTGAAGACCATGTTTGAAAATGGACGATTTAGTGCGATGAATGATTTAAAAAAAAAAGAAAAACTGTTTGCTCTAGATGAGTATATTTTCGTAGCGCCAATCTGAAGAACGACTCAGTAGAATCAAAAATAATCATGACTAACATACACAAAATAGTGTTTTTTCCATCTATTTCATCACCGTCTTGCAGGATTAATATTGTCATCATCTTTCTCGGAGGTGCTGAATTAGCATGTCCCAAGTCTTCTTTTGCTTCGTCTTGGGGTCAAAGTGCTAAATCTTACATTTTTCCCATGATGATTAGGTGGCTAAAGAGATCATCTAAACGCGACTACACAGGAATTGTTTGTGTGAAATAGCTTACTCAGCTTCTGTTGTTGCTAAATGGTTAATGGTTTCGTAGATCGAGGTAAGTTTCTCAACACTTGAACATAAAAGTTATATAAAAACAAATTAACATGTAGTTTGGAAGCTATTAACACATCTTGAATTGTGCCAGCAAAACGAGTAGCAACTCTACATATGCAGTACGTGACTGGTCGCATCTCGTGGGTGATTGGATAAGGCGGTCATTCGTTCAGGACTGTGATTGGCTACTAAGTCAAACTGATTAGCAGTGCCGGCCGCGGTGGCCGAGGGGACTGAGGCGCTCCAGTCACGGTCTGCACGGCCATTACTGTCGGGGGTTCGAATCCCCCATCGGGCATGGATATTTGTGCCGTCCTTGGTCTTAGATAGATCATAAGTAGTTTGTAAGCCTAGGGACTGATGACCCCGTAGTTAAGTCCCATAAGTTCTACAAACATTTGAGTAGCAGCCATGTTGATTTATATGTCCGGTAAACTACATTCCTTACATCTTGGGATTGGTATTTTCAAATCAATTACGAAAATACTGAGTTTCAACGATACAGTTCATTACAGATCTACCCGAAACGTGATATTTGTAGAATGTGGTAAAATACAATTGCGACGTTAATATCAATACTGTTACGTATAATTTTTTAACTCTTCATCGTCACACTCCCACAGTACGGCAAGGATGTATGTAAAGATATAGTAATCAGTCTTCTGTTTGCTCTGATTCTGTTGTTGTTGTTGTGGTCTCCAGTCCGGAGAGTGGTTTGATGCAGCTCTCCACAATACCCTATCCTGAGCAAGCCTCTCCAACTCCACATAAGAACGGCAACGTACATCTGCCTGAATCTGCTTACTGTATCCATCTCTTGGTCTTCCTCTGCGGTTTTTACCGCACACGCTTCCCTCCAATGGTAAATTCACGATTCCTTGATGTCTAAGAATGTGTCCTACCAATCGATCCTTCTTTTAGTCAAGGTATGCCAGAAATTCCTTTTCTCCCCAATTCTGTACAGTACTTCCTCATTAGTTACGTGATCCACCCACCTAATATTCAGCATTCTTCTGTAGCACCACATTTCAAAAGCCTCTATCCTCTTCCTGTCCACACTGTTTATCGTTCATGTTTCACTCCCATTCAAGGCAACACTCCACACTAATGCCTTCAGAAAGGACTTCCTTAGGCTTAAATCAATATTCGATGTTAACAAATTTCTCTTTTTCAAGAACGCTTTTCTACCCATTGCCATTCTGCTTTTTATATCCTCTGTACTGCGACCATCATTTGTTATTTTACTGCCCAAGTAACAAAACACATCTGCCTCCTTTATTGTTTCGTTACCTAATCTAATTCCTGCAGCATCAGCTGATTTTCTTAGACTGCATTCCATTACCCTAGTTTTGCTCTTGTTAATGTTCATCTTGTATGCACATTTCACCTTCTTATATGCACCTTCTGTTATATTAACTAATTTGTTCCAAACTCTTTAGCAGAAGGAAAAGTTTAATGCCTTCGCTACATAATTACAACAATGTTTTTGTAATACAGTTTGTTAAGTGTGATTTTAAGATCCTAAATTAAACAAAAATATTGTTGGTTTTGAATTGTGCCTTTCAATCTTTAACCCGTCTATTACGTACTGTTTCGTGGCTAATTCAGTAAACAGTGAAAGTCGCAAATTAAAATCTCTGTCACATCGCCAGTGCTTACCAGTAAGAAGTACCGTCGAAAACCGTAGTGGATCAAATGACTGATACCGAAGCGTATATTTTTCCGTTTACTAAATTTCCATATCACAGCTAAAATCCATAGCAGACACTGTAGCGACTCCCTGGGCGGTTTACAGGCCATCGACCAGTGTTTCCCGCGCAATCTTCTGATTGTTGCCATACAAGAGTGCTTGTACACCATTGACCAACGAGGGCAGTCAGTGGCATTTCTTTGGACTCCGGGACACGTCGGGATAGACGGCAATGAGCTGGCTGACAGGCTGGCCAAAGAGGCCACCCACAAGCCTGTCCTCAATATCGGCATTTCATGCTCTGATCTCCGTTCTGCACTACGCCGTAAAGTGCTCGGTTTGTGGGGTAGTGAATGGCGCCCCCTACAGGTGCCCAACAAACTGAGGCGTATAAAGGACACTACGAACGTGTGGAGGACCTCTCTGCGGGCCCCTCGCAGAGACTCTGTCGTTCTCTGCCGGCTGCGTATCGGCCACACTTGGCTTACGCACGGCCACCTTCTCCGTCGCGAGGATCCTCCCGAGTGTCGATGTGGTGCGCGTCTGACAGTCGCCCACATCGTCTTGGAATGCCCGGACCTAGCAGCGCAGAGAAGGAATTTTAATCTCCCTGACGATTTGAAAGTTGTTTTAGCTGACAATGCCTCTATGGCTGCCGCAGTTTTAAATTTTATTCGTGTAAGTGGTTTGTACCGCTCCCTTTGATTTTTAATACTGTGTTCATTATGTGTTTGTTCTTCGTTGCCCTACCGTTTTAGGCAGGTCTTTTTAAATGTGCAAAAGCGGTCAGATGCCCTACTTCCTAGTCTGTGGTTACCTGGCCAGGATACTGGCATCGTCTTTCCACTTTTCTCTTTTTTATTAGTTTTTACTTTGGTTCTTTTATTTTTTGACGTAACACCCTTTGCATGGTGAGTTTTAACAAATCGTTTTCTATTGCGTTGTAGTGCTTTTTTTATTCTACCCTCTATGGTTGGAACCAGGGACTGATAACCATAGTCGTTGAGTCCCTTTAAAACTCAAACCATCCATCCATCCATCCATCCATCCATAGCAGACACATCTCGGGCGGTTGTGTTTCGCCTTTCAAGTCGAATTACTGAATCACAAGCAAACTATAAAGACGTGACTCGTGCACAGTGTTCGTATCGCCAGAAACTCTTTTCCTCCCACAGATACGATGTATTTAAGCACCGACATTATTGAAACGCTCTCGTAATTCTGACCTCACATGTTTCAGACACTCCGTTTGTTGCTCTGAAAAAGCAGAAAATACGGCAACTTTCTGGCCGTTGTTTGTGAACTGGTAAAACATTTTCTAACAATGTGTTTGTAAAGCGAGATTGCGTTCCCTGCCTCGTGTGCCGTCTGTTTGCCCCGCTTTGTTTCATTATGCGGTATCTCGGCTGCTTTACTGAGTCGCTATCCTTAGTTTAGCTCACAGTGTTGTATATCAATGCGATACTGCGCCAACGACCACGTGCCGTTCTGTGTGGCTGCGATCAGAAACGTGAGCGGAAATTGAATGTGTGTGTGTGTGCGTGTGTGTGTGTGTGTGTGTGTGTGAGAGAGAGAGAGAGAGAGAGAGAGAGAGAGAGAGAGAGAGAACATTCCAGAAACATTTTAAGGCGTCTGGCACTGAAATGTAGACTCATTTGTTATTCAGTCACATCTTCGAGATCATCAACATGCGTTTGAGTAGGATAGCATCTACAGTTTGAGATAAAGTCAGGGACTGTTCGAGGCGAGCTGGTCTGGGTACTGGTGTAAACGCCGAGAATTTTTCATCATGGAAAAGATTACTGTAGCATCATCATTCGCTAGAAAAAAAGAGGGGGAAACTTTAATTAAAATAATTTCTGTGAAGCTCTTACAATCTCGTTTGATAGATGTCTCTACAATAAGTATTGTAGCAGTTGTATGAAAAACTCTAACTTGCACACGTAATTTGTAAAGTCAACAAGTCCTGAGAAACAATATCAGATATAAATCGTCCGATGCAACAATAAAAACACTATATTTCATCCCATAACTTTCATTCCGCGCCTGTGCGTGTGTACTGTTGAATATTCTAAGATGGTTGAGCATGTAGTTCTCGGAATTGATAATAAAATATCGAAATTACACTATCTGTGATGAATATGTATCATTACAAAGTAAGCTGCATATTATGAGTCTTGAAGCCACAATTAAGATGTTTAATTCACATGACAGGGGGGCGAAATTTTCAAATATTTATATGGTTCTAAACGGATGAGCTGGCCGCGATGGCCGAGGGGACTGAGGCGCTCCAGTCACGGTCTGCACGGCTACTACGGTCGGGCGTTCGAATCCCCCCTCGGACATGGATATTTGTGCCGTCCTTAGTCTTAGCTAGTTCATAAGTAGTTTGTAAGCTTAGGGACTGATGACCCCGTAGTTAAGTCCCATAATCTATACAAACATTTGAACATTTTTTTTAACGGATGAGTTAAGAAGACAATGGATCACTTGCAGAAATGAAACAGTGTGAGAATAAGTGGGGAATAGACATCATTCATAAAATCTGGTGTCTTACTGGAAATTACCTACGGTACTGTGATACAGTAGACACATAAAGTGCTTGAAGATATCACCGTCGTTGCGACTTTCAACTTCCCTTTTAGTGGCAGAGAATTGCCAAATCAATTTCAACCATAGGTCTACAAAGGTAGGTGAGCTAGAAAGCTCCAACGGCAGCGGAATTTTTATCGTAAAGAACAAAGTAATTATCGGCATGTGATGGCCTGACAGTAATGAACCTATGGGTTATAGCAGTATCGCCGAGAAAAAGTCAGTTAAATATTCAGTGGTCATCACATGCCACAGTCTTTTGGATGCAGCCATTGTGATTTTGCACTTGGAAATGTGTAAAGTATCCTATCACTCCTGCTTTTTTGCATTTGTCATTGTCGTTCTGCTTCTCTATATTATGTTATTCTGTTCTAACTTACATTAACGTTCCCTTCTTCCCCTGTATTACTCGGTGTTTTAGCTCTTATCGATAGATATCAGATCATTCAGTGAAAAAAAAAATCAAAGATGGTGCAACGGTGGTACACTGGATGAACGATTTATCTAGTTTAGTTTCGTCAAACGAGTTGGTGTGGTACGTGGATACAAGACTTGATGGATGAATGACAATGTGCTAGGGGTTGACTGTGTCGTAGTGCATGGTTGGGAAAGGGGTGGCGCTGGAGGAGGGGAGTGGGGAGGAAGCATATCCCTACATTTCGTCTTGTCTAGCGAATTGAAAAATCGAGAGCTTCGTATTGTCTGGAAAAACTCAGTTATTACACATTAACTATAGGTACAGACATCTGTCTTAAAATAAACACACAGTTTTGTGGCATATGGAACAAAACGGCACATCATTTTGATAATTTAAGACTTAATGTTCCCTATATTTTTATTGGATTATACTGTTATGAAATTTGAAAGGGTCGTGTAGATTTTGGCTGTCACTCATGTAGACCAAAGTAACAGAAATTCTGGAAGTAGTTCTTCGGGTAGAGTGTAATTTACAGCGAAGCGCACGGAAATGCAGATTACATTGTAATAACGAGTATTTAACCGAGTCGCACAAGGGAGAGCAAAAAGTTCATTCGTTCCAGCGCTCTTAGACGTTTTTCCATTCATCTTCTCTCTCTCGCTCTCTCTTTCTCTCTCTCTCTCTCTCTCTCTCTCTCTCTCTGTCTCTCATACACGAGAGATGCAGAATTTAAATTAAAAACTGATCGGTACTTAATTATAGCTATTCTCCTCACTTCAATTTGACGTGCTTCTTATCTATGTAGATGGAGATGTAGACACGTTTCGGACATGGTCATCATCAGGTGGACAGATTTAGAATGTGTCCCACATTAACATAATTTTCCATACATGTATAATGGATTATTAGGAAACTGTCTGCGAAGTGTTTTGCTCATGGAATATGCAGTAAAGGCGTAATACAATCAAACTCTCATTCTGCAGTAAGCCACGTGGGAATGGCCGAGTGGTTCTAGGCGCCATGCAGGCACTGCGAGGCCGCTCCCAACGGAGGCTCGACTCCTACAAATAAAGTTTTCAAATATTTGTGAACCTGTTGGACCAGTCTGCTATTGTCTTCAATCCCAGACTTACAAACTACTTAAAATAACATTAAGTACAAAACAAACATACTCGTTCCCGAGGGAGGACTCGAACCTCCGGCAGGGACGCCCGCCCAGTTCGTAACGTGACGCCCTAGACCATGCGTCCTTTCCACGCGGCGTCAAGTCTTCCCTCGGGCATGGTGCATCGTTAGTTGAAGCAAGCATAGGGACTGCTCACCACAGTCGTTTGGCGCCATAAATTTATAAACATTTGAACTTTGCAGCGAAGAGTGCGCTCCCATGAAACTTACTCGAAGATTAAAACTGTCTGCCAGAGCGGGATTCGAACCCAGGTCTTAGCTTTAGACGTACGAGCTCTATCGACTAAGCTACCTGTGCATGCCACACCCCGACCTCACATCTTCAAATCCACCAGCACCTCGCTTCCTACATTCCAAACGTCACAGAAGTTCTCCTGCGAACCTTGCAAGACTAGCAGTCCTGGAAGAAATGATATTGGACGCTAAAGGCAAAGGGTATTAATATGGTGTCTGTTCTTTCGGGCATGTCTGAAAGAACAGACACAATATCAATGATTTGCAGTAATCACTAATTTCCATTTTTAGTGTAAAGCAATGCTTTTCAGTGACCAGTCAACACAATTTTTTCGTTCAATGACATGTTAAAAATATTAAACTTCGGTTACAGCCTACCGTTTTCTGAAAACTATTTGTGGGTATTCAGTCAGCATTTTCCATATATGAACTAAGGCAGTGTCTGAAAAACCTGCATTGTCCAGCTCTGTGAAATTGACTCAATTCTGTTACAACTCTATATTTAACAAAGCTAAAAATTACATACTACCATCATTCAATTCAGACATATTGTTTGTACAATGAATGACTTTGGGGTAGCTACTTGCGGCATAGAGAATTTCACTTCACTTAATCGTTAGTCTTCTAGCGACAAATGTAAATTAATACTGCAATCACTTTCTCAGGATGTCGAGGTCAATGGATTAAGAAGGCAGGACAAAGCATTTCCAGGAAGAAATGATGTTATTTCCAATTCTGTATACCCAATATAACATTAATTTTTGTCTTAATTTGCACATGTTTAGGATAGACAATCTTCTTTTGAATTCAAATTAATATTATTCCAAGATCGGAAAAATGAATAAATAAATTACTTGCCCTAACGACCGGTTTCGCCACATTCAGATACGTGCTTCTGGCCTGATGCCTTAGAGCATTTAAGCCTGTAAACATTAAGTTGAATATTTTAGAAAAATCGCTTTTACTTTTGATATGCCACTGTGTAAGACCTCACGACATCTCTTACATTTTTGTTATCTTCTGTTTGATAAATTTCGATAAGCAGGTGAGATTACGGATGTATCCAATTCATGCATGTGATATTTACTGAAGTCATCGTAGGAAAAGTGATGAAGTACTAATAGAAAAATTCTTCATCCATGAGTGACTGCAAAGAACATTTTTGCACTGTTACAAATACTTCCTTGCGTCAGCAGCTCTGGAAAGTAGGGAGCTAGAAACGTAGGGATTAATTCTACAAAAAGACGTAAGTGGGAGAGAATTTTCTCTTTACGAGACATATAAGAGTTTAGGGTACTAATGTGGTTCCGTTGTAGAACGAGCTCGTACAAACCAGCGCAGCGCGGAGTCCTAGAAATTCAGCGACACCGCTAAGTGTCTAGAGTTCCAATCACTGAAGAAATACACGTGCAGATGGAAATAGATGAAGAAATTCATTTTCTAAGGAATTAACTGACAGCGTACTTACAACACCAAAAAGTGTTGTATCAGTGATGCTGAAATTATTTTAGTGTACGCTTCTGATACTGCACAGAATTTTTCCAGGTCCTTTGAACAGTCATTCAGTTTGATATTATTAAAGTGATCCGAACAGCTTTGCATACTATGTGACAATTCGTAGTAGGGAAGTCCGTGACCTGACAGGGATTCGATCCCGCGATCTCTCGGTTTGCAACCTGGCACTTTACCGTTTGACGAGCAGGCAATATTAAGTACCAACTGCTGATCATTCTGTGCCCTGTTTTGGCTTGAATAAAACCACCATGACAATCCAAGCTTGAGCGTCAGTTTTTCTCTACCGACATTATACAGAAAAGTGCTGACTTTTAAAATGTTAGCGGACTGCTGGGAGTGCATAAGCAATGACGGTCTTGAAACCGCTGCCCAGCACGAGGTTTTAATTTATTACGTATTTAATGGTTTGCTAGAGATTAAACTGGGCGTCAGAACATGGTACCTTAGCATTTCGCGGGCAAGGGCTTTACTGACTGAGTTTTATGTGCACGCCTCACAGCCCGTCCTCGTAGCTGTACTTCACAGAAGCTCTCCTGCAAACCTTGCAAGACTGGCACTCCCGGAAGAAAGGATATGGTGGAGACATGGCTTACCCACAGCCTAAGGGACGTTTCCAGAATGAAACTTTCACTCTGCGGCGGTTTATGCACTGATATGAAACTTCCTGGCGGATTAAAAGTGTGTACCAGATAAAGATTCGAAGCCAGGACCTTTGTCTTTCACTAATTCGAAACATTGAAACATCTCGATCGTTTGATGGCACTGAAATAAATTCAACGACGAAATTGAAACTTTGTGATGGGCTGGAATTCGAAACATTTGAGCCGGATTACCGACTTAACCAATTAAGCTATTCAGTCACTCTTTCCGTCCTACCCAAATAGCACTATGATGGTGCACCATTCCCATTAGGTCCTGTTGCTGTTGCTCGGAGCCTCTATTGGATTCCCGCAAAAGGTCGAACGTGGTTATGCGTCTGCATAGAAACTGTCAATTACCTTTTGGGAGCAATATACGATCATTGATATTGTGTCTGTTCTTTCAGACATGCCTGAAAGAACAGACACCATATTAATACCCTTTGCCTTTAGCGTCCAATATCATTTCTTCCAGGACTGCTAGTCTTGCAAGGTTCGCAGGAGAACTTCTGTGACGTTTGGAATGTAGGAAGCGAGGTGCTGGTGGATTTGAAGATGTGAGGTCGGGGTGTGGCATGCACAGGTAGCTTAGTCGATAGAGCTCGTACGTCTAAAGCTAAGACCTGGGTTCGAATCCCGCTCTGGCAGACAGTTTTAATCTTCGAGTAAGTTTCATGGGAGCGCACTCTTCGCTGCAAAGTTCAAATGTTTATAAATTTATGGCGCCAAACTACTGTGGCGAGCAGTCCCTATGCTTGCTTCAACTAACGATGCACCATGCCCGAGGGCGTCACGTTACGAACTGGGCGGGCGTCCCTGCCGGAGGTTCGAGTCCTCCCTCGGGAACGAGTATGTTTGTTTTGTACTTAATGTTATTTTAAGTAGTTTGTAAGTCTGGGATTGAAGACAATAGCAGACTGGTCCAACAGGTTCACAAATATTTGAAAACTTTATTTGTAGGAGTCGAGCCTCCGTTGGGAGCGGCCTCGCAGTGCCTGCATGGCGCCTAGAACCACTCTGACATTCCCACGTGGCTTACTGCAGAATGAGAGTTTGATTGTATTACGCCTTTACTGCATATTCCATGTGCAAAACACTTCGCAGACAGTTTCCTAATAATCCATTATACATGTATGGAAAATTATGTTAATGTGGGACACATTCTAAATCTGTCCACCTGATGATGACCATGTCCGAAACGTGTCTACATCTCCATCTACATAGATAAGAAGCACGTCAAATTGAAGTAAATAACGGAGGATTCGTCAAACCGGGTTTATTATTTTTCTCTACAATGCAATTCTCTAGTAGCTCGCGGGAAAACATAACTTCTAAACTTTTAAACTGATTTCTGTTATTTTAGTATGATAATCATGTCTCCCTATTGGGTAACAATATATGTTCGCATTCTAAAGAGAAAGTTGTGAAAGAAATCTCGCGAATAGATCTAGCCGCAACAAATAACACTTTTTTTAATGATTTCCACTCCAACTTGTGCATTATTTCTGTGACACGGTCTCCCGTATACCGCGATAATACAAAACGGGTTGCCCTTCTGTGTATTTTTTATAAATCGTCCGTCAGTCCCACCTGGAGTGGATCCCACAATGCGCAGCAATACTTCAAAATAGGACACACAGACGTAGTGTTGCCAGTTTCTTTAGTAGAACCTCTAAGTGTTCTACCAATGAAACATAGTTTTTTGTTCGCTTTTCCTGCAATATTTTCTGTGTTCTTCATACTTATTTATTTGAAATGACGGCCTGTAGATTTTACTTATCATGTAAATGAAGTTTAAAGAATTTGCTTTAGTGGTCATATGGACGGCCTCATACTTATCATGATTAAGGGTCAATTGCTAATTTTTGCACCATGCAGATAATATATCTAAATTATTTTGCAATTGCTTTTGATCTTCCGGTGACTTTAATAACCGATAAATGACAGAATCATTCGCGAACAGTCTAAGAGAGCTACTCAATTTGTCTCCTTAACGCCATACTGTATTTGAAGCGTGGCATCTAATAAAAAAAATAGAGCACATAGTAGACGAGACAAACCTCCCACATTCTCAAACTCACCTCATAATACGATCACATAAAACAACAACAAAACCCTACCCACACACACACCTACAGAAAATCAGAATCTTTCTCTCTCTCTCTCTCTCTCTCTCTCTCTCTCACACACACACACACACACACACACACACACACACACATCCACAGAAGTTCGCTAGCTGAACTAAATTCGTATTTATAAACATACACACACAATACAGTCAGAATATCGCAAACAAAGTTTCTAGCAGACGCCTGTTTTGACAGAAACAAAACAAAAACACATCTCACTGTGCGAACAAAAGAACTTGGAAGGAGATAACACACACACAAATGATAAAACAAACAAACGACATACAAAGCCTGCCAGGTATGGAATAGCGATTTTGCAAAAACTTTTATAAGGAAGTGTAATTGTAAATATCGTAAATATAAACAGTGACACCAAGTGCAGTCTGCTACAAAACACACATGAAGAGGACAACATAAAAATACGTGAGTAATATTAGTAGTCCATTTTATTCAGAATCAAAATAATCCTATTGAATGAGAACTGTTATCGTCCGAAAAAAAAATAATAATGTAAAACAAGACATTTCTTGTACAGTTGACCACTGAAGATGCTTTAGAATAAAGCGAAACGCGTCAGGTCTAAACTAAACTAATTTACAGTTGTATAAGACGGTCACCTACGCTAAACAAATGGAATAATAAAAGATTTCGTCTTCGCTAGCTTATCGGCAGCGGCATGGGTTCGTGGCCGACTAGTTTTCAACGTTCCCTCGGTGGATTATGAAGAAGAAAATGAGGCCGATAAGCGCAAAAGGGTGCATATGAAACGCTAAGAGCAGGGTTTTGGAACATATCCTGTATTCAAATATTATGAATTATCTCGAACAGGATGATCTATTGACCCAAGGTCGACACGGATTTAGAAAATATCGTTCATGCGAAACACAACTAGCCCTTTACTCACACGAAGTGATGAGTGCTATCGACTAGGGTTCGCAAATCGATTTCGTATATCTTGATTTCCAGAAGGCTTTTGACACCGTACCTCACAAACGGCTATTAATCAAATTGCGTGGTTATGATATATCGCCACAATTTTGCGACTGGATAGAGGATTTCCTGTCAGAGAGGACACAGTTTGTAGTAATCGATGGAAATGCATTGACTGAAACAGAGGTGATATTGACTGATGACCATTGTAGTTTTGTCCCCCCTAAACAACCTAACCTAACAGGTGATATTGGGCGTTCCATAGGGTAGGGTTATTGGTCCTCTGTTGTTCCTTGTTCACATAAACGATTTAGGGGAAAATCTACGTAGCTCTCTTAGGTTGTTTGCTGATGACGCCTTGATTTACCGTGAAAATCATCTGAAGATCAAAACTAACTGCAGAACGATCTAAATAAGGTATCACTATGGTGTAAAAAAAAATGGCAATTGACACTAAATAATAAGAAGTGTGAAGTCGTCCACATGAGTACGAAAAGCAATCCGTTAGAGCTTGTTTACAAGATAAATCAAAAGTGAAGGCCGTAAACTCCACTAAATACCTAGGAATTACTATTACTTAAACTGGAAAGAACACGTAGATAATGTCGTGGGAAAGGCGAACCAGAGACTGCGTTTTATTGGCAGAACCCTTAAAAGATGCAAGAGAACTACTAAAGAAACTGCGTATACTACGCTTGTCCGTCCTTTTAAGGAATATTGCTGCCCAGTGTGGGATCCTTATCAGGTGGGTTTGACGGAGGACATCGAAAGAGTCCAGAGAAGGGCAGCTCGTTTCGTATTGTCACGATACAGGGGAGACAGTGTTACGGAAATGATACAGGATCTGGGATGGGAATCATTACAATAACGGCGCTTCTCGCTGCGGCGTGGGCTACTTACGAAACTCCAATCGCCAACATTCCACTCCGAATGCGAAAATATATTGTTGACTACCACTTACATAGGTAGAAATGATCATCAAAATAAAATACAAGAAATCAGAGCCCGAACGGAGAGATTCAGGTGTTCATTCTTCCCGCGTGCTATTCGAGAATGGAATGGGAGATAAATGACGCTCTGCCAGACACATAAATGTGATTTGCAGAGTATCCCATGTAGATGTAGACGGGTTAGAAAGTGGTGAACGGAGAGGGAGGTGACTGACATCGGACTGGGATAAGCAAATAGCCGGGTAAGAGCGGGCAGTAACGCCAGTGATTTACTGCAGCTGGCTCAGTGAGACCCGGCGAGCTGGCTGTGCGTCCCTGGAGACGCGGCCCGCGGCCTGTATGTGAGAGTGGAGAGGGGGGGGGGGGCGCCTCGATTTGGCGAGGCCTGGGTTCACTGGCCGCCGCGCCGCGCCGCAGAACCTGTCCCGTCCCGTCCCGGCCCGGCCGCCGCGTGTGCAGCCAGCGGCGGCGGCAACGGCGGCCGACCGGCGTTCCCGCGGTACGTGACGTGACGTGACGTGACAGACCGTCTGCCCAGGCACCGGACCGGCCGCGGCCTGAGTCACATCTCGCCCGACTGGCATTCCGCTGTTGTCACCGCTACCAGTACTGCACTCACTTCAGGAAGGAGACCGCTGCTGCTGCCTACAGAGCCAAGAACTGAATTAAAATTTGTGCTCACACAACGATTCGACGCCGGTCTTCTCGTTGTCCAGGCAGAGTTCTCCACTTCGCCACCTTGCAAAAAAATTCTATTCCAAATCTGCCCATCTCCGTGCACCGATTTTAATGCCTATCGATCAATATGTTTACTTCTACACAATTACTTTGCAATCCACAGTAAAGTGCATGGCCGAGTTTCCGTACCATTTCATTCTCCAAGAGCGTACGGGAAAAATGAACATCAAAATTTTCCACTTTCGATCTTATTTATTTTATTGCGATAATCATGTCTCCGAGGCAATGAAATGCAATGTCAGCAAACCAGGCGATGCTGAACGAATTAAATGAGGCAATTAAATGATTTTTGTTATTTGGGTAGCAAGATAACTTCGGATGGCCGAAGTAAAGAAGATATAAAATACAGAATGGCTATGGGGAGAAAAGCGTTTCTACAGAAGCGAAACTTGTTAACATCCAATATTAATTTAAATGTTAGGAAGTCCTTTCTGAAAGCATTTGTCTGGAGTGTTACATTGTATGGGAGTGAAACGTGGACGATAAGGAGTTCAGATAAAAAAATGATAGAAACTTTTGAAATGTGGTGCTACAGACGAATAATGAAAATTAGATGGGTACATCATGTAACTAATGACGAGGTGCTTAATCTAATCGGGGAGAAAAGGAGTTTCTGGCATATCCTGACCAAGAGAAGGGATAGATTGGTTGGACACATTCTGAGACATCAAGGAATTGTCAACTTAGCATTAGAGGGAAGTGGGTGGGGTAAAAAATCGTAGAGGGAAACCGAGGGACGAATATATTAAGCAGATTCAGAAGGATGTAGGATGCCGAACGTATTCTCAGATGAAGAGACTTGCACAGGACAGGGTAGCGTGAAGAGCTGCATCAAACTGCGGACTGAAGACCATAACAACAACAATCATGTCTCCATATAAGTGGGTGTTAACAAAATATTTTCGCATTCGGAAGAGAAAAGAAATTTAACAAATAAATGTCATCGTAATGAATAACGCCTTTCTTTTTATATTTTGCACCCCAACTCGAGCATCATTTCTGTGCCACTATCTCCCCTATATCACGATAATTTAAAACGAGCTGCGTTTCTCTCGATCTTCCGTCATTTCCATTTGGTGACGATCTCACAATGCGCAGCAATACACGAAAATAGACCGCGGTAGTGTAGGCAGTTTTTTTAGTAGAACTGTTGCATCTATTAAGTGTTCTACCAATGGAATATAGCCTTTGCTTCGCCTTCCCTACTATATTTTCCGTGTGTTGTTTCATATTTAAGTTGTTCGTACTTCTAATTCCTAGTATTTAGCTCAATTTACGGCCTTTAGATTTGACTAATGTCTCGTGTAAATCAAATTTAACAGATTTATTTATATGCCTGTATGGACAACCACAAACTTTTTCCTGCTGCGGCGGAGCGGCCCAGCGCATTGAGGCGCGATGCTACGATGCGCTTGGCTGTTCCCCGTCGAGATTTCGAATCCCCATCGGGCATGGATGTTTGTGACGTCTTTACTATAAGGTAGTTCATGAGTAGTTTGTAAGTTTAGGGACTGATGACCCCCCAGTTAAGTCCCATAAGCTTTACAAACATTTGAACTTTTTTTGCTCGGATTCGATTTCCGCTACTTAATAATTTTTTTCATTTTATTTTCTGACAATATTAAACTGTTAAAATTATAACATTAAAATAAACTTTTTAGTGCTCTTGAATTGCTACAACAACGAGAGTTATTATCAAGAGAAAATGTAAATTAAACATATTCGTTAGTACAGCATCAAAATGTTCAAATGTTTGTATAGCTTATGGGACTTAACTACGGGGTCATCAGTCCCTAAACTTACAAACTACTTATGAACTAGCTAACACTAAGGACGGCACAAATATCCATGCCCGAGGGAGGATTCGAACCCCGACCGTAGTGGCCGTGCAGACCGTGACTGGCGCGCCTCAGTCCCCTCGGCCACCGCGTCCGGCTAGTACAGCATCAACTCCAGTAATTCGGTACGCGTGGTATGCATTACAACTGACATAGGGAAAAAGTGATAAATTGTATTTGCCCTAAAACATTTTCATAAAATTAGCATAGTGTGAATTAAATGATTTTGGCGTTTATCACAATAATAAACGTAATGTAGCTGCCACAGATAATCAGTAGCTAGAATTTTGGCAAATATTTTCATTCAAAACTGTACTAAATTATGAAAATTAACTGTATAAATATGGTACATTAATAAATTAAAGTAAGCCGGCCGCAGTGGTCGAGCCGTCTGCGGCGCGCCTGTCACAGTCTGGCTTTTATTTTTTATTTATTTATTTTTTTATGTAAATCTATCGGACTAAACTGCGTGGTCATCAGTCCGTAGCTTACAAACTACTTAAACCTAGGTAAACTAACCTAAGGACAAACACACACACCCATGTCCCAGTGAGGACTCGAACCTCCACGGCGAGCAGCCGCGCGCTCCGCAGCCAGGTGCCTTAGACCGCTCGGCTACTCCACCGCGGCGGTCACAATCTGCGCGACCGCTACGTTCGGGGGTTCGAATCCCCTCTCGGGCATGGACGTTGGTGTCGTCTTTAGTATAAGGTAGTTCATGAGTAGTTTGTAAGTTTAGGGACTGATGACCCCACAGTTAAGTCCCTTAAGCTTAACAAACATTTGAACATTTAATTAAAGTAATTGTAAAGTAACCGAATACTTTACTTATACATATAAAAATAAACAGCTTAACATCGGAGGTAATGATGTCAAATGGAAAATAAAAAATAAAGAATCGGGGGGAATGGAACGCGCACCACAAAACTTGTCGTCTGTTGCACCAACGCTGCAACTACTGTTACCCAAACTAGCTTATACGACGCTTATACTGGAATCGGACATTTTGCGCGAGCGTTTTCTCTTTTACTATGGACCAACAAGGCGAGATATTTCAGGAATTTAAAATGTTCGTCTGCCTGCTTCTTCTCACACAGTTTGAGCCATCCCGCTATCTCCCCTTGTCAAATGACGAGTATGACGCCAAGACGTGAATTGCAAGGTCACTATTTAGACCCGGGTTTCCTGAACATGTAACTTTACGTGATCTCTGTGAGCTGACCAAAAAAGTTCAAATCTTAGTTCAACGAATAACATATTAACGGTCGTAAAACCTCGTGTAGAATCACACACGCTATTCAGTTACAGTTCCGTACATAAATCGTAAAGATTTAAAATTCTTAAACTGGCACTCATCAGAACTTTCCATAGCGGCCCATTCGCCGCGACATTTCTAACACTGTTGCAAGAGAAGCTCCTCACCTATCCTGTCACGTTCTCCTCCTCTCAAGACGAGAAGTGGCGAGTTCTTACGGCCCCAAGTAGCTTTGCACGCGAACTGTCAGAGTATCTTAGTTGACCGCAGCAGTATTCTGCCCAAGCCCCTCTTTTTTTGGCAGATCACCATCCTCTTCAAAAGTAGCAGACTACTTCATCATCATTTGGTTGTAGGCCGTACTGCAGGTTTAGACTGCATAGCCCTCCATGCTTCTCTGTCTTTTGCAGTTATCTTCATTCTTTGGTACCCTCCTAGTAGCTTGCTGACGTTATCCAGCAACTGGATGCGGTCATAGGGTATCTTACAGAGACAATAATATGTAAACCATTAATATCCGGTAACATTGGCCGTTGAAACCAGATTGATACATTGTTTAACTGAATGGATATTGCAAGATTTACCTTGCATGATGTCCATGCATCTTGGTCGTCAACATATTAATACGACTTGCGTCGGTAGAGGTACAAGTACTGCCTGTACTGTACTGTACCTAAGGTATTAATGGTAATGGTTTACATATTATTGTCTCTGTAAAATACCATATGACCGCATTTTAATCTAAACACCCTCCACCAAAGAGTATATAAAACATTAGTACCGTACATTATCACAATTTCTTAAAACAGTTTCAGATTGGTTTGTAGCTAAAAATTTTGGAAATAATGTCATGTAAACATTGTAAGTTCAGTATCAATATTTTCTTCTTTGTCAGATATTTGAAGATGCCCTCACCGGGCGAAACGCGTCATTGTAATAAAAATATTTGCAATCAAGGCGTTCTGTCATTCAATAAAACATTTTATGCAAGTAGCACCTCAGTTGGCGTCACAATGGATGAGTGCACGCCGCTCGACAACGGCGCCCCGGAGGCCCGTACGGTAACCCAGGTAAGTGCTAGCCGAGGTCGATAGTGCCTGACTTCGCTGGTACAGCGGAAAGCGGTGTAGACACTACGATACGACAGCCGGCCGTTGTTCGTCTACCAAACCAAAATAATAGGCTCAGGAGAAGACGTTGTAGACAACACCTGGCGTGTACCAGCAACTGCACCACAGTCGTTTTAATAACGTATTGCACAATTCGCGCGGCCGGGATTTGAGTCCGGGACCTCCTGATTAGAAGGCAACACTTCAACCACTCAGTGACAGCGGTCTTACGGATACGGCAGCTGCACGTCTCCCTCTACAACACAAACTTCAATTCTGCAGTATCCATAAGGCCACTGTAGTTGAATGGTGGAAGCGGCTGCCTATCAACCAGGCGGCCGCGGTGGCCGAGCGTTCTGCGGTGCGTCAGTCACGGTCTGCATGGCCACTACGGTCAAAGGTTCGAATCCCCCCTCGATCATGGATATTTGTGTCGTCCTTAGTATTAGCTAGTTCGTAAGTGGTTTGTAAGTTTAGGTACTGATGACCCCGTAGTTAAGTCCCATAAGCTCTACAAACATTTGATCACATTTGAACCTATCAATCAGAGGGTCTGGGTTGGAATCCCGGCTGCCGCACAAATTTCAATTCAATTAAGGGTAAAATCTTACAATTAATAGAGTTGAAAATGAAAATGACGAAATTAATGGCTTTGTAGCCGAAATGGCCATTGTTAAATAAAAATATTACGCAGCGATTGGAAATCTTTGGAAATTATATTATGTCTTTAAGTGACATACGAGGCGCGTCAAGAAAGTAAGATCCGTTTCAATTTATCTCCGCTGCAGCGCTGCGATTGCAGTTCCGCACGTGCGCTGTAAGACGATGTGTATCAAGGAGAAGAACGTGCGCCATTTGGAGATCGCTGTCAGTTACGTACGCTTTGTTGTGCTTCTTTGAAATGTCGGCGTTAGTTGAAAATCCCGCCGCCTGTGAAATCAGGTCGGTGCTTCGGTTTCTGAATGCTAGGAAAGTGAAACCAACTGAAATTTATCGGCAAATTTGCAATGTTTACGGACTATATGCGATGAGTGATTCGATGGTGAGAAGATGGGTCCGACAGTTCAATGGCGGGCGTAGTGATGTGCACGATGAAGAACGAAATGGGCGTCCACCTTTGATTAGAGAAGAACTGGTTCACGCGATTGATGACAAGATCCAGGAAAACCGTAGGTTTACAATTAGTGCTCTTGCTATGGACTTCCTCCAAATTTCACGATCACTGAAATTGCGTAAACTTTGCTCACGTTGGGTACCAAAGATTCTCACTGAGCAACAGAAAACACAACAGATGGGTAGTGCACTTGAGTTTTTGACCCGTTATGCTGAAAGGGCGATGAATTTCTGAGACGGATTGTCACAGGAGATGAAACGTGGGTTTCTTACGACACCCCTGAGAGTATGCGGCAATCAGTGGAATGGAGACACACTTCATTCCCATAAAAGGTAAAGCCGAAGCAAATCGTGACACGTCGTACAATGATGTGCATAGTGTTCTGGGACTGGAGAGGCATCGTACCCATTGACTTCTTACCGTGTGGTGAAACAATCAAAGCAGATGCTTATTGCGAGACACTTCGGAAATTGCGCCGTGCAATTCACAATAAGCGCCGGGGAGTGCTGTCAAAATGTGTTGTTTTGCTTCACGACAACGCATGCACACAAACTGCAAATGTGACGAAAAACCTCCTACAGGGATTTGGCTGGGACGTATTTGACCATCCTCAGTACAGCCCTTTCATATGTTCTTACATCTCAAGTCTTTCCTTGGCGGTCATCACTTCTCCAATGACGACGAGCTGAAAGGAACTGTTTCCAACTGGTTGAAGACACAGGCGGGAGATTTCTATGAAGAAGGTATACGAAACCTGGTGACACGGTATGACAAATGCCTGCAAAATTTCGGCAGTTATCTGAAAAAGTAATTTAAGAGTTGTAGAAATTTGGGCGACAAAAATTTCTTCTGTATCGGTGTACAATTTCATTATATTACCAAACGGAACTAACTTTCTGGACGCGCCTCGTATTTAACGCTGCAGGATCCAAATATTACAAAATATTACAAAAACTTGAGAACATTGTTAGGCAAAACAACAATAATTTCAAATGTTTGTAGAACTTATGGGACTTAACTACGGGGTCATCAGTCCCTGAACTTACAAACATGAACTAGCTAAGGACGGCAGAAATATCCATGCCTGAGGGGGAATTCGATGATGATGATTGGCGTTTTAGGGTGCTCAACAGCGAGTCATCAGCGCCCTGAGGGGGGATTCGAACCCCCGACCGTAGTGGCCGTGCAGACCGTGACTGGAGCGCCTCAGTCCCCTCGGCCACCGCGGCCGGCCAACAATAATTCCGAGTGCAGTTGCTCAGTTGCTGCCTCACACCGTATAGTCAGCCAGTGACGTTGGCTGCAGCCGAAAAAAGAATGCCTGCCGGCCGAAGCGTCCCAGCGTCTACCGATTCGGTACTAGTGGGAGCTGTGCCATCCAGCAGGCTGGCAGTGGATGACGGCAGACCCCTGCGGACTGTGATCGGCCGGCGGCTGGCAGCTGGGGCTCGTCCGCACTTCGGCTGGCTTCACGGTCGCATAATGGCTCTAGGCCGTTGTCTACAGGCGCGGCGCCCGCCCTCGCCTAAGTGCAGGCGGCGCGGCGCGGCGCGGCGCTGACGACGCCAGAAAAACGCCGCAGGCAGCGGCGGCGGCAGCGGCAGCGCCGCAGCCAAGGACGCGCGGACCAAGGCCAGCCACGGCCGCCGCGCCATGCGCCTCATCTCAGCCGGCTCCGAGCAGCTGGCAATGGCACGACGACGGTCTGATCCCCAAAACACTGTGCGCGTAAACGTCTGCAGGTGATTTCATGCGCTAGAGCAGCGGTTCCCAAAGTGGTCTATATAGACTCCCAGGGGTCTATCCCGACCTGCAAGGGGTCCACTTCAGGGGAAAAAATCGCACTGACGTGTTTTACGGCCCACTTTAGATTTGTAGTTTTATAAGTTTTTGCATACATTTTGGATCAAAATAATAATCTAAGCAATAAAAATTAATTAACAAGAGTGTCTGAAACCCTTTTAGGGAGAAAAAAAATAGTTACTGGCGGGTTCCCAACCACCGACCTTTAGCGTCATTGTCCAACGCCTTGCCCACTATGCTATTTTTTTGTGCTCTATTGGTAGCTCCGTTGCGGACGCTGATCGTTTTTGTTCGTTCTTGTTTGATGTGTTGCTGACTCAGCTTTTTTATTTACAGAGGTGTTGAGCCCTCTGACCGGGCGCGCTGAGCCACGGCGCCCGGCTGCTACGGCTATCACTCAAAAGATGACTCCTATAATCTTGTACTATTGATGGCCGTTGTTAACTGATGCTAAAATGGTATTTGTAGACACTAGATTATCATTTATCGTACGAACAAGGATGTCATTTTGTTAATTCTTCAGTGCACCATTGCTTTGAAATGACAACGTGTAAGTTACAATAAGAAAATCATCAAATACGCAACGCAAGATGGCGTATGCCAGAGAGAGTTCAGGGCGAGAAATGTCACGTGACATCTCCGAACGGCTGGGTTTCGTTAATTCAATGGAGGATGTCAAATCTTCGTTATTTTTGCAAATATGTCTCAAACGATACGAGATATGAAAAAAAAAAAAAAAACATAAGGGAGCAAAGTTGCAGAGAATTTTCTCCTCTACCAATTAGGTTATTCAATTTTCGTGTCAGATGAACGATTCGTTTGCAATTACAGTTATATTTGTATCACTACCGTATTTTTTGTCCGAAAATTTTGAAAAAGGAAGGATCTGATCTCTGGCGGTCTACAATCATGTCTGTAAACTTGGGTGCTGATCGGTTTAACGGTTCGTCTTATAAACAGGGAACACGTTACGGACAGACGGACAGACAGACAGACAGACATGCATCCCAAAATCGCCGTTACTTTTGCAAATATCTTTGAAACACTACGAGATATGAAAAAAAATAAGACAGCAAAGATTCAGAGAATTTTCTCCTCTATAAAACAAGTTATTTAATTTCCGTCTCAGATGAATAGTTAAGCCGTTATTTTCATTTAAATTTCGAGCTGTCAAAAGACGATCGCAAAGGCCCACTTTTAGTGATACTACCGTAATCTAAAGTGGGTCAATAATTTGGGGTTCTATTTGTTGTAAATGGTGATCCACGAAAGTGGTTCACATTTACGAAAGTCGCAACCAAAATTCACGCTTATTCTCACAGTGCTGAAGTTTGATCCTTTGCATGTCACTGTTCGCTTCATTGTCTAAGCGAAAGAGTGGGTGGACTAATTCTGTATTTTCAGTCATCTGCTGCAGGCACGTAGTCAGATTTTATTTTATTTTATTTTTATTTATTTAATTAATTCTTTTTTTGTGGGGGGTGATAGATCCCACAATTGCGACGTATATATTGTAAATTGTAAAGCATTACAACATAATTAAATTTAAATGTGCACATGTATTTCAATGGAGATATTTCACTTTACACTTTATTAAATGCAAATGTCCAAAGACGAACTCGAGCATAATTTTCAATTACAATACCACCAGCTACGTTATTATTTTCATAGATCTACTACGTAAACTACTACCACCTCGCCCTTCTCTGAGAAATGGGACGAGTATCTGACGCTGCACATGAAGGGCCAGCAAATGCTTCGTCACATCACGGAGGAGGCAGGCGACCATGATGAATAGTGAATGAAGTCTGCAAAAAGCTGGGAAGGTCGCTGTATTGATAAATTTCATTAGTTGGCTATAAAATGACTTTACGCGTTGAGTCCTGTCGATGAAAGTAACCAGTGCACATTAGTTACGCGTTAGTCAGGTGACATTTGTTATATTTTGTTCAGTAAAATCAGAGAGCAGATTTATTTATTTCACAACGAAAGAAACTTGATCCTTGCTTTCAGTTTCATAAATGAAGATTCGATTACAATTACTTCTTCAGCAAACACTGCGAGATGTGAAAGAAGTGACATATGACGATTAAAAATCATGGAATTGACGGGGATATCAACTAAGACCTTTGGATTTATAGTCTAATACTCAGTCACTTACCCAAGGAGTGTTTTATTTGTGATAACTCTATTATCTCGACAGTAAAGCGATATTTTTTTCATGATATGGACAATAAGCACTTGAAGATAAACACACCCCTAGCAGACAGCAGTCGAGGTCGCTTGTGCTTCGTGTGACATTGTAAAGCACGAACACCGGGTTGTGTGTAATCCTCTCCCTCCAAGAGCTAATTTTAGAAGAAAATTTAATCAAGTAGGAAACAGACATTGCTTATCTATTATATTTGTATGCTAAATTTAATGATGTTAACGTCCAGTTACAAGGCGTCAGTCTAAATTTGATAAAAACGAAGTCCATCACTTAAGCTTAAAAAAAAAAAAAAAAAAAAAAAAAAAAAAAAAGTTTGTATAGTTGTATAGCTTATGGGACTTAACTACGGGGTCATCAGTGCCTAAACTTACAAACTACTTATGAACTAACTAATACTAAGGACGGAACAAATATCCATGCCCGACGGGGGATTCGAATCCCCAACAGTAGTGGACGTGCAGACCGTGACTGGAGCGCCTCAGTCCTCTCGGCCACCCTTAAGCTTGTCTTCGCAGAATGAAACTAATGAAGCAAAACATTGGGCGGCGTGAATTTTCGTAGTTTCCCATTTCGTCACAGACAAACTGTGAGGATGATGATGTTTCAACATACGTTTAACAATGTCCTTCAAACAGACTTTGACAAGATGTTTGAGATTGTTTCGGATATGGAAACGCCGCAATGGATTATCAATGCATATTGTGATGTTTAAGACACGTATGTCGCACGTCAAGAAGAACTCATCAGAATAAGCTCTAATGAAGAACTTAAGGTCCAATTTAAAATGGATAACGGCTATTCTGGCTCCAGAGAGACTACCCGTTACTTAACCTTTATTATGGTGGAAAGAGGTTTCAGCCAATCTTCTTACAAAACGAAGAAATAGGCTGCAAACCACTGAACGGAGATTTAAGTTTAAACCTAATAAAACTGAAATAAAATATTGATGATTTTCAAAAAAAGCATCAGCCACATCCCTTCCATTACAAGGCTGTATGTATCAGTTTTGTTAAATATACATTTGTGTCATTTGACTCAATAAATGTATGATACCTAATATCTTTCTTTTAATTTTTTGTTGTTTTTCATTCCACCCTTTTACAGTTAAAGTTATCAGGCGCGAAATTCGTAAAACTAAAGTACACATAAAGGCAGGGGATCTACATAGGGCAGAAAAAGTTGGCATGGGGTCTATGAGCCAATATAGTTTGGGATCTCCTGGGATAGAGGGAAAAAACTGGCATGTAAAATAGGAAACTCTCATTAATGAAGTGTTTATCCTACGGCAATGCAAAATATTTGGGAAGAAAAAGGAAAATTTGACTTTAACGTCCCGTCTAGAGCGTGTTCATTACAGATTGTTTGGGTAACAATGGGGAAGGAAATCAACCCTTCCATTTGAAAGGAACCATCCCTGAGTTTGCCTCGACTGATTCTCGAAAATGAGGGGAAAACCTAAATTTGCATGAACGGAGGCGAACCGAACTACCGACCTTCCGTATTGGAGTCCAGTAACTTACCACCGCGCCACCTAAGAAATGTGGCAAGAACGGTCACTAGCGAAACGTTGAACAGTGCAGCCGCTTTCATCACAGGACGACCTACTAAATGCGCACCATCGGCACTCTTTGGAGTCTGAGTCATCCTTCATTTCGCAGATCATTTGTGTTGAGTGTCGCGGAAGAGAACGTATAATTTCCCGCAAGCTAACGTCTTGGTACGTCAGCGGTGAACCGCGGTCGCGACTCAGTGTTCACGCTAGACAGTGCTGCCAACTTGCAACAAGGTCTACCATACTGCATGGTGTTCACACTATTTTGTCCATGCGTATATATCTGCAATTACAACGATTACGGCCGGCTGCGGTGGCCGAGGGGACTGAGGCGCTCTAGTCACGGTCTGCACGGCCACTACGGTCGGGGGTTCGAATCCCCCCTCGAGCATGGATATTTGTGCCGTCCTTTGTCTTAGTTATTTCATAAGTAGTTTGTAAGTTTAGGGACTGATGACCCCGTAGTTCAATCCCATAGACTATACAAACATTTGAATTTGAAACAACGATTACGGTGGAAGGATGTCGAAGACTATTGCAAGGTACCCTGCGCACGCACGATAGACAGTTTTTCAGTTTTAGAAACCTTTTACATGAAAAGATACATCCATGTACCAAAATTTTATGGGGATCACTCAAACGGAGCCAGCCACAGTAAAAAACTTTATGAAGACAATCACGTCCTTCTAGCTTTGAACATCAAGTTTCCAAAATTTCTTAACATCGCAATTCAACTGTTTATTTGTGTCAATAACACGCACACACACACACACACACACACACACACACACACACACACACACATACACACATTCCAGATTGGAATTCAATCAATTTCCAGAGACGTATCTTGTCTCGATATATCAAAGCTATTGAAGGATAGGCACTAAACTGAAATTGTGCGGCGGCCGGGATAGCAACCAGACCCCCTGGTTGCTAGGCAGCTGCTTCAACCACTCGGCCACAGTAGCCTTATGGATACTGCATAATTGAAGTTTGTGTCGTAGAGGGAGCCGTGTTGTAAGAAAGGCCGTGCAGCTGCCGTGTCCGTAAGGCCGCAGTCAGTGAGTGGTTAAAAGTGTTGTCTTCTAATCAGGAGGTCCCGGGCTCTTATCCCAGCGGCGAAACATAATTTAGTGCCTCTCATCCTATTAAATATAAAACTGATAGTTTAGGGAGTCAACGCAAACACGATCGCCCAGACGCAAAAATAAAATAAAATAAAATAAAATAAAAATTAAAAAAATTAAATAAATAAATAAATAATAAATAAATAAAATAAAATAAAATAAAATAAAGGTTAACGATTATTTACAAAGGAAATCAGCGATGCCCTTTCAGAGGCACCATCATACCATCTGCCTGGAGTTACCACTGCGCCACCTCGCTCGGTAAATACACTCACACACATGAAATGCAGCTTTCGGATTCAGACGGACACTCTCACTTACAGTCAGACACTCGCATTCAACAAACTCGCAGCTGTCACCTCGGGCTGCTGCGTTCCTACTCTAAGAGACGACTGCCTGCCGTCGCCTACGCAGCTTTGACATTCCAGTTCATCATCCTGTTGTAATGCATTGTTTTCCTCGTTTTTGATACTCACCTTTCATTTTACTTTTTGTTCGTATTTCATCCGTATTACATGTGGACGTCCTATGTTTCTATTCGGTTTGGGTAAATTTTTCTAACCCATTTCACTGAATGATCTTTATACTTATAAGACGCATTTGTTGTCTGCCTGTCTGTTCTCTTATAACTCAAGATCCAGACAACCAAATAACGTGAAATTTGGTACACGTACACAAAATTACATGGTGAAGCTTCTTAAACAGGTTTCGTTCAATTTTTTCGAAAACCAACCGGAAAATTTGAAAAAAAAAAGAGAAAGTGCGTTTTCAATGTGTTCGTGTAAATCTATATATTCGCACTGATCTTGATGAAATTTTGCCCAATCGACCTTCAAAACAAGAGAAAGGGCATTGTCTACATAAAATTTCGTTCACTGCATGGTGGAGAGTACTTATGGATTTCACCAAAATCCACAGTTCTGCTCCGATCTTGAAGAAATTTTGTACACTTGACCTTGAAAACAAGATGAAGGTTGCTGTCTACATAAAATTTCGTTCGGTGCATGGGGAAGAGTACTTTCCTTACATCTCTATACATATAAGACGCATTTGATGTCTGTTTGTCTGTTCCCTTATAACTCAAGATCCAGACAACCAAATAACGTGGAGTTTGGTACACGTACACAAAATTACATGGGAAAGGCTTGCAGACACCATGCTTCTCTCATGGACAGTTGTATGTGGCCTGCTCCAGAGTGGGCAAAGAGAAATTCTTTTTTGTACATACTCCAAACTGAACTGCCAAAAATGTTGTTTATCACATTGCTTTAACATAAATGTACTCTTTTATTACATGCTAATAGGCTTCTACAGAAAACCTTATTTTAAACCCGGGCAAAGCCGTGTACTTGCAGCTAGTTGTAATAAAAAGACAAATTCCAAGTTCGCATTTTATTTTTTATTTTTATACACTCAAGGGTGTCATCTTATGGTCTCTGGTACAATTGGCAATTAACTGCTTATCAAAGCACTTCACATATTATTTTGAACATGTGCTGGTCGATAGATAGACGTAAAATTTTGTGCAGGTGCATAGTCACACATGAAAGAGTGAAATAGACATACACGAAGAACCACCAAGGTGCACATTGCCGGCTCAGCGCCTCCATAAAAGTGATAACTTCAATTATCTGTCCTTGGTAATTGAACATTTTCACCTTTTGTACTACACTAATACATCTCTAATCAACTTGGTGCGTTTCCATTATGATTGTGATCAATTTCACTTTGTCTACTGAGATTCTTGAATAGACTTTAATGTCCTTTCCGAAACACTACTCGCGTTTCTCAGTTGTTTCAAACGAACGTCATTAGAGAACAATACAGCACTAAGGTGGCTGAGCGGTGTTAATCGCTACCAGTCCTTCCCCCCACCCTTTCCCCCCTGCTGTCTTCCGCGGTGCGTCTCTTGTCCGCGCTGTCTTCTCTCTCTCCTAGAAGTCCAGTTGAGGCCATGATTTAAAATGCACAGGTGTCTTCTGTGTACCAGTGACACAGTGAAATATCTCTGCCAGTCGTTTGCGAGTACAGGTTTTAGACATCACTAATAATGGATTAACAAAATCAAGTTTCGTGTAAAGTATTATCTTGAAAACTGCTGTTTCACGTTTTCTGCAAACTAATGCGTTATCGTTGAACTGTATGTGCAAACAGGCTTTCCAGATTTTGATATATTTTCATTACTTCCTTGTTTTCTTTATTGCTACTCTCCTTGTCAAGACACAGATCTCAAACAAGGCCTACTCCTCTTACATTTCTCTGTCATGTCAGGGTGAATGACGTCGTTATATTCTTTTTCTTTTAAAGTTGCTGTTACTTTACATTTTATAAATAAGCCGCTCTTTAATATGCAGATGAATAGCAAATGAGAGAATCTTGACTACAATTACAATTGAATTTAAAAAAAAAATCATATATGACATCACCTGCAGTTTAAACATTATTTTTTTAATGGTCGCCACTACTTTTTTTATTATTAAAAAAAGGTAGAAATTATTATTGAAAATATGAAACTGCCTAACTGAAAGTAGTGGCGACCAGTAGTCCAATCTCAGTTATTTATTTATATTGAGAAAGTGCGTGTTTCCACACACTCTTGTTGGAAACACACAAATCCCCTGACCTACCTAACATAGATAAGAAATAACCCCTCCAAAATTTGTGATAGGTGGTTAAAATCAGGTACACGATGATCATAAATAGTCACTGTATTTAACAAGAATTATGTGACAAGTTATCAAAAACACGACATGCGTGTAAAAGTGTCAATTCTTTTAAAGAAAAAAATCATACAAAAAACAATGGCTTGAAATAGCACAAACAAAAATTATCTAATGATCGGAATACTTTTTACAGAATAAAGGACAAAATCTTAACACGAAAAGAAAAAAGTACAAGTTCGACTGGCTATAATCATAAATTTAGTGTGTTAATCTATATTAAAAAAAAAGAAGAAAAAAAGTATTCAAAAGTCAGTAGAAGGTTAAGTACTGAAATAGACACGCTCGATTAAAATCGACTTTGACGACCTCGCAAACTCACACTACGTCTCACCTATCAAACACCATTCAATAATATTCTCGCCTAGTTGATGCGTTGGCGCTACCTTAACATATACAGTAGAACAGCGTCGGCGAAGTCGAAGGGCCGTTGGTGGTAGTGTAGACTGATGGATGCGATCGCGGATGGAAAAACATCAACGCGATAGGCGCGGCAATTACAAAAGTATTCGAAATAGGGAGAAATACAGCAATTTTCCAAACCAGTGGTCAATGCTGATCTTCAAGAAACAGTAAATTATCCTGATTGCGAGTGAGCTTGTTCAGAACAACACCCACTTCACAATATTTACTAGATTCTAAGTATATTACTGTGAATGCAAACAGCAATCACACAGATGATTTCTGACACTGTGCAATGGGCACACAAAATATTCTAAGTCCACCGAAGGTTACCACTTGGCGAACCAGATGGGCACACATCGAGAGGTACGAACACTTCGGAGTCTCCATGCAACTCCCTTATCTCTCCAAAAAACACCCTTCCAAAATTCTGGCTCACAGACTCCATGTGACGTCAAGCCAGTAGGAGAGAAGACCTAATGGTGTAGCCAGTCATATCATATTACTATTGTATAAGCTATTGGCTCCTCCCACTCGAAACTTCCCGCAGCATGAGCCGCACGTAGGCTACAGTTCCAAGAAACAGCACAATTTTTGTGTCTCTCGATAAGCATCTGCAAACATCCAAATTATTTTATCACCTCATAGGCGCCAATCACCGTCGCGAACGCACCGTCCCATCTCCACTAACAAACACCCTCGGCACTCCACGCCTCCAGACGTGGCGCCAACAAAATAGAAATTTAGGCTCCAGACTGTCGAGAACAGTGTTAATTACCCGCAGTTTGCAGGTACGCCCCGGAAAGGTGCCTCCTTTACGATCCAGGGCAATGCCTTCCTCCAGGACGCCGGCAGACCGTGAGGGTCTGCGCAGAGTTTACAGTGCTGCAGGTCTAGCTTTCTTCCTCCAAATGCTATCAAGGCGAACACTGCCACAGATATTTATCTGTGACACTGCCCACCAGGGGTGGCAGCGGATTTTCGCTTTAGATGTCAACTTCCAGGAACGTCCGTGCGAGGCCAGGGCAGCTTCTGTCCTCCCCATCCCCGCAACAGGGCGACATCCTGTCCCGCCTTTTTCGCTGGTGGCGGCGAGCGCCTAGCAGCAATTTCCCAGGTGGGTTACTCCCAATGAACCGAAATCATGCAACGACCATTCCTATCATCTAGCTTTAAAAAAATTGGAAGAATTAGAATATAGGTTGTACGGTCTTCCTAAAGTGCACAAGGAAGGGGTGCCGTTACGTCCTATAGTCTCTAATTTGGGTGCACCCACATACCCCCTGGCGAAGCATTTGACGTCCATTCTCGGCCAATACGTCGGCAAGTGTCAACACCACATCACCAATTCTATGGATTTCATTAGACGGTTGAAGTCCTTGAAGCTGGGTCCTTCGGATTTACTCGTAAGCTTTGACGTGGTATCCCTCTTTACACGGGTACCATTGGAAGAGTCATTGAGCTTAATTAGTGAAATACTGGATAAAGAGGTGGTGAAGCTCTGTCGTCATGTACTGACGTCCACGTATTTTTCTTTTGGTGGCAACTTCTTTGAACAAAAGGACGGAGTGGCTATGGGCAGCTTTTTATCTCCCATAGTCGCCAATTTATTTATGGAGGACTTCGAGGACAGGGCACTGAGAACTTCAGCGTTACAACCGACGTGTTTTTGGAGATACGTTGACGACACCTTTTTCATCTGGTCTCATGGACGTGGTAAGCTCAATCGATTTCTGGATCATTTTAACTGCCTTCACCCAAACATCAAATTTACTATGGAGGTCGAAAGTGACGGTAAACTTCCATTTTTGGATGTAATGGTTTACAAAAAAGATGATGGCACCCTTGGACATAGTGTTCACCGCAAGCCGCCACACACTGGCAGTTATTTACATGCCAGTAGTTGCCACCCACCAGACCAACGTAATGGCGTCCTTAGAACTCTAGTACGCAGAGCATATGCCATTTCTGATGCAGACAGTTTACCATCTGAACTGGAACATCTGACGACAGTTTTTAAGGAAAATGGCTACTCTGAGAAACAGATTCGCCGTGCTATGCAGTTTGGACCGTCTCCTAAAGTTCTTGAAGAGGAGTACAGGGCTTTAGCCTACATTCCGTACACCGGGGGTGTTTCTTTTAAAATTGGAAGACTTTTAAATAGTTGTAACATAAAGACTGTTTTCCGTCCGCCGTCCAAGATAAGGGCATTGCTTGGCTCCGTCAAAGATGACCTCGGACTGAAGAAACCTGGTGTTTATAAAATACCGTGTGAGTGTGGAAAGGCATACATCGGCCGTACGCTTCGAACTGTGCATGATAGATGCGTAGAACATTGCCGCCACACGAGACTATTGCAACCGGATAAATCGGCGGTAGCAGAACACTGTTTAACTGAAGGACACAAGATGATATATGATAAAACCCGCATAGTAACCAGTACCTCCGGTTTCTGGAACAGTGTTTACAGAGAAGCCATTGAAATCAGGGTGACGGACAATCTAATTAATAGAGACATGGGGTTTCCTCTTAGTAGAACATGGAATCCATTATTAAGCAACATCAAATTGCAATGTTCGACCCGGATTCCAGCACCTAGGAATGATTAGTGCAAGGTGCGATATATCGTTGTGCCCTGGTCCACTAGGGGCGGCGCCACCATCCTTGTCCATGAGGTAGCAACTGTGACGGCCGGCGCATGCGCCGTGCACGCGACCGACGCCTATATAGGACGCGGTACTTCCATCTTGCACCAGTATTCAGCGGGATTCAGCAGCAGCAGTTTCCTGAAGATGGCGGACAGCTGTACCGTCGAAATATTGAATCAATTTGATTTTATTATCCGGCAGAAAACCCGCAGAGATTTCGAAGAATATAAACAACCTATCAGCCACGGATATAAACAGAATAAATAAAAAGTGGAATAAAATAGCATTGTTACCTCTCAAGACTTATGAAGTAAAAATACATATTGAACCCCACCAAACGACTATGTCATTGTATGGAATTGGCAAGCACAGTGGGATAGGCTTCTCTTAGCAATAGGCATCCCTGTCAGGGAACAAATTGCGAGCCATTAAACCTGTGCCTGATCTCTGGTCAACGTCATCTCGACCCTCCCGCCGAGAGGAGATTGTTCTGGCCCGGCTTCGTATTGGCCACTGCCGTTATATCCACCATTATTTACTACGTGGTGATCCTGCTCCCTGATGTGAGCACTGTGATGAACCTTTTACTGTGTACCATCTTTTAGTGCAATGTTAGTTTTTTAATCGTCTCCGTCATGACCTATGTTTACCATTCGAAATGTTTGATATTTTAGCTGATGATCCGCATTCTGCTAACAGAGTTTCACTTTTTACACATCGTGCAAATATGGTGAAAGCCGTTTAAGTTCTAACCCCGGTTCGATTTTACTGTGGGCAGTGTTGGGCGCTAATGACCTCAGCAGTTGTGCGCCCTAAAACCACCCAAAAAAAAAAAAAAAAAAAAAAAAAAAAAAAAAAAAAAAGCAATAGGCATCCAGTTTATTCAAATCAGAGCAAACAGTGAGAGAACAATGTTATATATCTGGAAATTAATTTGTTTCTCTATGTGTTTGTTTCGCTCTTTCAAAAAACTGTAAGACCGTGACTTGCATAAGACGTGCCGATGACGTAGTGTCTGTCATACGTCAAGTTAGTGTCCGTGCTCGCTGTCTCGCATATGACAAGCTGACAAAGACCTTTCTGCTAGGGAAATCCCAGATCCCTAACGACGGTACAACTCGGCATTTTTTTCTGTATTATAGTCAGATATTAAGAAGCGGTACTTAAGTGAGCTCCTCCTCTCACAATACATCTGCACACATTACATCACTATCCATCTCCTCCTCCCCTCTTAGTCCAGGCCCCCTATCTCCTCCTTATTCATCAACATCTCCTCCTCCCACCTATTTCAACCTCCCCTACTATTTATTGTCTATCAACTTGACCCACACATTATTTCATTCCAAATATGAGGGCCGTTTGAAAAGTCCGTGCAAAGTCCAAACGATGGCACTACCGGTTCGTATCGAGGTCATGCTTAGTTAGTAGTATCTTTGGAAAGAACGCACACCAAGTTTCAGCCATAACGGTTTATTTATTTGTGTTTGGCATTCGTGTGAATCAAGAAAGTCGAGTGATTGTCAAAGAATGGACGAAAAAGAATTTCGTGAGGTGATTGAACATTATGAAAGGCAAAACGCCCCAAGAGACGAAAGTGAAGCTTGATAAACATTATGCTGGCTTTGCACCTTCGATCAGAACAGTTTATGAGTGTTTTCAAAAATTTTCGAAGTGGCCATATGGTCACAAGTGACGCTGAACGTTCTGGACGCACTGTAGAGGTTACGACTACGGAAATCATTTATGAAATCCATGATATGATGATGAATGACAGAAGAGTTAAAGTGTGTCAGATTTCTAGTGCTGTGGGCATGTCGAATGGATGTGTATATAATATTTTGCATACACATTTGGACATTTATCTGCAAGAAGGGTGTGACATTACAGATACAGGGGGAAAGGCGGGTTTTTTCAGGCTGTTGGGTTCCCCAGCCGGCCCGCTAACGGACTGGACCTAGTGAACGGAATACAGGTAGTTAGGATTTTCCTAATTTGCTCGGAAACCGGAAACAGCGCTCTTGGCTGAGCGAGGGCGGCTCTCCCACATTGCAACTAAAATACAATATAGCCACACACATTAGTCTAAAAATTCATATAAAATCAGGGAATAATAATATGGCGAATATAATTATATGAAAGGATTCTGGAGACTTGTGAGAATAAAACGCCGTAATTACAAATCAAATGTTTGTAAAGCTTATGGGACTTAACTACGGGGTCATAAGTCCCTAAACTTACAAACTACTTATGAACTACTTACGAACTAGGGCGGCACAAATATCCATGCCTGAGGCGGATTCGAACCCCCGACCGTAGTGGTCGTGCAGACCGTGACTGAAGCGCCTCAGTCCCCTCTGCCATCGCGGCCGGCCGTAATTACAATTTCAATATCCCGTACAGATAAAAAGCCGACAAATTTCAGTACTATAATAATAATATTATAAGGCTTCATTCCATGGTGGAATTTGTGCTCCACGACTGTATTTGACTTGTGGAAATTATTTAGCAATCAGTCGTAAAAATATGTTTATTTATTTGCAGGTCTAGATTTCGACCACTGTGTGGTCATTATCAGTGCTAAAATAAATACAAAAGAACCAGTTAGAATAAAATACATGTCAGGTATAAGGCAGTTGTACAAGTTTCAGTTAAAGTCAGTGATAAAAATACATACGTTAAAAACAATTAAAATAATTAAAACATCTCGACCTCCATGTTGGAGGTTGCGTACTTACTGACGCAGCTGTTACAATTCTTACACAGCTGATGTTGCATGCATCATTTGCGACTAAGGCGTCATCTTTAAAGTTTCATATAAAACAAAAAGCAAATGTATATGTGGTATGTTTATGGTAGTAATAGTTACGTTTTATTATAAATTTAATAGGCACTTGTACTTTAAAATAAACCAACAATTTACGCTAAAGCTGCAGTTCGTATCCAACATGGATATTTTATAATCTTTGTGATTAATCTGCGAATGCAATATTTTTTTTCGGAAAAAGTGGAACATTAACTCTTACAATGTTAAAAATGGCGTACAAGGACGATGTTACGATGAAAACTAAACTGCTTGAGCCATGTTCCCGTTTAAAAAATAATGAAATGTCAGTTAATAACATAATTGTGGTCGTCCTTCCACTGCCAGAACACATCAAAATGCTGAAAAAAGTGGTGCAAACATCAACAAATATTGGCGACGGACTACTGAAAAAATTTCAGAAGTGATTTTGAGTTCTGTGTAGCGAACTGCGACATAAAATTCGTGAATGAAAATTATGTCTGCCAGATGTGTGGCACGACTGCTGGCGACTGAACAAAAACCAACTCGTGTGGATTCGTGATATCCTTTGAATAAGTTTAAAAAATCGGTTTCGGCAATAGAAGACTATTATTTATCGTATCAAGAGTAATTAGGGAGGGTGTTATCGATAATGTGATGTCAGTGTAAATGCAAGGAAGTGTCGAGATAAAAATTTCAGAGGACAGGATTTTCCCGTTGCACCAGAACTACTTTTGCTGCGGTAGCTGTTTCTATTAGACTTGAGCAGCGACACACTTAATGGCTGGGGAAGAGCCGAGCTTCAGTGGCGATCACGCCGTTACTTGACGACGCTTGTCTCCCGTCACATGACACCGCGTCACGACTATATACAGATGCTGTTTCCACCCATCAATAAGCGACTCTGTCCGCAGAAGAACATAGTGGCACTTGTCATTAGAACGTGGGTTTTCTTCAAAACACTGTTTTAATCAAACAAGAAGAGTAACTGGAACATGACTTTACAGTAACGAGAAAGATCCGTTGCAAATTGTTACAATATTCAGTGATTCGGATGTTCATACGGTCAGCAATGCACCTCTTCATGTGACGCTGATCGGTCGATGGAAACAGCGCGCAGTATTATAAACAAGTTTATGCTTGTTCCGATCGCTTAATGGTAACGAGCACTTTATCTGGCTAACGAATTTGAAGTGAGTGAGTGCCCGTGGATCGAATGTCATCGCGTTAGCGCCATTGGTTCGGGGGATATTCCAGAAAATGGATTACTAAACTGTTATCCTATCGTAACGCGCACATTGTTCTGCTAGCAGATGAGAAACGGGAGCCGCGGTGAGGTAGCCGAGCGGTCTAAGGCGCCACGCTGCGGAACGCGCCTATCTCGCAGTCGGAGGTTCCAGTCCTCCCTGGGGCATGTGTGTGTGTGTGTGTGTGTGTGTGTGTGTGTGTGTGTGTTGTCCTTCGGTTAGTTTACCTAGGTTTAAGTAGTTTGTAAGCTACTGACTGATGACCACGCAGTTTGGTCCGATAGATTTACAAACATCAGAACATTTTAGAAACGGGAAGGATAGCGTCACCGCTTTCGTATTTTTACTGTTGGTTTTTGACTAGAAATTCAGAATTTTCAGCCAGATATCCAGCTAGGGGCTGAAGAGAGTAGAGTTTAACCCATTAAAAATGTTGTTTTCCCTCGGTGATACCGAGAAACATACGAATTCGGTGATACTCTAAAGAGGACCACATCATGAAAGTGACGTGGACTAGCAGCAAGTGTACTCGGGGAAACTCCACATTTTCATACTCACCAATCAGACAGAACTTTATTAGCACCTCGTACTAGTTGGTACGTCCACCTTATGCACGGGTGAAGGCGCATCTGCTCACTTTACCAGCTCTAACGCCACGTCCTATCACATCCCAGACGTTAAATCGGGTTCATATCTCGTGGGTAGGAGTGCCAGCACATAATTCACAATTCACTACTGTGTTCCTTGCATCACTCCCTCACACTCCTGGCCTTGTGACATGGAACATTGCCGTTGGGAATCGTGATCAATGAGTGTACGTGGTCTGCATGCAATATGCGATACTTCTTGGACGTCACCGTACCTTCACGAGCTCCACTGGAACATGTATGCCGGCATAAAGGGTCCCCAGTAAAAAATTGAGCCTCAGAAAGCATGCGGAACTTATTGCCACGCGGGAAAGATCGTGCGCTCTAAGCCACCTTGCTGCGATGTGCGCAGCTACTCCACGTCGGACGTTCGAGTCCCCCCTCGGGCACGGATGTGTGTTGTCGTTAGCATAAGTTAGTTTAAGTAGTTCGTAAGTCTAGGGACTGATGATCATAGCAGATTGGTCCCATAGTTTTACAATCATTTGAACTTATTGCATTGTTACTACATCTTAGGATTTGGCGTCCCTGTGGATGAAGTTACGTGTCCCATTGTTAATTCACGAATAATTGTTTACGTAATTACCAAGGGTCGGAAGGTAGTATCTTAAAACGCTCAATTGTTTGTAAGCCTAAAGTAACAAACTGTTATGCTCATCGGTTCCTACCTTCATAAACTGCTTAAAGTAACTTTATGCTAAGGACAACATATACACCCACGCTCGAGGAATGATTCGAACCTCCGACGGGAAGAAGCCACGCAGTCCGTATCGTGGCTTCTCAGAACTCACGGCCACTCCCGCGCTGCCTGGAATCTTTAGTTTGAGCGGTGCGCGGGACAGACAACAAAACGGACTAAATTTTGACTTACTCCTCTAGGTAGATTTCTGACTAGGCCACCTTACCGCAAATATACAGATTTACCCTCTTCTCTACAATCGATGGAAGTTTGTAACGTTATCGTGGAATCCCACCGTAAATTCCACGAGGCATCTGACGGTGTGTAGCGGACATTACGTGGTGTATCGCTGTCACTCTTGCAGCCGCTCTTCCCTGTTCCAGTCGCGAATGGTTAGCAGGAAGAATGGTTGTTGGTAAGCCTCCATGTGAGCTCCGATCTCTCCCAGTTTCCTTTCATTGCCTGTTTAGGAGGCATACATAAAAGATAGGTTGCAGGACTGTTTACATAAAAAAATATTGCTTGTAAATCTGTTTAATGAGGATCGAAGCAATGGTTTTCGTTACCCTTTCCCAGTGTCGGGACTTCTCGATAAATTACTGCATCAACCGCAAAAAAAAAAACCTCGTTGTATTCCCGATGTTATCTACGACGTCATTTATATATATATATTCTATATCTACATCTACATAGATACTCTGCAAATCACATTTAAGTGCCTGGCAGAGGGTTCATTAATCACTTTCATAACTTTTCTCAACCGTTCCATTCTCTAATAGCGCGCGGGAAGAAAGAACACCTAAATCGTTCCGTTTTCGATCTAATTTGTCTTATTTTATTGGGATGGTCATGTCTCCGTAAGTAGGTGGGTAATAGCAAAATATTTTCACATTCAGAAGTAAAAGTCGGAGATTGAAACTTCGCAAACAAATCACGCCGCAATGAATAACGTTTTTCTTTTAATGATTTCCACTCCAATTCGTGCAACATTTCCGTGACGCTTTCCCCCCCGTAACGTGATAAAACAAAACGAGCTGCCCTTCTCTGAATCTTCTCAATATCTTCCGTCAGTCCCACCTGGTGAGGGTCCCACAAGGGGCAACAGTACTCCAGGAGAGGATGCACAAGTGTGATGTAGGCAGTCTCTTTGGTGGAGCTGGTGCATCTTCGAAGCGTTATGACAATCAAACGTAACCTTTGATTCGCCTTCCCCACAATATTTTCTATGTGTTCTCTCCAGTCATTGTGAAAAGGGGTTCTCCTGTCATCACATTAACATTTTGAAAATTTTTCTCCTTTGAGAATGACATGATGCGTTCTGTTAGCTAGAAACGCCTCAATCCAGTCACACAGTTGGTCTGATATTGCATATGCTCGCACATTGATCGTCAGGCGACGCTGTGGAACAGTATCAAACGCCTTGCGGAAGTCGAGAAACTGGGCATCCATCTGGGATCATGTGTTTATCGCCCTCTCGAGCTCGTGAATGAACAGCGCCAGTTGTGCTTCATATAAGCGTTCCCTGCGGATTCCTACAAAGGCGATTTACGAACGTCAGAATTGACATAATATTCGAACATGAAATGTATTCCACAACTCTGCAAGTAACCGATGCCAGAGGTGTAGGTGTCCTGCTGTAATCTGCTTCTAGAGACCCAGACAACGCGTGGGTTTACAGAAGTTACGTTTTTAGGGACGTGTGCAGTCTTCCCCTTCTGTCGGCTGCCTTCGCACCTGCCCCGCCCTCGCAGCTTGGTCCGCCTATGCAAGGTGCAGACTGGTGAACGCGCCTGGGGCGGGCGCCGCTGTGTGTCCGCGGCAGCGCCTGGGAGCGGCGGCAGCAGCAGCAGCTCTGCAGTATAACGAGCTGCAGGCCGCAGCCGGCGTGAGAAGCGGCTCGTTATACTGCACAGCCACAGGCAGAGGTAGAGGTAGGAGCACAGGCAGACCAGGATCAACGCCCACCGCGGTTCTTCACCCGCACCGCAGCCGCTACACTATGGCCGCCGCCTGCTCACGCGACCAGACACTGCTTCCGAGGGCTCTCTCCAGAAATGAGACACTATCCAGAAATTGGGGGAAATAAAACAGTAGAAGAGGAATGGGTAGCATTGAGAGAGGAAATAGTGAAGGCAGCAGAGGACAAAATAGGTAGAAAGGCAGACCTACAAGAAATCCTTGGATAGCACAGGAAATACTAAATTTAATTGATGAAAGAAGAAAATATAAAAATGCAGTAAATGAAACAGGCAAAATGAAGTACAGACGACTAAGAAATGAGATTGACAGAAAGTGCAAAATGGCTAAGCAGGAGTGGCTAGAAGCCAAATGCAAATCTGTAGAAGAATGTATAAGAAGGGGAAAAGTAGATACCGCCTACAGGAAAATAAAAGAGACATTTGGGGACAAGAAAAGCAACTCTATGAATATAAAGAACTCAGATGGAAAACCAATTCTCAGCAAAGAAGGGAAAGCTGAAAGGTGGAAAGAGTACATAGAGCAGCTCTACAAAGGAAATGAACTTAGAGACGATGTTTTAGGAAGGGAAGAGGAAGTAGCTCAAGATGAAATAGGAGATACTATACTGAGAGATGAATTTGACAGAGCCTTGAAAGACCTATGTCGGAACAAGGCCGCAGGAGTAGATGACATACCCTCAGAGCTACTAAAGTCTCTGGGAGAGCCAGCCATAACAAAACTATTTGAACTGGTGTGTAGGATGTATGAGACAGGCGAAATACCCTCAGAAAAATGTTATAATCTCCATTCCAAAGAAATCAGGCGCAGACAGGTGTGAAAATTACAGAACCATCAGTTTGATAAGTCATGGTTGCAAAATTTTAACACGAATTATCTACAGGAGAATGGAAAAGCTGGTAGAAGCTGACCTCGGGGAAGATCAGTTTGGATTCAGGAGAAACATAGGAACCCGGGAGGCAATACTCACTTTACGTCTTATCTTAGATTAAGGAAAGGCAAACGTACATTTTTAGCTTTTGTAGATTTGGAGAAAGCATTTGGCAATGTTGACTGGAATACACTATTTCAAATTCTGAAGTCAGCAGGGGGAAAATACAGGGAAAGGAGAGTTATTTACAACTTGTACAAAAGCCAGACCGCAGTTATTAGACTCGAACGGCATGAAAGGGAAGCATCTGTTGGGAAGGGAGTAAGGCAGGGTTGTAGCCTTTCTCCGATGTTATTCAATTTGTACATCGAGCAGGCGGTGAAGGAAAGCAAGGAAAAATTTGGAATAGGGATTAAAGTTCAGGGGGAAGAAATAAAAACATTTCGTTTTGCTGATGACATTGTAATTCTGTCAAAGACAGCAAAGGACCAGGAAGAGCAGTTGAATGGAATGGACAGCGTGTTGAAGAGGGTGTATAAAATGAACATTAACAAGAGCAAAACAAAAATAATGGAATGCGGTCTTAGAAAATCAGGCGATGCTGAAGGAATTAGATTAGGTAACGAAACAATGAAGGTGGTAGATGAGTTTTGTTACTTGGGTAGCAAAATAACGTGCGATGGTCGAAGTACAGAGGATATAAAATGCAGAATGGCAATAGGAACAAAAGCATTTTTGAAAAAGAGAAATTTGCTAACATCGAATATTAATTTAAGGGTAAGGAAGTCTTTTCTGAATGCATTTGTGTGGAGTGTTGCCTTGTACGGGAGTGAAACATGGACGATAAGCAGTGCGGACAGGAAGAGAATAGAAGCTTTTGAAATGTGGTGCTACAGAAGAATGCTGAAGATTAGGTGGGTAGATCACATAACTAATGAATAGGTACTGAACAGAATTGGCGAGAAAAGGAATTTTTGGCATACCCTGACTAAAAGAAGGGATCGCTTAGTAGGACACATTCTTAGACATCGGGGAATCGTAAATTAAGCATTGGAGGGAAGTGTGTGGGGTAAAAATCGCAGAGGGAGACCAAGAGATGCGAATAGTAAGCAGATTCAAGTGGATGTGGGTTGCCGTTCTTATGGGGAGATGAAAGGCTTGCTCAGGATAGAGTAGGGTGGAGAGCTGCATCAAACCAGTCTCCGGACTGAAGACCATAACAACAACAACTATCTCTCAAAACTATTTTGTAGTTACATTAATACACTCCTGGAAAATGAAAAAAAGAACACCATAAATTCGTCAACCCAGCAGAGCGAAATTTTATCGACACATTCTTGAGGATGTACGTTGTTGTGGTCTTCAGTCCGGAGACTGGTTTAATGCAGGTAGAACACATATACCTACAAAAGTACTCCACGAATTTCCCCAAGGTTATCAGAAACAACTTCAACATAGACTGAAAGTTTCACTCTGCAGCGGAGTGTGCCTGGCATCAAACTTCAACATAGTTTGGGGCATTATTTCATCAAAATTCGATCATGAAAAATGACGATATCGTGACGTAGCCGGCCGCGGTGGCCGAGGGGACTGAGGCGCTCCAGTCACGGTCTGCACGGCCACTACGGTCGGGGGTTAGAAATCCCCCTCGGGCATGGATATTTGTGCCGTCCTAGTTCGTAAGTAGTTCATAAGTAGTTTGTAAGTTTAGGGACTGATGACCCCGTAGTTAAGTCCCATAGACTATACAAACATTTGAACATTTGATTTTTCGTTACGTAACGTTTTAATCTGTAATTCCATTCTTGTTTGATTGGAGACCTTAATCCGCGAAAATATCAGACGAATTTGTAAGGTGTTTTCAAAAGCAACTTCAGCATCGGATAAGTGAAGTTGAAATTTTATTGAGTGAAAAATAAGTAGAGCAAACTCTTAACTCTTTAAATCGCATAATGGTTTCTATCCCTGGTATTACGTAGATCAAGTAAAATCTAAATGTTTCCCATGCGATGTTGAAGATGCCTATGAAAACCCCTTTCAAATTCGTTTAATGAAACCTCTGGCAAAGTTCAGTGCATAGTCCTGTAACACTGACATAGATGAAATATGAACTACAGTTATCTTCTGTTGTTGTTGCTGTAGTCTTCAGTCCGGAGACTGGTTTGATGCAGCTCTCCACAATACCCTATACTGAGCAAGCCTCTTAAACTCCACACAAGAATGGCAACCTACATCTGTCTGAATCTGCTTACTGTATCCATCTCTCGGTCTTCCTCTGCTGTTTTTACCCCACATATACAACACAGGATTACGCAGTCAAAGGCATATGCTCGTCAGTACAGTCGGCAGAGCGTGGACAATGTAGACGATAGTATCGTGCATACCCTCCTTTTGCAGCAATTCAGGGTGCAATTTTCTCATGAAAACGATCGCAGAGGTGCCGAATGAAGTCTTACGGTATGGCCTGCTATGAAGTTTCCATCTGATGTCTCAGGTGGACCAGATCTCGTGCCGGTAGTGTAGACCGCGTCAAGATGACGTTTCATCCGGTCCCATTCATGCTGAATGGGGGACAGATCTTGGGATAATGATGGGCAGGGTAATTGACGTACACCTAAAAGACCACGTTGGGTTGTACGGAATACGTGTGGACATGGACTGTCCAGATGGAAAAGCAAATCGCCTTGTTGCTGCTCGAACGGCGGCGAGACGGGTTGAATGATGGTTTCAATGTACCGTATACTGTTTAATTTTCCCACAACGAACACCAGAGGACAATGGCCAGTGTAGGATATGCCTCCCCACACCATGATGCCAGGTGTCTGCCCCTTTTGCCATTGACACGTACACTCCAGATTTTCGCACTACCGTGCACGACACCACACACGTGTACGACCATCATTGGCACCGAGACAGCGACGAGTCGCATTACTGAAGACGACTCATCTCCATTCGTCCATTCATAAGAACCTACCTACGATGACACCATTGGAGGCAGGCTGAACGATTGGGACGTGAATGGAGGACACTCTAACGGCACACATGATCATGCATCATTGTGAGGGGAGCGATATTCTACACTCTCCATTCTTCTCCATAGATCATCTAGAGAACAATGAACAGTGCACGGTACACTGAAACCGTCATTTAACCCGTCAGGACATGTACCCGTACCACCCAACCTGCTCTTCGAGGTGGCCAGCACGATCTCCAGATGTGCCCCTCATTGAGCATGTTTGGGACCGCATGTAACGTCATGTTGGCGGTCTGCAGGAGCGGCAAGAAATCTGGCTCAACTGAGGCACCACGTGGAAATTGGATGGCAGGCCATTCCACAGCTTTCATTGCTGCAAAAGAAGGGTAAACAAGCTAACACTGCGGACACTCTGGAGACTGTACTCCCGTGCATACGGATCTGCTTATGTGATCGTGTGTTGCACTCGACCTCAAGAATGTGTCAATAAAATTTTACTCTGCTGAGTCGACGAATGCATGGTGTTCTTTTTTTCATTTTCCAGGAGTGTAGGATGCTGGGAGTGCCTGTCTACACTGTTGAAAACAATTAGGGGATCAGTTGAGATATCTGGGTTCTCAAGTGTTGTCATCAGCGAAATGAACTCAAAAGGTACACGTGTTTCTGCTGGTTCCACGGAGGGAACATTACAGCAACAGAGGTGATGGTCGTAACAGAAAGTTTTTCTGCAGAGGGCGTAGGTGTGAACCTCTGTTTACCAAACGAATTACACAAGCAGTAGGGTTCAGACAGTCTAGTGAGCAGGTAATGCAATGCAAAATTAGGACGAGTTACTCGAAGCTTCGGCATGGGAGGGCATAGGATGGTTGGAAACAGGACAGACGCAGAGGGAGGTACCTGCAGCTATTGGAGTCTCCCAAAGTGTAATTTCCACGTCCCGGACGCGATTTCACACAACAGGGACCGTTAAAAGAAGGCTATGCCAACGTCGTCCACGGGCTACATCAGCAAGAGAGGATCATTATTTCGGTTAACAGCCCGGGAAGACAGGAGGCTGAATGCAACTCAGCTGCAACGCACCCTCCGGACAGGACGCGCAGAATCAACACAAACAGTCCGAAATCGCCTTCGGGAATGTGGCCTCTACGCACGGGCGCCTATGGTGTGTATCCCATTAAAACCAAGACACTGTTTACCCAGCAGAAAATGTGCCGAGGAAAATCAGGATTGAACGAATGACGGCGGGTTCTGTTCCCAGGTGACTCAAAATTTTGTGTTCAGCCGGACAATAGTCGTTCCACCATCTGGAGAGAACGTGGAACTCGGAACAATCCTGCTTATGTGCAGGAAAAATCGCCATATCGTGATGGTGAGCGAAATGGCGAGGAGTCAATAATGGCGGAGGTATGAACATCTGAGTCTTTCAGAATGACGCTTTGGGTGCTCAGAGGTATAGAAACGAGATCCATCGACCTTTTTTTGTGCTCTGCGCTGGTACCATACGAGATGGCTTTATTCTTGTGGACGATAACGCTTGTTCCTACACAGCTGCACTTGAATCTCAGAGAATTGAACGAATGGAGTCAACAGCTTGTTCAACGGGCTTACAAGCTAGTGAGAATATCTGGGCTGCACTTGGCACTGGAGCGATACGACCATCTCCCACAACGGTTGCGGATCTGGATATTGCACTCATGGAAGAATGGTCAAATATCCCTCAAGAGCTAATTGATCACCTCATACTGTCAATGCCATGCAAGTGTGCAACTATAATGGCCGTCCGAGGTGACCAAACACCATATTAGAGGGCAACGGGAATAACTTTTTCCGGCCGAGTGGCCGAGCGGTCTGCGGCGCGCCAGTCACAGTCTGCACGGCCGCTACGGTCGGGGGTTCGAATCCCCCCCCCTCGGGCATGGATGTTTGTGTCGTCTTTAGTATAAGGTAATTCATAAGTAGTTTGCAAGTTTAGGGACTGATGACCCCGCGGTTGAGTCCCTTAGGCTTGACAAACATTTGAACATTTTGAATACGTTTTTCACTATTGTGGCAGCCGCCTGGTGCCTCGCTCTAACTAAACGTCATGTAAAGCTCAAGTACGAAGTTGATACAGAAAAATATCGTACTGTATCACAAAGAAATACGACTGTAAAGATATCTGAATAAAATACGTTACTACTTGTGTATTGTGTATGATATGTTATCTGATTCCCGAATTGTTTTGACTGGTGTATAGGCGGAATCAAACAAGTTGTTTAGGTAGAAGACTGCTTGACCTCTTCATGGCAGCATCTTATTATTTATTCTTCAGTGCAGGGAAGCAAACGGAAACATATAGTAGTGCAGCTTCTTACAGTTTTCTAATTCACTCAAACAGCAGCATGAAATAATTAAATTTATAGATCAATACCTCAATCTATGCTGAGAAAACAACATTAGTACGCGCAGTCTCCACGTGCAGCAATGTAGAAGTTGTTTGTAGCCTCTGTTCGATCATACAGGTGGCGAACGCTGTCTTGCGATGAATTACTTCACCCTACCTCTCCCTCTTTACAATAGTCGCTGGTAGCTTACTGTTCGATGCATTTTAGAACATATATTACAGCGAATGAAATACAACTAAAAGTGCTGAAAATTTTTTGAGCGGTTGTCGCAATGAATCTTTCTCGTTTCAGTAATTGCGTGTTAATATCCATCTCATTATCAGTCTCTACTTATTCGTCCCCTTGCCTCCTGTCTACATAAATTTTCTCAGCCTCCTCTGTCCCCTGTTAGAAATATATCTAACTTATGTTTAGTGTTCTGTTCAAAATTTTGTATCTCCGAAAGTTATTGACGGAATGTTTTGAAATTTTAACACAATGTTCTACTACAATATGCGCGTATTTTTATTACATTATAGTTCAGTATATGTGATACATGAATTTATATAAATTTTACAATCGCGAACATTGATACGCAAAAACGCTAAATTTGCAACATATTCAAGAAATATGTACCTAGAAACCTTCCTGTATTGCAATACAACGTTATGTCAAAAATTTAAAAGCAATCGGCCAAGAACTTTTGGAGATTATTGGCTATACACAAAGCAACAGATTATTAAAAAAAATGTTCAAATGTCTGTAGAGCTTATGGGACTTATCTACGGGGTCATCAGTCCTTAAACTAACAAACTACTTATGAACTACCTTATACTGAAGACGGCACAAACATCCATGCCCGAGGGGGGATAAGAACCCCCGACTGCAGCGGCCGTGCAGACCGTGACTGGCACGCCGCATACCGCTCGGCTAGTGCGGCCGGCAGATTCTTTTCATGTGTAAGGATTACTGACAGCGGAGGGAGGCGGGGCGGGGGGAGGAATTAGACGGGGGAGGGGGGGACAACGTTTGGACAATTACATTCCTAAAAAATATGAACCGTAGAGCCTGGCCAGAGGTATGAATTCCTAATGTTAGTGACCGGTTGGCAACAGTTGGTGTTGACACTTCTGTCCTCACAAATCTCATTTGTGTTGTGAAAACTGTGATGTTGACACTGAGATGTTGACACTGCAATACGACGATCTTCGTGGACGTCTCTATTATGTGGACGTCGAGAACGTTCATTTCACTATCTTAGTAGAAATCGTTGCACAATTCACGCAGCACTTCCCTCGTGTGAGGCAATTCGCCAAGAAGACCATCCCACCACTCGCAGAGTTACTCTTTGACCCTTAGTCAGCAGTATGAATCACGGGCGCGTCTCCGTGACATGGCGCCTGTGTCCTCAACTCACTGACAACACGCTGGCCCTATCAGAGGGCTCTGGCAGCGATGTGTGTGCGCCGTCTGTTGACGGTCGACTCATTATCAATACATCCACCATCCCCCACGTGGCGTCTGCCGACGTCGCATCAAAATCCGCTAAGTCTTTTAGGATGAACTTATTTTTTTTTTTAATTATGTGACTTAACTACGGGGTCACCAGTCCCTAAACTTACAAACTACTTATGAACTACTTACGAACTAGGACGGCACAAATATCCATGCCCGAGGGGGGATTCGAACCCCCGACCGTAGTGGCCGTGCGGACCGTGACTGAAGCGCCTCAGGCCCCTCGGCCACCGCGGCCGGCTCAGATGAACTCATTAATATTGTGTGGAATGCGAAAAGTGAAAAAAATTAACTATAGTAAACAAATTAATTTCCAATGCTTGTATTTGCTTACAGCAATGTCTCAAACTGAAGAATTTTCCTTTGGTTGTGCTGGTGTTTGGCATCTCTCAACAATTTGCAAAGTAATTGTTTTATTGCTCATGCAAACATTACAGGTGCGAAGTACGTGGAAGATAAGAAATGCATAATAGGAAGATTCGAAAAGTTATTCCATTTCAATTTTCTCCTAAACAGTCTCATTAATGGATTCATTATCTCTACAGGATACTTTTCAACGATGCTGTACAAGACTCCCAAAGCCAATACTTTCCGTACCTGTTCTCGGTACCGTGTTACATCCGCGAATGACCGTTGATAAACCTGTGTCGCCGCGGTGGAGTGGCCGAGCGTTCCAAGGCGTCTAGTTGTGCAGCGCGTCGCTGCTCACCGTCGGAGGTTCCAGTCCTTTCTCAGGCATGGATGTATTTGTTATCCTTCGCATAACTTAGTTTAAGTATTTTGTAAGCCTAGGGACTGATGACCAGAGTAGTTAACTCCCATAGATTTACAAACATTTCAACATTTTTTTTTGAAACCAGTGTATTGTTATTTCTCGGATTTTCTCGTTGTGGGTATTTGTGCCAAAATTACGTGGCGGGAAGTAGTGTGCTGACAGAATCTTCCTGGAAAGTACCGATTATAAATTGTAATAGAAAGCCTCTTTCTGGTACTCAGATCTGTTTTAGCGCATACTATTGGCGATATGAAATGGAACGACCACACAAAATTAATCGCCGGTAAGGCAGTCAAAAAGATTCATTCAAAGAATCCTCTGGAAGTGTAGTCCATCAAAAAAGGAAGTACCTAAGAAAACACTTGTTCGAATAATACGAGGTGCGTTCAGAAAGTAAGTTCCGTTTCAATTTATCTCCGCTGCAGCGCTGCGATTGCAGTTCCGCACATGCGCTGTAGACGATGTGTATCAAGGAGAAGAACGTGCGCCATCTGGAGATCGCTGTCAGTTACGTACACTTTGTTGTGCTTGTTTGAAATGTCGGCGTTGATTGAAAAATCCCGCCGCCTGTGAAATCAGGTCGGTGATTCGGTTTCTGAATGCGAGGAAAGTGAAACCAAGTGAAATTTATCGGCAAATTTGCGATGTTTATGGACCAAGTGTGCTGAGTGATTCGATGGTGAGAAGATGGGTCCGACAGTTCAATGGCGGGCGTAGTGATGTGCACGATGAATAACGAAGTGGGCGCCCACCTTTCGTCACAGAAGAACTGGTTCACGCGATTGATGACAAGATCCAGGAAAACCGTAGGTTTACAATTAGTGCTCTCGCTATGGACTTCCCCCAAATTTCACGATCACTGATGCATGAAGACACAGGCGACTGATTTCTATGAAGAGAGTATACAAAACCTGGTGCTACGCTATGACAAATGCCTGCAAAATTTCGGCATTTATGTGGAAAATTAGTTTAAGAGTTGTAGAATTTTGTGCAATAAAAGTTTCTTCTCTATCTGTGTACAATTTCATTTTATTACCAAACGGAACTTACTTTCTGGACGCGCCTCGTATCTGAATAATGTTCTTCAGTGTTGTATTCGTACCTGGGACGCCTGATATAGGAGATACAGAAGATCCAATGGACAGCAGTGCGCTTCGTCACACGTTCATTTTGTAGGCGCGAAAGTATCAAGCAGACGATTAGGAAGCTCCGGTGGCAAACACTGCGAGAAAGACATTCTGTTTGTGCTGTAGGCTTGTGCCAAAGTTCCGACGGGATGTGTTTCCTGAAGAGTCGATCAACATAATCCTTAACTACACTGGTTATCAGTTCCTAGGCTTACAGACTACTTAAGCTAACTTTAACTAACCTAAGGAGGAACACAAACTCACACCCATGCCCAAGGAAGGACTCGAACCTCCGACGGTTTGCAACCACGTGCTCCGAAGCAAGGTGCCTTAGTGCGCTCGGCCATTCCACCTCGGGCAAATTCCTTCCTCCTACGTATATCTCACGAGCAGAAAACCAGAGATATTACAGCGTACACGGAGGCAGACAGGCAGTCGATGTTTCCGCAATCCTTACGCGACTGGAATAGCGAAAGCAGGAAGCGCAGTGGTGCTCAAAACACCCTCCGCCACTCTCCGTCAGATGTCTTGCGCAGTGTGAGTGTAAACTACCCTTCTACGACCTGCTGTGGAGACACCAGATAACTGGGTTTCCAGAAACTAATAAACAAATAAAAAATAACCACAGTAATTGAGAAAAATAAAACACTGCAGTCCGAGCCATTTCTGTGAAAGGCAACGAGGCAACAAGCTCCTGCGAGAGCGCGCACAGTTCAGCAAAGCAGTCGTTTATCTCGCAACACGGCATCCGCGCTGTTCTCGCTAACGTCTCTACCCGGCTCGACGTATACGTCCGGCCACGCTACCCGTGTCTAAGCACTCACAATTAGCTGCCAACGACAGCTTACACGGCACTGCTTTAACTCCTCGGCAGATGTAATTTCCTTTCCTCTCTTTGTGCAGGGATCACAGAAATACCTCCTCAAGCTGTTACAGTTATGAGACGAAATGTTAAAGGATTTCATTATTACAACCAAAGAACGCTGCGTCATCTTTTCAACCATGAAGACAATCACAGGGCTGCGTCTCTAAAACACATGAATGTTCTCGAGTTTTATGGAACAGAAGAAAAGTAAAGTACGTTATAAATTTTAGAACATGTAGATAAAGTCTGCAATAGTCTGCAAAGGTCGCTGCATTGATTAAAGTCATGAATTGGTCTGGGCCATCATCAGAATCTGTGAAAGGGAAATAATAATTGTACAATATAAGAACAAAAATACTGCAAGAACTCTCTACAAATTTTGTTACAAATAAATTCAGCACACGTACCCTGCATACATTGATTACAAGTACGTCAGTACAAATGGTTACATGTTCTTGTCGTAACATTAAGAAGCAGACTGAGGACACGGTAAAGGTAAAATACAGGTTTACAGATTTTGGCCACCAGATGGCGTGCCGTTCTTGAACATAATGCCTAGTGGCGCCGTGACAAGTGAAATTACGCTAGGTAAAATTAGAATTTAGCAATACAAAAACAAAACAAAAATGTTACTTTTTTACAAATGCTTTTTACAACATGTCCTATGTCCTATGAATGATTGCCACATATTGTCATACTACAAATCATGAGTGGGTCAGAATGGTTGATCTAAAGAATAAATCGTAAGGTGGCAGAGCTGAACATTATAAACAAATTAACAGCAATTGATAAACAATATACATACAGAATCACAGAAAATAAAGGTTGTAATGATGAACATCATAACGATGCTCTAACATAAACAATGTGTATTTGATGCTTAGATACTACTATAGCGCGCCAAGTTTGATTACATTGTTTAGGTATTAACTAGCTAACAGAAGCTCAGTACATCGTGTCACAAAACGAAAAATGTCATATAATGTGTCCTGGTAAGCCAGGTGTGTGTCAAAGTAGTTTATCACAGATCAGATGGTAAGAGATGCTTGTCACGGCGCCATTAGGCATTATGTTCAAGAACGGCACCCCATCTGGTGACCAAAATCTGTAAACCTGTATTTTACCTTTACCATGTCCTCAGTCTGCTCCTTAATGTTACGACAAGAACATGTAACCATTTGTACTGACGTCCTTGTAATCAATGTATGCAGGGTACGTGTGCTGAATTTATTTATAACAAAATTTGTAGAGTGTTTTTGCAGTATTTTTGTTCTTATATTGTACAATTATTATTTCCATTTCACAGATTCTGATGATGGCCCAGGCCGAAGCGCGTCAAATAAAGTCATATTTTAACCAGTTCATGACTGCAATCAATACAGTGACCTATGCAGCTTATTGCAGACTTTATTTACTATTAATCATGGTCGCCTGCCTCCTGTGTGACTTTATGTCACAACTATGTTTTTAGAAGATGTCTTGGTAAGATGACATAAAAATTTTCTGGGTGTTGTACCGCGTCATGATGTAAGGCTATTACTTAAATAACCGACGTTTCGGCCAACGTTTCAGTGGTCTTCATCTGGGTATCCACCCAGAAATCTTTTATGTTCAAATGTTTGTCAAGCTTATGGGACTCAACTACGGGGTCATCAGTCCCTAAACTTACAAACTACTTATGAACTACTTACGAACTAGGACGGCACAAATATCCATGCCCGAGGGGGGATTCGAACCCCCGACCGTAGTAGCCGTGCTGACCGTGACTGTAGCGCCTCAGTCACCTCGGCCACCGCGGCCGGCAATCTTTTATGTCATCTGACTCTGGCCGCGGAAGCCTACGTAATTATATGTCTTGGTAAGGTCATCTTTTAAGATGTCTCATATTGGGGCGAAAAAAACCACGATTTTGATGAGTAATACGCAGTCTTTGAGTGTGGTGCAGTAAAAAAGCCCGCTATGATTCGTGTTAATTTGAAGTAAGGCCAGGAATAGCTGCTAGAATTGCTTGCAGGCGTCAGTCTGATGCGTGACGGTTCCGGTCCTTACTCGGCCTCGCAGACATGCCCAGTGAGCTTAAATTATGGGCTGATCCCTGTGGCTTGTACCCTCATATGTTTTACTGCTCGTCGATGACAGCTCTCATAGCTCCGTATCTCTTACGCAGACAATTATACATGGATAATGATGCAGGTGCTAAACAGAGTACTGCTGTCTGCGTGTATTGCATATTTTACGGCATTATACGCCGTGTTAATCAGAAAATTCCAGAGCTCTGAGGTCGGTCTTGCTGGGGACTAAGAAACAGGTGCAGCTCCCTACCTCCATCTTGGGCGATACGGGTATGTAAAACGAACGTCTCTGATCAGCAGTTCACTGGCCCTCAGGCACGAACCACATTCCAGAAGCAACGAGTAAGCGTACAATCTGAGGCCAATTGCGTACATATTTAATAGAATAGTTTACATTTCGTACTGAATTCAGTGGCGATGTCTGTTTGATTTTTTATACAAGGAGCGTCTGAAAAGGTTGGTGAATGTTTCCGTAAGAATGTTCAAATCTTTGTAAATCTAAGGGATTCAACTACTGTGGTTAACTCGTTTTGGAAGGAAAGAGTTTTTTTTTTAGATTTGATTAAAAAAAATCAAATGTTTGTATAGTCTATGGGACTTAACTACGGGGTCATCAGTCCATAAACTTACAAACCACTTATGAACTAGCTAATCCTAAGGACGGCACAAATATCCATGCCCGAGGGGGGATTCGAACCCCGACCGTAGTGGTCATGCAGACCGTGACTGGAGCGCCTCAGTCCCCTCGGCCACCGCGGCCGGCAAGTTTGATTCCATTTTTTGGAATGGCGGTGTGCTCAGCGACCACAAAACAATGAATATAATAACCATAGTATGCAGCATTCGTCGTTTTTATTGTTTTTGCAGATCGATTTTGATCACATAATGATCTTCCTCAATGCACCAGTCATCGTAATATCAGATTTTTTTTAACGTATCAATGTAGTGTCCAACCATAAAAGGTATTTGACGATAACCCTGACATCCAACAGAACGTGACGAGGCTTTTGAACACCATACCACAGGAAGACTTCGTGCAAAATTTCCAGGACATGTATCTCAGAGCATCGGAGTGTATAGTTATGGAAGGTGACTATTTCTAAGATAGTAAGATATAAAATGCAGAATGGCAATGGGTAGAAAAGCGTTCTTGAAAAAAGAGAAATTTGTTAACATCGAATATTGATTTAAGCCTAAGGAAGTCCTTTCTGAAGGCATTTGTGTGGAATGTTGCCTTGTATGGGAGTGAAACATTGAAACATGGATGATAAAGAGTGCGGACAGGAAGAAGATAGAGGCTTTTGAAATGTGGTGTTACAGAAGAATACTGAAGATTAGGTGGATGGATCGCGTAACTAATGAGGAGGTACTGAACAGAATTGGGTAGAAAAGGAATTTCTGGCATACCTTGACTAAAAGAAGGGATAGATTGGTAGGACGCATTCTTAGACGTCAAGGAATTGTGAATTTAGCGTTGGAGGGAAGTGTGTGGGGTAAAAACCCCAGAGGAAGACCAAGAGATGGATACGGTAAGCAGATTCAGACAGATGTAGGTTGCCGTACTTATGTGGAGTTGAAGAGGCTTGCTCAGGATAGGGTATTGTGGAGAGCTGCATCAAACCAGTCTCCGGACTGAAGACCACAACAACAACAACACAAGATAACTGTAGTTCATATTTCATCTATGTCAATATTACAGGACTATGCACTGAACTTTGCCAGAGGTTTCATTAAACGAATTTGAAAGGGGTTTTCATAGGCATCTTCAACATCGCATGGGTAACATTTAGATTTTACTTAATCTACGTAACACCAGGGATAGAAACCATATAGCGATTTAAAGAGTTAAGAGTTTGCTCTACTTAGTTTTCACTCAATAAAATTTCAACTTCACTTATCCGATGCTGAAGTTGCTTTTGAATACGCCTTACAAATTCGTCTGATATTTTCGCGGATTAAGGTCTCCAATCAGACAAGAATGGAATTACAGATTAAAACGTTACGTCACGATATCGTCATATTTCATGATCGAATTTTGATGAAATAATGCCCCAAACAATGTTGAAGTTTGATATCAGCGCACACTCCGCTGCAGAGTGAAACTTTCAGTCTATGTTGAAGTTGTTTGTGATAACCTTGGGGAAATTCGTGGAGTACGTTTGTAGGTACATGTGTTCTACCAGATTAACGACGGATGTTATGGTTTTATAGCGTTATTACAGTACAGATAGGTGATGCGTCGCTCGGAAATGTCCACGCGGTCTGGGGCGCCATGGCAAGGATTGCGCGGCCGCTCCCATCGGAGTTTCGAGTCCTCCCTTAAGCACGTGTGTGTGTGTGTGTGTGTGTGTGTGTGTGTGTGTGTTGTCCTTAGCATAAGTTAAAGTAGTTTGTAAGTCTAGGGACCGATGACTTAAACAGTTGACAAACACTTATACATTTTGAAGGTGACCCTGCCACATTGCGACATTCTAAAATGTCCACCCTAAGACCGTATATGCTGGTGTACGGGCAATTGACAAACATTAAAAATTTCTAACACATCTCATCGTTATTTCATCTCAACAGAGTATTCACTAGAGGGGTTCTCACACTACAGAGATATAATAGATCATTATGGGACAAGATATTACATCTGAATGAACCGTTGATAGATATCTTAAGAATGAAAAGGTCCAGAGAACAAAACTGTGGAATGCGCCTCGTGTAACGTATGTGGCCCCTTTCTAAGTACCCTGTTCTGTGGCGTACAGAAAAGGCCGCTCTCTGGTCTCCAGAAACCTCAGAAGTCGCTAGACCGCAGTTGGCGTGCAAGACTCCCGCATTCCGATGATAACTGGCCTGTCTAAACTTAAATATAGGTCTAACAACAAGTAATATTACTATTATGGCGTCTTCAAGTATCCTAGGAAACGTAATTGCGAGGTACTTGCCAGAACCCCAACGCCTGTTACGGTTTACGACTTCACGCTCTCTCCGTGATGTGAGACCGCAGCAGTAAATGTCACGCCAAGTCTGCTCGGCGCCTAGCGCAGTTCTTGTCACTCGTTTTTGCGTCTGCGTGGGAGTACTATTATTATCATTATTCCAATTTTCCTCGTATGTAGTAAATGAGTTCCAGTTAACAGGCGTGCAGTTTGGATCAAGAATTAATTTACGTGTTGCAGAGAGACAGCAGCGTTGACTATCGAGTTGATAATATTTTTTTTTTTTCATAAATGGGCCTGCGGCAGTGAGTATATCGTAATATGATATTTTTAATAAGTATAATCACCTTTACTGCTGCTTATTAGCTTTATTTAATTGTCCACTACAGCTGTTTCGCCGTATTTATTTACAAAATTATTTACAAAATTTATTTACAAAAATTTCATTGATCTAATTGGGCTTGACAACGGATAAATTCAGAAAAAAAAGAGTTGATAATAGATTGTTAGTGGTTTAATGATAAAAGGATATATCTGGTAGGTCATCCGTTCCTCTTAGCTGGAATATCCAGAACTACTCAAAATGCTGAAGTGCTTAAACAAGTCCCTGTTTGCTATGTGAATGTTGTCAGATATAGGAGATATAAAAATAAAAAAGCTAGCATATTATGTATGCGTTCACTCCATAATGTCATACGGGGATTATTTCCTGGGGCAACTCATGATTAGATTAGATTAGATTTTCGTTCCGTGGATCCATGTTGAGGAGATCCTCGTGGATGTGGAACATGTCAAGAAACAAAAGTTACAAGATGAATAACAGATGAATAATAGATAATTCTAATAATATAAATACAGATACATACATTTTTAAGTTTTTTTTCTTTTAGCTGATAATATAATAATACTAATATAGTATGAGTACCGATACATGCATCATTTGGTGCAATTTAGAAATTCACTAATGGAGTAGAACGAGTTGGCCACTAGAAAGTCTTTTAGGCTCCTCTTAAACTGATCTTTATTTGTAGCTAAATTTTTTATATTTGATGATAAATTATTGAAAATGTGTGTTCCTGCGTAGTGGACCCCTTTTTGAACTAAAGTAAGTGCTTTTAAGTCCTTGTGTAGGTCATTTTTATTCCTAGCATTGTACGTATGAACTGAGCTGTTTGTTGGGAAAAGGGATATATTATTTATGACAAATTTTATTAAGGAATAAATATACTGAGAGGCAGTAGTTAATATACCCAGTTCTTTGAAGAGGCTTCTACAGGACGTCCGTGAATTTACTCCACAAATAATACGTATTACACGCTTTTGGACCCTCAAGACTTTTGACTGACTTGAAGAGTTACCCAACATAAAGAAAACGTTTTCAGAGCACAAAAACGTGTGTTACGGATCTATTGTCGTGTCAGCTCAAGAACATCATGTAGAGGGCTATTTAAGGAACTGGGAATACTTACTGCTGCTTCCCAATACATTTATTCTCTAATGTAATTTGTCGTTAAAATATATCTTTTTTTTTTTTTTCAAACCTATAGCTCAGTCCATGGGATCAATACTCGAAACAAGAATAACTTGCATAAGGATTTAAAGTCACTTACTTTGGCTCAGAAAGGTGTCCAATATTTAGCAGTACACATTTTCAATAATTTGCGAGCAGCCATAAAAAAATTAACTGACAGTAAAGTACAGTTAGAAAAGAGTCTAAAGGATTTTTTGGTGGCCAACTCCTACTGCATTGATGAATTTCTTATCAAAAGGACTGATGTAAGTTATTGTATATAATATTCACAAATATGAATACTGTGTTCAGTTTGACTTAAGTGCAAATTTTGTGCAGTAATGTGATCATTGTAAATCAGTGTTGTGTAAATTTTGTGTGTTCGGAAACGCTTAATTTCCATGTTAGAGCTCATTTTAGTATTTCTCTTTAAATGTAAATTTCATTCCAACGTGATCAAATTATAAATTTTCACAATCAACATGTGTGGGCTGACGAGAATCCGCTCGCAATTGTGCAATCACGTCATCAACACAGATTTTCTGTGAACGTTAGGGCAGGAATTGTTGGTGATGTCTCGATTGGGGCTCATGTTCTTCCACCTACGCTCACTGGAGCACGTTATCATGATTTCATCTGGGATACTCCACCTGTGCTGCCAGAACATGTGCCTTTACAAGTACGACACAACATGTGGTTCATGCACGATGGAGCTCCTGCACATTTCAGTCGACGTGTTCGTACGCTTCTCAACAACAGATTCGGTGACCGATGGATTGGTAGAGGCGGACCAATTCCATGGCCTTCACGCTCTCCTGACCTCAACCCTCTTGACTTTCATTTATGGGGGCATTTGAAAGCTCTTGTCTACGCAACCCCGGTACCAAATGTAGAGACTCTTCGTGCTCGTATTGTGGACGGTTGTGATACAATACGCCATTCTCCAGGGCTGCATCAGCGCATCAGGGATTCCATGCGACGGAGGGTGGACGCATGTATCCTCGCTATCGGAGGACACTTTGAACATTTCCTGTAATAAAGTGTTTGAAGTCACGCTGGTACGTTCTGTTGCTGTGTGTTTCCATTCCATGATTAATGTGATTTGAAGAGAAGTGATAAAATGAGCTCTAACATGGAAATTAACACTTTAACTGCCAATCCCGTCAATTGATGGGATACAAAAATTTCCGTAGACTGCCGATCCAGTCATTTGACGGAATTCGATTTTTCATGTTTGTAAATACGAAATCCCGTCCATTGACGGTCTCACCGTCTCTTCATTGTGCCGCAAGGGGTATGTAGAATGTTAGAAAAGGAGAAGACAGGTCTTGTTCGAATTGTAATGAAGAACAGGAAGGGAATGCCTCAGGCTTTGAAATCACCCTACATACAAAGAAGGGAGGAGTGGAAATCTTTTGACTGTGTGCTGGAAAGACAAAAGATATGTATATATGCTAAGTACAAGACACAGGGCAGAAATGATATAATTATGAAGACAGAAGAGGTAAACAAAAAAACAAAAACCTGCTTGTGTTGTGGAGTACAGCAAAAAGAAGGTCGGGTTGATCTGTCAGATCAAAGGTATGTCATACGGGACTTTCGAACATAGAACAGTGAAATGGTGGAAGAAACTTGCATTTCACTGTCTCCTTATGGTGCCTGGTGGATGCATGTATTTTCCATAACAAAATAAAAGCTGAGGAGATGCCTCTATCCAAGTTCATAAAGCTGTTGTGTGCAGAATTGCCAATGTGTGAAGACGATACTCCCAAACCAACTTCCGATGGAGGCCACCTGAGCAGGTTATCTACAGGAAAGCATTTTCTAGAAAAAATTCCACCTTCCACAGATAAAAGTAGAATTCAAAGGAAGTGAAAAGTATGTTCAACCAGAGGAAAAAAGCAAACTGGAAAGGCTGTAAGTGTTTTTATCAGTGTTTTATTATTGAAAGTGGAATAAAAGCTTTTCTACTACGACAAGCATGATGTAAAAACTTTTTGATTTCCCTAAACTTTTTTCTTTTTCCCAAAAAATGACATTGTTTGAAAATATGTGGAAAAGGAAGTAAACATTCCAAAAAACTGAAAGTAGGTTATCAGGAAGAAGAAGTCCAAGGCTTTCAGAAAAATTTATTACCACAGAAAAATGATGTATAGTTTTTCTAATACAAAATACTAAATATTGCTAAAAAAACCTGGCATTCTTAGAAATGGCAAAGTTTACGGGGCCGGCAGTCAAAGAGTTAAGCGTTTCCGGACACATGGCCACATAACATATTTTCTTTCTTTGTGTGTGAGGAATGTTTACTGAAAGTTTGGCCGTACCTTTTTGTAACACCCTGTATAGATGTAGACCAATTTCCACGGTAACACAGAAAATACGTTCGCATCACCGGGGCTTGAACCGAGGACCCTTGAAACGAAAAACGTACGCTTCATTGACTTCCCCACCGGAGCTCAACACAACGCACACTCCCATGCCTGCACTGCGTTGGACAGGGGGTACTCACTACTTTCCGTTTACGCACGTTCTCCTGGACGGTAGCACATAGCACGAATCATATCGAAGTTTTGGCTGGTATCGATCTGACTGATTGATGCCTGAAGTTTTAGGTGTAAGAACAGCGCACACACGCATGTCCAGGGGGAGAAGTCGGACCTCCGACGGGGATCGGCCGTGCTCTCCGCGCCAAGGTGCCTTAGAACACACGGCTATTTCCGCACGGCATGTACCTTTACTTTAGCTGCCTCATACGCCGTGCGGTGCCCGACACCTGTTTCACCGTGCCTTCTGTGTTTATGGGGACGGCACCTGTCGCAACAACCCGAGTCCACAATTCGGGTCACAGGTGGAGTAGGATGAAATTTGCTTTACTGATACAACAAAAGGCGCCTTATCTACGAGACGAGCTTTATTTACAGGAGATAACGGGAGCCTATGTGGCAGTCACACTGAACACGGGGCACTGTCAGCTCGACGCTATCACAAGACTCCTTCATGCCGACTCGTGATTTCATTTTTCACTCCTTTAATGTCTTACAATTTAATAACATTTATATTATAATTTATGTCGTCTTTGTATTTAGGGACGTCGTTACATAAGTAAAGATGAAAAAACATACGTTATCGGCCCTTTAGAACAAGAGAATGAAAACTCGATAAACTTCGGATTCTGGCTGTGTTTCTAAGCGTCCCACCAGTTTATTCAAGGACGGAAATCCAAGGGAAATGGTACCGTCCTGAAGAATCTCGAAAGCATCTCAGTGTACCCTACTATAAGAAGAGTAATGAAAGCAGTCGGTTGGTACAATAGTTAATAATGGTAAGAGGTGTGGCCATTGCAAAGTCACAGCACAATCTGTCTTGAAATCTTATATATATTGTTCAAGATTTACTTTCATTTCAGCGAAAGAGGGAGCAAGATAGACGGAAGTAGCGGGGATATGATTAGCGATAAACGTAACCAAAACTGATGGTGACATAGTAGACGATTCGGAAAAATTATGTTACCTTGGAGGAATAATTGTACACGAAAGAAGAAGTAAATAAAAACATACAAAACGCAGACAAGCGCATTCAAAGAGACAGTCCCCGCCAAAAAAAAATGTCAATTGGTATCAAGCATGCGCAATGACGAGGAATAAATTTCTGAGAATACATGTTTGTCGTGTAGCATCGTATGTAAGTGAACCATTAACTGTGGGAAATTAGGAAAATAAGAGAATCGTAGTAATAGATGTAATGGGATAATCAAAATTACTCGAACTAGTAGGAAATATGGCTTTCGGTGAATTCTTGACAAAAGTAGTACTAGGAAAATGTAATGATAGAAAGTAAGAACGAATATTCATCATAGAGTCAGCGTACAGGCAGCTGAACTCGGCAACGAAAGTAACTGATTGCATCAAATAACTGAAGGGATTGGGTGCAGATGCTTTCTAAAAGTAAGTGGCCGAGACAGGTTAGGGTTAGTTGGTTAATTGTGGAAGAGTTGATGGAGGAGGAGGAGGGGGGGAGGGGCAGAGACACCAAACAGCGAAGTAATCGGTCCCAGAATCCGAAGTAAGTAAGAAACAAATAAGACCTCTGTTCTCTTCACTACTTCTCTAACCACACATTATAAATCAATATATTTTTAACGATGATAACATGAAATTACTTTGACTTGCTAAATCACCCTTAGCATATGCTCAAGAATCTCTGCAATGGATATACCTAAAACACATTATCTGTCTCAACCAGTAAAACAGAAAAACACGAAAAGACGACAGTAAAATCGCCAAAGTTTACAAATGGAAAAAAATTACATTACTATCTAAATCTCATCACGCTTGACAAAGGCGTAATTTTGCATTTTGTAAAAATGTTACAACTTGATTTCTTTTTCTTCTCTTCATTAAGCAGTAGACTTGCAACCTGTTCCGTTTTCACTTAATTAATAGTGTCGTTGCTCTTCCTTCTTTTACTTACGTCTAAGGTGTATTACATGTACGCCCGCATTAATTCAGTACCCTATGTTCTTTCTAAGATGAGAAAAGTAGTTCCTTTTACGGAACTATTCATTTCGAAATAGTTCTTCTTAATAAATTAGTCCACTGAACTAACTAATCCAGTGAACTACTTGAAAAAAGTCTCATCACCCTCTTACGAATTAAATTACCAAAACTCCTGGAACAATAATATTTTAATTTCTTGTCAAGAAATCATGTACCAATATTTTTAGTTCTAGCTTTAATATTGCCTTAATAGGAACGTATTTTCAGAAAGATATTCACACGCATTTTGTCGTGAAAAAATTTCGAAAAATCCCTTATTAAACTCTATCGCTAATATATCATCAACATCCTCTCCACATTTCAAGTAACTGTCCTTAGCGGTTTCGATTGGGCGATTGTGAGTACTATTTCTCCCCCTTATGTTCAAAATATTCAAATGTTTGTAATCCTATTGGACTAAACTACGTTGTTCATCAATCCCTAGTCTTACAAACTACTTAAACTATGTTGAACTAACCTAAGGACAATGTGTATTTTTGGCTTCAGAGTGAAATCTAGGCACAAACACCTCAATTTTCATATACAGGGTGAGTCACAAATGAAGAAAAACATTTCCTGCAAACTGTCACACATTGAGCTACAAACATAAATTCGTTTTCCGTATGTTCCTATGCTAATAAATAACAATGCAATTGACTGGTAAAACTCTGGAAATATGAAGTAGACTTTTGGGTGTTACTGTGCGCTGACGTTGGGCACGAGAACAGATCGACAATAGGGCACAAGTTCTTTTCCCTATGCCAACTAACCACGAAAACGGTACGAGACAGATGTGAGCGCTGCCATTGCTCGCAGAGTCACGCAGACCGTCGCTTGACGACGCATGCCTCGCCTTCTTGTGAGCGGCTAGACTACCTACAACACTTGCGAGTTGTGCCCTGTTGCAGATCTGTCTCCTTGGCCAATGTCGGCGCACAGTAACACCCAAAAGTTCGCTTCATATTTCCAGATTTTTACCATTCAATTGCGTTGTCATTTATTGACATAGAAACATGCGGGAAACGAATTTATTTTTGTAGCTCACTGTGTGACAATTTGCACGAAATATTTTTCCTCATTTGTGACTCGCCCTGTATATTAAGATTATCCGAACGGAACTGTTATTCATAGATAAACAATAATGTTTCAGAAATATGAGGGGATACTGAAAAGTAATGCCTCCAAATTGTTTTCGTCTGTTCGCAGCATGGTTGACGTTTAGCATGTCCTGCATATTACTCGGTTGTCCTTGCCGTGTAGCTGAGGCAAAGTACTAGCCTCTGCCGCTAGGGGGCTTCGAGTAGTACCGAGTAACATGGCAGTCTGTAAAGTAACTATGTCGGTGCGTGAGAAACAGCGTTCTCTAACCAAGTTTCTAACCGCAAAAACACGCCTCCAATTGAGATCCACAGAAGAATGAAAACTGTGTACAGTTATGAGTGCATCGAAATCAGTAATGTGCGGCGGTGGGCTGCCCGTGCTCGTAAACACGGTCCTAACCTGAACGTCAGTGACAGAGCACGGAGTGGACGACCGCGTACGGTAACAGACGAGACTCATCGGAATCGGGTTGATCAACTCATCAGCGAGAATCGTCGGATAACACAGGCACAAACTCACTGCAGTGTGGCTTATCACGGGTCCTGATTGCAGAACTGCGGTACAGAAAAGTATGTGCACGGTGAGTGCCCCGTATGCTCACCCCTAACATGAAACAAAGGAGATTGGACATCTGTTAACAATTTCTGTTGCCTTTTTAAGCAGGAGGGTGATGGGTTCCTTAACAACATTGTGACTGGTGATGAAAGCTGGGTGCACCATTTTGACCCCCTAAGCAAGCGAGCATCACAGGAGTACCGCTACCACGGATCAGCACCCCAAAGAAAGTGCAAGACCGTGCCGTAGGCAGGCAAGATTATACTCACCGTTTTGTGGGATGCTCGAGGTGTCGTGAATATGTTCGTGCCTAAAGGCACCACGATAAGCTCCGCACGGTACAGCGAGACTCTCCGCAAACTGAAAGCACGCACTCGAAGAACACACATGGAACACCCTCTCCTTCAGCATGACAATGCCAGACCGCACACGAGCGCTGCGACATCTGCAACGACCCGCCGCCTTGGATTCACTGTCATCCATCATCCTCCATACAGTCCAGACTTGGCTCCATCCGATTTTCACAACTACCAAAGCTTAAAGAACACCTTCGCGGTGTCCACTTTAAAACTCATGAAGCAGTGCCAGCGGAGGTGAGGCGGTGGTTCAGACAACGAGGTCCAAACTTCTACAGTGACGGGATCCACAAACTGATCTCTTCTTGAGAGAAGTGTGTGTATCGCCAGGGTGACTATGGTGATATACGAGGCGCGTCCAGAAAGTAAGTTCCGTTTGGTAATAAAATAAAATTGTACACAGATATAGAAGAAATTTTTATTGCACAAAATTCTACAACTCTTAAACTACTTTTCCACATAAATGCCGAAATTTTGCAGGCATTTATCATAGCGTGGCACCAGGTTTTGTATACCTTCTTCATAGAAATTTGCTGCCTGTATCTTCAACCAGTTGGAAACAGTTTATTTCAGCTCGTCGTCATTGGGGGAAGTCCATAGCGAGAGCATTAATTGTAAACCTACGGTTTTCCTGGATCTTGTCATCAATCGCGTGAACCAGTTCTTCTGTAACCAAAGGTGGACGCCCACTTCGTTCTTCATCGTGCACATCACTACCCCCGCCATTGAACTGTCGGACCCATCTTCTCGCCGCGGTGGAGTAGCCGAGCGGTCTAAACCGTCTCGCTGCGGAGCGCACGGTTTCTCGCCGTGGAGGTTCGAGTCCTCCCTGGTGCATGGGTGTTGTCCTTTGGTTAGTTTACCTAGGTTTAAGTAGTTTGTAAGTTACGGACTGATGACCACGCAGTTTGGTCCGATAGATTTACAGACAGACACCCATCTTCTCACCATAGAATCACTCATCGCTTTTGGTCCGTAAACATCGCAAATTTGCCGATAAATTTCACTTGGTTTCACTTTCCTCGCATTCAGAAACCGAATCACCGACCTGGTTTCTCAGGCGGCGGGATTTTCAATCAACGCCGACATTTCAAACAAGCACAACAAAGCGTACGTAACTGACAAAAAATGTTCAAATGTTTGTATAGTCTATGGGACTTAACTGCGGGGTCATTAGTCCCTAAACTTACAAACTACTTATGAACTACTTACGAACTAGGACGGCACAAATATCCATGCCCGAGGGGGGAATGAAACCCCCGACCGTAGTGGCCGTGCAGACCATTACTGGAGCGCCTTAGTCCCCTCGGCCACCGCGGCCGGTACGTAACTGACAGCAATCTCCAAATGGCGCACGTTGTTCTCCTTGATACACATCGTCTACAGCGTATGTGCGGAACTGCAATCGCAGCGCTGCAGTGGAGATAAATTGAAACGGAACTTATTTTTTGGACGCGCCTCTAATTATGTAGAAATGGTGAATAAATATGTGGTATTGTAATACAGTTTGGTTTATTTCAAAAGCCGTAAGGTATTCCCGGAAAAGAAGCATTACTTTTCAGCATCGCTACGTATATTCTCAGATTGTACAGCTGTCAGTGTGCTTTGCTATCCGACCCGTGGGCGATACGTGCGCTTAGCCGGAGGAATGCGCGCCGGCCGCTGTCGGGAGACGGAAACGGCTGGTGGCCGGCTTATTAGCGGCGTCACTCCGGCTGTGTGTTGTGTACTGCCGGAGAATGCGGCGGGAGCAACAAGTAGCGCGCGACCGGTTCTGCCCACGCCGGCTGGCCGCGTATGCTGCGCCGTGCTGTGGCTGCGCCGTGGCCGCTCAGCAGACACTGACGCCAGCCACAAGGCTGGATGGGGAAGGCTTAACGTGCCGTCGGTAGCGTCATCACTGTAGACCGACCTGACTGACGGATAATGAAGAAAATCGGCCGTATCCTTCCAAAGGGACCATCCCAGCATTTGCCTGGACTGGTTCAGCGAAACCACAGAAATCCCGTATGTCCGTAAGTGGATTTGAACCAAAGTCCTCCCGAATGTGTATCCAGGGTGCTTCCACTGCGTCTCCTCGCTCGATGAAGCTATTAAGAGTGGCTCAGAAAATAAGCCATATGGTTTGTATGTTGCCATCCAATAGTTTTCCTGGCGCGATTATTTAAGAAAATTACGGAAAGCCAAAATTTTCATAGTCGGGGGCCATTTCAACCGCGTTCCTCTTGAAAGCGAGTCCAGTCTTACAGAAACGTAAGTCTCGCAACGAAGCCAATAGACAACGTTGGCCGGCCGCGGTGGCCGAGGGGACTGAGGCGCTTCGAATCCCCCCTTGGGCATGGATATTTGTGCCGTCCTTAGGATTAGCTAGTTCATAAGTAGTTTGTAAGTTCAGGGACTGATGACCCCGTAGTTAAGTCCCATAAGCTATACAAACATTTTTGAAGGCGCTTATAAAGGGAGTTGATCAACAATTTGAAACCTTGTAATGATTTTCCTTTGTAGTCTGTCCCACATATTATTATTAGCAAAACCAAAAATTAAATAAACAAATAATAATAATAATAATTCTAAATATGGTTCTCGGGCGAGACGTCGGATATTATTGTCAAAACTGTACAATATTGCGTCAGCACACCTGGCTGGCATCTTCAGGTGCGATGGACACACTGCGGGCCGTGACCGACGAATTCCTATTTAGAGCATTCAAAGAAGGGAATGCGCGCGCGTGAAACCGCCAAAAACGGTAGCCAATAGCGCACAAGGAATGATTTCAGGAAGTTTCGTTTACGAGGAACAGTTGCAATATTTCTTTATTCATTTTATTTTTTATTAGCAGGTTTAAAAGCTTCTTATTTCGTCGGCGTGCTCGTACTGGGACAGTGTTATTAAAGAGGCGGTGCAAATTCGCAGCTCTTCAAATCTGCTGAACAGGGACACCGGCTACCAACTCAGCACAGATTGGGATCCTGCACTGAATCTTTTAACATCACGAAGACCACCGGAGGAAACGACTGCCTCTGCAGATGAAGAGGCATCGGTAACGACGTAGTTCCATCGGTTGACCATGGCGAGATGGACACAGGCCAGCATGGACACACAGTATATCGGCATGCGGCTACCAGCAGTCGGCGGCGGCGCTTAGCATGTGGACAGTTCTGCGTGGGTGTCGAAATGTTTACGTCACAGGCCAACAGGTGGCGCAGCTGGCTCTTCCGTTTTTGGATGCAGTACCAAAAATCTACAATATTATTACCATCAAATATAGAATAATCAATTAAATGAAAATAAATAAGTAGCTTTTAAACCTGATAATAAAAAATAAAATAAAAACGAATAAGGAACTATCGTAACTGTTCCTCTTAAACGAAACTTCCTGAAATCATTCCTTGTGCACTATTGGCGACCGTTTTTGGCGGTTTCGCGCGCGCGCGCATTCCCTTCTTTGAATGCTCTAAATAGGAATTCGTCGGTCACGGCCCGCAGTGTGTCCATCGCACCTGAAGATGCCAGCCAGGTGTGCTGACGCAATATTGTACAGGTTTGACAATAATATCCGACGTCTCGCCCGAGAACCATATTTAGAATTATTATTATTATTATTTGTTTATTTAATTTTTGGTTTTGCTAATAATAATATGTGGGACAGACTACAAAGGAAAATCATTACAAGGTTTCAAATTGTTGATCAACTCTCTTTATAAGCGCCTTCAAAAATGTTTGTATAGCTTATGGGACTTAACTACGGGGTCATCAGTCCCTAAACTTACAAACTACTTATGAACTACTTACGAACTAGGACGGCACAAATACCCATGCCCGAGGGAGGATTCGAACCCCCGACCGTAGTGGCCGTGCAGACCGTGACTGAAGCGCCTCAGTCCCCGCGGCCACCGCGGCCGGCGCCTCGGAGTCGACTTAATTGCATGCTCCACAGCTGGGTGCCTTAGAACGCTCGATGACAGCGGTTTATCATTCCCAAACATTGCCACTCAGATTGGTCGGGACACCATTATTCCGTTTCCTGAATGTTAGTGCTTATATAGGGTGCTCATGTTCAGTAGGAACGTAATCATCATACTGGATGGCAACATATTCCCCCTTTGAGCGCTGTAAACGGGCATTTCTTACGGCTATGCTTGGTCAAAGGAAATGAACTTCGAGACACTATTGTAGGAAGGGAAGAGGATGTAGATGATGATGAAATAGGAGATACTATACTGAGAGATGAATTTGACAGAGCACTGAATGATCTAAGTCGAAACAAGGCCCATGGAGTAGATGATATCCCGTCAGAGCTACTGAAGTCTCTGGGAGAACCAGCCATGACAAAATTGTTTCACATTGTGTGTAAGATGTATGAGACAGGTGAAGTACCCTCAGACTTTAAGAAAAATGTTATAATCCCCATTCCAAAGAAAGCGGGTGCAGACAGGTGTGAAAACTACAGAACCATCAGTTTAATAAGTCATGGTTGCAAAATATTAACACGAATTATATACAGAAGGATGGAAAAGCTGGTAGAAGCCGACCTCGGGGAAGATCACTTTGGGTTCAGGAGAAATGTAGGAACACGGGAGGCAATACTCACTTTACGGCCTATCCTAGAAGATAGATTAAGAAAAGGCAAACCAACATTTCTAGCTTTTGTAGATTTGGAGAAGGCTTTTGACAATGTTGATTGGAATAAACTCTTTCAAGTTCTGAAGCAAGCAGGAGTAAAATATAGGGAACGTAAGGTTATTTACAACTTGTACAAAAACCAGACAGCGGTTGTCAGAGTTGAAGGGCATGAAAGGGATGCATTGGTTGGAAAGGGAGTAAGACAGGGTTGTAGCCTTTCCCCAATGTTGTTCAATTTGTACATTGAGCAAGCTATAAAGGAAAGCAAGGAGAAATTTGGAGAAGGAATTAAAGTTCAGGGTGAAGAATTAAAAATATTGCGTTTTGCCGACGACATAGTAATTCTGTCAGATACAGCAAAGGACCTGGAAGAGCAGTTGAAGGGAATGGACAGTGTGCTGAAAGGTGCATATAAGATGAACATTAACAAGAGTAAAACAAGGGTAATGGAGTGCAGTGTAAGAAAATCAGGTGATGCTGAAGGAATTAGATTAGGTAACGAAACAATAAAGGAGGTAGATGAGTTTTGTTACTTGGGCAGTAAAATAACAAATGATGGTCGCAGTACAGATGATATAAAATGCAGAATGGCAATGGGTAGAAAGGCGTTTTTGAAAAAGAGAAATTTGTTAACATCGAATATTGATTTAAGCCTAAGGAAGTCCTTTCTGAAAGCATTTGTATGGAGTGTTGCCTTGTATGGGAGTGAAACATGGACGATAAGCAGTGTGGACAGAAAGAGGATAGAGGCTTTTGAAATGTGGTGCTACAGAAGAATGCTGAAGATTAGGTGGGTAGATCGCATAAACAATGAAGAAGTACTGAACAGAATTGGTGAGAAAAGGAATTTTTGGCATACCCTGACTAAAAGAAGGGATCGCTTGGTAGGGCACATTCTTAGACATCGGGGAATCGTAAATTTAGCGTTGGAGGGAAGTGTGTGGGGTAAAAATCGCAGAGGGAGACCAAGAGACGCGTATAGTAAGCAGATTCAAGTGGATGTGGGTTGTCGTTCTTATGAGGAGATGAAAAGGCTTGCTCAGGATAGAGTAGGGTGGAGAGCTGCATCAAACCAGTCTCTGGACTGAAGACCACAACAACAACATGCTTGGTCATACGGCCACGTGAAGCAGCCTGAGTCAGAAGGCAGTATTTTTTCAATTCGAGACGAATTCCCACGAGCATAGCTCCGCAGACTGACAGCTCGCCGGCCGTTGCTGTGGTTTGCCTGGCGCGGCAGCGGAGATGCGTGCGGACAGCCGCGGCCGCGGCAACACTGGGGAGCCGAATGCAATCCGGACGGAGTCCTGTTTCTGAACGCAGCATCCGTGGCTGCAGGCTACAGGGAGGGCATCAAACTGGCCTGCCAACGGGCGTTCTCCTCTGCAGGAATGAACGCGACTTAAAGCAACAGTCGTGTGGAAACCTGCTCGCTCCACTAGTGCGTGAGGCCCGGAAAGCTATAGCTATAGCTCCTGCCTGCTATGTGTACGCCGTGTTCCTTTTATTCGGTAAGGCGTTCCAAACTATTCCACACTGTCGCGTGATGCACAAAATTCAATAAGGACCATCTTACTTCATTTCAAACAGTATATCGATCCTTTGCAAAGATAGCAGTTAGACTTTATTTAAAACAACCGGTTTCGGTACTCTAAGGAACACCTTCCAGGTGGTGGAAACCTGAAAACGCGAAGCGCCATACGAACAGACTCGGTGCGTGGGAGGCTGCAGCAGGTGAAGGAGAGTGCGGTGACGGCGGCCGTGTAGCAGCTCGGCAGGAGACGGGCCGTCACGTGGCATGCACCGATACGTAGACAGGAAAATTTGAAGAGCTTGCTGCCTGGAGTGCTGACCTTTCATCTTCTCCATGTGAGACTTGAATGTTCGAACGAAACGTTCGGCTTCACCATTGGACTGAGGGTGAAAAGGTGCAGTGGAGATATGCTGAAGGCCATTCACACGACAAAACTGTTGAAATTCCGCTTTAACAAACTGAGGTCCATTGTCACTGACTATAGTTTCAGGCAAACCTTCGATGCAGAACACTGATGTTAAGGCACTGATTGTACAAGACGCTGTCGTTGAGTTCATGGCAATCACGAAAGGAAACTTGCTGAAAGCGTCTACAACGATTAACCAGCGCATATTCCAGAAAGGTCCGGCAAAGTCAATATGTAAACGTTGCCATGGTCCCTTGTGGCGTGGCCAGTCTGAGAAACGTTGCGCAGGAGCCGCCTGATGCTCCGCACAAACCGTACACTGTGACGTCATACTCTCTATCTATGAGTCCATACCAACCCAGGTACAATGACGTCTGGCCAGTTGCTTTGTCCTAACAATACTCCAATGTCCTTGATGCAGGAGGCGTAACACTTCTCGTTGCAGGGAACGTGGAACAATCACTCTTGCTTGGTCGTTGTCGGTATGCAACAACAGTACACCCTGACTTAAAGATAATGCATGACGTTGTGCAAAATAACGTCGAACCAGAGGCCGATCAATGTCTTTGGCTCTGGCAGACCACCCTGAGCGAACAAAACGTGCTACCACACTTAGGTCAGCATCCGCAGCTGTTTCCTGTGCAACCCGACGAGAGTTCAAAGGGAAGTCTCGACAGCGGAAGCATCTCTGCAGTCTATCTGACAACATGCCATTTCTGAAGAATCAAACGACACATCCTGGCCAACCGGAAGTTGGGAAAGTGTGTCTGCGTTGGCATGTTTAGTGGTAGGCCGGTACAAAATCTCATACTGATAATTTGACAGTATCAAGGATCACCATGTATATACAACACATGACGACCGTCACTTTCAGACTTGACGTTTGTTGTTCTGTTGCTAGTATAGTCAGTACGTTCTTCACACGCCCCACACGCTGAAAACATGGGCGGTACCCGTCTGCGTTGACCCTTGGGGTCGTGTGGGACACATACTATACGGAAATAGGTAAAAAATTCCGAAACACAAAACAAAATTCACAAAATACAACTTTAATTGCGCAAAATGACACTTCCTTGGGCCATTGTGCTCTGCCAACCAATAACCATTAAGATCGATCAAAGTTTCAGGCGATCAGTGTTCTTTAATTAAATCATGGTGCTCGGTAGATGGATGGATGAACATAAATTGATCAGCTTGTGTTGTCAAAACCAGTGTTACAATCGTAACAAAAGAAAAGTCCCCTTCACAAAAGGTCAGTGTACACCAGAACACCCCGATGTCAGGGGTCAAAGCCGAAGGATGGTATCCTGTGCTTCAGTTGCCCAAAACATGTGATCGTGCGTCGCCGATAAACTGGCACGCCACCGCTGTAATCAGATTAGTGTCTGTGTTTTGCGAACGCACCGCGAAACCGTGAGATTAGCAGACGAAAGGAAGTGCCTCTCCAACGGGAATGCTTGGAAATGTGCAGTATTTGACAGTCTATACACGGTAAAATTCGAAAACGTTAAAAACATATGTTTTGACAGAGCACAAGGAAAACTGTGCGACTGTGAAACTGTTGCATTCGATTGTCGCAGTTTATAAGACAAACTCTTTTGTTTTCGTCACTTTTCTGCGAGTGATTATCACATCCACAGGAAAACCTAAATCGGGCAAGATAGAATCTCTTTATCCATTCACCAAGTGTACAAGATAGGTGGATCGACAAGAGATTCCTGTCATATGACGCGCATACCGCATCAGACGTGTTTTCCTGTGGAGGAATCTGTACACCTATCACCTTGAGATCAAATGTTTTAGGTTCCCATTTCAGAGGCACTTCCTTTCGTCTGCTAACCGCACTGTTTTGCGGTACGGTCGCAAAACACAGACACTAATCTGATTGCAGCAAACAGAGACGTCAATGAACGGAAGGGCATATCATAATTTTGCGAAAATAAAATAAATAAATGAATAAAAATTCATTCGAGGTAATGGTTGAACCAAAGACCTCTCGCTCCACAGCTTTTCACATTAGTCACAGGACCACGACGCTCCTATGCACAGAACCTGTTCGACGTTGCCTATCTGTCCCATTGACGGGTTAGTTTTTATATATTGCTGTTTTTTTCATCGTTCCACACAGTCCTGTTTTCTCGATTGATCTGTGTTCAGTTTTTCACGGCCTATCCACTGCGCCAACTTATAACTAAATCTGAGGTGGGGGAGGGGGACGATGGGAAGGTTCCCTACTAAGCACTAAGGTCACGTGTTGTAGGAACTCCGCAACCGTTGCGACCCGCCATCCTTTCAGAGCTAATGTAAGGCGAAGAAACAGAAAGAAGTTCGCAGGCACCCGTCGCACTCGTTCGATGTTGTCTGGGATTGTGATTGTGGACGGTCGGAAAAAAAATTCTAAGAATTGTAATTATATAACGTTAGGTTCAAGAAATTTCCCAAAAAAAGTTGGTACAATCACATTCCTGCATTTTTCTTTCTCTTTAGCCATGTTACTGCACATGCAGAAGCGGTTTTGTTATTTCGGACTTGTCTCGGGAGGAAAGGTGTACCCCAAATGTCTGCATATAGTGTTCAAATGTTCAAATGTTTGTAGATCTATCGGACCAAACTGCGTGGTCAGCAGTCCGTAGCTTACAAACTACTTAAACCTAGGTAAACTAACCTAAGGACAAACACACACACCCATGCCCCAGGGAGGACTCGAACCTCCACGGCGAGCAACCGCGCGCTCCGCAGCGAGACGCTTTAGACCGCTCGGCTACTCCACCGCGGCGCGTATAGTATTATAAGTGCGAAAGTGTACAGTGTTACGAAATGTTTGCGAACCGTGTAACAGAGGCGGGACTTGGGTACCAGCCCAGTATTCAACTAAGGGGATGTGGAAAACCGCTTAAAAACCACGTCCAGGCTGCGGTGGCCGAGGAGACTGAGGCGCTTCAGTCACGGTCACCACTGCCACTACGGTCGGGGGTTCGAATACCCCCTCGGGCATGGATATTTGTGCCGTCTTTAGTCTTAGCTAGTTCATAAGTAGTTTGTAAGCTTAGGGACTGATGACCCCGTAGTTAAGTCCCATAAGTTGTACAAACGTTTGAACATTTTTTTGGGACCGGGGCCGGCACGCCTCCCCGTCTCGGGAAGCAGTGCGTTAGACCACACGGCTAACCCAGCGGGTAATCACATTCCTCCATTATACTTTCGTAATTAAATTAGGCGTCTTTCACAAATAAGATATACATCAGATTAATCAGCACAAACAGTAGAGAATTTTACAAATATTTATACATCGGGTAAAATTATCAAACATATTCGCAAAATACAGGGTATATATAAAGTCCGGGAACATGTTCAATTACTTATTGCACAAGAACCAAACACTGTACAGACATCGAACTTGTGTCATTTTGGAGAGAAACCCTGAAAGTTTTTTTGTCATGTATACCGCCACAGCATAGTTTGCTAATTTGCCGATAGTCAGTGCTAGTCGTAAACACGATGAGTTCAGGTACGCTTCTCTCAGTCGGGCACAACAGACCCATCGTAATGAATTTATTGTGGCAGTGGCCTTCCTTCCTTGTTGGTGGCCTCTTACCGTACTTGGTTCTACACATCCATTGAACTCCAACCACAGAAAGCTCTCGCCGCAGTGGAGTAGCCGAGCGGTCTAAAGCGTCTTCGCTGCGGAGCGCGCGGTTGCTCGCCGCGGAGGTTCGAGTACTCCCTGGGGCATGGGTATGTGTGTTTGTCCTTAGGTTAGTTTACCGAGGTTTAAGTAGTTTGTAAGCTAAGGACTGATGACCACGCAATTTGGTCCGATAGATTTACAAAAAAACAAACAGAAAGCTCGCTCCGCATTGCAACAACTCGCCATGTTTGCGACTAGTGCTGACTATTGGCAAATTATCAAACTACGATGTGGCGGTAAACATGAAAAACTTTCAGTGTTTTTCTTCAAAATGACATATGTTCGATATCTCTACAATATTTGCTTCTGGTGCAATAAATAAGTGAAAGTATTCCTGGACTTTATGTACACCCCGTATGATTAGTGCAGTGTTCGTTTGTTTACTTAATTGATATTCTTAAATAATTGAACAGCCGTAAATTTTCGTCACAAACTATTTACGTCCAACTGTTTGGGATACATTACATAACTTCAGGAAATGGCAATAGTTATGTTCTTCTAGTAATTCTAGTAATTTATCATGTTAGAAGATTTTTATAAACTGTAATTCAAAATGTTCAAATGTTTGTACAGCTTATGGGACTTAACTGCGGGGTTCTTCAGTCCATAAACTTTCAAACTACTTATTAACTAGCTTATACTAAAGACGACACAAACATCCATGCCCGAGTGGGGGATTCGAGCCCCCGACCGCAGTGACCGTGCAGAGCGTGACTGACACGACACAGACCGCTCGGCCACTGCGGCCGGCCAAAAACTGTAATTAAGCGAAAGGAATTTGGCAGAGAATGGTCAAGACGGTAAAGTTGTTTAAGGTATGAAAAAGTATTTTTATAACATCATTTGCATTACAACATAATGCGGAGTCAAAAGACTTTTAGTTCTGAACAATGTATTTTTTAAAATGCTTACTCCATTAATAATTTGAAAATTAATCTATTCATTACTGTATTAAGTTTATATTTGCGGTAAATTTGGAATGAAGTACTGACTGATAAAGGGTTGTCTCAGAAATTATGGTATACACAAAATCATAGTGTCTGAGTACCTGTTGCCTAAGGATTTAGAAAATAACTATACATTGGTGATCTTTCTACTTTCACATACCTACACATAAAGGGTATCGAATAATTCATTAACCAAAACAAATGGGTTCCCTAAGGATAAATCGTTTACAACCTCTAAGTAAATGAGTGCTTTCACGTGAATTCACCACGTACACCTCGAGGCGATGGAAACTGCGTTTGTGTTGAAGCTAGCCACAAGAAAGTGAAGGGTTCATTCGACTTGGAATAAAGAAGCAAAACGTCGGCGAATATTATGGCCTACTCATTAGCGGAGCACAATAGGCGTCATAGACTGGGGGCAGAATCGGCCGACAACAGGCGGGGAGCAGCAGAGAAGCGCTCCTTGTTTAGCCGACTGCGGCTGCTTACCTTCTCCAGCGGCACTAAACTTTATATTGTTCTTTCCCGGGAAGTTTGTCTATATGAAGTTCAGCCTCAAGTTTGATGTAAGCACCGCCGGCCTTTGCGGTCTTACAGCAGCTGCCGCTGCACACAACTGTCGAGATACGCCAACTGACGAGGCCGCAATTTACAGTGTAGTATATTAGATTAGATTAGATTAATACTTGTTCCATAGATCATATATACGACATTTCGTAATGATGTGGAACGTGTCAGTTTAGTAAATGTTGTCTATACTTGACAATCAATATTTTAAGGATTTTTTATTTTTTATGTTTTATCTAAAAATTCATCTACATTGTAGAAGGAGTTGCCATTCAGAAATTCCTTTAATTTCTTTTTAAATACTAGGTGGCTATCTGTCAGAGTTTTGATGCTATTTGGTAAGTGACCAAAGACTTCTGTGTCAGCATAATGCACCCCTTTCTGAGCCGAAGTTAGATTTAACCTTGAGTAGTGAATCTCATCCTTTCTCCTAGTGTTGTAGCTATGGACACCAGAGCCGTGCAGCGCGCCACTTTTACCCGCCCGAGCTCGCCTGCGCCCGGCCGCTGCGCTCTGCTGCCCGCACCGCGGGTAGTCGAGCTCCATTGCACCGCTATACACAGCGAGCGAGCTGCGATGCGCCGTCGAGTCCCGACACTCGCCGGGCGAGCGGGTACCCGCCAGGCCCGTGCAACAGCGCTACACAAGGCGCTGCGAGCGGGGGAATGCAGACAGTTCTGAGCAAGACGTTGTAATACAGCGTAGGCTTCACGCACCTTTTGTGTTACCTACATAGCAACTTATAAGTTATCGATCGTTATGTCTGAAATAAATAGCGAACAGGACAGATCGTACCAACGTGCAAGAAGTAGACGATCCGAGAAAGAAAGAAAAAAAAAGACCTTTCCAGGAAACTCGCGTTTAAAGATATCTGGAGACAGCATTGTATGGGAGTATTTTATGTTGATTCTAGGTAATGAAAATAAAACTGTGGGTTTTGTAGAGTGTACTGGCTGCCGTAAATTATTGTCGTTCCGTGATGGCAGTACCACTACGCTGTTATGGCACCTGAATAGCTGCAAAGTTTATCTGAGTACTGATTTGAACGGTTGTAGCAATAATCCAGGGTCAGCTAAATCTTTTGTGCTGGAGAAATAAGTAAGAATGTGTGCAATAGATTTGCGGTCCTTCAGCACAGTTGCAGGAGAAGGATTTCGAGACCTCGCACAGACTTTGATGGAGATAGGAGCACAGTACCCCACTGCAAGTGCCAAAGACGTTCTTCCTCATCCTCCAACAGTTTCTAGGAACGTAAAAAGAATAGCAGACGAATACAATTCGCAGACTACTGGCTTTTTAAAAGATTTCCTGTTTACCTTGGCAGAATTTTAGCTAGATTATTAGTTGGACAACCTTGAACAAAATTAAATATCACATCATCGTAGGGCATATAATTTTTTGTCACATACATGAAATACGTAGATTTGCTAGCAACAAGGGACTGAAGAGATTTAAGGAATAATCTTGTTCTTTATGTTAGAGCCATCACTTAGTTTAACATGAAGTGAAAGTGAAACACAGTGTAAGTAAATACTGAGCAAAGTATAAAACTACCTACAAATTTGCTGGAGCCGGCTAACGCGAAGCCAACGACTTTCAACATGTTTAATATTTCAGGCGCGAGCCGATTCGGCTACCGTTGTGCTTCTGCACCACAAAATTGGACGTTCTGCTCTTACCAGATGCATTAATGCGCACGTCTACTTTTTTTCTCGCAACTGATAGTACACTGACAATTAAGTCAGTGAGGAAAAATCCCAAGTGTTTACAAGATATACGAGAGACTGTCCAGCGATACAAAACTGATAACTGCGACCTTGAATGTCACCGCTCGAATAGTGGTGACTCCCTTGGCGCTGCAGCTACAAAATGTTCAAATGTTTGTAAATCTATCGGACCAACCTGCGTGGTCATCAGTCCGTAGCTTACAAACTACTTAAACCTAGGTAAACTAATATAAGGACAACACACACACACATGCCCCAGGGAGGACTCGAACCTCCACGGCAAGCAACCGCGCGCTCCGCAACGAGACGCTTTAGACCGCTCGGCTACTCCACCGCGGCTGTGTTTCAGCTACCCCCAGCCAAAGGGAAAAGGGGGAAATATAAAATAAAGTAAAACGACAACAATGGTCCACACGCCTGATCGTGGAACAGTAATTATTTTACTTTCCTTGGAGTGGTTAAGCGTAAGCTGTATCTTCTAACATTCTACCAGTTAATCGTTTCTAATGACCTCGATTGCAACTGATCGTTTGTTCTTACTTTTATTTATTTACTTATTTTTTTCTTAGCAGTAAGGAAACATCAAGTAATTTTGCGAAATGTCCACAGAAACGCTGTTCGAACACGCGCTGAATGCGTATACTTGCTAATGTAGCACTGATGCTGCTCATTAACTAGCAATTACTCATGATTTGAGACAGCTCTATTGCACTCGCGTTAATGTGTGTTCTAAAATGCATCGGTCAGTAAGCTGCCCAGTATCTAACTTTTTCAATACATGATTTGTAAATGAAAAGTTTAATGCTTTGTTAGAAAGCTAAGTTGCTGTACTATCAGATGTCCTAAAATCAGATTTTTTAACCCTATAGTTTCTTCAGAATCGAGTGAAAAGCATTATGAAACTAAAAACTCACGCGGAATGAAACGCAGACATGTTACTTTTTCCAAGGAAAGTAAAGTTTGTAAGGAAAAACTAAGTTGATAAGCCGATGTGGGATGTTCGTTTGTAACGTCAACAGTTTTTACAGTGTGAAAATCGGAACAGTGTATTTCCCGCTAAGAGCGTAGCGGCTGGCGGGCGCGTGCCCCGGCTAGCAGCAGAGCGGCACGGGCGGCCGGGCGGACCGGCACTCTTCGGGTAGTTCGGGTACCCGCGCTGCCCGACACCGTCCGGTGGGTCTGGTGCCGGCAGGGCGGGCAGCGCGTGGCCAGGCCCGCCCGGGGGGCGTGGCTACGAGCCCGGGCGAGCAGCGCAGGCTCGCTGCACGCCTCTGATGGACACTGCTATTACTTTTGAATTCGGTCGGATTATTAATAACAAATTTCATGAGTGAATATATATATATATATATATATATATATATATATATATATATATTGTGAAGCTACAGTGACTATCCCTAGATCCCTAAATAAATGTCTGCAGGATGTTCTTGGGTGGGCTCCAGCAATTATACTGATTACACGCTTTTGTGCAATGAATACTTTTTTACTCACTGTTGAATTGCCCCAGAATATAATCCCATATGAAAGCAGCGAATGAAAATATGCGTAGTAAGCTAATTTACTGAGATGTATATCACCAAATTTTGCGATGACTCTGATAGCATAAGTAGCTGAACTAGAACGTTTCAGGAGATCTTCAATATGTCTGTTCCAATTCAGTCCCTCGTCAATGCAAACACCTAAAAATTTTGAATATTCTACCTTAGCTACAGATTTATGTTCAAAGGCTAAATTTATTAATGGTATCATGCCATTTACTGTATGAAACTATATATACTGGGTTTTATCAAATTTTAATGAGAGCCAATTTGTAGAGAACCACAATGTGGAGTGTAATGTATGCTGCTCTTAAAACAATGGCACAACTAAACAACCGTCGTCCAGTTGCTCGGAAATGAACGGAATCGTTTATTTACCTGATGTTCGTCACGTATTACGCACAACAAAATACCTTAGCCCAGGCAACTTTTCCGCCGGAGTACACTGTAGTCGCTAGCGTCGCCGGTCACGGTGGCCGAAGAGACTGAGGCGCGCCAGTCGCGGTCTGCACGGCCACTACGGTCGGGCGATCGAATCCCCCCTCGGGCATGGATATTTGTGCCGTCCTAGTTCGTAAGTATTTCATAAGTAGTTTGTAAGTTTACGGACTGATGACCCCGCAGTTAAGTCCCTTAAACCTAACAAACATTTGAATATTTTTGTTCAAATGTTCAAATGTTTGTAGAACTTATGGGACTTAACTACGGGGTCATCAGTCCCCGAGGGAGGATTCGAACCCCCGACCGTAGTGGCCGTGCAGACCGTGACTGGAGCGCCTCAGTCCCCTCGGCCACCGCGGCCGGCGAATATTTTTGAACTCCGACACATGCTGCAGGCATTGCAGTGGTGGGGGAACTAGTGCACCCATCAAAACGGTTCGCGACCGAAGTGCGCTAGCATCTTTTCAGAAGAACTTTGGGAAAATCTACCTAAAACCAATCTTTTTTTGTTAGTTTTTTGTGTTTTAACAAAAACTGCGGAGCGCCCCAGCGAATGTTCGAGTCCTCCCTCGGGAATGGGTGTGTGTGTTTTGTTCTTAGTGAAAGTTGACTTCTTTAAGTAGTTCATAAGCCTGTCTTTGTTGTGGTCTTCAGTCCGGAGACTGGTTTGATGCAGCTCTCCACCCTACTCTATCCTGAGCAAGCCTCTTTATCTTCTCATATGAACAGCAACCTACATCTATTTGAATTTGCTTACTATTTTCATCTCTTGGTCTCCCTCTGCGATTTTTACCCCACATACTTCCCTCCAATGCTAAATTCACAATTCATTTATGTCTAAGAATGTGTTCGACCAATCGATCCCTGCTTTTAGTCAAGGTATGCCAGAAATTCCTTTTCTCCCCAATTCTGCTCAGTACCTCCTCATTAGTTACGTGATCCACCATCTTCAGCATTCTTCTGTAGCACCACACTTAAAAAGTCTAGGGACTGATAATCCCAGAAATTAAGCACCCTAGATTTTCAGACAATTGAACGTTTGAACAGAATACTATGAGCTCGGTGCATACCTGGAATTCGCACTCACGACAGGAAACAGAGGAGACTGGACACTTGTCACTTTCTTGTAGATTTTTACCGAGAGGACGGTAGTTTCCGTAACAACATAGTGACAGGTGGTGAAACCCAGGTTAAGTTACACGCAGCCATGTAAGCTGCTACTATTCAGAGTCCTGTAGTCGTAGGCAGTTCGAACTTGCGTCAGCGAATTGGGAAAGTCGAACGGGTACTATCCGTGGTATCTAAAACCTCAACCGGTGTTGAGAATAGAATACCGAATTCAAAGGCGTTACTTTCGAGCTCGCCTTGTATATTTACTCCTGTCAAAATATTAAACAAATCCTAGTTAGTGTTAAAATTAAATACATCACTTACAAACAGAGAATAGAACAGCTGTGGACCATTTTCTGCGTAGCTTAAAAGCTTATAATTGAATCATTACCTTGCGAAATGCTCTCTGATTATCGGAATATACCCGAAAACCGGCTATAGAAGGACCTGTTGGAAACGGTTATAGGAATGTTGCTTTAAAGATTGTAGGTCTGTTAATAAAGTATAATGCCGTACAAATAAACTAACCACAATAATATTTCCCGTTTATTGCAGTGCTACGCTATAATATTTATGAATTCGAAATATTCGAACATTCGAGCGTTTCAGGGCACTGAAATAAGTTCAACAGCAGAGATGAAAATTTGTAATGGACCGGGATTCGAACCCGTATTTTCCGCTTCGGGCCAACGGTCGTCAGTTTTGCTAACCAGGTACGCTTCCCTTCCAACCCAAATTCTCGCCTTACAGCGCACTACGATAGTAGTGGCCCTGCCCATTAGTTCCTCTTGATCGTAGCGACAGGGTAGGGGATTTCCTGTCAGAAAGGACACAGTTTGTAGAAATCGATGGTAAGGCATCGACTAAAAGAGAGGTGATATCGGGCGTTCCACAGGGTAGTGTTATTGGTCCTCTGCTGTTCCTTATTTACATAAACGATTTGGGAGAAAATCTAAGTAGCTCTCTTAGGTTGTTTGCAGATGACGCCGCCAATTACAGTCTACTAAAATCATCTGAAGATCAAAACCAACTGCAGAACGATCTAAATAAGATATTACTATAGTGTAAAAATTTGCAATTGACTCTAAATAATGAGAAGTGTGAAGTCGTCCACTTGAGTACGAAAAGAAATCGCTTAAAATTTGTTTACAAGATAAATCAATCAAACGTGAAGGCCGTAAACTCCACAAAACATCTAGGAATGACTATTACTTCAAACTTAAACTGGAAAGAAGACTTACATAATTTCGTCGGAAAGGTGAACCAAAGACTGCGTTTTATTGGCAGAACCCTTAAAAGATATAACAAAACTACTAATGAGACTGCATACACTACGCTTATCCGTCCATTTTTGGTATATTTCTGCCCAGTGTGGGATCATTATCAGGCGGGTTTGACGGAGGACATTGAAAGAGTTCAAAGAAGGGCAGCTCGTTTTGTATTGTCATGATACAGAGGAGACAGCATCACGGAAATGATACAGGATCTGGGATGGGAATCATTACAACAACGGCGCTTATCGCTGCGGCGTGGGCTACTTACGAAACTCCAATCACCAACATTCTCCTCCGAATGCGAAAATATATTGTTGACTCCCACCTACATAGGTATAAATGATCATCAGAATAAAATAGGAGAAATCAGAGTTCAAACGGAGAGATTCAGATGTTCTTTCTTCCCGCGCGCTATTCGAGAATGGAATGGAAGATGAATAGTATAAAGGTGGTTCGATGAACCCTCCACCAGGCACCTAAATGTGATTTGCAGACTATCCCATGTAGATATAGCCTATATTGGAATCCCGCAAAATATCGAGCGTAATAATGCGTCCGCACTGAAATTGTCAGTAGCTTGTCGGGGGCATATGTACAATTATTGTTCTTTCGGGCATGTCCGAAACAACAGATACTATATCAATAGTTGAATTATATTTATCGTTGACTGGTTGCATGTGTTCGACTACGCACAGTAGATAAATGTCGGCCGCCAACCTGGCTTTTTCCAATAAACGCCTGTTGTACGCTGGGACAGAATAAATATATAATGTTCAAACTGATGTTCGCCGAAAATAAATATCAACAATAACGTATCACAATAACTGTCAACTTACATGCCCCCAATGAATACAGAGCGCTTTGGAATATCCCAAGTACATTCCTGTCTATGTGTAACAGATACAGCAGTGATATTCTTTTATAAAAAAACTTGCATACTGCGACAGAGCGTGGAGAGTGTTGGGGCGTTAATTGCTTGCTTTGTCCGTTCTTCATCGGAGTCCAGTTTAATTAACTCTGCCGTGTGTTGGTGTCAGCGCACGGAAATTATCTGATGCACAAATGTTTGCTCGCTAGGACGGTCCAAATAGTTTGTTTTATATACCTATATATGGGAAATAAAATTAATAACACGTGTACGTGAGTCATATTTAATTAAAGTCCGGATTTATGATTGTACTTGCTTCCAAAGCTCCGTATGTTGAAAATGCAGTGGGTATCTCAGTTAGCAATACTAATGCAATTAGGTACATCATTGACATGCGAAAGCAAGTTTTTGTATCACAGAAGGAGAAAAATGTGCTTTTTGTGCGAAAATATATTTTTATCTTTAACTAATTGTATAGCCTAATTGGATAAAGTTCTGATTTGTAACCAATATTCCGAAATATCGTCCAACAATTTTCGATATGTGAGACATATATCTTATTGATTGATTCTACTGTCGGTTCTTGGTGAAACATTTCAAATTAAATAACTGGACACTGTTATTGCCTTGTTTCACAAAACTTTATTTTTACGACATAGGTTTCGGGTTATGAGCCCATTTTCAAGTACTTTACTGATTCCAAAGTTGTTACACCAGTGAAGACGAACCATTATGATACTGCAGGTCTCTGTTTATCGATTTTAACATTAGAAGAAAATACTCTCACCTTGCGATTTAGGAACTATTACACTTGCATTACCTTATTAGAATAACTTTAATTATCTATTGTGCTAATATTGTGTTTAATGATGTTATCTATTAATGAAATTTCTGATCATTATTGTACCTCGAAAAATTGAACAGTTTATAGTACAAGAACTTGCTTCTTGCCTATTGTTTGTGATACTGTTATTATCTACTTTGTAGAAGTTACTAGTAGTGTAAAAGAGGTGAATAATTGAATTCTGTCTGTTCATTCAGTACCAAATTTGGGGCTGTGCGGATCTGGTTTTTAATCTCAAAAATTTCTAGTTGGTTCACTTTTGCACCAAAAAATGTTCAAATGTTTGTAGAACTTATGGGACTTAACTACGGGGTCATCAGTCCCTAAGCTTACAAACTACTTATGAACTAGCCAACAATAAGGACGGCACAAATATCCATGCCCGAGGGGGGATTCGAACCCCCGACCATAGTGGCCGTGCAGACCGTGACTGGAGCGCCTCAGTCCCCTCGGCCACCGCGGCCGGCTACTTTTGCACCTTTACCTTCAACATCTAAGACTTTTACATCTATGGCGTATTTGTGCTCTTGTTCTAAGCAGTGTTGGGCAAAGGCAGAATCTGGTTTTCTTAATCTCCAGCTTCGTACATGTTGACGGCAAGGGTGCCATTCGTTCAAGAATATATATGTATATATAAACCGTCTGGGAGTCTACACTGGGCCAGAGATTCACGATAAAAGCAAGCTAAGTAAGGACCGAATTGGGATTCCCTCGGTATCTGGTAACTGATTTTGCCAGCTATTTCAGCAGCTTCTCTACGCCAGACATGTCTGTTGCCTTAATTATGCAGTTTGTGCCGTGGTCAAACGACGGCATGGTTATTGTAACCTTCTGTGTGAATGATTTCTGAATCTGCTTATTGGCTTTACATAAGACCAGAATTTTCTCGGTAATATCTTGTACTAAGGTATCACGGTGGTATATTTTGTATGCTCCATGCATCGAACTTTTGTTTGAATGTGGACTTCTTCATCTTCTCTCCAAAGAGTGGTGTAGCACTCGCTGGCATCTGAGCAGCGGTCGTGAAAACCTCAGGTTCGGGCTGCGCCTGTGACGTCACGCACTGCCAGCTTCCCGCCTGCTGCCGATGGCCGCACGGCCAGCTCAGACAGGTCCCGAGATAAACGCGGGGAGGGCGTCGAATCGAAAGAGTGTTGCCAGTCTGATACCTTGCAAAAGGCTGTTAGGCTGTCGCTGACTGCGCAAATAAAACTGCACACCTACAATTGGTCAACGGGGGGGGGGGGGGGGCGGGGGAAGGTTGGGCGTGGAAGGGGGGGGGGGGCGACAAAAGCTGCTGATTGGACGCCTGAGACGGTCCGGAGAATCGCAGTTTTTCTTCTCTTAGGATGACGTAAGGCGCCACAGCGCCCGTATCTTATTTCTTATAGAGCCCATAATTTTCCTGCGCAAATTATCGGAATACACTCCAGCGACTCTAAGGCGATTCATGACCATTTGAAACTAACTGTAATATGAAATTGAAGTTATGCTAAACAAGAATTTTTAGAGTGCTGAAGCAAACATTACTAACCTTTAAATATACGCTCCGTTTTTGGTAACGTAAAAACACGTGTAGGATATAGAGGAACCCAACAAAGTTAGGTATCTTTATCAGTAATTATCTATATCTATAAATGTGAATGTCTGTTCGGTGTACGTTTATCACGTCTGAACCACAAGACATAAAAAGCTAAAAACTTGTACAGTTACTAATGTCTACCCGGGGAAAGCTTTAGGCGCGGTTTTAGGGTGATCGGATAGCTATTTATCTATATTTTTATTAATGTGAATGTCTGTTCGTTGTACACTAATCACGTCCGAACGACAAGACGCAGAGACTTAAATATTTGTACAGTTACTAATTTATACCTGAGTAAGGCTTTAGGCACGGTTTTATAGCGATTAGATAGATATTTAGTAATTTGAAAAATATAACGCGAAAGGCGGAATAATAATTACTCTTTGAAAATTATATTTACTCTTTGAAAATAGTTTTATTGGTTGCATTGTTGCTTGAGGGTTGACAACGATAAAAGGGTGGAGTATATTGGGATGGAAAGTTATCGGTGTATATAAAATTTTACGTGTGTGTGTGTGTGTTGATATTTCGCTCTGCAGCGAAAACTACAGAACGCAAACGAATGGTCTGTGTGTAATTGTTGTCCGAAGTCTTCCATTGTACATCATAGCAGTTCCATGCCGATAGCTATAAGGAGGTGGAAGATATGGTGGTTGAAAGTCGTCAAATTATTAAAAAAATTCGCACTGAAGGCCAGCGATGATGTTTGAGACTCTATAGCAAGGAGGTTATGTACAGCGAAACGTGATGCCACATACCATGTCTTTGGTCTATGCGTGCTACAATGTCTTCAGCTCTTTCTCTGCAATGATAAGCAAACGAATAAGGAAATACAAGAATAAATAAATAAAGCAGTAAAAAAGAAATTTCTTGTAATAAATCTCTTTAAAAAGTGATCGATCTGAGATATTATTACAATCATTGTTGTTGAATTTCGCGATTGGATTCTTCGAAACGAGTGCATTTTTACGTGTGATTTGATCTACACTACTTACTTTCCTGATAAAGGGTAAGTGCACAGACTTCTGTAATCTGATAAGAATAGTTTTCAGTTGTTTCTAAAGAAGGTATTGTATTTCATTTCATCCCTCAAAACCAGTCGCACAGCACACTACTGAAAGATAGCTTATTTATCATAATCAACCAACACGAGAGCGGAGTCGCGGGTTTAAGCTAGTAGGAAATAACTTTTCTGTGTGCGCCTCGTTTTCACAGTCGAAGAGTACCACACTATGAATCCAAACGTCGTGGGTTCTACCCCCGCCAGTCCCTAGAATTTTTATCTGTCACTTTCCACTTCTTTCACCTCTGGCAGTATTGCTCATGTGAAAAAGACCGAGTATTACCGTGGTTCGGAACCCACGTTAAACTGTAGGTCCCCCTATAACTGGCTGGGTAAGGCAGTTCGAAGGTCGGAGGAAGGCAACGGCATACCACCTCCAAACAGCACCATGCCTTAGTAAAGTACTGTTGTGTTCAAACCAATCTTCGGATTGTTGACTGCTTTACCTTTTAACTTCAATATTTCTATACTTTCATAATAAAAGGCAACATATTTATCATTTAAATCGTTTATTGTGCTTATAATAATCAGTGTTGACAAAAACTTTGTAATTTACGTGCCTACAATAACAATAGTCGTTTCTTTTGAGTTCAGAGGACAAAGAATAATGGATCGTCTTTGAATGAAGCTTACAAATAATAATAATAATTATTATTATTATTATCTGCAAGTTTTCCATATAACACTCTTCTTTCCTATCGACTTCGGTCAAGGGAAAAAAGAAAGAAACACCTTCCGTTTTTAGAAGCACCAGGAGCAGGCTTACGCGCATTCGGCGTTGATAAAGTTCGTTCTCTACCAACCAATTCGCACCTAATTTCCTGTATATATTTCGCCAGATTAGATTATTTTTTAATCTACTTGAAAGGTGTGACATTACAAGACTCATTGCAATTGAAGTTATGTATTCTTTATGTCTGATTTGATGTGGATTGCAGTAGTTATTCAAAGATGGATATGATCGCACAGGGAAGATTAGCGCGTAGAGCTGCAATCAGCCAGTATTCGAAGTGAGACCAAAACCACAACAAAGGGCTCTAATAATCAGTGAGTGCTTCCCGCTAACGAAAGATATGTGCTCCCTTCCTCGTCCAATCAAGGCCATTAACAATGCCACAGAGGTGCTGTTTCACGGTGTTAGCTTGATTACTCCTGGGGTTCATAATTATTTTGTCCGGCGAGTTTACTACAGAATTTTTTTTATCAGACACATCTCCAACACTAGCTAACAGAATCGGAAGCTGTTTAGCGAATGCCTTCAGGGAACAGAGTGATCTTTCGGAATTCATGTAAAAGCAAACCCCTGCGGGTCGCGTAGTATGTGCTTCTTTATTACAAGTTTCCAACGAAACTTGGCAGAGATGTTTCAAATGTTCAAATGTTTGTTAAGCTTAAGGGACTTAACTACGGGGTCATCAGTCCCTAAACTTACAAACTACTTATGAACTACCTACAACTAAGGACGGCACAAATATCCATGCCCGAGGGGGGATTCGAACCCCCGACCGTAGTGGTCGCGAAGACCGTGACTGGAGCGCCTCAGTCTCCTCGGCCACCGCGGCCGGCTTTGGCAGAGACTTAAGTAGAGTAACAACACCGCCCGCTTTCGCTATTGTAGCACTTCCGTTCTGAAAACTGCCACTTGCTGCCTAACTGTTTCAGTAAATGAAAGTACTTTACATCCCCAGTGACTGAACAAATGATGTTGCAGATTCAAGTTATATTGGAAATCACAATTATTCAAGTGCGTGCTAGAAGAAGAAAAAAATACAGTGAAATTGAGTTATAGAGAGGAACGTAGGTTGAAATTTCCCAAACAAAAAGTCCGAAAGACAGAAGAGACTTATGCGAGGAAATATTAAACAGCAACCTAAAAAGAAAAATAACTGTACTATATGACATTTTGTGAGTTTTATACAACTATCTTGAATCGATAACGCCAGCTGCAGTGGCCGAGCTGACTGCGGCGCGCCAGTCACGGTCTGCACGGCCACTACGGTCGGGGGTTCGAATCCCCCCTCGGGCGTGGATATTTGTGCCGTCCTTAGTATTAGCTAGTTCATAAGTAGTTTGTAAGTTTAGGGACTGATGACCCCGCAGTTAAGTCCCATAAGCTCTACAAACATTTGAACATTTGAATCGATAAAGTGACATATTTTCGCTTATACTGCAAAGAAACGGACCTTATTTTGTTGAAAAGATATTTATAACTTTCCTTCTTTTGATGAAGGCTAAATACAGCGAAGTGCCCAAGTACTTTCATTTAGACAGACTTGGTTACAAGTATGAAGTAAAAATCCTGTCATGTAGTTATTTGGTTTCCTTTAGTGGTGTCTCAGGATGTCCGCACAATGTTGACCCTCGGGGCTACAGCTCATCGACGCGACCGCAGAGGCATTTCCAGCGGAAGGTCGCGCCCATCAGTCACGCGCCGATTGTCGACTCAGTGTGATCGTACAGCATTAACCCCTGCAAACAGCGCCTTCAGTTTGGGAATAGTGGCCCCACGTCTGTGCCGCGGCATGATAGGGGCTCAGCTGGTGATCTGGCGGCGAAGTGCTGGCCTGTAGACCGCAGGGGTTCGCAGTCGAATCGTGGTCAGACACCGGAATTTCATGGTGTGTTTATGCTTTGGAGATATGCCAGGACTAACTCATGCTGCGTGTTACACAGTTATTTGTATGTACCCTTTCCACAATGCAATTACTCAGGTAGGTTGAAAGGCTGTAGGACTTGCAAGCAGTTTGCTGAAAACTTCTTTCTCAGATTGCTATTCCGTAAGAATTTACTACCAACAAGAGCGTTTTGACATATATGTGCAACAGCAACAGGTGAAAAGTTCAGAGCCATACGTTTTTTACGGACAGTTAATAGATTTGGCCATTGGTTATCACCAATTTGTTGGAGTGACGTGATAAGTATATCGCACCGAAAAGGGGGGTCCTACTTTCCTATAATTTCTCGTATTCTGCCATTTCTGATGTGTTTTAGTCTGAAGAAACGACAACTTTTTCGCCAAAAACTCAGTTCCGGTTAGGTCCCTTATTCCAGCGTAATGTGGGGTACACTCTACACTACTTATTTATGTGTGATTGTTTTCATTTTAATTTAGACACTCCATAGCAAAGAATTAAGCTGGCGAAATACTATTTTTCATTAGCCAAAAGTATCATGTATTGCGTACTTCTTCCAGTTATAGTGGGTGAAGATCACCGAGAATATTTGTATATACTACTCAGCTCAATTAAGAAAGTCTGTACAAGAAACAATAAGTGCTTTGTTATATGCAACATACTACAGGCCACGGATAACTGAAGATGGTTTAACTGGCCAAACCTTTGTAAAGCTAGAGGACCGAACTGCACTGATAATCAATCCCTAAAAACTACCTAAAGAAACTTATGTAAGGACAACACACACACAAGTGTGCGGAAGGGAGGGCTCGAACCTCCACGGTGAACAACCGCGCACTCTGCAGGTTGGCGGCGGTCATTAAACAGTAATATAATATGGTACTTGTGACGGTTTGATGATGATGATGATGATGTATGGGGATTACGGCACTCAACAGCAAGGTTTTCAGCGCGCAGATGTATTGAATCAGAGACGAGTGACAGAAAAGTACATCAAAACAGGAAGAAATTAGAACGCAAGAAAATAGAGAAACCATGTTATGAGGCAAGAAAAGGATCTTGCGTTCCAAGAACGTTCCTTCTACTGTCAGGAAGAATGTCAGAAGGAGTTAACATGATATAGCAGACGGCCATAGCTGACTAATCGCAGGAATAAAGAGGATGAATGAGTCACACTGCAACACACACAACCTCCAACCTAAAAGCTTAAGCCAGAGACAAGACAATTCACAGAATTACAAATCGCTGGTGACACTCGCCTCATCATCAATTAAAATAGAGGGCAGATCAACACCAAAATGACGGCGGGCAGTGATCTGCACTCCACAAGCATCACAGAACGCTGGCTCCTCTCGTCGGAGTAAGGAGCCGTGGGTTAGCGGACAGTGCCCGACTCGTAGGCGAGTGATGTCCACCCCGTCTGAGAGGCCGGCTGGAGGATCGCCACGGACGGAGGGTGGGCTTCACCAACACCAGCATACTGGTCGGCACTGACAGACATTCGTCGTCCTACGACTGCCGGGACAAAGAAGTGAGTTCCTGCAAGGGTATAGGGCACCGTGTCCCATCTACTCTAATCTGCAAATCACATTTAAGTGCCTGGCAGAGGGTTCATCAAACCACCGTTATACAATTCATCTCCCGTTTCCTTCTCGAATAGCGCGCGGGAAGAAGGAACACTTGAATCTCTTCGTTCGAGCTCAGATTTCTCGTGTTTCATTCTGATGATCATTTCTACCTATGTAAGTGGGAGTCAACAATATATTTTCGCATTCGGAGGAGAATGTTGGCGATTGTAGTTTCGTAAGTAGCCCACGCCGCAACGATAAGCGCCGTTGTTGTAATGATTCCCATCCCTGATCCTGTATCATTTCTGTTACGCTCTCTCCCCTTGTATCATGACAATAAACAACGGGCTGCCCTTCTTTGGACTCTTTCGATGTCCTCCGTCAAACCCACCTGATAAGGATCCCACACTGGGCAGCAATAGTCCAAAAAAAGACGGACAAGCGTAGTGTATGCAGTTTCTTTTCTAGTTCTGTTTGCCGGCCGCGGTGGCCGAGGGGACTAAGGCGCTTCAGTCACGGTCTGCACGGCCACTACGGTCGGGGGATCGAATCCCCCCTCGGGCATGGATATTTGTGCCGTCCTTAGTTGTAGCTAGTTCATAAGTAGTTTGTAAGTTTAGGGACTGATGACCCCGTAGTTAAGTCCCATAGACTCTACAAACATTTGAACATTTCTAGTTCTGTTGCATTTTTTAAGGGTTCTGCCAATGAAATGCAGTCTCTGGTTCGCCTTTCCGACGACATAATCTACGTTATTTCCAGTTTAAGTCTGAAATAATAGTAATTCGTAGATCTTTAGTGGAGTTTATGGGTTCACTTTTGATTGATTTACCTTGTAAACAAGGTAAGGGATTTCTTTTCGTACTCATGTGGACGACTTCACTCTTTTTTTTATTTAGAGTCAATTGCCAATTTTTCACCATAGTGATGTCTCATTTAGAGCGTTCTGTATTTGGTTTTGATCTTCAGATGATTTTACGAGACGGTAAATGACGGCATCAGCCTCAACCAACCTAAGAGAGCTGTTTAGATTTTCTCCCAATCGTTTATGTAAACAAGGAACATCATGTACGCCTACTCTACATGCCTTTTTGGTAGCACGATCGGTTTCCCCATTAGGCCGAATTGCCACACGTCTTGCCTCCCAGCAAAATGACATCTGCTTCCGCCGAAGATGTAGGAATTTTGACGGTTAGTGTTGTCAGTGATAGCGCTGACGATACATTTCTTCGCCTCTTCTGTGCAAGCTACGAGGATCTTACTCAACAGAGCTGCGATTAGTGAGACACTGCAGCGCTTAATGCAACATTCAGACAGGCGATAGGTTCAGCTTAGGATAGTAGAGAGGGTACGTTAATAGACGGCGCTGGAATTTCGCCTACCTGCGGGATCCCTGATTAGTGCGCAAATGACGTGGCGAGACGGGCGCTCAGTGAGCGTAATGGAGGCGCGGAGGGAAAAAGGAAAGCCAGAGCAGAGGCGGAGGCAGAGGCAGAGCGGCCTTGGCAGGCGGCGGGCGGAAGCGGCGAGTCTGGCGGGCGGCCGCGAGGAGCAACGACCAGCGCCCAGCTGCCGCCACACGTGGCGCGCTCCTGTCACCTGCTTATACGTCTCAAAACAGTCAAAGCTGCACAAATTCTGCTTTTATTATCGACTACTAGTTTCGCGCTGGCCTTAACCCATTCTCAAGTGTGGTGTCGCACAAGTACAAAGTGCGCGCCACCTACTTTCGCCGCGCGCCGCCATGCACGCACGGCGCGGCGTTCTCACGACGACAGCCACGAGCGCCCTCTGCGACAACTCCGCTCGTGGCCACCACTGAAGGACATCGTTCACTTGGGACTGAGATAGCAACCAGTTAGGACCTTCGTAATCAGATAGGCACCAGTGAAGACTTGGCTATCAGTTAGGCACTAGACAGGACTCTAGCTCAACTATGTATCAACATTCTGTAACACTATGTAAAAGTTAAGTATTGTATAAATTCTGTGCGATATATATCTCGTTCTAATTTACTCTAGTGTTTCTAGTTTCTGGCTGCTCCTCTCCGTACCTGCACCAGCGTGCTATCTTTATTCCTGTGTCGGTCTCATTCCACTCGGCCACCGACACCTACGACGGAACCGAGACACAAAAGCGGCGACGAGGCTGGGACACAAAATCAAGTTCTCCTAAGAGGCAACAAGAGCGTCACATATTACATAATACGACCACCTGTGAAATTTTCACGTCGTATATCTTGGTCCATAAACTGCGGGCATTCAGCCATAACCACATATTTCCTTCTGCTGACATTTCGGCTGCAAACCGTGCAGCCATCCTCGGAACGAGTCTGAAGACTGGCAGCAAACCCCGCTCACTCCCTCAATCAACCCGTTTACATGGGCTCCCAAAACCGGATTTCGTAAACCGATTTCCCAATTCCGCTTTTGGTTGGTCATGTACACACTCCAAAACAAATCTGGAAATCCGCTTCTCTAAAGCGGTTTTCCAGTTCCACAATCGATTTCCGTGCCCATGTAAACGCAACCGTTTTTGAAGCGTCCTTGGCTTGTCAGATTGTGTTTTCTTGTTAAGAATTTTCGGCACATATGGAAAGAGTGATATTTTCTAATGTGAAGTAAAAGTATAAGTATTAGAGTGAACATAAATCTATGTATTTAAATAAAGAAAAATAAGCGATTGTGCAGACTAAATAAGGAACTGAATCAGCTGTTTTCCAGCCGCCATGTTAAGTGAGCTAGGAAATCCGATTCCAAGCTATGCCATGTAAACACGACAGCGAAAAACGGTTTACTAAAATCGGTTTTCGTCTTCCGGAAGATGTGTTGCATGTAAACGAGGTGTCTGTGAGGGAGTACATTGGGGAGTTTGTAGCCAGTTGGCTTTTCCTCGTCTGTGCACTGTGTGATGTGTGTGTGTGTCTTTTACTGTTTATTAAATGTCTGTGTACTGCGTTGAAGGTTCTGTACGTGTGTCTAGTACTTACCCTGGGTGGACATGGTGTTGATTTACTTACCCTGGGTGGACATGGTGTTCATTTTGTGGCTAGGGATGGACTCAGGGATAGGTGTTAGGATTTTATTCTTTGATCCAAAGATCAAAGACGGTTACGGCACACTTGTGTTTGGCGACAGACGTGCCATATCGAACTGTGCAACGAATAAGTTCGTTTGCACATCTGGAAGAACTCTCACAGAAAGCCATTGCCAGATCCTGAAAATGCCCTACTGAGAGGGAAACACCAGCAGCAGCATGTAAGTCAGCCTTGGGAAAATCTTGCGGTAGGTGCAGAGCTCAAATGTTGTTTGTAAATCTGTCGGACCAAACTGCGTGGTCATCAGTCCGTAGCTTACAAACTACTTAAACCTAGGTAAACTAACCTACGGACAAACACACACACACACCCATGCCCTAGGGAGGACTCGAACCTCCGAGGGCGAGCAACCGCGCGCCGTGCAGCGAAGCGCCTTGGACGGCTTTTTTTTTTTTTTTTTTTTTTTCATGTAGATCTATGATCTGCGGTCGTTTTTTAGTGTTCGTACTTGGTCGTTCGTTGATCATTTGGCTCAGCTTTTTTTGTTACAGAGGACGTTCAGCCTACTGACCGCTCGCGCTGAGCCACGGCGCCCGGCAACCGCTCGGCTACTCCACCGCTGTTATTAAATGTCTGTGTTCTATGTTGTAAGTTCTGTATGTGTGGCTAGTACTTGCGCAGGGTACGCGTGGTGTTGATTTTGTGGGTAGGGATGGACTCAGGGATAGGTGTCAGGATTTTATTCTTTGATCCAAAGATCAAAGATGGTCACGGCACACTTGTGTTTGGCGCGAGATATGTCATACCGAACTAGGCAACGGATAAGTTCGTTTGCAGATCTGGAAGAACTCTCACAGAAAGCCACTGCCAGATCTTGAAAACGCCCTATTGAGATGGAAACTCCAGCAGCAGTATGTAAGTCGGCCTTGGGAAAATCTTGCGGTAGGTGCAGAGCTCTCTTGAGGCACCGGTCCTGCAGGGTTTGGGAGCTTATCCAGATGTTTCCTGGCCGCATACGCCCATGCAGGGCAGGAGTACTCCATTTGCGGACGGATTACGGATAGGTAGGTGTTGACTCCAACAAGGGCAATAGGGAGCTGTTGAAACTGTGTAGGGGATAAAGGTCGGACATTCTGGCGCAGACTTTCCTGTAGACCTCGTCTACATGGAGTTTCCATGTTAGACGTTCATCTACGGTTACTCCCAGACATTTGGCAGTTCTCCGCCAGGGAAGTTGGGATCCTTGGAGGTGAAGGAAGGGGGGGGGTGGGTTTTGAGTAGGACTACGTTTCCTGAACTTCTTTGTGATCAGCGTTGCCTGAGTTGTTGTTATTTTTATTTTTTTCCGACCATCTTCGGAGAAGACTCACGGCAAAGCGCTTCCGTCCACCTTATATACTGTGGGGCGAGCCAGTGCGCTTGCTTACTGGGAAGCCATCGTCACAGACGTGGCACAACGAAGGCGGTTGTAGCGCCCTCTATGTGGACTACATACGATCACATACTGTGGTAAAACTGACGGTATACTGGGACACAGTGACTTCCGTAAACCAACACGAACGGATCTGTATCTGCGAGCAGACAGCTGTCATCATCCTGCGCAGGCTGATGGTGTCCTTAATACACTTGTACACAGGGCACACACAATTTCAGACGAAAACCATCTACAGAAAGAACTTAAGCACCTGGAAAAAGTATTTGAAGAAAATGGTTATCCACTGTGCAAAGTTCGGAAAGCTTTGAAATTCAAACTTTAATGTTCCACAGGAAGAACCTGAAGAAGGAAAGTTCAAGTCGATGGTCTTCCAGCCTTATATAGGTAATTTATCATCAAAAATTGGCCGCATCCTCTCCAAAAACAAAGTTGTTTTTCTGCCAGCACCTAAGATATACGCGCTTGTGGGCTCTCTGAAGGATGATTTGGTTTTGCGGAAGGCAGGTATGTTTGAAATTCCTTATTGCTGAACATTGTATTCACACTGGCCATAAGATGGATTACGAAAAATATTCAGATTTTATTGACCTGTTTCATCCTTCTGGGATTCAGTTTTTAGAGTAGCGATTGAAATTCGGCTGGCGAGTAATTTAGTTAATTGTGATGATGGTTTTAATCTTCACAAAATTTGTAATCCGGCACTCACAATCGTAAACAATGAAAGACAACGGCGCTGCAACCCTGTTAACCACGGAATACGATTACATGCGCTTACCACAGAGGGCACTACGGCTTCATACATCTTTGCCATCGACATCAACCACAGTGTGTGATCACATATACTCTACTTAGAGGGCACTACATCGTCTGTGACGATGATTTCCTAGCTACCATGTGCTCTGTCTCGCTCCACAGTATATAAGGTGGACGGGAGCGCTTTGCCGTCTGCCTTCAGACTCGTTCCGAGGATGGCTGGACGGTATGCAGGCGAAATATTAGCACAAGAAAATATCTGGTTACTGCTGAATTCGAGCAACTTTGTGGTCCACTGTGACCACCTTTTCGGAATATGAACAATATTTGCATATTTAATACTAGTACATACATACCATATGTCATATTTAAACATACAAAAGATATTTCTTCCAGTTTACTCAAACAAAATGCATTACTTTTAATTTTACCAATATAATGCCAGGCATCAACTACGATTAAAATAACGAATGGCTTTTTGTTTATGTAATTTAGAAGAAATACCTTTTGTATGTTAAAGATGAAACTGACGTATGTACTAGTATTAAATTGTTAATATACTGTTCATATTCTAAAAAGGTGCTTATATAATATACTTCTATTTTTGTAGCTTTTGTAACACATGGCCTTCCCGTCTCTTAGAACGACATGAGAATGGCTCAGGCCAGTCTGAAACTAGTCGACAATAATAATAAAAAAGTTTTATGCAACTTCGGCTGTTTTCAAGTATTTAATCATCGTCTTTGTAACCTCTTGACACCATGTACTGTTATCGGAGTCCGCGTAAGCAGTAAACCCAAGATCGTTTTACTTCCAGAAACAGATGAATTTAAATTGTGATATGTTACAATAGATACAAACCCTTTGCTTTTTATCTGCTAATATGCGATTATATTCTGAATATTATAAGACATTCAACTATGGCTTTTTCTTTATGGCATCTCTATTGCATAATTTTATTGCAACCCCCTCTTCATGACTTCGTAGGTTAATGAACCATGCTTTTACACTTTTAATGGCTTTAGTCATTTATTTTATGGTAATAGTGTTTCAGTGATTTATTTTACCCGTGACGCTGTAAAAGGAAACATCATTTTCAAATGTTCAAATGTCGTAAATCTATCGGACCAAACTGTGTGGTCATCAGGCCGTAGCTTACAAACTACTTAAACCTAGGTAAACTAATCTACGGACAAACACACACACACCCATGCCCCAGGGAGGACTCGAACCTCCACGGGAGCAACCGCGCGTTCCGCAGCGAGGTGCTTTAGACCGCTCGGCTACTCCATCGCGGCAAACATCATTTTCATGGTTTATTTTATCCATGGCATTGTAAACACGAAATAACTGTAATACTGCAGTAATTCCAGTACAAAGAAGTCACTGTTTTACATTAGTTAATTTAAAATCTGATGTCACTGGCCGTAATAGAACAATAATTGTCGATTTTGCTATGCAAGTATCGATTGTAGAACACATCTCATCACACAATGTAACAATTTTTTGTTTGTAAGCACACAGTCTGAGTGATGGGCTTGTAATTATTTTTAATGTCATACTATGTGTACAATATGTATATGTCTTACAGACTTGAAGATAGTAACATTGATTTTGCCAAATCCAGTTCCAATAAAGGAATTTTAAACTAGCGATGTTGATTTACGCAGACTCCTATACATCATCGTCTTGATTTCCTCATGGTGGAATGGTCGCTCTTAGTTTACTTGATGTAAGAAAATGTTCGTTTCCCAACATCGCAAATCGATATTTATCACGTATCTAAGTTACTACACCTGTTTTCATAAGGATAACACATTTGTTCAGCCAAATGGGTACACGTGTTTTACATATACCTATTTAACTGGATGAATGTATTAGCATTATCAGGTAAAATGACGGTAATTTAGATTAAGGAAACCGGTCGTCGGATCGTCGCAATAAAAATCCTTTTATGTTTTTGGTAAACTAATGATGTTTTTTATTACATCATCAACAGCCTAACATTCAATACTTAAGAGTGCAGTATGTCTCATCTCGGTGGATGCACCTTATTTATGCCACATCTTCTTCAGTCTTCAAAAACTTCTTTTTTGATCAGACATGTCAGTGGACGGAAGCAACATTTCCTGTAAATTATAACATGCTTTTAGGTTGGAATTTTTCATAGGGAAACGGAGGGTTGTAAAAGGACAAATGCTTTATTAAATTGACTAGCGTAGTTGTAACCAGAGGCTTCCACAATCATTGTAATAAAACTCTTCAGCGTATATGACCGCATTGTCAATATATAAAATTGCCCGAAGTTTTGGTGATGCTTGATACATGCGGAACGACAAGAGCGCAGGCCGGTGCGTGAAACATGTCATGAAGGATATGGCGTGAGCTCTCCTGGAACCTGTGGTAGTAGTGACAACGTAGAATGTGTGAGTATAATTGAGTGTCACCATTATCCTCCGTGTCTTACCCGACATCGATATCTTCTTCCACCAGAATAATTGCTGTCCATATCACAAGGCCCAGAATAGCACTACGGTAGCGTGATAGGGAGCAGACGATGTTTTGAGCTCTAAATTTGTCGACTCTGAACCCACTGGGACGGTATCGGGCAGCCAGTTCCACGCTCAGAAACGACCGGCTGGTAGGTTATGGGAACTGCGAGACCGGCATGTAGATGTCTGCTGTCGTATACTGCCAAAAAGCCACTAAGCACTTGAGCCATTCATGTCAGGCACAATCCCTACTCTGTTGCGTTACGACATGGTAATGATGTTTTGACTCATCAGTTTCTTTCGTAGCTTGTTATGGTATTCGATACTCGGCTTTTTTATAGATGGTTTCCTCCTTACCTAAATATAAATCTATTGTTCATTGGTTCAATCTTTAGGTACGATGGCGACTCAGAAATTAAGTCCCGGTCTCTTACATCACGCGAATGAATGGCACTAGAATCGCCAATTTTTGCAGCTTTGTCCAATACGTTCCCGGCGTCAAGTGTGAGGTACAAGGAGTACTATGATTTCTATAGGGAAAACAAATGACGTCAGAGGCAATTCATCATAAAGTTAGTTTACGAGTGACACTCGGCGTTGGTGTCGTGCATTTCGTGACAGACGAACTGATGTCCTGATTAACGCTGTTGTGAATTATTAAGCTGTACCGAAAGTGGGTGCAGTAGTTAGTCTCGCTATGTCACCATGTTTGAACGAGAAGCTCGAGGGAAGCGGCGTGACAAATGTTTGAATGTGTGCAGGAATTGTGTTTAAAAGTAGCTGAAAGGAGGTGGGAACTTACTTCCAAAACCATCCTCACAGTTTTTAAAATCTTAATATTTCAGTTTATCTAATCTTTCATCTCCTTTCACAGTTTGTGTGAAACTCATTTGAGGTGTCCCATCGCATTTCTCTGTAATTAGATAAATTTCCAACTGTCAGTACAGTATAATAGTACTGGGAATGCCACACTTTTATAAAGCTTAATTTAGTTTTTCTCCTCATCTAAAAGTTCTATTACAGTACGAGGCATTTGCTGAAAATTTTCAAATTGCTTACTACTGCATTCCCCTGCCCCCTCCCCCTTGTTCCATTTGGAATGCAAAATTGGATTCTATGCCAGAAAATACGTACGGTTTACTCAAACTATTATTTTCGTTTCGTCGTAAAAGACTTTGTAATTCAAAAATATGGAGTGAACCTGTTATTGCAATTAAGAGCCAACTAATGTTATTCTACAAGTCATTTACGATGCGTTCCGATGGTTGATACTTATGTTAGGTATTTCCATTAATGTAGCAAATATGCGGTTAAAAACTGCATTCAGCGTGATGCAGGCACAACGATGTGGTCGCATATTTTATTTCGTTCCAGTCGGGATTCTCGACATGGGTGTGCCGCTTTGGATCTCATCATAAATGTATTTCAAAATAACGGCTCAAACTTAAGACCTTCCTTTTTGATAAATTTAAGAATTCTGGCGCGGAATAAATGAACAAGACTTAAACGAATGTCTGGTATATCGTTTGCATAAGCATCGATCTATCTGAAGGAAAAAAAAGTGATTCGTCCACCTAGTGCCACAAGCGGTATCTTTGCTTTCTTTGGATGGGTGACTATTACCGTGGCCACCACATTCTCCCGTCCTCATTGCTAAAGATTCTTTCCTGTGGGAGGAGGCGAAGTGTGTGGTGTACAAGGCAGCGAGACACACTCCATCAGAGCTGGTTTCTCTTTTGGTTGACTCTTCTTGTCTTGATGGTATTACACAATACCACGTGTGTTTCAAAGTAAGCAGACGACATTTTCGGCAGTATCTAAAAAATAACATTCATCAGCAGTCTGAACGTCATCACCTGCCATCGTCTGAGTTTTCATGGATCCGTAGTGAGGAAATGACCCGGCTGATAATGCTTGACACGCAAAAGTATGGTTTTCGTTTTCTTTGTTATAACGACATCAATTCGGTGCACGTAATTGTATTTTACACCCGACTTAGGCAATATAGCTTTGTGGACATTTTCCTTGCACAAAAACAAGGAAATAATTTCCTCCGCGTTATTTATGAATCAGTTTTCCAGTATTGACAGTCGAAGTTGCACAGATCAGCTTTTGTATCTTTTATAGTCGGATTTGGTCATTTAAAATCAACCACATTAAGTCCCAAAGTACAATTGATCGCCTTATTGTTCTTTGAAAGAGCTGGTTGACAGGCCACGGTATGCCAAAGCCCAAACCGAATAAATTTTTACAATTTGAGTGATTGGAGCTCACCACAGACTCACGGTTTCGAATGGTTTCGCAGCTTTCGCCGCTATGTCGATGAAGAGTTCCTGAATCGTGTGGTCTGCTCCTCCACGGACGCAGAGTGAATAATCCAAAGAACTGAGCACGCGCGGATGTGCCAGCCATGCAACAGCTGCTCCCCTACCTCTCCATTATGGTACACTGTAGCATGTGGATCTCGAACGCAGAGGCTTAAATTGCTAGAGCTCCTTCTTCATATATGGAAACTCCGACTGTTTATGGGTTCAACTGCATACAAATCTAACATTTTCTTCCAATCTCGATGAAATTATGGGCTATTAAATTTATACAAAGTTTGAAATGAATGCGTCATTCCAGTATTATGGCTCCCTTCTGAATCAAAGGGGTGCATGGATAAATTTAGTTGCTGTGTTGTACCTGGAAAGCTGTTGAAGACCAAATTTTATCGATAACTAAAAAAGGAAGAAGTTAAGATTTTCGGACGAATGTTTATCTGATATATTTTCCTGTTTTTGGGAACGAAACTGTCCCCAGAGTTTATTTTTATGTTTTTAGCTCTGCAAATAAAGAGTTCGCTCATTCAGTGATATTTACGTTTGCGCTAAAGACACATTATAACTGCTAACAACTTTGTCAAAGTAATTTCATAAAATAAACAAGTTTTCAAAAAATAAAATAAACATGAAAAAGTCAATATCTGATTTTTTATACGTTTCACAATTAATCATATTGTATTTAATTGTATGAATTTTCTTACAATGAGACTAATCTTTGTTACTACTATACGAATGTTTGTAGAGCTTATGGGACTTAACTAAGGGGTCATCAGTCCCTAAACTTATAAACTACTTACGAACTAGCTAATACTAAGGACGCACAAACATCCATGCCCGAGGGGGGATTCGAACCCCCGACCGTAGTGGCCGTGCAGACCGTGACTGGAGCGCCTCAGTCCCCTGGGCCACCGCGGCCGGCTACTATACGAAGTTCATTACATACATATATATATATATATATATATATATATATATATATATATATATATATATATATATATTTCCAGATCAGTCACAGATAGGTAAGATAGTAATGGAGGAAAGGTGGATATATACACTTGCATCTACCTTTCCTCCATTACTATCTTACCTATCTGTGACTGATCTGGATACAGTGCGAATTATTCGCACGGCTCAACTAGTCAGTCAATGATCAAAAAAAGGAACAAATAAAGATTAAGTCTTACCATCATGTAGACATTATACTGGAGTCACTATTTCGTATTGGGGAAGGTAACCGAATGAATAGTTTTGCGAAAGCGCATGATGATTCTTGACGCCGAGAATAAGAAATTTAAGAAAATCACAGACGATCTACAAGATGTGGTTGGGGGAACGAGGACTTAACTGTCATTTCTTTCGAATAAAAGTCAAACGCCTTTTTGCACTGCCGCACCTCGCTCGGTTGAATAAATGAACGAGAGGAAAGAGCACGTCTGTAGGGGGACTTGGTCCTCATGGTGTTCCATGTTGACCGTTCTGGGTAACACAAACACGCTTCCTATTAGCGACGCAGGCGCGTATATTACTGCAGCGAGGCCTATCTAGATGGAGATGGTATTGTTCAAGTGAATAGAAGCACAACCCTGATGAGAATATGCTGTGAGTGTATGACGCGTTTGTGTAAAACCAGTGTTCCAACTGGCATCGCTGTCTTTAATGGGCTGTGTGCTACCTATTACCCGTCCCGAGCACGGTTCACGCTCGAAGCCAGTGTAGAGGCCCTGACAAGTTAATAGTTTGACCAGGCCCGTCAGGCGTGCTTGCATAACTTAATTTGTAGCGAATCCTGTTCTAGTATACGGTTTAACGTGTCTGGTGTAATCAATCAACTTAATGCATATGGCACAATGTACGATCACGTTATCACACAAATGACGTCGATATTACACGTAAAAGAAAATGAAAGAATATCACTGTTTACTACGAAATTTCGTACCTATTAGATAGAAAAAACTGGTCGCGTAACAGTGAAACATCAGGGTAATTTTATTTATACTTTAAGAAATGTAATCAAAATGTATTAGTGAAAACATTTACAAATTCACTGAAATATGAATTTAGCTGCAGGAAACAAATTTCTTCAGCAAAGGTGACATTTTCTTTCTTCGGCTGTACATATCCAAGACGTCTTTTGAACCTCCCAAATAATTTCGGCGTTAAAACTGCCATTTTGCTTGGTAATGTATAGAGATGGTTATCGTGGATGAACTGCCCACAGTGTGTACGAAGCAGCGAGTGCCAAGTACCTTCTGGGGACGACAGTGTGCACAAGGTCTGGGCCATGAAGTGTCGTACGAGCGAAAGAACCAGCCACAGAAAGCACTCGTGCCCAAGTTCGCACTATATACACTATCTTGTCAACAGTTCCTAATTTTGTGAGCAAGTAAATACAGCGCTGCATGTTTCAATGGTGCCTGTAAAAAGAAAAAAAAAATGTGCATAGAGGCTCAGGCTATCTAAGAAAAAACTTGAGTGTAATTAACAACCACTCCGTCTCTCGTGTAGCAGCACTATTCTGTGTGAAACACACCCGAAATGCAGCACCCTTTAGGAACACCCTCTCCACGGGCAATTTACAGAAAGTCTCTGCGGCTACGAAAGATGCACAGTCAGCAATTCAGCGCAGGCGCTAGTGTCACCTGGAAGAGCGGTATAAAGAGGGAACGGTTGCGTTCCGTAAGCAGCTTCAGTATGCCTCGTACAACGAGCATCTTTGGAGCACGTTTCGGAGATCGAACTAGAAAGAATAGAATAATAGTGCCAGCTGCTTGTACGGATTGCGGATTACTCCTCACAGAAATCTGCGATCGTGTCGGAAGGACCCAACCAACCCTGTGATACGGATCGTAATTGCTCGAAGGATCGAGGAAACCGTTTGCACCAACCTCCTAGCGCAACTGCACTTGATGAAAGGTGCATTGTGTGCACTAAAGTATCGCTCTGTTACATTACGAACCGTATCACAACAAATTCTGAATGTTGCCAACAAGTAGTGTCGACGTGCACCATTGGACTTCGTTTACAGCAGAGGGGGCTATCCTTCAGCTGTCCGTTGCTACGTTTACCACTGTCAACGAGAGGCTATTACATGTGGGTCTCCGATTTCGAACAAATTTTACGTATACTGAATACAAGGAGATACATCATTCTGCTTTTTGCTAGACACTGAGTAGTTTTTGAAAAAATGACGATCAAAGCTGGAAAATCGCGTTTCAATGCTATACATTGGAAGAAAGTGTAAAGGTGAACATATTTTTATTGATACACATGAGATCACAAGTTAATGACGTTAAAGTAACTAACGTCTTTGTGTTTTCGTGTTGTGGCTTGGGTTCTCGTAAACACGAGCGACTTTTTGAGTGCTGCCGTCAGTCTAGCGGTCCAGGGCTTCAGCCATCAAACCGTGGATCTAGGTTCGGACATCCATCATGGCAACTTCTTGTTAAATTTTTTCGATGTAGTTTTTTGTCTTCTAGTATTTGTAGCTCCTTTTCTTGCCTTCTTTTGAAGTAGAGAGACAGGTAGTGTGATTCATATTCAATTAAGTGTATTATCTGTTTATAGCTTTATAAACAATAAATATAATAAATAAAATAAAAATCTTCTAAAGTAGATTATTACGAAATTACAATTACTGGCCGTCTATTCATCAGCGCTCTCACAGCCAGTACGGGGAAACCTATCATCAAAACAACCAAAACACAAACAGTTCTCACACCTCGCAGAAGACAGGAACGAAATGTTGTCAAATTCGCATGTTGTCCGAGATATCGTTCGTGTAAAACATACCTGATTTATGTTGCTGAAGACGAATCTATCAGATACTAATTGCGATGCGTACCAAGAGTATGAAGGCATATCTTCAAAGACAGGCGCGGACAACTTATTATGGAGCAAGGCATGAATTTTAATACCATCTGCTCTATTGCGAATTGTTATTGTTTTTGCGCTGTGTATGACAAATAAAATAGCTGTAAAACAACCGTTGCGAAGCGCGGGCATATAAGCTAGTTTCAACTAAAATGAAAATGTGGTGGGGATGTACACACAGCCTTTTCGAAATGACTGAATCATTTATATACTCAACTGGCGTTGTCAAAAGGGATTCGTGATTTCAACTGAGTACTATGGAAGTTAGGAACACACGTAAGTCAGAGTAAATAAAAATATACATAAAATTAGATTTCGATAAATGTGTTAGAAAAAGGAGGAAAACTGCCTTACATTCGTTCTTCCACATATTTGAGAGATGATATGTAGAACACTGTATAGAAAGAGAAAGCATTTAAGCTGTGCAACTACAGACGGCTGATGAAAGGTAGGTGTTCTAGTAAGAAATGAGGTTATCTGCAGAATTGTTCATTATACGTGTGTGTAGAACATTGAAGAGTGAAAGGGCGGCAGGACACGTGTTTAAACGTCAGAGCATCGCATCTGTAGTCCTAGACGGAGCTCTAATGTTTAAACACGTCTCCTGACGCCATCTCATTTCTTCTCTTCAATTTCTACACACATGTATCATGGACAATTTTACAGATAACCTCCTCATTTCTTACTAGAACACATACCTTTCAGCACCCTTCCTTCTGTAGTTGCACAGCTTAAACGCTTTGATTCTCTTCCTCTGTAGGGGGAAGACAAACATTGCATTATATTCAACAAATAACTCGACGACTGTCTTAAGTTCTGTTCTGAAATGAAGTGGCGCGGCGGAGTAGCCGAGTGCATTGAGGCGCTATGCTCCGATGCATGAGGCCACTCCCCGTCGGGGGTTCGAATCCTCCCTCTAGCACGGATGTTTGTGTTGTCTTTAGTATAAGGTAATTTTTAAATAGTTAGTAAGTTTAGGGACTGATGACCCCGCAGTTAAGTGTCATAAGCTTAACAAACAGTTGAACATATTTTTTTAATGAAGAAGTTTATACAAAAGAGAAATACATGGAAAGCAGCAACAAACCTGTCAGACTCCCCCCGTTATCCTCAATCTTTCCTCCCCCCAACTCACAAAAAATAGGCTGAGCAAACTGTGATTTAATGTGGCATTGCAATTAATAAGTCAATCACTAATATCTTTTATCTATTTCAACTGTATCACTCGGTTTAGTCATGCAGGGAAAAACCGACAATAATCTGTAACAAGGCAATAGCGCCACACTCTCGTTTCGACAGGGGCACAAATCAGTTTGATAAAGAAAATTAGATACTCGATTTTTTAATTTTTTTTTTTTCCTTAAATGAAGCGCGACGCTCAGCTACTTGAGAACTGCCTCGTCTCCTGTGAGTGCAGTTTCCTCACGAGAGATAACGAAGCGGATTCCCGGTATGAAATTACTAAAATTAGTCTTCCACGTCCTTCGACGTTATAACTCAACGTTAATTCTTAGATCCGGTTTACTGGACGTGTTAAGTGGCTTCCATCTTGCATGCCTTTTTCGTATCGTTGCAGTAATCTCGTATGAATCAACAGAATACTGCTTTCAAAGCTCTGTGGAATCGACAACTCTATCTAAACGTTAACTCTTACACCAAATAGACGACGGAAGTTAGGTGTTGACACAGTAATTATTAAAATTACATACTAATTGATATAGCGTGTCATTTCAAGTTTTACACACGTTAAGCATTGGTAAAATAAAATTTCGTGAAATTCATTTAGGTGGAAGGGCACAAAAAATTCGAACGTGAATAAATTCAATATCAGCAACGAAATACGGCAAAAAAGTTTTGATTTATTTGATGAGGCTGCTCTATTTTTTTCTATCCTTCATTTTCCTACAAGAAAATACTACCTGTCGACAAGGTTAATGCTAAGCGAACTACAGCAATAACGTGCAAAGCAGCTCACAGCCACAATTCGCTCTGCTTGAAACTAATTACCGGTATGTCAAATCTTATTGCAACTCAAAATACAACATGCCAGAGCGGTCATTAGAGCGAAACAGCGCGAAATGAGAGTCTGCAACTGAAATTACCCTCGATATGTTGGCAAAAATATGTTTAAAACTGGAGGAAAGCATAAAACATCCGGTAAAATGGAACTGAACGCATTCTCCGAAAATTATCTCGAGCAAGTAGTTCATGAACCCACCAGGATAGTACATGGTTGTGAAAATATACTTGACCTCTTAGCAACAAATACTCTTGAGCTAATAAAGAGCGTCAAAATGGACACGGGGATTAGTGAGCACAGAGTTATCGTAGCGATAACGAAAATCGGACTTCCCAAACTTACCAAAAAATAACTTTTTTTTTTCTTCAAAAAATTCTTCTAGAGTGAGAATCTCCTATCTTTCGAAAGTAAGAATGTGAGTGTCGATCAAATATGGCTTACATTCAAAGAAATAATATCAACAACCATTGACAGATTTTTACGATACAAATTAACAAAAGAGGGTTATAGCCCGCCGTGGAACACAAAACAGGCTAGATTAACCTAGCAAAAGCAAAGAAAAAAGCATGCCAAATTTAAACGGACACAAAATCACCAAGACTGGCAGTCTTTTACAGAAACTCTAAATTTAGCTCGAACTTCAATGCAAGAAAGCTTATAATAGTTTCCACAACGAAACCCTGTCACGTAATTTGGTAGAGAATCCCAAGAAATTCTGGTCGTATGTGCAGCATACTAGCGGCGAAACACAACAAATACCTTCACTACGCGGTAGCAATGGTAATGCTACAGATGACAGTTCTGCTAAAGCAGAATTGCTAAACACAACTTTCCGTAATACGTTCACCACAGAAGACGAAGAAAATACTCCAGAATTCGTATCAAGAACAGCTACCAACATGCGTAATTTAGTAGAAGGTACTCATGGAGTTTTACAGAAACTTAATCGCTTAACAAAAGTAAGTCTCCCGGTCCCTATTGTATACCAATTAGGTTCCTTTCAAGTATGCTGTCATAGCCCCATACCAATGCAACAGTTAGCTTAGTGAAAGATCCGTACTCACAGACTGGACAGTTGCACAGATCACTCCAAAATTCATCCATATGACCACTAAAAGCAATACGTTAAACTGCAATTAAACGATAAATCACTCGAAGGTACAGGCCGTAAATTCAACTAAATACCTAGGAATAACAATTACGAACAACTTATCCTATACACCATCTGCAAAACAGAATCCAGTCACCCTCTGGATTCTCCCCTTCACATGAACCCCCGGGCCTCTGCCACACTGCTACCAACATAATCCTCCCTACCTCCAACTTCACGCTCTCCCTCCGTTCCGATAATTATCCATCATATCAGGCCTAATTCCTCCCCTCCCCATTTTCCCTCCCACGTTAGGATCTACCCTTCCCCTCCCCCTGAGTTCTTCCGCTTTCCTTCCACACTCCCGCCCTCCTCTCATTCCGCTACCCCTCCTTCCCCTCTCCCCCTGCGTGGACTGCAGAGTGTTTCAGTTTTAACATATCCCATCGTTAGTGTATATAGATAGTGTCGGTACATCCCACAGTGTGTCAGTGTATGTTATTTTAACATTGCAACCGCTAACAACCCCAGAAATCGATATCACGTGAAAATTTGGACCATTATTCTGATACTACTCAGTTACGGCCTCCTCAAAGTACAGCTTTTAAACATTCGCGAGCTCGGGTTTTTTCCTCACTCGGCCCGCTTCACTGCGGCCGCTTCGTGCCCGAGCGTCTAGCACTGTGAGCAGAGTCTGGTAAGAGGTTTGAGTTCGCGATGTCACTTAACCCACAGGCTGCCCTGTGACACTTCCAGGAGCGATATGGAATGATGACTAATCTGCAACGATTAAATGTCAAAGAACTAGAGCTCTTTAAAGTCGTCACCGGTAAGCATAATCATCTGCAGTTATTAGACGTACTATACACAGTAAAATAAAATACATGGCGCTTTCTTTTGCTTTTCCTTATATCTTTCAGCTGCGTTGCAGACATCAGACAATTGCACTGACGAAGACGTGCTGGATGTAGAAGAAAATAGCGGGTTGAAGTTTGGTGTAGATTTACAAGTGGATGACGCCGACGATAACGACAATGCCATTTCACCACCGTCAGATTCGTCGAACACTTTCATTGCTTCAGCGGAGCTTGGCCGTGGATCTGAGGTCGTCAGTGATGGTGAAAGCTGATTTGATGGTTTTAAATCGTCGAATACCACTTTTTCCGTCTCCTTAACAGGAATATATGCAACGAGCCGTTTGCGTTTTATACTGCGCGTCACGACTGCAGTGGAAACGAATGAGACGGTTTTTCAACAAGAAGTGTAACGTAATTTAATTTTCTATACCTTTTATGCACAACATTTTTTTATATATAAGCTGACACTATTGAAGTGGAGTAAACTTGAAACAGTTACGGTAGGGGAGACCGGGGCACATTTTCCATAGGGACAAGTTTTCCAAATCTGTTTATTTTCGAAACAAACCGCTAGATGATACCACCGGCGATACTGTAGGAAGTAGCAACAAAGCACGCTTCATTTACGAAAGTTTCAGTGTTGTACCAGCAGTCACAACGTCGGCAGGGCTGTTTTCGTCATTTTTGCAAATGTGAGTAAACTTTCACGATTTTATTGAAACTTAAAATAAACATTCTAGCATTAAACTTATTATTTTGACATTGGACACACTAAAAGTGGGTTTCTTTCTTGAGGTAACTGTGCATTTGTTTTGTAAATAGCTTACACTGTTACTCATGGACGTAGTGTTATAGTTCCGAATATGGCGACGGGGCACGTTTTCCGAGTGCATATGGGGCACATATTCCTTATTGCTTTAAGTCTTACGGCAAGTCTAAAGCAAATGAAAAGTGTGTACAGTGCACAAAATGGGCGCATGGAGACTGTACGAAAGGGAATGTTCCATTTTTTGTTTGCTTACATTGTGATTCAGACAATCAGTATAAGTATTGTTAAAAAAATGTCTGTATTTGTAAAATATTTAATTCACATATTTTGTAAAATCATTAAATAGCACTTGTTTTTATTTAACGTGGCTATTTTTACTATCCTCTTTTGTAATGTATTGTAAATTCATGATAAAAATACGTATTCAGTGAAATCAAGATAATTATTTCTGTTTTAACATTGAAAGTATAATTGGAATATTTGGCCCTGTACATTTTAAGTAAGCTGGAAAACTTGCCCCGCATACGGGGCAAATTTTCCAACGTAACATGGTCAGACAAAACCATTTGCTACCAAGAATGATATTTACTATTTTCAAAAATATCTGTACAGGACTGTAAATAAAGGTGTAGGAAATATAATGATCCGCTGTTTACCGCAAAATCGGTAAAAATAAGAACTACAAAAATAAAAATTTAAAATGGTGGAAAACGTGCCCCGGTCTCCCCTACATATGTTTCATTTTGTAATATTTGGTCCTTCATTTCCCTAGTTCTTCAAATTTCACATTTCGGGGGACTTGCTGTTCGTCCCTTCATTGCACTGCACTTCATGTTGGAGCATTAAGTGGCCGCAGTGAAGCGGGCCGAGTGAGGAACAATCCGAGCGCGCGAATGTTTAAAAGCTGCACTGCGTAGTATCTGAATAATGGACCAAATTTTCACGTGATATCGATTTCTGGGGTTGATATCTAGCTCATATATTTTTTTCTCAAGAAAATATGAGGTCGAGTTGGTGATGTTCACTTGTTACCCACTGTGGCACAGTTTTACACTACCATCATGTGTCCTGTTAGACTATGTCATTTTAACTCTCACATTGATCTCCGTTGTTTTGCCACCGTTTTATTGCGTATTCCAATTTGTGTAAACGCTCGGCTGAAGAGTGTCAAACAGGTCGCTGCCAGCCTGCACCACCAGGGCTTTAAAATAACAATAAAGGAAAAAAATACCTCGCAGTGAACAGAGGAGAGTTATCTCACTTTATAGTTCTGATTAATTCAATCCACCAGATGCAGGAGGATAAAGTAATGTATAGACTGAATTTACTTTTAACATAAGCCACTTTCTGTACCCTAAGCACACATTGCAAGACGGAAAAACTGACACGCAGTTACACGCCATAAAGAGGAATAGCACCACGTTCGGGCACAACTTTCTTGTCTGATATTCATCATTTTCTCGATTTGCAGCTCTTTTTCTTGTCGTGTTTGCAGTAAAAGTTTTTCTGGGTATGAGGTCCCCCTGATATGCAAAACATTGTTTTATTATACACACAAACTAGTTTCAGCACCTCTGTGCCATCATCAGTGGGTTTTATATTTATTTAATGCTGCGAAAACATATACATTGATTTTACTACACTACTATACGTAAATTTGGGCCTAAAAGTCGTCAATCTTATTTTGGTTATCACCTTCTTTTACATTCTGTGGTCATGTGGGACACTTTCTACATAGTTATGTAGTGGTAGTGTTGTCACTGTAACAAAAATTTTCTTTTGAACCTTGTGAGCATTTAAGAAAACGCTACTTATAGTGTGAAAACGTGAATTTGGTATGTGGCGATATTTAGATCGTCTGTCTACTGTCTATTACTTACAGTTTCTTTTGGCGTACACTTCTCTTCCGCGTTTTTGTAGATACCACACATGTAATACTCATATTCTGCGCACTTTTTTCTATCACAATCATTTCCCACTTTAGAAATTCGTCTGTGTTTACTTTGTTAATACGCGTATGTGTTAGTTCATTTTCAGTTGTTCTCCAGTTGAATGGCGGTGGATCTGAATTGTGTTTGTTTTGTCTCTCTGTGTGTGCGAGTGTGTGTGTGTGTGTGCGCGCGCGCTTATGACTGACTTGTTAATGTATCGACAATGCGTGTTAGGACAGCGCCGGAGTGGATTACAATGCCGCCGCAAACCACACTACCGGCTACAGAAGCAGTATGGCGGCGCAGAGCGCAACAGTCTCAACGAGGTGTCTGGGAGCCTGATCTCAGCGTCGTTATGGCGCACGCGCAGTCGGCATTCGTCGCTAACAACCTGTTCCACTCAGCTGTCGATGTCCGCTATCATCGCACCGTTGCCGGTGGAAGAGGCCGTGGCGTTGACTAAGTACTGAACTCGCAGGCTGCAAACGACGCCACTCGCTGCTTGTTTTCCAGCGGATCGAATTTCTTGTGATGCGGTTCGTGATGTATCAGACGCCACACTATCGCTGTCTTCATAATAATCACGTGTAGCAGTGCAACGAGGTGGATGCAATCGGCCCCATCGGTCCGTCGTTACCTCCTACATCGAGCGATTACAGATACCCAGCACAGTTGCTCGGTTACGCCCGGTAGAATCAGCAATTTTTCCTTAATGGTAGTCCACAGCTCCTATATAGCCAACCATTCTTCATCGGTGTAGCCCCGTGGCGTGCCCGGAAGACGCTGAAAGCCTTCCCCGAGTCACACTGAAGCTGCTTCGGCAGCACAGTGATTCCTGTAGAGCCACACGGCCGCCTCTTTCGTCTTTATATGGTGATTACAAGTCGCAGCAAACGCATACTTTACCGGTATAGCACATCTTGTAGCAAGGTGGCACCGCTGCGCGACCTCAGTGCGTAATTGACGTACGAAGTCTTGGACGCTTCCTTGCGTCACGTTATACTTTTTGCTCAGCGACGGCCAACGCAAATGATCGGTGAAATGTGCGATCTTCCATACTTCCATTGTTGTCAGCCTGATGGTACGCGCAATGGTGGGAGCATCTGGCAGGAAAACGTTTGACGTTTCAGTGTCTACAGCAGCCTCGGAAAGTATAGCGAACAAGATAAAAGAACATTCGCGAAGAGGCAGTGGGAGAAACGCCATGTTAACTGACCAAGTCACCGACAACCATTACGAACGACTGTCGCCAGGCTACATAAAAGTAAAGGAGAAGAAAAGAGAAGATCGCACACATGACGGAGCGCAGCGTGCTGTGGATATGTAGTTCAACCTTTAGCCACAAGAGCGTCTGGCAGCACTGTCATTGCCCACGCCGCAAGTGCGGAAGACGCCTCCTCGGCTTCCTGCAGGGGGCGCAGCACCATGAGCGCGTCTGGTAACCAACCCAGAACGGCCGCTCGTGCATGCGTGTTTCATATGTTACACCTTATAAATTCCAACACAGCAGCGCAATGTCCGTCAGTCGCGTCTTGCATTAATGACCAGCACCAGAAGATGTCGGACAGTTGCTTCGACGAAATATTGTGGGCTATACACAGTATTACCCGGCGGCAAACCAGGGAAGAAAATATGCTACATAAAACTAGTACGACAAAAGTGAATCAAAACCTCGACACTCACCTGAATAACACTGTCGCGATAGAAATGGTACGACTGCAGCTTAACATTCATGGGAGGACTAGAGTTTCTGAACCCTTAAAAACGGAAGCAGAGCAAATCTGCGAAGCTAGTGGCGCCACGATCACAAGACCTGGACACTTGTTGACTGGAAGTATGTGGCACGGATGGACCAGATTTAATGCCGGCTACACAGACCGCGCAACATGACGTTTCATCCGGTCCCACACATGCTCAATGGGCGACTGACCTGGCGATCGTGCTGGACACGGTACTTTATGTACACCTTGGACAGCACGTTGAGTAGTACGGCAAACATATCAGCGTGCATTGTCCTGTTGGAAAATCATATCGCCTTGTCGGTGCATGAATAGTAGCAAGACGGGTTGAATGATGGTTTCAATGTACAGAGCACTGTTCAATGTTCACTCGACGATCACCTTCGGAGAGCGGCCAACGAAGGAGATGGCTTTCCACACCAAGATGTACGATCACTCGTTCCGTTATGGCGTCCTTCGTTCAGGCCCCAACATCGTTAAGTCCGCCTCCAGTGGTGTCATGGAAGGTCAAATGGAGACGCGTCGTCTTCAGTGATGAGAGACGCTTCTTGTTCGGCCCAATGGTGTTCGTACGCGAACGTGGCGCTGTGCAGGGGAGCGCCAAAATCTGGAGTGTATATGACACAGGTACACGGGCCAATTAACGGCATCAAGGTGTAGGGAGCCACATCCTACACCGGCTGTTCTCCTCTGGTGTTCGTTGAGGGAACATTGAACAGTGCACGGTACAATGAAACCGTCGTTCAACCCGTCTTGCTATCAATCATGCACGAGCAAGGCGATATGCTTTTCCAACAAGACAAAACATGTCGATATGTATCCCGTACCATTCAACTAACCTGGCCAGCACGATCCCCAGATCTGTCCGCCATTGAGCATGTGTGGGACCGGATGGAACGCCACCTTTCCCGGTCTATTCGGGCGGCATAAAATCTGGCTCAACGGAAGCACCAGCTGGAAACTGGGCCATTCCGCAGGAATACATTCTGTATCTCTACAAAATGTTCAAATGTTTGTTAAACTTAAGGTGTTTAACTGCGGGGTCATCAGTCCCTAAACTTACAAACTACTTATGAACTACCTTATACTACAGACGGCACAAACATCCATGCCCGAGGGGGGATTCGAACCCCCGACCGTAACGGCCGTGCAAACTGTGCCCGGCGCGCCGCAGACCGCTCGGCCACTGCGGCTGGCTGCATCTCTACAATCGTCTCCATGTAAGAATTGCAGCCTGCATTGCTGCAAAAGGAGGGATACACGGTACTAGCGGCGACAGCGTGCACATTCTGGTGACTGTTCTCACGTGCGGGCGGCTCTGACTGCGTGATCGTGTGTTGTATACATCATCAAGAATGTGTCCATAAAGTTTCCCTCTGCCGAGTCGAAGAATTCATGGTATTCTTTATTCATTTTCCAGGAGAGTATAACGTCGTATTCAACTGTTTCTGATACATCTACATCTACATGGGATACTCTGCAAATCACATTTAAGTGCCTGGTACAGGGTTCATCGAACCACCATTATACTATTTATCTCCCATTCCATTCTCGAATAGCGCGCAGGAAGAAAGAGCACCTGAATCTCTCCGTTCGAGCTCTGATTTCCCGTATTTTATTCTGAAGGTCATTTCTACCTATGTAAGTGGGAGTCAACAATATATTTTCGCATTCGGAGGAGAATGTTGGGGATTGGAGTTTCGTAAGTAGCCCACGCCGCAGCGATAAGCGCCGTTGTTGCAACGATTCCCATCCCAGATCCTGTATCATTTCCGTAACGCTGTCTCCCCTGTATTGTGACAATACGAAACGAGCTGCCCTTCTTTGGACTCTTTCGATGTCCTCCGTCAAATCTACCTGATAAGGATCGCACACTGGGCAGCAATACTCCAAAAATGGACGGACAAGCGTAGTGTATGCAGTTTCTTTGTAGTTGTTGCATCTTTTAAGGGTTCTGCCAATAAAACGCAGTCTCTGGTTCGCCTTTCCTACGACATTATCTACGTGTTCGTTCCAGTTTAAGTCTGAAGTAATAGTAATTCCTAGGTATTTTGTGGAGTTTACGGCCTTCACTTTTGATTGATTTATCTTGTAAAGAAAGTTTAACGGATTTCTTTTCGTGCTCATGTGGACGACTTCACACTTCTCATTATTTAGAGTCAATTGCCAATTTTTACAGCATACTGATATCTTATTCAGATCGTTTTGCAGTTGGTTTTGATCTTCAGATGATTTTACTAGACGGTAAATGACAGCGTCATCTGCAAACAACCTAAGAGAACTGCTTATATTTTCCCCTAAATCGTTTATGTAAATAAGGAACAGCAGAGGACCACTAACACTACCTTGTGGAACGCTCGATATCACATCTGTGTTAGTCGATGCCTTACTATCGATTACTACGAACTGTGTCCTCTCTGACAGGAAATCCCCTATCCAATCGCAAATTTGGGGCGATATACCATAACCACCCAATTTGATTAAAAGCCGTTTGTGAGGTACGGTATCAAAAGCCTTCTGGAAATCAAGAAATACGGAATCGATTTGCGAACCCTTGTCGATAGCATCCATCACTTCGTGTGAATAAAGAGCAAGTTGTGTTGCGCATGAACGATATTTTCTAAATCCGTGTTGACCTTGGATCAATAGATCATTCTGTTCGAGGTAATTTATAATATTTGAATACAGTATATGTACTGGTCATATAACTTTGAATCTTTCACCATACTCAATAGGAAACTCCTTACTATAACTGACGTATTGCTAACAAACACTGCCATATTTCAAATTGATAAAGCATTCACAGACGCAAAGTGGAAAAGGCTCTTTTCTGGGTCAGCATCTGCCATGGGCACCAAAAATCACTGTGTCGCAAGGCAACTGAGCCTATATGCGGTGTTTAGGGCAGAGGGGGAGGACCAAATGTACAGCTTTTTGTTGTTGTTGTTTAGAGGGGCCTAGACGTACAGCTTAAACGCCTTTGAAGAACTTCACGGATGCTTTGGTACAAGAATGGATAAAATTCCGTTAGGAACTGTGAAGATGCTTTACTAATCTATTCCTCGAAGAGTTGCAGCTGTTCTTAATGCCGGTGATGGACTAACTTCTTACTAATAAAAGTATTGTGTCTGTGTTAGGTATTCATATTATTTTGTTATCGCATGTACCGAGGATAGTTGATTATAAATGCTTCATGTGGAATTCGAAGAGCTACGTAAAATACCCTGATCCCTTCGCCAAAGTAGTTTCACATTGAAATATCTTCTCAGATACGGCATTCTATCTCTTAGGTAACCCCTGGCTGAAACAATGATCAAGTAACCCATTCATGAACCCTTAGTCAGAAACACCGTGACACAATTGAAGCATCTGAATTTATAATCTGAGACATTTTTAAGTTCTACAGTTATTATTGTACGTCGTTGAGACAGAACAACTGAAAAGTGATGCATTCAAAATTAAAGAAATACCGAGTAAGCTTGAGAAATTAGATGAGCAACCACGTGAACAATCTATCATATATATGCACGTGATCACGCGCCCGCACTCTCAAAGCTGCAAATAGGTGGTGATAAAACGTTGCTATTTCAGCACCACGCCATATATCTGGATCATTGAAAGGGAGTTGATGCTCTCCTAAATCACTGGGAATGAGTTTCGTATCATGAGGCTCTCTTACAACTCTAAGTACAACCCGTCTGCCTTTCAAGACTGTTGTATGTGAAATTTCTCTGATGATATATGTATCAAGTCTCAGAAATTGCTTTCACGTCACATTAATCTCCACAACGCTTACATTATCTGGAGATCTTCGTCGTGTTTTAAAAATACACGTAGTGAATTGATCAATACATTTATCGATGCAGAATGTTTCGAAGTTAGAATCCGAATGGCTTCATTGGTGTGTAACTTTCTTTTTTAATATAACTGGGTCTAATACTTTTACGTGCCCCCGTTTTGCCGTAATGCAACGTTAGATCATAAACGAACACAGTTTGTTAGCAGTCTTTAGAGTATTGTCACAGAATTAAATCTATACTCCTGTGCAAAGATATTACCTGATAGGGGTTAAGAAATTCAACAGTACTCAATAATAGGCTCACGGGTGTAAACCCTGGCGACGTAACGTCTGTTTTCAGAGCCACCTGAGCGACCTTTTTGCAGTTTGACGTATATGATACGCAAATCCATACAACGATAAAGATAAGTCGATGAACAGGCGATTTCCTAACAAGCAGGATTCAGCACGTTGCACCATTCGGAAAGACTGGTCGCTCATAAAACAGTCTTTGATGTCTCTGTAATAAGATTACGTAATTAATACACAGAAGATAGCCTTCTGCTTATACATATTTGCATGCACTCCGCAGTTAATGTAAGATCCATCGTGGAGGGTAGGTTACGAAGAAACTTTCGTTTTTCTACTTAAAGCGGCAATAAAATTAGGGTAAACTGAGTAGTAGAATGACAATCTGCGTATTTTAATAAATAACTACGAACATACGTGAGTGAAAGTTATGATGGATAGTTAAATTTTTGTCTGTAATAATTTTCTACCACACTCATGCAGCAGAGAAATGTTTAGGACAGAAGGCAACAAGGGCGTGGCGAACGTAGAACACTGTATGCCAGGCTGTCAGAATTTTTCTCACTTCTCTCCTTCATGTCGCCATTCTCACCACACAGATAGACGTAAATATTGCATTCAAATATCCTTTTAGGGAAAGTCAGGACATATAACAAATTTGAATTGTATAAACGCCCTGTAAAGGCATGTGTCGTAGTCTCAACACTATTTTGGTGTTGTTGACCTTAAAACTGAAACTCTATCTTTGATGTGTGTCCTACGAACCTGCAGTAGCATTCTATTTTCAAGTCGAGATTTTTTTTTCGTGCAAAGAACCAATTTAAAAAAAAAAACTAGGAATTTGAATACAGAAAGTATACGTACTCGTCTGCCTGATAACAAAAAATGTTCTTTTTTAATCGGTGTGCCGCGAGAGTTGCAACTTTATGAAAGGAAAACAACGATCAGAAAAAAAAAACTTCAGCGGAGCGATAGCATATGTCAGAAAGTACAGTGACATTAGAGTCCAGTTATCAATCAGCTGCCTGTCTTTATACATAGAGCAGTATACATACAAGTTTTTAAAACTGATAAACGAAAAGAGCTCTTCAAATAAAATGCAATAGCACGTCCACAAGGAATGCATTGGGGAACAGTCCTAAAACCAAGGCATAAATATCTATACAAATTTAAGGAAATAATTCAGAGATTGCTACAAGTCACGAACATCCACGAATTTATCTGCAGACTCAAGCCAGCTGTACCAAGTTTATCGAAGCTACTGAGGCAGAGGGCGTAGTGGTAAATGCAACTGCCTAGTGACCAGGCGATGCGGACGTGCATCTACTGCGACTTGGAACAGATTTTCATATAATGCCCCCAGTGTAGGAAATGTGTTCAAAATGTTCAAATGTTTGTAAATCTATGGGACTTACCTGCTTTGTTATTAGTCCCTAGCTTACAAACTACTTAAACTAAGTTAAACTAACTTAAGGACAACACACACATCCATGCCCAAGGTAGAATTAGAAACTCCGACGCGGGAGACCGCGCGATCTGTAACGTGGCGCTCCAGACCGCTCGGCTACTCCCGCTCGGCTACTCCCGCTCGGCTAGGAAATTTGCGTCAAGGGTGTGACTTGCGCAAGTCTCTGAATCATTTCGTTTAATATGTATCATTATATGTTAACTTTTTAAGAAAATGGGTTCCCCCTCTTTCGCAGATTCAGCTTTCGGACAAGTTCTTGGTAACGAGCTGATCAGTAACTGCAACCGGACCTGGCTAATGCGTGCACTGGGCCGCTGTCGCACGACTACCCGTGCTTTATGTGCCGCCCCCTCAGACGTTTCGGTGATTTCCAACCTGGCTGCCACATATGGCGTTCGCGATACTTCTCCCCGTGGATTAACCCAAAATTGTAAGAGCAGGAGGGACAACTGGCCGTAAATATAGCCAACCGCCGGACCAGTCCGGGCAATGGATTCGCCATATTCGGATCCTGTAAATGGGAGAGCGGGAGGAACGAAAATGACAGAAACCTGTATGGAAACAGCGCAGCGCTTTGCGAAAGTCAGCCTGCTTTCCTTCCAACAGGCCATTTCCGCCACATTTTCTAAACGAGTAGTAGAATTGAAATGCCTCGTATATGGATGAGATACATTTATCCAAGTTCCTCATTTCATTATTCACTCGAATCTTAGTGTTGTCTCTTAATGTTCTATGTCGACAAGTGACTTCAGATATCACCAATAACCATCCTTCGCTGCTTAAGACACTATCAAATATTTACACACATTCATTACACAAATCAGAAATTAATGTACAGAAGAATCACGATTTGCTAATCGGGAATGAAGATTGAACTGACGAAAGTCATGGGGTACCTGCTAACATAAGGCGGCCAACAGTCCTGGATTCTGCGGGACTGTCCCGCATTGGGATAATTACTGAAAATGTCCCGCTAAATGGCAAAAGTGTCCCGCATTCCTGCATTCCAGTAATTTTAAAACTGTTGGTCTAAGAGCACAAGTCGAAACTAATCTAATCTGTGTACGGCACGCTATGTCATACTGTTTGCAAGTCAATTTCATAAAGCATCATTTACGAATAAATAACAGATTTCTTACATTAAATACAAAATAAATAAATAAAAATAACGATACACATCAGAATATTTCAAAATAACAACTTGTTTCATTTTTATTTATTTTTTTAATTATTCAATTATTTTTAAGGTTGACGAGTTTAAAAATTCTGTTCTTAACATATTTCCTGTGCCTTCTTAGATACGTTTCAATAAGTGTAATGGAATATTTTTCGGTGTTCAAGGTAGCTAACATGATGTAATGTTATCACAGTCTGTATAAACGTATTTAAAATCTCATATGCAACTACAATATCACCATTCATTTTACTTCCGTCGGGAATAAAAATGTGTGAAATTCTGAAAATGCAACAACGAAAGTGAGTGAGCATTTCATGTAGTAATGCAGAATTAATCTCTACACTTCATGGAAAGAACGTCTGCAATACTTTCATGGTTTTCAAAAGTAGCTTTTATCGAATTTAATTCGAGCTTACTGCAGAACATAATTCTGTGGGCGGAACGAGCTGCTAATCAGAATGTGCGGAGCACGATTCTCTAAGAGATGGAACAAATAAAAGTAGTACAGACAACGACGGTTATCGGAAAAAACGTAAAAGAGAAAGACTATGTAAAAATTGTCAGACTCTAAAATTCAATATAGGACCATGAGGAAATATTTATGAACTGTAAATAAAGATTGAAAATTAAGAATAAAAAGTCACTCGTGTTAGACACACTACTTTAAAAGTGAATGAATAGGCCTACTGTGCTCGGTTAAATTCCTTTCCTGGTTTCAGATATCGAGTGTGTAGGCGTTCCTGGAAATGTCCCGCTCTGAGTTTAGAAGAAGTTGGCCGCCTTATCCTAATAGCTCTTCGGACGTCGTCCTGCTCGCCCAAGTGCAGCAGCTGTACGTCACGTGGACTGCCTGCCGTCTAGGATCCAACCCACGTGGTCACGAGCTCAGGAGACACGGTGAGTCGCGCCGTTAGCAAAGGCAGTGGAGCAGCAGCAAAAACAAAGGCAGGAGACTGCATGGCCTTAAAGATCTTCTTGGCCTTGCGCTTTGTCGTTTTAATCTCCTCCACATTCTTTTCCTCCTAGTACACACTGCAGTCCATGCTCCAAATTGGATGTTCACCGGAGCAGTTCACACACTTTGGAGGTGTGAACAATCTACTCCGTCACGTGCTACCTTACCACATTTCATTGTGTTTTGAACATCTACAATGTCGTCCTTTGCTCACTGGCCTTTTAGTTCTTCGGTTGTCATTCCCACCAAGTCCCTGTAGATAACTACACCTTTGCTATGTTCAGCGTGCCATGTAGCTCTTCCTCGATAGTAAATTCGCCGGGGCATGCGGCTTTCTGCAGGTTTGCTCCTTGCTGTGAATTACTGGTTTCCACCAACAATGTACCATTGCGAAAGCGCTTAACAGACTTTAAGTCGCCGGCAATACCTTCCAGACCCTTCTCATTGTAAAAACGTGACACTTTTTCAAACGTACCCTCTTTCCTTTTTATAATCAAAAACGTATTTCGTGTTCCGTAACTATTCCCACCTCGTTTTGAATGAGGTCCTAAATCAGGAGGACTGGCTAGCCGAGCCCTCATATTCGGTTGGGTGTTGTTACCCTCCAGTGGTACACCCATCCCACCAGTAGGTTCAAAATTTCTCGAAAGGTCCATCTCTGTCCCACGAGCAGCTAGGGAACTAGATGTCAGCATTGACAGATCCCCGCTTGCCTAAGTAAGCCTTATACAAATGAGGTACGCACTAAGAGGTTGCTCGCTAGCGACAGTTCCACTTCAACAGCAATTCATCCCATCAGCACGTAGCACACATTGGGATTGAAGGGTTTTTTATAGTTTGTAGCATCCTAGCGACCCGGGAGGTCAAGCCAAGATCCCCATTCCCCGGTACGCACAACGTTCCACCGCCGCGCCACACGGTGGTCGCTGAAGCGTGCCCAGAGGTTACGGTGTCTAGAGGACTGGCGGCGCCAACCAATCCCGAGCTCAGGACCCCGGGTTCGCCAAGCCCGTAGTCAGCAAATTAATGCTGAGCCCCTGAGGTGAAGGCAATGGAGACGGTCGTCTGCTGTCATCGTCCGTTAACATCAGGTAGCGCTACGCATTCGTTGTTCGACCGACACTCACGCGGTTATTCCACGCATTGTCGCTCGTCTGTCAGCGCTAAGCGCCCACTGTCGACTTAGAGCTGCTTCTTGTCAGAAGCTCGCAGCTTTCAAACCCGTTGTGGAGCTAAGGTAGCACTGCCGCCAGAGGTGATCTGCAGCCTCACAACTGAAGCCGAGGTGGGATCTCGATCACACTGCAGGAAAAGTAAGCGATGTAGCGGGATGACGAGACAGGTTTAATCTGAGATCATCGCCACTATTTACAGCTTCGTGATTCATATTTTATTTTTTTATTTTTTGGTAGACAGGAGCATCACCATACAAAAATCAGAGCGTTCTCACATAGGATAAAAACTTCCAAGAGGAAGTCGCAGCAATTTATTTAAAACTCCTTTATTTAACTGGTTACCGGTTTCAATAACCAAGTCATCATATTCACACCAGATTAGAAAATTTTCAAAGGACCTACATTTGTTGTCAACCACTGGTACATTAAAATGGCACTGATCTGAAAATGACGACTTAGTCATTGAAACCGGTAATCAGTTGCGTGTTGTTGTTATGGTCTTCAGTCCGGAGACTGGTTTGATGCAGCTCTCCACCCTACTCTATCCTGAGCAAGCCTTTTCATTTCCTCATAAGAACGGCAACCCACATCCACTTGAATCTGCTTACTATACGTGTCTCTTGGTCTCCCTCTGCGATTTTTACCCCACACACTTCCCTCCAATGCTAAATTTACGATTCTCCGATTAAAGTAATTTTAAATAACTAGTTATCTTAGCTGTGACTTCCTCTTATCAAATCCCTCCGATCGTTCTCCTGACTCTGCTATGTCAGTTAATTTCAACGCTGTCACATAGGTCATGAAGTGAATAACCTGTTCCTCTCTCACTAGCATACATCGTAGTTGCCTGTCCTTTCAGTAACTCTTAATGTAGCGAGTTCTGTCTGTCCTCTTACACATTTGTGAAGATAACTATAGGTAAAAAAGTTTTCTGTGGCATTGACATTATGTAGGTACAGAAAGCGGGAATCTAGTTATTCGCCTAAATCTACAGTTTTCAAAGTATTGTGCACGCAGCTTTTACGCAGTTGTTTCTCGCTTCAAATCATCCCTTTACCTTGTGGCTTCACCCTGCCATACTACTGTCGGACAACATCCGACATAGCAATAGTGCCTACTATCTGACCCAATTCAAGACCATTGCTGACATATTACGTGTCCTCGAGAGTAGTTGACACGCCTTACGTCAATTGTAATTTGACTGGAGTGACCTTGAACTGGATCAGATAATGGGTACTATAGCGGAAAGTAGTTACGTCGGACGTAGGCCGACAATGGAATAGAAAGGGTTAAAACCTATTCCAGCATTCTGTTTAATATGGGAAATGACAATCTATGTATCTAATGGTTTCCTATTTCAATCTTCTTGTAAACTGAGTGATGGAGACTCTTTTCTCAGTTAAGTGGAACCATTCCCCGCCTGAGGTAGTCAAGCTATTTGTAAAAAATACATTTTTGTATAAACTGTGAACGTGGTGGTCCAGTTTTCAGTTATGCAAGACTATTCCTAACGATATTGTTTTACCAAGATACTAAATTCTATTACTAATAACAGACATTCCATCGAAAGCTGGGTCTCATCCAATACGGCCTTGTTCAACAGTTTAAAGATATTCGAGACATATACGACGATGGACTACATGTAGTATATATTTCCTCTACAAATAAATTACGAACATAAAAATGCAAGGTCCGTTACCTCCTTCAGTGATTGAACTCACGGGGTGGTTCATGAATAATTTATTCTAATAACATTCACAGATGTATTGTTAATGTCTTCGTTACATTTCTTGTCTGTGACAACGTTATCTGTAAGATAAGATGTTAACAAAATATCGTTTGAAATTGTTGTACCAGGAGTCAACACAATTTCATGATTAAATAATTAATTATTTAATCCCAATTTAGCGAATTATTATCATTCATGAGACTTTTATTATTGGATTGTTGCTGACTAATATGCCATCATACCGGTCAATACTCGTACTTCAGATCGTCTCCTATACTCGTAGTTTCGGATGATGGTCTATTGCATTGTATTCAAAACCAAAACTAAGGCTTATAGTTACAGAAATAACTAATTGTCGCAGAAAACAAAAGAATTACGAATTGAACGAATGTACTCATTTTGAACACCGCTGTAGTTGTAGAAACACAAGAGTGGCATAACAAAAATATCCTTTCGCTAAGAGAGAAAAAAATTGATTTGTGTAGCAGATCACTAAAATGAGTCCTTCGTAGATTATGAAAGATTCGAGAAAAATAAAAAAAGAACCCTTCTGGAATACCAACGGGGACTGTCGTTTCTACTGTCAATGATTTCACTTTTTTATCGTATACGATATACGAAGGAAATCTGACCAACATTACACTGTATGGGTTTTCCAGAACTGCAAACTTACAACACCAATATAGATTATACTGTAAAGACTACTATATAAAATCATCATATGGGTACCCTTAACAATTAGTTTGATACTGAAACTCTCTTTAAAACTCCAGACTACAGTAGGGAGACTTCTTCGCCACATGTAATAATAAAGACTTTCCACCGACAAAGTAAAACGATGCAAGTAACTAATACAAGAACATATAGGTATTATCCGCAGTGTTACTGCGCTGATTTAATCAAGTAAAATTACCGCTGTCGTTCTTTCCTGGCTAATTTTAATCTGCTGAATAGAAACAGCAATTATTGGCTCTAGTAACAAGAGTACTAAATACTATAGTTTTCCACTGCCGCAAGATCTTTTTAATTTATAAGTTGTCTGAATCAGTTAGGCAATATTAACTGTGCTTTCATTAAGCTGACACGGTTTTCCACTTCCAGTTCTTGATTTGGAAGGCACTTCTGCACTAAATTTGATAAACAAACATAGCTTTTCCAAGTCTGTTCAAGTCTTTTACTAGATTTAACAGTTCAGGAAGAATTTTGGTAGTTGAAGAATTGAGCTGTAAATAAAGAAAATAACAAATTTGCGTTGAGGATATAGCGAAGCACGATAACTGCTTCCATATACGGAGGAGCAGACTTGTTTATAGTCAAGTCGAAAATAAGCAAGAGCTATCCTAATTGATGTTCAACTAATTAATGACGATGAAAGTAGCGACTGCGGAAGCGAATGTCTCAGCTCGTCATTAGCATAACTTGAAAAACAGCTTAGAGCAGCGTCATCTAAAGAAATGACACAGCTGCACAGCATCGGGTTAAGTTTTCAATCCGTACAGGGAATCGCGTGTAGACAGACACATTCATCTATCCAGCTCTCTCTCCGACAGCCAGCGGTGAAAGTAGCATTCCGAAAGCCCGTTCTTTTCAAAGAAAATAACGTCCCGTGGTCGCCTGTCATTTGATATACGAGTGAAATCTACATTCATCAGGGATTGGTTAGATCGTGGGCTGCGTGCGTGCATTTGTGTGTGTGTGTGTGTGTGTGTGTGTGTGAACGTACGTGTTCGTATTAGTGCGGGCGTCCGTGTTTGTGCGTGGAATAGAAACGGAAAGCGCGATGGATGTAGGGAGAGAGCCGAGATGGAAAGAGTTGGAAGGAGTAGTATTGGCGGTGCCGGTGGTGGGGGGAGAGGGGAGGGGAGGGGGGGTAGTGCGCGAGCTTCCTCTGTCACTGACCCGGAATTCATCTCACGCAGCTGACGGCTATCTTGTAGGAATTCCTTGGGGAACCAGCTCCGAGTAGTCGAAGGAGTGAAAATTAGCTGCAGTTGTCGTGGCCACTGGAGTATTTGTATCTCTTCTGTGACTCTGCGTGGCGGAAACGAAGTGAATCGGCCACGAACAAGTTCAAGGCCACCGCGTGCAAAGTTGCCAAGCGCTGGAAACGGCCGACTAGGAGGAGGAGGACGGGGGGAGGGGGGTTGGAGGGGAAGAGAACGTCTCTACCGATTCAAACAACGGCATTTCTGGCCTTTCTGAACTGACAATATTCACAGTTCCGTACGTTTCTCTAGTTCAAACATGTAATTTTAGCCTCTCAGAACATTACGGCAGAATAGAGCTGATCTATATGAACAATTTAATGCCACATTCATAACAATTTCTGTCTAAATCAGGTTTCTTTATTGCCAGATACATCAATAAACATATTGTTAATGTAATTATTAAATCAGTGACTTCTATCTGCGTCGCGCGCTATATTTGATCGTCCAGTGAAGTGGAGAAGTCGGCACGTTTTTTCATGGTTTGAACCGTTATGAGTAGAATAAAGTACTGTACGAATGATGCATCAAGTTTGACACAACCTACCATACTGCGCCTATTTGTATATCGTATGCGACATTTTGTTGCACCGTTTATAGAGATACGAGTAGAACATTGATTTTGGGGCAAATATAACTTCAGATTATTCTTAATTCTTAATAAACATTCAGAAAACATCCGCACACTTCCACGTGTACAACACTGGACACAGATATTTAGGAAATACAAATTTCACCGCTGTTGGAGTGGGCGAGCGTTCTAAGGCGCCTTGCTACGGAGCACGCGGCTTCTCTCCGTCGGAGGTTCGACGCGCGCGCGTGTGTGTCTGTCTGTGTGTGTGTGTGTGTGTGTGTGTGTTTGTGTCATTCTTAGTGTAAGTTAGTTTAAATAGTTTATAAGTCTAGGGACTGATGTCCACGGCAGTTAGGTCCAATAGGTTTACAAACATTTCAACATTTGAATTTTATACATATTTCTTCCCATGGGGCAAGTGAGTGGTGACAGGAAGGGAATCTGATCACCACTTAAATGAACTTGCAAAATGTATAACAACAAAGTCGAACTCACGGCAATGCGAAGGACAAGAAGCACTACAGAATAGAGGGTTCGCACATCTAATCTGCTTGGCACTGAAAAATGCTTCTACAACACTACTGAGAAAACAGAAATGTTCAGAACGTATTGCCTCGTAATATTTTTATTTACACTATAATGTGTAGCTATTTCCTATTAGTGATTGGTCTACTTGTAATTCAATTTTCAAAACAGAATTTAATCATCTAGTCATAAAAACCGGTGATCTTCTATATCATGATGACTAACGTATTTGTGACATAAAAGTTTTCTGGGTGTTGTACCGCGTCATGATGTATGAAGGCTATTACTTAAATAACCGACGTTTCGGCCAACGTTACAGTGGCCTTCACCTGGGTATTTGTTAGTAAGCAACTAAAAAATTGCAGGAGTAATATCACACACAGGACAATAAGGCGCCATTTCGTTTTTTATACTGAGTTTGAGAAAATATTATAGCTTGTAAGTCTCCATTTGACTTCTGGTAGCTCGCTTATAGTATTTTCGCAAATTATCAATTTATCATCAGTATCCTAGGAACCTAGAATGTGTATGATAATATACGATACATACCAAAATAATTAATGTTAAGGCATGTCACTGACAAAAATAGCTCTGTACAAACTTCGCATTGATCACTAATATGGAATCTGATGTTTGTTTGGATTTCAGGGATATTTCGTTGCCCAAGAGTTTTAATTGGAAGATAGTATGAATTCGAATGCTTTCTCTTCTCAGTGGTCTAGCTTATTTATTGCTACTATCATGATGTCGAATACAAAATCAATAACACTGCACTCTGCAGTATTGGAAGTCATAAGCTCCGAAACACCACACCAACAATGTGTAGGACACAGTAGACAGCTTTTTCGTAAACAGTCGAACGTCTCTTCTCGGCCCACTGACAAACTGCGGACAGAAACGATTAGAAATTCAAACTCTGATTCGGCCGGTGGACGCCATTTTGACGGCAGCGATCACGGCGCGACCACGCGCTGGGAGTCGAGCGCAGGCATATCTTTATTCAGGCTTTGTATGCAAATGGGCCGAAATTACGCATGCGAATGCAAATTTTATTTGTATCGCCCGAGTGCGGGTTTGTGTTTGAGTCTCATCGGGAGACACGTGTGGGATATTAAGGAGTCAGAAGCGAACAGCGAGCAGCGCACTGCAGCATTGGCTGGTGCGAGAAGTCAGCGAACGCGTAGAACGCAGGCCGCGAAGCAGCGTGTGATGGAGGGCGCGCCCAACACTGCTGCGATGGGGGGCGACGGCTATCGTAGGGCGTTTGCGCAACGGTAGTGAATAGACGTTTCCTTCGGAGCTACAGAAACTGCCATGAAAATGTTCTGTGAGATCTCATTCCAAGTTGTATTGTCGTAACACTAGGTACGATGTGTTTTTAGTTAAGTAGTTTGTCCTCCTGGAACGTTTCTGTACACTTGTATTATTACAAGGTAAGGTTATATTTTTGTAGGATAATCCGCCGAGTTTTTTTAACTTTGGACGAGGTCACATAGTTTTTTTCTGAATTTATGAGGGAAAATTGAAATTTGAAAAAAAAAAAAAAATAGAATAAGCATAATTTATTTGTGTAGTGTTGCATCAAACGGAGGGCCTGTAGTGAAATCTATAGTTATTCACAGCTAACAAATTTCGTATGGGAAGACGGTGAATTCTAACGAATTTACGATTACCATGTTATCAGCAAACGTATCAAAATAAAATACCACAATAAAATGATTTCATTCGTCTGTAGTTTGTTGTTGTTGTGTATTATAGAAATCTTCGTACGTGGTGATGAGAAACATCACAAACACAGAGTCGTCAGGAGGTAAAAACTGTACTCCACGTCTCTGAAAGACATGAAGGTTACTGAGTAATTACTCAAATTCGTGATATACTCGTAAATTACTTGCACGAACTAAAGCTTTCACCTAGACGTTTCGAATGTGCTCACGCGTCATCCACCACGTGTCACTAATATTTCTCGGAATTTTTGTGATTAGATTAAAATTATTACACTAATGGCTGTAAATGAATACGAACCTCATAACAAGCAGCATCAAAGTCCATGCTGTATTCTTCATACTACCCGTACAGTCATACGTATATGGACATATGTAATATACTACTTACGCATACAGAAGATGATTAGCTTATAATGAAGGAAGGAAGGAAGATTGGGGTATAACGTCCCGTCGACAACTTGGTCATTAGAGACGAATCTGCCGTTCGGAGTTTTCGGGAAGGATATCGGCCGTGCCCTTTGAAAGGAACCATCCCTGCATTTGCCTGGAGTTATTTAGGGAAACCACGGCAAATCTAAATCTGGATGGCCGGAAGTGGATTTGAACCACCATGCTCCCGAACGCGAGTCCTGTGCATTACTACTGCGCTACCTCGCTCGGTAACTTATGATGAGTTATTTTGTACGTATTCACATTGCATTTATTCGACAGAGATAATGATGTTGTTATCTTTTATTTCTTAATAAAACATTCATGCAGCGCATCTGATATACTAAGGCAGCTTGACACCCTCAGTTAAACATTACTTTAATGTCAAAGATAGGTTCAATGAAGCCTACATACAGACGGGATTTTTGCAGCAAAATATACAGATTTTCTGCATATCGAACGGATCAAATGTCCCCCGAAGTAACCTTTGTAATGAAGACTTTAAAGAATACGAAGTGACGGTATGTGAGTATGTGTGCGCTTTAGAAAACGATATTAAATTTTTGCAGTACGGATTCATATTCAGGATCAATTTTTAAAGTACTTTATGGTAGTCAGTAAAAATGAATCATTCTTAAAACTGCTGTCGCAGTTTTGGCTGTACGACTGTTTTCAAACGGAGAACTGCAATCTGAACTTCATCAGATATCAAATTGTCAACAATATCTGACGTGTATATACATGACAGATTATTGTATTGTTGATGATCCGCTGTTCCACGGCTGAATAAATGTGAATGGACTGCAAATGGAGTACCGGTATACCCCAATCGGTTTTACTGCAAATGAATAACCCGAGGTAACGGAAAATTCGCCAGCAGCCGTTGTAAGTAAACCTCACGAAGTGGCGACAGTGTTCCGGTGAAGTAACTGCAAATGCTTAAAATGGGAAAAAAGAAACCTGTGTAAGCAGACGAGCCAGTGTCGGCTTTAAAAGAGGTTTCATGTGGACTTTTTTTGCAACATTATGCAGACAGATTTCGGCACGTCTGTGTTGCCATCTTCAGTTCTTTGACTATTTGAATATTAATAAGTATTACTAAATATATTACTGTGTAATACTGAACTATTGAAAACTCTGAAGATGGCACACAGACATGGCGAAATCGGTCTGAATAAAATTCAATAAAAAAGTCACATGAAACTGTTTTTTAGAAGAGGTCTTGGCTTACGCAGTTTTTCATTTGAAACATTTGGATCGCGTGATGTGAAGCAGAATAAAAAATGTATGGTGATGGCGATTAGATAGTTTTGAGTCGTGAAGCCAGCCGTTTTCTGCTGTGAAAATCGGTGAGGAAGCCTGTTTGAGAACGCGCTGCATTCATTTAGAATGAAAGCTACTGAAGTGTAATAAACGTGCCTGGTTTACAGCTTTAGCGGTTACAACTTTTCATGCTTTCGACACATCCTGAAGCACAATTACTTCACTCTAATTTTTTTTCTGGCAATGGGTCCATGAGGTTTTATATTGTACTTCTTTTTCAAAGTTTGGATTTTAAGAGAAATGGGGGTGTCGTCAAGGACATATGCTGTAGTCGCTAAATGGTGTAGTCGCCTAATTGCTAACACTGTATGCAACCTGATAAATGTATACTGGTAAACTAACTTAAATGCAACTGATGTTCTGAATAGGCGTGTTACAAGTTTTATGAATCTGCCTGTAGCACACCGGTTGTATTTGGTTTAGTCTACCAGTCAACGTTTGTGTTGTTGCACACGGTGTTATCAGTACAGTATGTTTTCATATTTGGCGATGAGCCTTACAAAACGCGACACAATACGACCATAATTCCACATACGGATTCCTTACTAACTGACTTGACAAAACTGATGCAATATTCGTACAGTTATTTACAATGGTCGCAATCTTCCTGCATGAATTTCAGAATTTTAAACATGGCTGTTGTTAGACAACTGTTCTTCGGTAATTATGTGAAGGCTGAAATTAATCAGAGAATCCAGTTGCTTATAGACGTTTATTAGGACTCCTTGACCTATGTTTCGGTAGTAGTAATGCTGTCTCCTTCAGAAGGACCTGTATACATTATATATTAATGGCATTGCATTAAATGTAACACATCGGCTCTTGTCGTATCGGAAAAAATAAAAACCACAAGCCATGATGTAAAACTGTTATCTCAACTAATTTTTAGTGTAAAACATTCGTTATAATAGTCTTATACCATGGCATGTTATTTTGTTATATTTTTCTCGTGCAACGAGAGCCGTAGGGCTACCTTTAATCTAATGTGATTAATGTATGATATCAAATGTTCAAATGTTTGTAGAGTCTATGGGACTTACCTACGGGGTCATCAGTCCCTAAACTTACAAACTACTTATGAACTACTTACAACTAAGGACGGCACAAATATCCATGCCCGAGGGGGGATTCGAACCCCCGACCGTAGTGGCCGTGCAGACCGTGACTGGAGCGCCTCAGTCTCCTCGGCCACCGCGGCCGGCTATGTATGATATAACCAGGTCCTTCTGAAGATGACGACGTTACTGGTGTCGAATCCTAGGTCCCGGATATGTAATAGTGGGTGCTTCTGGAGAAACAGTAAATATTTTAGGAGTTAGTGTATAGACGAACTGCAACAAAATGCCATGTAGCACGTGACCAATTCTTATTGAGTATAGAGACAGAGCAGTTTGTATGTAACCGAAACAAACGTAGGCCAAGTGCAAATGAGAACTTTTCACTGATACTTCCGTCGAGTCTTGGTAGAACATTATCATATTGAATTAATAGCACAATTTGGTGTTTGTTCTGCAAGTTTATGTTCATTTAGATAACCGGTTTTTGGCTTACGAGGCTACATCCAAAATTTATAAGCCAGCATCTCTCTCTCTTAATTAACTGAATGAAGATGAACTTGTAGAACATTTAAAAAATTCTGATTTTAATTGAATACGTTGATGATTTACCACAAACGACGGAACAACTACTGAAAGTGCCCTCATTTACCTTTCTCTTAAGTTTATTTAGGCTACGTAGTGAAAGTTGTATCCCTGTACTGAATAAGAAGTGGACTCTTGTTGTACGTCATTTTCACTGCAATTCGTCTGTATTAGCACCTCCTGAAATATTTATTATTTCTACTAAAACTCGCTGCAGAGGTTTATAAAATACTTGGCCTAGGTTTCGACAGCAATAAAGCCATCTTCTAGAGAAGAACCTGGCTGCATATTGGTCACATTTTATTAGAACGTAGTCCAGAGGCTCTAGTCATATGTGACAACCAACACAATCAGAAGCCGTAAAATAAGGCCGTCATTAAAACCCTGTTTATCAGTAAAAAAAAGTTTTTCTGGAAAGCCTTATATTATGACTTGTCCTTTTATGTTTTCCCCATACGAGAAGAGCCGTTGGGCTTGAGCAATATGTAGAATAACCAAGTTATTCTAAAGAACATAGAAGTTTGTTGTAAGAATGGAGTCAAGGTAGAAAATATAATTTTTAATATTTGTAACGCGATCCGCCCGTTGGGGACATCATTAGATTACATAATAGATCTGGCAAACCACCATTATTCCAAGGTCTCGAGAATTAAAATCTAAAATTATTAGGAAGAAAAACCTGTCGCCAAACCTCCAAATAACTCTTAACGTCCTGACTATTTTAATATGAAGATTTGACAACAGGATTCTTCCTAATAATTTTCGATTTTAATTCGTCAGAGCTTTGAGTAATGATGGTTTACCAATCCTTTTTATATGATCTGATGGTGTCGCAAATGGGCGAAACGCGTCAAAAATAATAAGAATTACGTTCCCCAATCCGTGACGGCATTTTTCAACAAATTCATAAACAGATGCTGCATATGTGTCAGCATGGACTGGAATCAATTTAATATCGCTAGAATGAAACTTCACTCTGCAGCGGAGTGTGCGCTGATATGAAACTTCATGGCAGATTAAAATTGTATGCCGGAACCGGGACTCGAACTTGGGACCTTTGCCTTTCGCGGGCAAGCGCACTACCGACTGAGGTATCCCGACACGACTCACGATGCAGCCTCACAACTTTACTTCCGCCAGTACCTCGCCTCCTACTTTCCAAACTTTACAGAAGCTCTTCTGCAAACACGCAAGACTAGCACTCCTGGAAGAAAGGATATGGTGGTGACATGGCTTAGCCACAGCCTAAGGGATGTTTCCAGAATGAAACTTCATTCTGCAGCGGAGTGTGCGCTGATATGAAACTTCCTGACAGATTAAAATTGTGTGCCGGAACCGGGACTCGAACCTGGGACCTTTGCCTTTCGCAGGCAAGCGCACTACCGACTGTGCTATCCCGACACGACTCACGATGCCGCCTCACAACTTTACTTCCGCCAGTACCTCGCCCCCTACTTTCCAAACTTCACAGAAGCTCTTCTGCAAACACGCAAGACTAACACTCCTGGAAGAAAGGATATGGTGGAGACATGGCTTATCCACAGCCTAAGGGATGTTTCCAGAATGAAACTTTCACTCTGCAGCGGAGTGTACGCCGATATGAAACTTCCTGGCAGATTAAAATTGTGTGCCGGAACCGGGACTCGAACCTGGGACCTATGCCTTTCGCGGGCAAGCTAAGTCCCGGTTCCGGCACACAATTTTAATCTGCCAGGAAGTTTCAGTTTAATATCGCATCATTGTTGCTGTTGTTGTTGTTGTCGTCAGGCAATCCGAGGTTACGTAATGTAGCTGTGTAAGCATCCGGCCTGACTACTTTCACCATAAACACATCGGCGTGTCCCGCACAGCGTCGGCCGGCGTCGCCGGTGCGGAGCAACAGGCTGCACGCCACGTGGCGGCGTACGCACCTGGCTTGGGGGCGGCGGAGGCGGCGGCGGCGGCGGGCGGCGGCGGCAGCAGCAGCTGCGGCGCCTGCGCGGGGGCGGCGGGGGCGGCGGGGGGCGGCGCCAGCACCGCCAGCGGCGGCGGAGGGGGCGGCGACGACGCCGGCGCCGAGCCCACGGAGCCGGGCTCGTGCTCGTCGCTGAAGCCCTGCGTGCTGCTGTCCTCGAAGAAGCTCAGGCTGAACTCGGAGCCCGCGTCGAAGGACACGTCGGCGGACGCGGAGGCGATCTTGTCGGGCGCCGGCGCGGCGGCGGCGCCGGCGAGCGCCTGCTCCATCTTGAAGACGTCCATGCGGGGGCGGGGCGCCGGCCGCGGCCGCGGCGTCGTCGCGAGCACGTGCGCGGCCGGCCGGTCGGCTGACGGTCGAGCCGCCACTGGCCAGGTGAGCGCCAGCCGCCGCCGCCGCCGCCGCAGCCGGCGCGGGGTCACTGACCGCCAGCCGCGAGCGCGCGGAGGAGGAGGCGCAGCAGGAGGAGGAGGGAGCGGGGGGCGGGGAGCGGGGAGGTGGTCCAGCCGAAACCCCAGAGCGGCGCGCCGCCGCCGTACACGCCCTCCGCTAATCACCGCCTTGCAGTCGAGTTGTTACACGCACGTGTCTGTCTCTACCTTTCAATTAAACTTCTCCTCGAATACGTGTGCGACTGCTGCCTGGTCATCGCAGATGCAAACCTTCCACTCCATTCACATCTGCAAAAACCACAGAGGCCGGCCGCGGTGGCCGAGGGGACTGAGGCGCTCCAGTCACGGTCTGCACGGCCACTACGGTCGGGGGTTCGAACCCCCCCTCGGGCATGGATATTTGTGCCGTCCTCAGTTGTAGCTAGTTCATAAGAAATTTGTAAGTTTAGGGGCTGATGACCCCGTAGTTAAGTCCCATGAGCTATACAAACATTTGAACATTTTGAAGAATTTTTTTTTTTTTTTTTTTTTTTTTTTTTAATAACCACAGAACCACTTGTTTCCATCATGGCTATTTTTCGTTAAGCATGTAATTATTTAAATGACATGAATGAGTTCAAAAATGTTTCAAATGTTTGTATAGCTTATGGGACTTAACTACGGGGTCATCAGTCCCTAAACTTACAAACTACTTATAACCTACCTTATACTAAAGACGGCACAAATATCCATGCCCGAGGGGGGATTCGAAACCCCGACCGTAGTGGCCGTGAGGACCGTGACTGGAGCGCCTTAGTCCCCTCGGCCAACGCGGCCGGCTAAATGAGTTCAACCTAAGTCATTCGCACCTGAGTATTCTGTATAACCAGCTGAAAAACCACCTTTCCCACAAACCCCCCCCCCCCCCAATCTCTCTCTGTAAGTGAAGTAACCTGCGCCATCCACCACACGAAATTTTATATAGACACTAAATATGTCGCGGGAACAAATGTTCAAATGTTTGTAAATCTGTCGGACTCAACTGCTTGGTTATTACTACGTAGCTTACAAACTACTTAAACTAGTATACATTTCATTCCATTCCATGATGATGGTGGTGGTGGTGGCGGCTGGTGCAGCAACAGTGTTGAATAATTAAATAATTATATATAAAGAACTCATTGTTCAATGAGGCGATCTAGAATTGTTTCATAATGATTTTGCAGCTAATATCGCATTTTTCATTTATTATGTTACCGGTTTCGGCGTGCTCGACACCATCTTCAGACCTGTCGTATTTCACATAAATTCACAACATTTTTTACATACGCCTCAACCTGGATGTACTCTTTTAGTACGAAAATAATGTTGTGAAGTTATTCGACAGCTCTGAAGATGGCGTCGAGCACGCCGAAACCGGTAACATAAGAAATGAAAAATGCGATCTTGCCCACAAAATCATTATTAATTAAATAATTCTCAGTATCTGTTGCAATATTTTTATTACTCCAACTACGCGTTTCGCGCTGTTAGCGCATCGTCAGACTGGAAACAGACAAATGTTTTATGACAGTCCGTGTACCTGGCGGGCAGCGAATCTAATGTGGCTAAGGTGAGTAAATTTTGCAAAGTCAGATTCACTTGGGCGGAGATGGAGCCAAAGAACTATCTAAAGCTGTGGTGGAGGTAGCTTAACAATTTGTGTTCTGCCATTGGGCCCCTGCAAAGAGGTAAACGTACGAAGTACGTAAGGGCTATTTGAAGTAGAATAACTAGGGACTAAACGGCTCCTCTGTTGCTATGGTGAGTTTTATCATATAAAAAGCATTCTATTAATTTCCCTAGTTATTCTACTTCAAATAGCCCTTACGTACTTCGTACGTTTACCTCTTTGCATGGGCCCAATGGCAGAACACAAATTGTTAAGCTACCTCCACCACAGCTTTAGATAGTTCTTTGGCTCCATCTCCGCCCAAGTGAATCTGACTTTGCAAAATTTACTCACCTTAGCCACATTAGATTCGTTGTCCGCCAGGTACACGGACTGTAATAATACATTTGTCTGTTTCCAGTCTGATGATGCGCTAACAGCGCGAAACGCGTAATTGGAGTAATAAAAATATTGCAATAGAGACTGAGAATTATTTAATTACTTAAACTAAGGTAAACTACCCTAAGGACGACACAAACACCCTTGCCCGTGGGGGGACTCGAACCCCCGACGGCGAACGGCCGTGCGCACCGCAGCACGGCACCTCAGTGCGCACGGCTATTCCGTCGCGACTCACGGGAACAGCTCACAAAAATATCACCCACGCCTGAGTAAAACAGAAGTGATATCTGGCGTTCCCCAGAGAAGTGTTGTATGGCTCCTGCTTTTCCTTATCTTTACAAACGATTTAAGAGGCAATATGAGCAGTTCCCTGAGTCTCAGCGCAACTGATGCTGTCGTTTATTTGTTAGTAAAGTTTGGAGAAGATCAAAGGAACCTTCAAAATGATTTACATAGGTATCTCCAATGCTGCAAAAATTGGCATTTCACCCTAAACGAAGAAAACTGTTAAGTTATCCATATGAGCACCAAAATAAATCTGTTTAACGTCACTGATACCATAAATAAGTCAAATGTAAAGGTCTTAAATTCAAGTAAATAGCTTAAATTGAAAAGAACATATAGAAAATATTGTAAGGTAGGCGAACCAAAGGCATCCCTGGCAGAACTCTTAAAAGATGTTACAGTTCTACTAAAGAAACATTCTATACTACACTCATGTGTCCTATTTTGGAGTGTCGCTGCCCTTTGTGGAATCCCCACGATGTGGGACTGACGGATCATATACAGAAAGTTCAGATAAGAGGAAATGGTTTTGTATTATCGCGATATAGGGGTGAGAGCGTCAAGAAAATAATGCACGAGTTGGAGTCTAAATCATTCGGAGAAAGGTGCGATGTCAGAGCCGAGATTTATTTGAGAAATTATTGTCACCATCTTTCTCTTTTAAATGTGAACATATTTTATTAGCAGCCACCTACACGGGGAGGCGTAATGATCTTAATGAAATAAGAGAAATCAGATCCAAAAACGGAAACATTCAAGTCTTCCTTTTTTTATTAGAGAATGAAACTATTCGATAAACCCTCTGTCATGCACTTAAATGTGGTTATATAGCTGTAGATCTAGGTACGAGCAGTATTATCTCCATTCCCGTTAAATACTAAGGTGCTATATGCACGTACTGGTAAAAATATGAAGAATAACTTCAAGATGGGTTGAGGTGGAATTGAAGATTCTCTCGGGTAGGGAGACGTACTAGATAGTCCATACGGCTACGTAAGTAACACTCCGACGATATCGGAATTGTTAACGCAACTGCGTAATGAACAGGAGGCCCGTTTCGAATCCCGCTCTAGCCACAAAATTTAATTCATTGCTTCGCACTACACTCATTATGCCACCTAACAAACGTGAGCTGAAGCAAGTATTTTAGGACAACAATAAGCGAAATTAGTTTAAAATCCGTGATTTTACCGAGATTAACTGCAAGCCATTTGATTTTGAAGAGAAAGAAAACCAAGTTCTCCTATATGGTGAGTCATGGACTGGTTCCATGCAGTTACTACTCTTCTGAAAGGCTTACTGCCCTATTTCCACGTCCATATGTTTACCTATGTTCTGAAAACCACTGAATATCGATTTACAATGTATATGTAACGAACATACCATCACTGGATAGAGTCTTTTCCCGTTCCAAGCACGTTACGAGTGATTGCTCGAGTGTCATTGGCGATACTGTAACTTGCCGTCGCGGGAGCGATGCGTGGAGCGTTACTCATTCTCCTGTCGCAATAGCAGGTGGCTGTATTCAAGCGTCTACCACCTCACTTTTCCACTATTTTCTCCATAGCATCAAACATGTGACAGTTCGTTTGATGTCCTTCATTGTATGCGTTCAGGATACTCTGTTACTCCTATGCGATAGGTATCCCACACGACGAAAGTCTAGTTTCTGTTTTATCTACGAGTCCACTGGTCATTACATCTCATATTCCTAAAAACTGTTACGATACATTTATACGACTTGACAGATTCGAATACCCCCACACCAGGTGTCTCACGACTGTTTCGTGAACACTTGCGTAGCAGCACGTGGCACTCCAACCTACGACGGAAACAATGTCAGATGTCGATGGGCCACTGGTGTCGATACACTGGAAAGCAGCCAATGAATTTTAGCGTTGGTGGTTCAGCAAATAATCGTGTAATCATGAAAGAGAAGCTTGGAAGTTCGCTTTCACTCGCGACTTGAACATTTTGTAGTAGAAAGCAACACACTGAGGTCTGCCTAGGCCTTGATTTTGACAAAATAGGAGTTTTACAGTTACGCTAATTCCACTTTAAAACGTGCTGACTCACGAAAATATACTACTGCATTCGAACTGCACATAATTTTAGGGTACAGTACGATGAAATTGTTTTGACAGAGTAGCACGTAATATTTATTGCCTTTTCTTTACTTAATTAAGTAGATAAAATTTTATGTCTTGAATTGTGTTGAAAACATACGGCTAAAGAAGAAATGAAAAATATTGAAAGTATATAGGTTTATCATTACTGGTTACAAATGTAGTACAGTAGCTTATTTCGTGATCTAGTACTAATAAGATATTTGTCGCTAAATATATTAAAGTACATTGTACAACAGTGAATATTTTTCCTCTAGGACGATTGGGTGACATTATTTGTACCATGTATCGGTACAACCACATTTACACAGAATAACAGTAAACGAGAAAGGAGTACAAGGAAAATATTACAATGTTACTAAATGTAACATTTCTTCATATCAAATGTTTGTAAACTTGCCAAAGTTATGAATGTGTTAAGGAAGTGGTACCGCACAAAATGACAGAATTTCACATTTTTACTTTTATGCAAATTATGAAAATATGGATCTTTATGCTAAATTTGGTATTGATTTTATTGAAATATTCGATTATATACTATTTTAAATAAATATTTGAAAATAATCATGCAATGACATTTGGAGAATTTTGTTTTCCATCATTTCGCATATTGGCATTTTTCTCTGGGACTATACAGGGTGGTCCATTGATAGTGACAGGGCCAAATATCTCACGAAATAAGCATCAAACGAAAAAACTGCAAAGAACAAAACTTTTATAGCTGGAAAGGGGGAAAACAGATGGCGCTATGGTTGGCCCGCTAGATGGTGCTGCCATTGGTCAAACGGATATCAACTGCATTTTTTAAATAGGTATCCCCATTTTTATTACATATTCATCTAGTACGTAAATAAATATGAATGTTTTATTAGGAACACTTTTTAAGCTTTGTGATAGATGGCGCTGTAATAGTCACAAACGTATAAGTAACGTCATATCGCCAGTGCGCGCGGTATTTGCTTCGTGTTAAAATGGACCGTTTACCAATTGCAGAATAGGTCGATATGGTATTTATGTATGGCTATTGTGATCAAAATGCCCAACGGGCCTGTGCTATGTATCTTGATCGTTGTCCTGGAAGACATCATCCAAGTGTCCGGATCTTTCGCCGGATAGTTATGTTATTTAAAGAGACACAAGTGAAACGTCAACCACGACCTGCAACAAATGATGATGCCCAAGTAAGTGCTTTAGCTGCATTTGCAGCTAATCCGCAAATCAGTAGCAGACCAACTGAGCGACAATCGGGAATCTCAAAAACGTCAGTGTTGAGAATTCTACATCAACATAAATTTTAACCGTGCCATATTTCTATGCACCAGGCGGTGCATGGCGAAGACTTTGAACGTCGTGTACAGTTGTAAATTACAAGCCGATAACAGATTTTTGCACGCATTCTGTTTAGTGACGAAGCAGCAATCACGAAGAGAGGTAATATAAACCGGCATAAAATGCACTATTGGGCACCGGAAAATCCGCGTTGGCTGCGACAAGTGGAACATCAGCGACCCTGGCGGGATAAAGTATAGTGCGCCATTATGGGAGGAAGGATAATTGGTCTCTATTTTATCACTGGCAATCTAAATGGCGCAATGGTGCAATTTCTTGCGTAATGTTCTACCGAGACGTTCTGTTAACATGATGGATGTCCGGCACGTGGCTCGCGTGCAGTTTAAGCGGTCTTAAATGAAATATTTAATGATAGGTTGATAGGTCGTAGAAGCACCATACCATGGCCCGCACGTTAACCGGATCTTACATCCCAGGATTTTTTTCTGGGGGAAAATTGAAGGATATGTGATATCGTGATTCACCAACAACGCCTGAAAACACGCTTCAGTGCATTCTCAATGCATGTAACAACATTACTGAAGGCGAACTACTCGCATTTGAGACGAATTTCGTTACTGCAATAGGTAAACGGTCCATTTTAACTCGAGTTATGTATCACGAAGTAAATGCCGTCCGCACGCGATGCCACGTACTTACACGTTTGTGACTATTACAGCGCCATCTGTCACAAAGGCAAAAAGTGTTCCAAATAAAACATTCATAGTTATTAACGTACTAGACTTATATGTAATAAAAATGGGGGTACCTATTTAAAAATGCAGTTGATATCCGTTTGATCAATGCCAGCAACATTGGTTTTCCCCCTTCAAGCTAGAAAAGTTTTGTTCTTTGTAGGTTTTTTCGTTTGATGCTTATTTCGTGAGATATTTGGCCCACCTTGTTTAGTCTAGAAAGATGTGATTTCTTTTGTTTAGTAGAGAATTGTCCGTTTTGTGAGTTGCTTACACTAACGGTCTTCGCAGCAAACTCTTTCATCTGTGCATTTGTTTGTGTTTCCCAACAAAAGTTATCCACCTACCGTGGTTTAGTTTCTGTGTTTCCTGTGATAGTTTTCATCATGACTAAACCAAAATTGGTGTTCTTACTTTCAATGATGGCTATTCTGGAATACTACAGATTTTGGAATATATTGGAATTCATAAAGGTTACAACACCACTAAAACTGTGATGTACTTGGACCAATTGCGAATCATGAAGGCAGAGATTGGAACAAATAATATGTCAAAATAAGCCAGATCCATGAGAAGGAAGGCAGCACTAGGTGAGTAAGATGAAGGAGGAGATGAGGATTGTAACATATTTTTTATGTATTCAAAACGTTCAAATGTTTGTAAAGCTTAAGGGACTTAACTATGGGGTCATCAGTCTCTAAACTTACAAACTACTTATGAACTACCTTATACTAAAGACGACACAAACATCCATGCCCGAGGGGGGATTCGAACCCCCGACGGCGGACGGTTTTATGTATTGGTAGCACATATATTAATTAAACGAAATTTTCTCAAAGTGATATTTTTCAGTATAAATGCCCCTTTCTCTCAGAAACTTCTGAATCTACATCAATGAATTATTTACCACATTACATAGATAATACAATGATGTTTTAGCTCTACATTAGTAGTATTTACTGTAATAGTTAAAATTCAAGAAAAATGAAATAGTGAAAATTTACACTAAAATTATATGTTTAGGGATAAAATCATAACTTTTTCCAGCTGTTATTTTACAGTAATTGTAGAGCAATGGAGTCACAAAACATGCAAGAACATGTGATAAAAGCACCACATTTATACACTCAAAAGTTTCTGAGAAAACGGGGCATTTATATGGCCGATGTAATAATGTCGAGATAAGACGGTCGTTTCCTCTTAAGAATACACTTATATATAATTTAGAAGACATTCTCGGCGTGATAATTGTTGATTTTCTTCAGGGATTTACTGCCGGATTTGATCGTTCTTCTGAAACCACTGGTTCGCCATTATGTCGGAACCTTGTACCACCTCATCTGAAGAATGTGGCCAGGTGGACCGCTGAAATATCTTGTCAGAAGAACAATGAAATACAGCTGAAAAACCCGTTGAAGCGAATAAGTTCACTCATCTAATTGACAAGAGGATCATGTCCAAGTAATTAGTCATGTACTTTCCATAAGTAATATGAAACGTCATGATGTTAAAAACAGCGAATTGATTGCCTGTTATGATATAAATGACCGTTTTACATCACCGTTTTAAAAGCTATGTACGAGGTGTAGCCAGAAGGTAAGTTTCCTTATATATTTTTTAAAGTAAGACATCACAGTCACGGAAATGAGTTTATTGGCAGAGGATGCAACAATGTTGAGCTATTTTCTACATCGGTACCAAAAGAATTGACACAACTGTAGTATAGAGGGATCAACTTTTGTACTGTGCGTCATAAAAGTATCCTTTCAGAGCCGCGGTGGAGTAGCCGAGCGGTCTAAAGCGTCTCGCTGCGGAGCGCGCGGTTGCTCGCCGTGGAGGTTCGAGTCCTCCCTGAGGCATGGGTGTGTGTGTTGTTCTTAGGTTAGTTTACCTAGGTTTAAGTAGTTTGTAAGCTACGGACTGATGACCATGCAGTTTGGTCCGATAGATTTACAAACATTTGAACATTTTTTTATCCCTTCAGTGAGTGGGAGCAGCGTGTGACAGACGTCTTCAGAGCTTCGTCGTTGTCAAAACGCTGAATGGAGGACGTGACGTCCAAAACAACAGTCATGGAATACTGCACGTCTTGACCCGCTACGGAAATGATGCAGCATCTGGGATGGGAATCATTACAAAACACGTTGCACATTGTCACAAAGTGTCGTATTCATGATCTGTGGAACAAGTATTAATCTAATCTAAGCTACTGATGACGACCAATATCACTCAAAGACGTTACAAGAAAGACATTCGAAACGATACTCACAGACACACTAACACGACTCGTCGACCATCTGCACTACTACTAGACAACCAATCTAACAATGACCCACTTCTGCGTTCAACAACCGCCATCAAGAAAACAAAAATAAAGAACACTGCACGCTCGAGGTCTTCCTAGACATCGAGCGTGTATTCCAAAAAATATGGCACGACGGACTTTTCTATAAAACCACAGACATACCAAATCCCCCAAGACAGTAAGCCTAATCACAAAATTATTAGTCAACAGAAAATGTGCAGTGCACGTTGATAGGGAGATATCCACCCCCTTCTCTCACCAAGCCGGTGTGGCACAAGGTGGGATAACCTCTCAATTCCTCTACTCACTAATACATCGCAGACGTCCCCAAGCAACAAAGTTTAATGAGAACGTCCAACGCTACGCTGGAGATACTGCCTACTGTTGCTCAGCAGCAACAACTACTACCACGACAAAACAGACTGAGCAATACCTAACAAGACTGCAAACATGGATGGAGAAGTGGATAATGAAATCCTACTCCTTCGAAACACAATTTATCCTATTTCGACACACACACACACACACACACACACACACACACACACACACACACACACACAAAACACTGAAAGAAAACCCACTTACATCAAGCTCACCTTTCGGAACAAACAGTTTACCCTATCGGACGACACCAATTACCTCAGTGTCCACCTTGACAAATATCTGAACCACAACTGTCGCACGAACAGAATAACAGACAAGACTAGAAAAGACAAAAACACACCAGAATAATACAGGAAAAACTCCATAGATGGAAAACAACACAGCAATATTCACGTACAAAACCTTCATGCGACCAATAATGGAATGCGCCTCTGGACCCCTTGCAGGTATGTACAAATCAAACCTAGACAGACTATTAAGAACAGAACGACGACTAATCAGAAGTATAATAAAAATACACTGCAGACCACGCAATAACAAGGTATATGAAGCATCTAACATTACACCACTACAAACTAGACTCAGTAAGCTACAGGCCAACTATGGCAGACAAATATTGCGATACACACTGGACATGACACAACTACTAACAACACTATCCGGACTTCCAAAATTCAAATACACATACCCACATACCCACCAAGAAGCATGAGATGAAAAATGACCACAGAATACGAATATCGGCTGAATAAACATGAAAACAAAACGTAATACTAACAATGATAAAAATTACGCGAGTACCAGAACTCCTCCGAGCCATACCCCCAGATGAAGAACTATAACGTTTCAACCAAAATATACAAATATACCCTAAAATAAACCCCAACAGAAAACAACCAGACATCAACCAGATAGAAGTGAATTACAGAAAAGAAGAAATATAGCAAAACGAAACTAAAGAATTTGTAAACGAATAACTGAAAAGCCAGATATGTAAGAAAATTTAAAAAAAAATGTAATTAATGTGTAAGAAATTAGGTTTATATTGAAAGTTAAATTAGAATTAGAAAATTGTCATAATGAATAAAGAAACCAGATTATAAAATGCAATGGCCCAATAGAGTTTTTTACGGTTCCCATAAGAGTTCTGCCTAGTTTGGAACAGCACCGAAGAATGGATCGCCGGCCGCGGTGGCCGAGGGGACTGAGGCGCTCCAGTCACGGTCTGCACGGCCCCTACGGTCGGGGGTTCGAGTCCCCCCTCGGGCATGGATATTTGTGTCGTCCTTAATAATAGCTAGTTCGTAAGTAGTTTGTAAGTTTAGGGACTGATGACCCCGTAGTCAAATCCCATAAGCTATACAAACATTTGAACATTTTGAAGACTGGATCGATGGCCGCCAAATTACACAGGGCGAAGCGAAATTCGCGCACTAGGGCTTCGCAGCGTGATTCCTCACATGCCAGCTATATTAAAAGTCTCTCACAAAATTTCATCCTGCGCATTTTTCCGGCAGAAAATGGACGCCGAAAACTGCGATGGGTGAGTAATCCGAACGTCAGTGTGTTTCACAATTACGCAATTAACCAACAAATTTCTGAGGGATGTAGAAGGCGTCGTGAGGAACAAAATGAGCATAAAAACCCATTTATGGAAACTTCATCCAGCGACGCTACAAAGCGATGAAGTTACTCGATGTAATGCCTAGTGACAGGCGCCGGTTCCTGTCCTGTAACTTGGAGTCTCCGTCGGGACCTAGAATGGCGTTTCCGGGCATGGGTTTCTGTACTTACTTTGGTCATCAAGGGGCCTTCTACATCCCCTATAAATTTGTTGCTGTAATTGTGGAATTCTAAAACAAACTGACGTATGGAACACACACCCATCGCGGTTTTCGACGTCCAATTACGACCGGAAATATGCGCACGACCAAATTTTGTGACAGATCTTTTTTTTATAACTGGCATATGAGGAATCGTGCTGTGAAGCCCTAGTGCGCGAATTTCGCTCCTTTTCTTTCGGACAGACATAAAAGATCGGGCACCGTATGTATATGTTGTCTTTGCTTAAAAAGTAGGGAAACGTACTTTATGGAAGCGCTTGTACCATTCGTATGTTCGATCAGTGACCAGTTATTCGAAAATACCGAATGACGCGTACGACAGTGAGTATTGCTTGTTCCATAAAGATGACGAGAATCAACACAGAATCATACTATTTATTACGCAAAAAGCAATAAAAATAACAAAACACAGCCAAGATCGCTAATATTCTTTTATTTAGATGACCCCTTTCGGTAGTTATTCGTACTCACTTCCATCATCGGATCTGTCATTTACAAGGTGCGTCTGAAACGTTCGCTGAATGGTCTCAGGAAGTACAGGAAACTAGAGTTACAGACAAACAAAATACCCGAAATTTCCTGGCAGATTAAAATTGTGTGCCGGAACCGGCACTCGAACCTGGGACCTTTGCCTGCGAAAGGCAAAGGTCCCAAGTTCGTGTCCCGGTTCAGACACACAGTTTTAATCTGCCAGGAAGTTACATATCAGCGCACACTCCGCTGCAGAGTGAAAGTTTCATTCTGGAAACATGGCTTAGGCTGTGGCTTAGCCATTTCTGCACCATATCCTTTCTTCCAGGAGTGGTAGTCTTGCAAGGTTCGAAGGAGAATTTCTGTGATGTTTGGAAAGTAGGAGGCGAGGTACTGGGCGGAAGTAGAGTTGTGAGGACGGATCGTGAGTAGTATCGGAATAGCTCAGTGATAATCCCGGCCGGGCACAAATTATGCCGGGCGCCGTGGCTCAGCGCGCTCGGTCAGAGGGCTGAACGCTCTCTGTAATAAAAAAGCTGAGCCAAAGAACACGTAGAACCAAAACGAACAAACACGATCAGCGTCCGCAAGGACAAGAACTACCCATAGAGCAAAAAAAAAAAAAAAAAAAAAAAAAAAAAAAAGTGGTAGAGCGCTTGCCCGAGAAAGGCAAGGGTCCCAGGTTCGAGTCCCGGTTCCGGCACACAATTTTAAAATGCCAGGAAGTTTCATATCAGCGCACTCTCCGCTGCAGAGTGAAAGTTTCATTGGGGAAACAAAATACCTTTACTAGCCTTCAAAGTAGTCGCCATGGGCTACATTACACTTTTGACACCGGTTGTACAACTGTTGGAATCGCTGGTAGCACTGAGGTTGTTGGACCTCCCCAACCGTTACGAAGCGTAAGGCTTTCAGGGCAAATGTAAGGCGGGGAAATAGAAGCCTACCAAAGCCAAATCTGGAGAACAAGGAGGGTGTGGAAGCCCAGTGACCTCGCGTCTAGCGAGAAAGTTGATCACGCGGATCGCAGTGAGTAGCGGGCATTGTCGTACAGGAAATTCCACTGCCCATTCCAACACCAGACACTTGCGCTATCATCCGATGTGTATCCGTCGCCGTTTTGCCTAATTTGAAACAAAACTTGACGTTAACGCGATGCTCCATTTTGCCATCCATGTTGCAACGACACGAGTTCTCACACTGACCCTGTTAGCTGGATCGCAGCGACTACCACCGCTTGAATGCAGTGCTTTACACGATAGGGGGTGCTTGTTGACATGTCCCTCAATGTGTATGCGCGGGCACCTCATCCTCGCCAGCGCGGTTTGTAAAATGTAGGACCACTCACCAAATTTACAGACGCAACTCGTTCCCTTTTTTTATTACTAGCTGAAAACCCGGCATTGCCCGGGTATTTATTTATTTATTTATTCAAGCCTTGAGTTAGCACTTCTCCTATCCACTCTCTCTCTCTCTCTCTCTGTCTACCTCTTTTTTTCTAAAAAGATGTTACATTTACAAGAGAATATATAAGAAATAAGCAATCACACGTAAAAATGCACTCGTTTCGAAGGATCAAATCACGAAACACAACAATAACGACTGTGATAATATCACAGATCGATCACTTGCTGTAATGCGCGAAACGTCTAATCGATTTTTTTAAAAGAGATGTATTAAAAGAAACTTCTTTTTTACTGCTTTATTTATTTATTGTTATATTTCCTTATTCGTATGTTTATCCTTACAGAGAAAGAGCTAGCCGGCCGCGGTGACCGAGGAGACTAAGGCGCTCCAGTCACGGTCTGCACGGCCACTACGGTCGGGGGTTCGAATCCCCCCTCGGGCATGGATATTTGTGCCGTCCTAGTTCGTAAGTAGTTCATAAGTAGTTTGTAAGTTTAGGGACTGATGACCCCGTAGTTAAGTCCCATAGACTATACAAACATTTGAACATTTTTTTTTTTTTTTTTTTTGGAAAGAGCTAAAGACATTCTAGCACACATAGACCAAAGATATGGTCTGTGGCATTACGTTACGCTGAATGTAATGTCCTGACTATAGAGTCGCAAATGTCATCGCTGGCCTTCAGTCCGATTTTATATATATATATATAATTTGACAACTTTCAACCACCATATCTTGCACCCCCTTATAGCTATCGGCATGGAACTGCTATGGTGTACAACGAGAGACTTCGAACAACAGTTACAAACAGACCATTCGTTTGCGTTCTGTAGTTTTCGCTGCAGAGCGAAATATTAACACACACACACGTAGAATTTTATATACACCGATAACTTTCTATCCTAATATACTCCACCATTTTATGAGTATCAACCCTCAAGCAACAATGCAACCGATAAAACCATTTTCAAAGAATAAATATAATTTTCAAAGAGTCATTATTGTTCCGCATTTCGCGTTATATTCTTCAAATTACTAAATATCTATCAGATCGCTATAAAACCGTGCCTAAAACCTTCGTCAGGTATAAATTAGTAACTGCACAAATATTTAAGTCTCTGCGTCTTGTCGTTCGGACGTGATTAGGGTACATCGAATCGACATTCACATTGATATATATATATATATATATATATATATATATATATATATATATATATATATATATATATATAGCTATCCGAGTGCCATAAAACCGTGCCTAAAGCCTTACCCGGGTAGACATCAGTAACTGTAAATTTTTTTAGCTCTTTACGTCTTGTGGCTCAGACGTGATAAACGTACACCGAACAGATATTCACATTTATAGATACAGATTATTTTACATAATAAATCTAGGGAACAGATCGTTCCCAAGAATGACATACTTCTATTCATACTAGGTACGTCTAAAATGAGAACTATATGTATGAGCATTTAACTGATATTCAGTAGTGAAACGTGAATTCCCTACACTGATAGTTGCAGGTAGTTGTATCAGCAGCCAGTGGTATCGAGAGCGCAATATCTCTCCAGTGTAGCCTCGTTCGCTGCCCGTGACGCGCTTGGGGAGCGCGGTGCTTACATCACAGGCGGCTCACTTATCTGCCATGACGCCACGCCGGCGCTCGTATTTTGGACGGAACTGCGCAAGAATGCCTGTTCGCTTGTTAGGGTACACAATCGTCACGCTCTTTTATTTGCTCCGCATTGTTTTCCCGGCCAAGATAAGTATGTGGGTAGCCGACACAAAGGCTAAGGACCTTATTTCTTATCTGACGCGGCTGCTGCCAATATTGTGATGGCCGGGAACGCTGCTGTAGCATTACTTTCATAAGCCGAAAACAGTCGAGTTTTCCGCAGTAGATCAGTCAATGCATACTATTTGCGTTAAGAAATGTCAGTTTTGAAAGTGCAGGAGAAAGTTAAAGAAAAAACTGGGACATTCCATTAAGTCCTTGGAAATATTTATATAAATTTATATAGGTTCAATAAATAACAGGAAGAGGAAGGCAAGACTGTTACTGCATGCTCTAAGCAATAAACGTATGATTTCTAACAACAAGGCGGATATCAGAGTTTTCAGAATCTTCAGGAAAATAAGAAGAGGAAGGAAACATGAAGCCAACGGGATCATTAAGAAATGAAAGGTAGATCCAAAAACTAAATCACGGAGAGGTTAAAGCACCATAGTATTTTTAAAATACGTGTATGCACATCAGCCAGGTGAACAAGCCATGTACGGCCGCTGCGGTCGGGGGTTCGAATCCCCCCTCGGGCATGGATGTTTGTGCCGTCTTTAGTATACGCTAGTTCATAAATAGTTTGTAAGTTTAGGGACTGATGACCCCGTAGTTAAGTCCCATAAGCTCTACAAACATTTCAACATTTGAACAAGCCACTGGACAGACCGAAGAAAAAATATTGAAATGTTCGTAAATCTATCGGACTCAAATGCGTCGTTATTAGTCCGTAGCTTACAACCTACTGAAAACTAAGTTAAACTAACCTAAGGACAACACACACATCCATGCCAGAGGGTGGATTCGAACCCCAGGCGCGGGACGTCACACCATCCGTAACGTGGCGCTCCAGACCGCTCGGCTACTCCCGCACGGCACAGTGTAGAAGAAACGTCGTTTAAATTCAAAGAGATAATATCGACAGCTATCCAGACGTTTATAGCAAATAAATTAAGAAAAAGAGAGGGCTGTTCCCCTGTGGTACTTCAAACAGGTTAGACCAGTCTTGTAAAAGCAAAGAAAAAAACATTCCAAATGTCAAAAAACAAAACTCCCCGAGACTGGCAATCTTTTACAGAAATTCGAAATGTAACGTCAACTTCAATGCGAGAAGCTTATTATTGTTCCACAACGAAACCCGGTAATGTAATTTCGTAGAAAATCCTAAGAAATTCTGGTCATTTGTAAAGTATACTAGCGGCAAAAAACAATATCTCCACTAAGCGATAGCAATGGCGATACAGCAGATGACACTTCTGCTAAAGCAGAATTGTTAAACACAGCTTTCCGAAATTGCTTCATCGAAGTAGACGAAGTAAATACTCTTGAATTCGAATTAAGAAAAGGTGTCAGCATGCGTGATTTATAATTAGATATCCCTGGGATATTGAACCAACTTAAATCACTTGACGAAAGTAAGTCCTTAGATCTAGATGCATATCAATTACGTTCCTTTCAGAGTATGCTGATGCAATAGCTCCATATCTAGCTCAGTGATAACGTACCCAATGAATAAAAAGTTGCACAGGTCACTCCAATATTCATAAAAGGCAATAGGAGTGATCCGCAAAATTTCAGGCCTCTATCATTTACATCGATTTGCAGTAGGATTTTTGAAGATATACTTTACTCAAACATTATGAACTACTTTGAAGAGAACAACCTATTGAGCCATAGTCAACACCGATTCATGAAGTTTCGGTCCTGTGAAGCACAGCTAGCTCTTTAGTCGCATGAAGTGATGAGTGCTGTCGACAGTAGATGTCAAATCGATTCCATATTTTCAGATTTCAGGAAGGCTTTTGATACTGTACCTCACAAGCGTCTTCTAATCAAATTGTTTGCTAGTAGAATATCTCTCCAATTGTGCAATTCGTTTCGTGATCCCCTGTCAGAAAAAACCCAGTATGTAGTAATTGACGGAAGGTCATCGAGTTAAAACAGAAGTGATGTCTGGCGGTCTCCAGGGAAGTGATATAGGGCCCCTACTGATCCATATCTTTATAAATAACTTGGGAGACGATCTGAGCAGTTCTCTTTGACTGTTCGTGGATGATGCTATCATTTATCGGTTAGAAGATCAAAAGCATCTGCAAAATGATTTAGATAATTGCATGGTTGACGCTAAATAATAAGTGTAAAGTCATTCATATGACCACTAAAAGAAATCTCTTAAACTTCATTTACACGATAAATCAGTGAAATATAAAGGCCGAGAATTCAACTAACTAGGAATTACAATAAGCAGTAACATAATTTGTACGTAACACACAGAAAATATCTTAGAAAAGGGGAACCAAAGGCCAGGTTTGATCGGCCGAATAATTAGAAGATGCAACAGTTCTACTAAGAAACGGCCTACACTATACTTGTGAGTACTATTATGGTGCATTGCTGCCAAATGTGGGATCCCCAACCAAGTGACACTGACGGAGGATATAAAGAAAATTCAGAGAAAGGCAACTCGTTTTGCATTATCACGATTTAAGGGAGAGAGCTGCACTACAATGCTTGCCCTAACACGACCAATATTGTCAAACAGTTCCTGGCAAAAAAAGGGGTACTGCAACTTGAACATCCGCCATAGTCGATGGATATCAGCCCTCCAGACTTGTTCCTAGTCTCTCGCTTTGAAAGGAAAGAGATTTGACGATTTCCTGACATCCAAGAAAACGTGACGAAGGTTTGAACACCAGCCCCACAGGAAGACTTCGTGCAAAGTATTCAACACATGTATCGCTGTGCTCAGCGGCTTATAGCTTTGGAAGGTGAGTATTTCGAAAGACAGTAAGGTAAATTAGTTCATAGTTCATCCATGTTAATGTTACAGGTCTATTCACGGACCTTTATTTTCAGAGGTTGTAGTTCAGCGGATATTGTGAACAGAATGTGTTGGTTTCGTTTGGTTGTTGTTGTTATTGTTGTTTAATGAGGACTAAACTGCGAGGTCATCAGCAGTTCAGCGTAGGTTATACGAAGGCAAAAGTATTACTTAACACCAGCAGGGGTAACCCACAAGGTTTCATTTACTTCCTAAGTAATAGAACGCAGTACGTTGTTCTCGACGGCGAGTGTTCATCAGACGAGTGTATCGGCAGGCGTGCCCCAGGGGAGTGTGATAGGACCGCTATTATTTTCTATCTATATAAATGATCTGATGGACAGAGTAAGTTGTAATTTGCGGCTGTTTGCTGATGATGCTGTGGTGTATGGGAGGGTGTCGTCTGTAACTGACTGTAATAGCATACAGGATGACTTAGACAAAATTTCTAGTTGGTGCGAAGATTGGCAGCTAGCTCTCAGTGTCAAAAAATGTAAGGTGATGCGCATGAGTAGAAAAAAACAATCCCATAATGTTCGAATACAGCATTAGTAGTGAGCTTCTTGATGCTGTCGCGTCGTTCAAATATCTAGGCGTAACATTGCAGAGCGATATGAAATGGAACGAGCATGTAAGGACAGTTGTGAGTAAGGCGGACTGCCGACTTCGGTATTGGGAGAATTTTGGGAAGATGTACTTCACCTGTAAAGGAGACCGCGTATAAAACGCTTGTACGACCACGTCTTGAGTATTTCTCAAGTGTTTGGGACCCGCAGCAGATCAGTTTAAAGGAAGACATAGAGGCGGTTCAGAGACGAGCAGCTAGATTTGTTACCGGTACGTTCGACCAATGCGCGAGTGTCACGGAAATGCTCCGGCAATTCAATTGGGGGTCGCTGGAAGATAGACGACGTTCTTTTCGTGAATTTCTGTTAAGTAAATTTAGAGGGCCGGAATTTGAAGCTGAGTGTAGTACGTTCTTGCTCTGCCTACTTACATTTCGCGTAAAGATCACAAAGACAAGATAAGAGAAATTAGGGCTCGTACGGAGGCATATAGGCATTCTTTTTTTCCTCGTTCTATTTGGGAGTGGAATAGGAAAGGAAATGCCTAGTAGTGGTACAGTGTACCCTCCGCCACGCGCCTTACGGTGAATTGCGGAGTATGTATGTAGATGTAGTAGCACCTTTGTTTCAGTTACGTTTCTCCAACACCACTCTGAGCTGGGTGGCAACAGATACAAATCTGTAAGCGTTGGTTTCCAATAAACAGCAAGTCCTAACCAGCAAATCAAGGAAGGGAAGGAAACCATTCTTTCCACCTTCATGGTGAAACGGATGTTAGGGTGGATTGAAATTAAATATTCCAGACCTAAGTGGAGGGTGTGGCGGGGGCGGCGTGCTCCCAGGCTGTTTACTGCGGCCGCTGTTGTTTCTTTTTTAAATACATAATATGCTTCCTACTGTAATAGGTAATTGTACTATGTACCTATTTGCTGAGGACGCCAGCATGGTGGTGGGAGATGTTGTTTGAAATAATGACGCATAATCAAATAATACAGTTAGTTCATGGCTTGTAGAAAGTAAATTGATTCAAAATCACAGTGATGTTCCATTTTTACATTTTCTAACACACGATTAATCACAAACTGGCTTTCTGATTGACCAGAATGGGCATATGAAAAGTGAATAGCTAAAATTTCTAGGCGTTAACATAGTAACGTGTCGTGGAAAGCCCATGTTTTGGATATTGTTCTAAAACTAAATGCTGCGTTATTTCAAATGTTCAAATGTTTGTAAATCTATCGGACCAAACTGCGTGGTCATCAGTCCGTAGCTTACAAACTACTTCAACCTAGGGAAACTAACCTATGGACAAACACAGACACCTATGCTCCAGGGAGGACTCAAACCTCCACGGCGAGCAACCGCGCGCTCCGCAGCGAGACGCTTTAGACCGCTCGGCCGTTCCACCGCGGCTGCGTTATTTATCTTAGACAGTATCTGAAATAAGTGGTAGATCTACACGAAAAGTAGTTTTTTGGGCTGGGGGATGATTCTTCGGATTCAAAAATGGTATTTATTGTGCAGAAACAAGAGGTTCGACCAGTATGTGGGGTAACCTCGCATACCTCTTGTCGACACCTGTCTGTTAGCTTGCGAAATCTGACATTGCCTCTCAGAACATAATGTCGTTTATTGTTAACAATATTTGTTTATTCCCAAGAGTTAGTAGCTTTCATTAAATAAACGGAAAGCGAATCTACATTTGGAGCACATCTTATTGACCCTTGTTCAGTATTCTGCTACATCCAGTTTTAATAAGATACGACAGTAATTAAAAAAGTTTAGCAGTAATACACGCTCAAATGTTTCAAATGTTCAAATGTTTGTATAGTTTATGGGACTTAACTACGGGGTCATCAGTCCCTAAACTTACAAACTACTTATGAACTACTTACGAACTAGGACGGCACAAATATCCATGCCCGAGGGGGGATTCGAACCCCCGACCGTAGTGGCCGTGCAGACCGTGACTGGAGCGCCTCAGTTCCCTCAGCCACCGCGGCCGGCAGTAATACACGTACTTTCAATTTTGAACCGAAGAGTTTCATCCTGGGTCACTTTCTATTCTGTCGAGGAGTTCGTGGAAAAATTAAAAGATGAAGCTAATGTCTGTGTTATGTCGTTGGTTCTTTTTACTTTTGCTTACGCCTGCCGTGTGCATTGGGTTGCTACGCTGTTCAGTTTACCTGTTACTGTTCTTTTTCACAATCCTGTTCCTCAGTTCGTCCTGCGGGAAGTGATAAATTTGAATAATAAAAAAGCTACAAGTTTGACTACTCTCTAGATCACTACCGACTCTCGGTTGATGAGAAAGGATGCAGCGATACCACATTTAGTGTCCCCAGTACAGCAGCGCATATTTATCTCGACGAATAGCTGACCGCAAGATAATGTACTTCTGTAGTCAAAGCAGCATATCAGGAAGCAACAAACGCGAGAAAATTGTTTGTGGTCAGTAACATTCCTGAAATGGAGTGGCACTAGAATCTGTTGGCTTTAGTCCCACTTAAACAACACAACAACAACAGCAACAACAACAACAATCTGTTGGCGAAAGACGTTGTAGAGAATTTAGCCGCTAAGTACCAGATTCGAGTGCCACAAGGTTTCGATGTAGATCTTACCTGCGACGACAGTGGGCTAAGTAATACATTAAAAAAATAACATGGTTCATAACACCATAAAAAGACCACACGTTTATCCAGAATGAACAAGAAAGGGGAAGAAAAAATTCAATTTTTTTCGAGGCGGATTTCTGTAGCTAAATGTTGCTTCTTCAGTGATACAATATGTATTCTGGAAAGTTAAATAATATGAAATAAGTATAAAGAAATCAATAATGATAAGAAAATATAATATGCAAGTGGTTAGCATATTCAGAGGCTAGGTTGAAACACTGGATTATTGGCAAAGTGGCAGAAGATCATAAAGAATCTCGTTTTATATTTTACTGTCAAGAACAATTTAATCAGTAGATCACTTTACATCAAATAATAGTCCGCCTCTCAGGGGGCCCGGGTTCGATTCCCGGTCAGGTAGGGTATTTTTCCAGTCTGGGACTGGGTGTTGTGTCATTATCATTTCATCATCATCGTCGCGTAAGACGCCCACGTGGCATCACCTAAAGACTTGCTCCAGGCAGGCCGAACACTATCCCAGCTGGTGTTTAACGGCCAAAAAAGCCACACAAAATGATCATCGTCACCATTATCAAACAATAAAACAGGAACCGTATCGTTGCTTGGTAAGCGACTGCAGGTCTGTTCCTTTAGCACATCTAGAACCTGAGAGTTAAGAGTAGTCATTAGCAGAGATGACTATCATGAGTGCATTAAGAGGGATCGTTTTTAAAATTTGATTTGGTGCCCGGACGTAATCCATTTCTCACGAAAATCACTAAGTGGCTGCTGTACGTAACGCTCTGTTAGACCGATCACGAAATTTAACTCTTGCCCTTGAGATTCAGTCTTACGATTATAAAAAAGCTGACTCAAGCTTAACCGTAAGTTGCGAGTAGTAAGATCAGGCAAGGACCTACAATATCACGATGCTCCGAAATACGTGGGACTGATTCTTGACATAACTTGCACATTCAATAAACACGGTATGAACACTAAACTAACGATCTCTACCAAGAGTAATTTCTAACGTTCAGTTCTCACTTTGGAATACGCTTTCAACCAAAACCGATTGTGCTTTTGTCATGGAATTATGTCTTCTACCGCGTAATGAACTTGTCCTGTTTGGTGGAATTCAAATGTTCAAATGTTTGCATAGCTTATGGGACTTAACTACTGGGTCATCAGTCCCTAAACTTACAAACTACTTATGAACTAACTAATCCTAAGGACGGCACAAATATCCATGCCCGAGGGGGGATTCGAACCCCCGACCGTAGTAGCCGTGCAGACCGTGACTGAAGCGCCTCAGCCCCTCGGCCACCGCGGCCGGCGTTTGGTGGAATCATCTCATGCCATACAGGTTCATGTAGGATTCAGGGAGATATGCAGATTGGTTAGGTGTTTGTTTGAAGCATACTCTAATGGAAAGTCTTCGTCGACTTGCAGAAATACCACTAGCCTTTATTATAAGACCGGTTATTGCGAATAGGAAAAGAGCAAATGTCGAACACTAAAGTGCCTATCACATGCATGGCAGGAACCTGCGTACACAGACTAAAATGTAGTAGGAGTTTCCTACCATCATCTAAGAAACCTGCAGTACCAGCTGAAAACGCAAGTTTACAAATCTGGAGATCTACGTCCGCCCAAGTGTCAAAGCAGATTACGCTGGCAGAATGCTAGCCACGTGGCTGCAATGAGAGCTGGACTGTCTAGAAGTCTTTAAAGAGATTTCCATCGCGTATGGATAGATCGGAGGTTAACTTGGCGAGATGAGGTTTCAACAACGGCTACTCCGTCAAGTGTGATAGCGGAGAAAACCAATCAAGTGTTTGGAATCTTGCACAAAAGAAGATCCGTATCAAGCTACAAAGAAAGGACTTGCTATAGCAATGTGATGATCCAGAATCATTGAGATTTGGTATTGAGTATTTGTAATTGTTCTTTTGATGTTTCTCGCACAAGAACAAATAATCCACCAACTTTCTGATCGTACAACTTTCCTACGGATACGGGTACTATTTATTTATTCCACCCGGCACGATTATGAGCTTCAGTCTGTTACTGATTACGCCTTTTCCCCTAATAGAATTCCACCAGGACGCCCTGTTAAGTGCTACCATTGATGCCTTGTATGATGTTAAGCCTATTACATCAAAATCATTCTTGACTGAATGCACTACTTTCTCCTTGGTTTACCTCGACTCCTCCTACCTTCTACTGCCGAACAATGTGTGTCTTAGGGTAACCTTGATTCTCCCTTGCGTATAACATGACCCCTTTATTTACACCTATTAGCTCTAACTGCTTCATCTATGGTGTTCATTCGCAGTTTTTCTTTGATTTCGTCAATATGGACATCCTCTTGGCATTATTTATATATTACTACCTGAAATCATCCTTATTACTTTCATATCTATAACTCCAGCCTAATTAATGAGGTAACCTGTATCCACCGTACTTTCACTCCCATGCAACAAATTTGGTCGGAAGATTGAACAACGCACTGACAATTACGTCTCGGTACTGACTTTATTCTTGCGAAACAGAGTAATTCGTAGCTGAGGCTTCACTGCATTAACTTTGCTATACCTTGATTCCGGCTGTTTCACTACGTTGCCATCCTGTGTGAAAATACAAGTACGTGAATCTTCCCACCTGTTCCAACTTTGTTCCTACTATTTGGCTCTACATATGCTTAAATATCATTCCCACTTATTACTTTCGTTTCGTAGATGTTAATCTTCATAACATAACGCTTACATCTCTGCTCGAGCTCAGACATATTATTTAACGACATAATAAGAAATATAATAAACCAAATCCCTGCTGTAGAATTTATATATTTTAAACAATGGCCATTCTTCAGCAATCTTCAGGTTATCTGCTATTGTATGATACAAATTTTGTGAGACGTTATAATACAAAAATGACATGATACGATAATTTTTATATAAACTTGGATTTTACATACTCCCTGAAACGTACTTTTTCCATATAATATCGTAACTGTTACGTCACCAGTCTTGTACGGTTCGAATATACTGTAATTTATTGGTAGGAAAATGAGACATGTTGTCTGTAAGGAGTGCAATTGATAGAATTGTTTCAGATGGAGACATTTAAACAATGTAATCATATGGTACAGTCGCTATTTCACTTTTATATTTTATCTTTATTATGTATAACTAGTTTCGGCGAAACTTATGTCGCCATTTTTTAATGATAGAACAATGATAAAGAATTTCTAAATTTCCATTACTTCACAAAAATAAACTTTAATACTGACTCTGTATTGCCAAAATAATTACAAAAAATTCCATATCCCATGCGGTAAGGATGTTACATCATTCCTCGAGTGAAGAAACAGGTCTGGGCTGAACCACTCTTGACTTTTGTTCAAATTGAACACTTGTTTGTTCTCTTGAATGGACAGTAGCCTGATTAAAATATTTATTAATGAGTACCGTGTGTATTACAAATTTTGCCTCTTATTGTGATTGGTAACGATATAAGTCCAAAAGATACACCGCAGTATGTATATCGTTGGTATAGATATAAACAAGCTGTTTTAACCATAAAATATAGTTGACAGACACCAATAAATGTCACCAAAGCATTAAAATACAGTATATTCGAACGGTACATGACATGGCGGCTTAACAGTAACGATATTATATGGAAAACGTACGCTAGAGGAAGTACGTACAATCTAATTTTATATAAAAATTATCGAATCATGTCATTTTTATATTATAATGTACCACGAAATTTGTATAATTGAATTGCAGATAACCTGAAGATTGCTTTAAAGCCGAAATGGCCATTGTTTAAAAATATATATAAATTTTATAGCAGCGATTCGGTGACATATATATTTCATATTATGTCCTTAAATGACATGTACAACGCTGGAGGACCTAAAGTTTACAATTTGATATATTATTATGAAACCTATGAATAGCATCTGTCATTACAACAAAGTGCTCCGCATATGTTTTACTGCTTATGAAAAAGAATACAAAGGAGACCACGGAAAAATTAAAAAAAAAAAGAGAATAAAAATATTGACAGTTTACATGGAGACAGGTACTGGATCTTTGTCGGACTAAAGAAAAAGATCTGGAACCTGCCCAAAGAAAAAATATACTTCGATCTTAAGAGATAAACCTTTTAACCATCTTTTGAGCCTAGAGTGGCTTTGGCTAGGACGTGGATTACAAGGTAGCTTGTTTGGCTGAAATTGAGAAAATGTTCAAATGTTTGTTAAGCTTAAGGGACTTAACTGCGGGGTCGTCAGTCCCTAACCTTACTAGTTCTTTATGAACTACCTTATACTAAAGACACAAACATCCATGCCCGAGGGGGAATTCGAACCCCCGACCGTAGTGGCCGTGCAGACTGTGACTGGCGCGCTGCAGACCGCTCGGCCACTGCGGCCGGCGGCTGAAATTGAGAAGGGTGTAGAGTAAATTGTAGTGTGACGCAAAGGTACACCCAAGATGGTAGGCTTACTGTCTTCTACTGCAGTTAGGTAATGAAGTTAGGTATGTAACAATGGAAAGTCGGCGTTGTAATGGCATAATGAGAATGGACTGTAACTCACAGCAGACAGCTGAAGGGCAGCTGAAGGGCATGGATAAGTGACTGCCTTTTCTACGCGTCTGTATAGGACATCACAATCGTCTTTATGGTGAGTTGCGTTCTGTCCTCGCCATTACTGATTGATCTGATACGCGAGAAGAGGTACTGGGGCACTAGTGACTGATAAACCGGCGGCTACGCGGGAACGTCCGTGTGGTCTGTGGCGCTACGGTACTGATCGCGCAGCAGTTCGCGTTGGAACTTCGAGTCCTTCTTCAGGCATGGGTGTCTGTTTTTTTTAGTGTATTTTAGTTTAAGTCGTTTGTAATCAGCAGATTGGTCGCTTAGCGTTGCAACGTTTGAATACTTGCGCAAGAAGGACGTGCGAAATATAACGCTTCGTATTGAGTGTAAAATTTAAACTTTCACGGCCGGAATGGTCAAAATTACTAAAAATTTCAGGGATATGATGCCGTGGTCTTGTGGATTTATTATGGAAACCCAACGTTTCCTCCACGACTGCGGAGGACATTTTCAAGGGGGATCGTGGCACTTTTGAGTGTCCGATGCACACCCTGGCTCGCTATTGACTGAAGCCAAACTTCGTTTACGAGGGCTCGCGCGCAGAGGTGTGACGTCAGATGTTTTTGATATGCGCGCGCAATTCGTCGTTGCCGACTGCCGCCGTCCGTTAATATCGTCCCAAGGTGGAAGACCGTTACATTTCTTCTTCAAACCGGAACCCAGATTTCATTTAGTTTCACGCCCTCCTGTATTCTATTGTAATTATTGAGGTGTTTTACAATTTCTATAGCCTCTCTGTACAGTCTTTCGTGGTATCCATTTGTGCCTGCTAAAACCTAAGTGTTATCAAATTGAACAGTAAAAAAACGACTAGATGAGCACAAAGGGAACTGTAGAAGGGGAGAGATTGACAGATCAGCTGTTGCTGAATATGTTTTTCAACCAGGGGACCACCTTATTCAATTTGATAAGACCCAGGATTTAACAGCCACAAATGGATACCACGAAAGACTGTACAGAGAGGCTATAGAAATTGTAAAACACCCCAATAATTTCAATAGGAGGGCGTGGAACTAAATGAAATCTGGATTCCGGTTTTGAGGAAGAAATGTAACAGTCTTCCACAATGGGACGACATTAACGGACGGAGGCAATCGGCAACGACGAATTGCACGCGCATGTCAAAAACATCTGACGTCACACCTCTGCGCGCGAGCCCTCGTAAACGGAGTTTGGCTTCAGTCAATAGCGAGCCAAGGTGTGCATCGGGCATTCAAAAGTGCCAAGAACCCCCTTGAAACTGTCCTCCGCTGTCGGGGACGAAACGTTGGGTTTCCATAATAAATCCACAAGACCACAGCATAATATACCGGAAATTTTTAGTAATTTTTGGCTTCGTATTGAGTCTCGCACACCTGAACTGAGCATAGCAAGCATCGCCATTATCAAACAATCCAGTGTGACACATATTTTACGAAGCAGTTATAGCTATGTTAGTTTCAGTCATGTAGAATTATACTGGTGATGCTGCATTAAATTTGCGCTTACGGTAAACGGTAATAACGACAATTAAATTTTTTGTCGCTTTCAATAGACTGCAGTGACTTAGTAAATGCGGCATGGTCGGATGAGTAAAAAGACGAACCGCTAATGCGGATAATAACACGCAGTTACGACGGTAGCAAACGAATGAACTTAATGTCAATCAAACGGGCGAATGTGCAAGTGCGATACACTGTAGAGCCAGAACACGAAGTAGCGTCGAGACACGGCGTCATTAGTGACAGAAATAATGGATTTAATGGCGACAGAGTGGCCGCTGTCTGCTGGCGCGCATGCGCATGCGCCGGTTTGACTGACGGGCACGAACAGATCGGCCGCAGGCGCAGGCGGATGGCGCCCGGGTGGTCGCTGCGCCGCGTGCTCATTAACGGCTTCTTTTTTTTTTTTTTTTTTTTTTTTTTGTTTGTTTTTTTGTGCCGTTCAGAGAAACCCGCAGAGTCGCGGCTCGTAACTTTGTGCAGTGGGAACCGGCAGCACTAAGCTCTTTTTGAAAGGTAATGAGTAGCGTATTTTCAGTAACGGATTCATTGGCTCAACGTGTTTTAACGAGCTGGCAGTTAAAAAATCGTGATCTCGTATTACGTTTATTAGCGATCGCGGGAAGAGGTACCAATATTTACCACGTACTCTCTTGCTATAGTAAGCGATTTTTTGTCTATTACTGACATTAAAATCAATTTATGGATACAAAAATAAAGTCTTCTACGAATATGGACGAATGATTTTTTTTCTAATGATGTGTACTAATGGCTGCTATAGTAACCACTACCTCAAAGTTTGTGAATACATAGGCTACCACGGCGATAGTCTGTTAAGAGTATTTATTTATTTATTTTTGGGCGGGGGGGGGGGGGTATTGTATCTCGTCATATTGCAAAAAAGCAGTTACTAAAGGCCAGTGGCGCAGCCACGTAGTAGGGGGCGGGGCATGGCTAATGATGCTGAAGCCTCCCTCACCCCCCCCCACCAGCACCTCCACAGATTTATTTTTAATTTTAGTTCAAATGTTTGTAAAGCATATGGGACTTAACTACGGGGTCATCAGTCCCTAAAATTACAAACTAGCTAATCCTAAGGACGGCAAAAATATCCATGCCCGAGGGGGGATTCGAACCCCCGACCGTAGTGGCCGTGCAGACCGTGACCGGAGCGCCTCAGTCCCCTCGGCCACCGCGGCCGGCTTAATTTTAGTATTTTTTTTTTTTTAAACAGGTCGGCACCGGAAATTTGAAATAGTACACATTTAATAAATCACAACGTAACTATAATTTGCCAACCACAAGGGAACGTGACAATTGGTCGCCAAAGTGATGCCACCACTGAGAACTTGTGCTGCTGTTACTGTGAGCAGTTCTAATGCCGCCGCGACCAGCTTTGGTGCTGCCACTATTGTTACTGCTACGCTGAAGTTACGATCCGACTGTTCATATGCGGCGACCCGCTGCTTAGCAGGTCAGCGGGGCCACCCAGTGGAATCTTAAGGACACCAATAGGGGTATTTCAGTTCAATTTTTACACTAGAGTCTCATGTCAATTAAAGTGTACATACATTTGTTTTTGGCTAGTAACATAGAAGCTGCTTAATTATTTTACGAGCTGATTATACACACTCCGTTTCCACCACGTTCTCCTCTTCCATTTTCAAATTAATGCGAGCCTACTCATTTTATTTCTTGTGCAATTGTTTATGTGGTATAATTGGTTAAATTATAAAATGTGTAAAAATAAGTCGTAGATTAATAAATTCAATAGGTTTTATTTTTAAAAAACTAGCCCCCCCTCGAACCAAATACTGTCTGCGCCACTGCTAAAGACACCTTCGTTTCGGGCACGGTTTGCAGCGAGATGGGGTTCACGTAGGCCGAGCAGAGCCCTCTCGTGTCAGACAAGGTCGATATTGTGACTAATGTAGCCGATGCGGAGATGTCACACAAGGTCGAAACAATACAGTGAGTCAATATTTTTTCACAATAGCGAATTTCACTTTGTGTCACTGTATAAGGTATAGATGTTCTACCAAATGGTGACATATGAAAATTTCTGCCATTTATTTATGTCATCATTTGGTAGAACATCTATGCCTTATTCAGTGACGCAAAGTAAAATTCGCTGTTGCAAAAAAAAAAAAAAAAAAAAAAAAAAAAATTGATAAATATATCAACATTGTAAATCGTCACCATACAGTAATTTAATACAGTGAGTGTCACCATGCCTCGTCGATGTCAAAGGGCGTGTGAGGTTAGTTCAAATGGGCCAGAATGATCGGTCTCCAGGAAACGGGGTTGTCATACTTCCCCTCGCACTGGGCGTGCTGTTACGACAGTAATGCGCATGTGGGAGGAATGGATAGAGGAAGGTCGTACGCAGTGACAAGCGGGATCTGGACCACGGAACATGACCACAGTATGGGATGGCCGTCATCTTGTCCGCATGGCTGTAACGGACCGTACAGCGTCATCCGCGGTGTTGGCTCTTCGCTGGAGCACTGCAACAGGTGTGAACTCGTCTTCATCGACGGTTCGTCGCCGTCTCCTGCAGGTTGAACTGGTTGCACTCATGCCATTACGTCGGCTTCCATTGTCCTGAACCTACAAGATCCTCCCGAGTGCAATGGGCACGTGAACACCGTTACTGAGGTGGTGCGTGGCAAAACGTAATCTTTCCGGTCGAGTCCCTCTTCAACGGGCCCTACAGTGATGGCCGCAAACGTGTCGAGCTTAACCTGGAGGACTGCATTCTGGAGCGGCATAGCGGATAAACACCAGGAGGTGATAGTGTAGGGCGCCATTGGCTACAACACCGGATTTGGCCTTCTATCTGTTGGCACTTGGGACAGCAAACGGTACCTAACGGTGGTTGTAGAGCCTGAGGTAGCCCCCTCCTTCAGGCTTTTCCTCTGCCCATATTTCAATGGGATAATGCCCGGCTACATATTTCGAGGAATGTACAGGCGTTCTTCCGAAAGGGACGGGTACCACTGCTATCTTGGCCTGCACGTTCGCCAGACATCGGACATGTCTGGGATAGGGTTCGTCGACAGGTGATGCGTCACAGTCCTCCAGTACACAGTGTCACGGATTTGTGGGCTCGGATACAAACAGCCTGGAGGGAAATCCCTCAAGAACCTTGCGGATCGTGTGGGCTTCCACGTCGGAGGTTCGAATCCCCCATCGGGCATGGACATTTCTGTTGTCTTTAGTATAAGGTAGTTCGTAAGTAGTTGGTAAGTTTAGGGACTGATGAGGCCGCAGTTACGTCCCATAAGCTTTAAAAACATTTGAAAACACTGTTAATCACCTTCGGCAATGACATCATCCACAAGGAAATTGCTCCTGCAGGCCAAACCGTTAATGCTGCATTTTACCAGCCCGTTCTGAACCGAGTGTTACAACGTACCCGGCCAGGGCTGCACACATGTGGAACATGACGCGCCGCTCCACGAGAACGTCCCTGCACACTGCGCCATCATGTGCCAATGGTTACTGGGGGTAAAATTTTACGTATCATGTCGGCGGCCTCGCGTGATTATTTTGGCAACATCAACAACACGATAGAATATCTTTTCCCGTTTTTTCGAACCACATAGAATGACTCGATTAGTGTATCGTACAGACATGAAGTAAACAAATAATGCCGTTCCTGCTTTATGGTTGACAGGTTCTTGTATGTACCCTCGTCCGCTCAGTAAAAATAATTGCCCTCGTAAAGCGAAGATTCCATGAGAAAACATCAGCGTTGTCAAGCGATTGGCTAAAATGAAGACTCACAGGATTCTCACCATTCAGCATCTGTTTCCAACATTATCATAGGAGGCCGCTGGGATATTTGGTAAAATTTAACCGGCACTGGGAGGTATGAAACGCTATCTTTTACGTGTTAAGAAAAATGCCTTACACAATAACAACAAATAAAGACGGAAGTACATACTTTTCATGCCATTTTCGAATTATATAACTTTCATTAGCCTAATATTTGAAATGGAACTACAAATTGCCGGCCGCGGTGGCCGAGGGGACTGAGGCGCTCCAGTCACGGTCTGCACGGCCACTACGGTCGGGGGTTCGAATTCCCCCTCGGGCATGGATATTTGTGCCGTCCTTAGTCTTAGCTAGTTCATAAGTAGTTTGTAAGCATAGGGACTGATGACGCCGTAGTTAAGTCCCATAAGTGCTACAAACACTTGAACAATTGAACTACAAATTCGGTGTTCGTATATTTATACAACGCCAAGAAATAATGTTATTTCGATACTGCGATATTCAGAATTCCAGAGCTGACAACATGTCGATTTCGTAGTTCCACCCGTACACCGTTACATGCCTCTCCCGGCGCATTATCATTTATATCGGCATTCTCGACTTCGTAGTTCCACCCGAGCACCGCTACATGCCTCTTCCGGTGCATAATCCTTTATATCGGCATTCATATGAAAATATCCATTTCCTTTAACCACTCTTAATCACTGCGAAAATGAAGCATTTGAACGACACAAGAAAGTGAGTTGGGAGCACTCCATGTTTCGATATTCACTTGTTTTAATACGTTACTTTAATACTGCAGATGCGCTGCATTACAGCGTCTTTGGTCGTGGCGAATAGCCAATCAGTGAGCTGATTGTTGGAGAATGTAGAACTTGATCCAAGCTGTAGATAGGAAAATTTCTTCTTGCTTTTACCACTTTTAATGGCTAAATGGACACATGATATTTATATTCGTGAAATCTACGACTAACAATCTTTCGAATTATGCAACTTTCATTGTCCTTCTTGTACGAATAAATTAGTAATCTGTACCACAATTTTCGTGATAGCATATTTATATAATGATATATTTGTGTTTGATAGCATTCACCAACTTTTTAGATGCACCACGTAAAACAGTTAACTTTGATAGCGAACGGTGAAGCGATGTCTAAGTTTACTGCAAGGTACCTACGTCATGCACCGTATCAAACCTGTAGTTAACGATGATGTTCCCTAGTTTTTAAGGTTAAGTGACGGACGAGACACTCTTTACTGTACGTAAAATTTCAACTGTTGCCAAATGCTGTTCTGGCCAAGAAGAAATAATTAAATATGTTAGTGGTTTCTATAGCTTACATTACCATCTTTTTAATCTGTACAAATTAGTCTAATTCAGAAACAGATGCGTTTCGCTTTATTTCAGAGCAATTTCTATAGTCAACTGTACAGGAATTTCTTTTGTTTCATACGTTTGTGGCCGGCCACAGTGGCCGAAGGGTCTGCGGCGCGCCAGTCACAGTCTGCACGGCCGCTACGGGCATAGATACGGGCATAGATGTTTGCGTCGTCTTTAGTATAAGGTAGTTCATAAGTAGTTTGTAAGTTTAGGGACTGATGACCCGCAGTTGAGTCCCTTAAGCGTAACAAACATTGGAACAACAACATACTTTTGTGTGATTTCCACTGAATTCGATCATGGACAGTTATCATGCTATGGGTTTCTTTTGTTCTGACGTTATTCACGTTTTCATGTTTCTCTCTTTATATGGTTTTCGTAGCTCTCATATTGCCCCTTATGCCGTCAGTCTATCTTCAGCTGAACTTGTTTACGAAAAAACTCGCCATTTCTGTAACCTGACGGGATGCGTTTGTCTTTTGTTTAGTTTCTATATATCGTCTGTGTGTGTTAACTTGCTTTTAAGCTCTTTGACTCACGTTGAGAAATGAGTTCATGTTTTGTTTCTGTTAAAACAGGCGTTTGCTTGCAATCTGTGTCGGTGATCTCTGACTGTATTGTATGTTTCTGTTTTCAAATAGCGAAGCTCTGTTTATCTTTGTGTGTGTGTGTGTGTGTGTGTGTGTGTGTGTGTACTCTTGCCTAAGGTGTTCTGCAAATGTTGAATGGCTGTTTCCGGATTTCCATGATCGTTTATGCTCTTTATATCCTGTTTCACATATCATGCTTGTCTGTCATATGTATAGAGCATCACGACTGTCACAGTGGAGCTTTTTAAATATCGGATTTTTGGTAGATATCAGTGCTCCTTGTTTTTGGTAGACATTTCTGTATTGAGTTATGGCTTTGGTATACTATTTTTATTCTGTGTTTCTTGAGTATATTTTCAATTTCGTGTGTCACGAGGGTGTACCAATTTGTTTGTTGAGTTTCCGTGTCATGTCCTTCTTTAGTGTTGTTGTTTTGTGGGTTAGTGGTGAATGTTACGATATGTTAGTTTTGTGTGGCGTTCTCTTTCTTTACTTTTAGGCTTATGTTCCTTTGGATATTCTTATTCAGTTTTGTAATGACGGTTTGTTGGTATCCATTACTCTTTGTTATCAGAATGATTATATCCAGCTCATTTTTGTAATTACGTTTGTCAAGTCGTACTGTGTGTAACGTGTATAATATGTATCTGAAAGCTGATTTCCTTAGGTACTATGGATAGTTAGAAGACTGATGTAATGTTACGTCCAAAACAGTACTTTGGGTGTATACACTGGATGAATTTAGGTTATTTTTCTTTATGAGGGACATATCCATCTTGGATGGACATATCCTGCTTGTTCTTTTTCTATAGTGAACTTTTTCCGTTTTTTGTGTATTTTGTTTATTTCTGTACGTATTTCGTCTATTTTATTTTCTGGTTCATCCATATATCTCCACCAGGAGGCCAAAAAACAACGAAGAAACATATATATGTGCTGTTTGTTCCTTCGGACAAGTCCGAAAGAAGAAACACCGTTTTGATCGTGTAACTGCTATAAGTCAAAAGAAACTGAAGACATTATATGACAGTGGGTATTGAATTCTGTCAGTGGGAAAGTTGAAATCTTTTGCCAGATCGAAATTCGAACACCGGTCTCCCCCTGACGGGCAGGTGCGCTGACCACTACGCCATATGGACTCAGTCGCCATCACAACGGTGTAAGGAGTCAACTCACTCAAGACATATTTTTCTACATGTTCGGACCTTTAAAATAGTACTTATTGCTGACAAGTAACATCTGAAAGGTTAATTAATTTATTTATTTATTGCTTTTAAAGACATTATTCGAAGTATGGCATTAGATCGCGAGTGAGATAATTAGCTTTTCTCGAGGCTGGAGCAAGTAACAGTTCAGACCTACACACTAAGGGAATATTTTTGATTACAATTTATCATTTAAAATACCATGGCAAACAGTACGTGGCAACGGTATTTCATGTGGTTTCATAGCATGGTGCAATACTACGTTATTTACGGGCGTGAGTCTGCGTAGCGGCAGGTGACCTAGGAAGCGAGGGTGAGCCTTAACGCGGTAGTAGCGGGTCTGTAATTGGCCAGTTCGAGGGTGCGCCTAAAGACGAAAACAAGCGCGGCTCGGATAGGCTAAGGGAGGCTGACGTGGAGACGATGTGGCGAAGAGAGAGAGGGAGAAATGTGGTGATGTATATACAGTGGAGGCGGTGCCTGCCAGTAGCACTCCAGCGCTTTGCTTCATGGACGACACACGTCGTGTCGGCGGAGAGTGAACACACTGTGGGCGCGAGTTGCGCATCTTAGAGTGTGGACAAAGTGAGAGAGAGAGGACTCATTTTCAGTACTTCACTGAAAAGAGCAGCTCTTTGGAAAGTAGATCTGAAGTTATTTCTTGTTTGAGAGTAATCAGATTGTTCGATATTCGCTGTGTTGGTCAGGCACTTCTTGTCCGTCGCGAATAAGTTCAGAGAGAGGTAGAGATATTTAACGCCTTTGGAGGAATTGTAGTGGCATGGTGGGTTTATTCATGCAATCAGCGTACCACGCCAGTAGTGAGACTAGGATGTGTGAGGTGTTCTCAACATCATTGAGTCTTAGAAGACTTGTAAGACTAGCGCACCTGGAAGAAAGGATATGGTGGAGACATGGCTTAGCCACAGCCTAAGGGATGTTTCCAGAATGAAATTTTCAATCTACAGCGGAGTGTGCACTGATATGAAACTTCCTTGAAGATTAAAATTGCGTGCCGGAACCGAGACTCGAACCTGTCGGGATAGCTCAGTGTTAGAGCGCTTGCCCGCGAAAGCCAATGGTCGCAGGTTCGAGTCCCGCTTCCGACTCATTTTAATCTGCCAGGAAGTTTCATATCAGCGCACACTCCGCTGCAGAGTGAAAGTTTCAATCTGGAAACATCCCTTAGGCTGTGGCTAAGCCATGTCTCCACCATATCCTTTCTTCCAGGTGTGCTAGTCTTGCAAGTTTCGCAGGAGAATGTCTGTGAAGTTTGGAAAGTAGGAGGCGAGGTACTGCCAGAATTGAAGTTGTGGGGCGGCACCGTGAGTCGTGTCGGGATAGCTCAGTGGTAGAGCGCTTGCTCGCGAAAGGCAAAGGTCCCAGGTTCGAGTCCCGGTTCCGGCACACAATTTTAATCTGTCAGGAAGTTTCAGTTGCTGGAAGGTCTGTTATGGAATGGCAGCCCATTTTCAAAATGTTCAAATGTTTGTAAATCTTATGGGACTTAACTACTGGGTCATCAGTCCCTAAACTGACAAACTACTTATGAACTACTTACAAACTAGGACGGCACAAATATCCATGCCCGAAGGGGGATTCGAATCCCCGACCGTAGTGGCCGTGCAGAGCGTGACTGGAGCGCCTCAGTCACCTCGGCCACAGCGGCCGGCGCCCATTTTCACAGAGTGCTGCTCTGAAGAGAGGTATTGATGTAGGTCGGTGAGACCTTTCAGGAAATCGGCGTTCCACAACGTGCCAAAAGTGTTCTATATGATTCAAGTCAGTACTCTGTCAGGCCAGTCAATTACTGTCGTGTAACCATTCCGCCACAGGCCGTGTTTTATGAACAGTTGCTCGATCATTTTGAAGGATGTTCAAATGTTTGTAATCCTATGGGACAAAACTACGTTGGTCATCAGTCACTAGTCTTATTACTTAAACTAAGTTAAACTAACCTATGGACAACACACACATCCATGCCCAAGGGAAGATTCGAACCTCCGATGCGGGACGCCGCGTGATCCGTAACATGGCGCTCAGACTGCTCGGCTACTCCCGCGTGGCTTGATAGATGTAATCGCCATCCCTGAATTGACTTCAACAGTGGAAAGCAAGAAGGTACTTAAAACATCAGTGTAGGCCTCTGATGTGATATTGACACGCAAAACAAGTGGTGCAAGGCCCCTTCATGAAATACACGACCACACCAAAATACCACCGCCATCAAATTATACTGTCGGCATTACACATGCTGGCAGATGAAATTGACCAGGCATTCGCCATATCCACACTCTGACATTGGATCGCCACATCGTGTAACGTGATTCGTCACTCCAGACAACGTTTTTCCACTGTTCACTCGAGGCGTTTGGCATTGACCTGCGTGATGTGTGGCTTATGAGCAGCCACTAGACCATGAAATCCAAATTTTCTGACATCCCGCCTGTCATAGTACTTGGAGTGAGTTTTGATGCAGTTTGGAACTCCTGTGTGATGGTGTGGGTAGATGCCTGCCTATTACACTGTACGACTGCTGGTGATCTCTAGCAGTCAACGGACCAGTTTGGCTTGTACGCTTTCGTGCTGTACGTGTCCCTTCACGTTTCCACTTCACTATCACACCAGAAACAGTGGACCTAGGGTGTTTATCACTGTGGAAATCTCGCTTATAGTCTTCTGATAAAAATGACACCCTTCACCTGACCACGTACGAAGTTAGTGAGTTCCACGGAGCGCCTCATTCTGCTCTCTCATGATGTCTAATGACTGATGCCGTACCTGGCAGTATGTTTCAGCACAATGCACCTAATATGAAAAACTTAGGTTTTTGGGGTTTCTCGATACTTTTGATCACATGGTGTATTTGTCATGAAATGGCTGCAACCGTTCAGTTTTATACTAGTCTCATGGCCACCTAAAACGCAACTCCCAGCAGGTAGCATGCAAATTACCTCAAATTTGAAGCCTTACTCTGTGGCGACAAAAGAAATAGTGATTAGCATTTCAGCTCAGGTGCACATCGCTTATGCCACTAGTTCCATCTGAAAGCGCTATATAAAGGAAGAACAGGCGACTACGAGGTGGGGGCGATGGCGGGTGGGGCCTGAAATAATAGAAAACAAATTTTTCTATCGTGTGCTTGGTTTGCGTATGCAGCTTCAGTACCACATGCCTCGTACAAGACAACAAATGTCTTTGGAGCTCGTTTCGGAGTTCGACCGAGGGACTGCAGCTAATCATTCAGAGCAATTGGTAAGCGTGTCAGACTTAACCTAGGTACTGTGATGCGGCTCTGTGATTGCACCGACATACTTTCACTGAACCCAATATTATGGTATGAGATGGTACTGGATTTCCACTCTCATACTTCGCTCAAGTAAGCAGCGAGCCAGCATTACATATCTGAAATTCTGGAGCCTGATATCCGATACCTTCTGGTTTGCCGATGGCCACATCGCAAGAGGATGATGTGCGCCCAGACGGAGGATCGCGCTGCTGCATTGTCCTCCCTGCTCTCCCCACGTCTCGTCTGTCGAAAACGTCTCGTCGATGACTGCGACGATTGGCCTGGAACACACCACCTCCTGTACACCACATCAACTTTGCCAACACGTGGAAGCAGCAGCGACTGTTCTGCCCCAACAACACGTACAGAGCCTGTTTGATTAAAAAACGTCGAGGGGCTTCAACCAGCAATGGTGGCAACACCCTGCACTGATTTAATCATCTTCCACACTTTACATGACCGTCCAACTTGTCATTTCCAAAATAAATTTGGCTGATATCCCCGGTGCTTCTTATTGTTGCATTTTGCATGGACAACAGTGTATGTAATTAATTTGTTTAAGTACCCATTTACATATTTTCTGCAGAAAAGTTAGGATTTCGAGTATCAAACTGTCGTTGAATGATGGTAAGAGAAAAGTTTGTGAAGATTTGTTTAATGTGCAGAGATGAACTGCCACAGCTTTGCGTTGCGCGGAATACAGCGAGTGCAGATCAATGCTGTGAGAGCCACGAGATATTAGTTGCTGAATTGTATTCATTATGGACGGACCGACTTGTAATTGCGTAAGCGGGGAGTTATTTCTGCAAGTCTGAGTTCTTGCAAAAAATTATTTGAAGAATATATTGTGTTTTAATTCAGCGAAAAAGCTTTTTAATTTACGAAGTGAATTAAATGAAACTGTGCCCACTTGATATTGGCAGTTTTGTGAAGTGTGAATTTTTCATATCTCTGCTTGAAACTGAGGCAAACATTTGTTCTAAGTCTTTGCTTTTTGTGTTTTATTGTTTGATGAACGGTGTTTGCAGCGGTGGACGTTCTCTTTTAATCCGGTGAGATGACAAATCTACGGTTTCATGTATAATTTCTGTGAAATTTTTCCCCACATTTTTTAAAATTTAATTTTACGCCTCTTATAGAGGCAGCTCGTACTAGATAAACTGCAAAGAACTAAATTATGACTAAACCCTACCGTTCAATATCTGAGAACATCAACAAAATTTAAAGCGAATTCGGCCTTCATTTGTAAGAAATAAATCTGACAGGTACAACAATGACAACGCAATAAAATGATACATCAAAATATTATGGCTACCATTAATCAAAGAACGATTGAGGGACGATTACGGTTTATCGTCTCGTCGACGTGTGATCATTAGACACAGAATTCACGTTTGACTTTTTAATTTTTACTCGTATTTATTATTATTATTTTTTTTTTTTTTTTTTTTTTTTTTTTGGTAACGATATAGAAGGAATTCGACCGTCCCAACCCGGCATTTACCTCTAGTGTTTTAGGGAAATTACGAAAACCGAAATCTGGATGGCCGGAGGGGGATTTCAACCATCGTTTTCCCGAATGCTAGACCGCATAATTGCGAATCAGCACTTAGCCTTTTCAAACTTATTTATTACAGTGCTACCTCTGTTAATTACTTGAACTATCATTATATAACTGACGGTACAGATTTATAATATTAATCATACAAGAAGGCCAATGAAGCGTATATTATTCGAAAGGTAGTTTCTCATAAATGTTGTGAATATAAAAATTCTGTGTGAACATAGCCGTTAAGAGTGATAAAAAGAAAAGGAAATTTTAGGATGATACTCCAAATTCTCCATAAGATTTGCCACTAATTTATAACCCATTGTAGGTGGCATATTGGTAAAGGTAGAATTGGAGCTTAGAGTTTCAATCTTAAGGTCCCAGGTTCAGTTTCCACAGCTCTCCATTTTTTAATTCTTCGCAATGTTCAATTCTTAACTTTTAAATGTAATTTTTAAATATAATGAAACAGTTCAGTTTATGAGCGTAGCATTAATATATATTTACTGAAATTTTGTATTGCTGAATTGTGAAATAAAGCTTTTAATTCCCTCATCTGTGTCTTTCATTCTGTCATGTTTCCTCTTTACCGTTTTTTTCACCTGTTCTCATAGCATTCACATGAAACCTATAAATTTGCAGTGCTCAATAAATTCCAATTACATGTTTTTTTTTCTTTTTCATGACTTTGCAAACACAACTAGCCGAATTTCGACCACAGGCAATACAAGTTTACATTAATTTTTGATATGAACTTACGCAAAAATTACACCTGATGATGGTGG